>CM042188.1:21582735-21639275 GCA_023539305.1 Ilex asprella | reverse complement strand
CCCCCATTCCCAGCGTAAAACCCAACATCCACCACGACCCAACCCCCTTCAAAATCCAAGCAAGAAAAATAGAGAAAGGCAAGAAAGAGAAAGAGACAGAGAGAGAGGGAGCTGGAAAAAAAAGTGAAAGAGGGGAGGGGAGTTTTTATAGTCAAACAAGAAAATTCATTTTTTGTTGCTAAGGAAGATCAAATGCAGTATCTCATTAAATCCTATTTTGAAGCCACGCGTGTTTTTTTTTTTTTTTTTGATGTTTTCAAAAAAATTATTTTAGATGTTTTCATATTTTGACCTTATTTTCAAAACAGATCAATAAAAAAAATAAAAATATTCACTAAACACATTTTTATTTTTAACTAATGATTATCAAACAGGCCCTAAGTCATCTTACTCATAGGCAACCTAAGATAAAGTGGGGCCCTAGGTAAAAACTTTATATGAACCTATTAATATTTTATTTATTTAAAAATATTTTTTATTTTTTAAAATGAAAAATATTGATCAAGTTTTATATTCAAGTTTTGACAATAAATATTTCTTAATAGATAATATAATTAATTCATTTAAACTTTGCTCAGCAAAAATAAGATTTTATCAATTTAAGTTTTTATTTGGGGAAAGTATCAATTTAAGTTTTGAACAAATAATTTAATGATGAAATATATGAGCAAATAATCATTCTTTACCCACGAGTTATGTGCATGCATAAAATACAAAACTTTAATAACATATATAATTTAAACATAAATTATTTGGACTGAAAATTTATATTAAGATAAAAAGGAACTAATTTTATAAATTTTTACCACAAGAAATAATGTATATAAATTTTTTATGTAAGTGAGAGTAATACAACTATAAACACACTCAAATGAGCTATAAAAAACTTTAATAAAAGCTCACAAAGAGTAAGTAATTTTAGACCTAACAAAATTAAATATTAATTTAAAGTTAAAAATTTGGGCCTTAAAAATTTAGATCATATCTAAAATATATATTAAAAAAATTAAGCCTATAATTATTATATAAAAGGAATAAATATTTTTGGGACCCTCCAAAATTTAGTGCCCTAGAGAAGCAACTTAACTGCCTAGGGCTTGGGCCGCCCTAACTTACTTTAAGTTGTTACTTAATTTGTTACAGGATTGATAATGGAGAATGTGATTAGAATCCATAATAGAATTCGACCACAACTATCGAATTTATTATCTTCATACATAGATTATCTAGTAGAAAAGATTTAAAAATCATCATATAATAATCCAAAATTGCAATAGAAAAGAAAAGGGAGGTTTGTGAGCACACACATGCGAGTGTGTGTGTTTGTGTGTGTGTGTGAGGGAGAGAGAGAGAGAGAGGAGGTGTGTCAACTTTTATTTTTCATTTTTTTTTCTTGTATTGCTTGAATTGTTTTAAGGCAAAATAATTTTCTATGAGCACGAATATTGACATAAACAATATAAAAATTAAAATAACAAGACTCAAATATGTCATGACTGAAAATAACAAAATACCAAGATGATATGACACAAGTGGATTGATGAGAGAAAGATGTTCAATTAAATTGTAGGGATACTACAGCTGGAACCTTAGGAGGGTTGACAGCCCTATTTCAACTAACAAAAGAAAGAAGTTATGATATATAGAACGGAAGGCCCCAATTCAATACAGATAACGCCTCGATATAGTTAGCGCCTCAAATATATATATATATATATATATTAAAGTATGCAACACTCGTATATCTATTTCAGACATGAATTCTGTACTATATTCATGCTGTATTACATGTTACATTCTAACTCCTTATTGCATGCATTAATAATACCTACATGCATGGAACCATGGGGACATGAAAGAGTAGCAGTTGACGAACAGGTAGACCAACCCTTTTCAATAATAGAGTCGGCACTTGCACATGTTACAAATACCACTACTATTACAACACATAAACAATGTTAGTTGAACACCCTAGGCTCAAGACGGAGTGCTATGCTGGATATCATAAACAAACCACAGAAGAAACATATAACGCACAAGATTACATGTTTACCTTCAGGATAAAACTCAAACTAAATGCTTAAATTATAATAAGAGAGTAGATAATCTATGGAACAATGTAAAAACAAGAGTATGATTAATGAGGTCTAAGTGCATGGGCGGAGCCGGGAATCTCTTTTTTTTTTATCAAAGGGAATCTCTTTTAAGGTGGGCACGTTGTAACTATAAGATTTAATTTTTTCCTCCAATAAATAAAAATAATGTGATATATTTATATTTTTAGCATCATAATGGTTAGGTAAAAATTTATTAAACATACAAAGGCCAAAAGCCAATATATATAACGTAGTCTATGCAAACAATTAAATTAATAACAAAAAAAGACAAATCACAAATTTTTACCAAAAAAGAAAAAATGGAGCTAATTACAACCATATAAATAGCAACAATTGCCTTGCCAATAGCACAATATGCACATAGAACTGAAATCTCTACGTAACCAATTTCAAGTCTGTTGTAGTGTTGTCTGTTTGTCACTGGGCGAGAAAGAGAGAAGTGGAAGGCGAGTTATTGGTACTTGCACTATAAACAAGAAATGGGCTGTGGTTTTGTGGGTCCAGCTTCTTTCTATTTTGAGTGGGCCTAGTCTTTTCTTTTTGTTTTGTTTTGTTTTGTTTTGGGTGGATCCAATCTTTTATTTTTGGTTTTGGGTGGGCACAGCTTAGACACTACACAAAAAAATATATATATCTATATAGGTAATAAAAAAAAATCAGGGTAGCAAAGTGCCCCCTGGCCCTTGAACAACTCCGCCCATGTCTAAGTGTAATCTACTCTTTTAATATTTGTATCATGATTGGATTCGATCAGATTAAAATTTGGATCAGTTTTCTAGAAAAAGTCTAGTGTTTTGCATTTGGGTCTGATTTCCAAAAATAGTAATGTTACACTAACTAAATTTTGGGACCAAATTTAGAGCTCAAATAACATGACATCACATTATTTGACGTTTTTATTGGGACCCAAATGACTTTGCACCAAACAAAGAAGCCCAACTCAACTGCCATGTCATTTGGGCTCTAAATTTGGTCCCAAAATTTAGTTAGTGTAGCATTACTCTTCCGAAAATGAGTTACTCGAATGCAAGATGAATGTAAACATAGGGAATGGGAGAGAGAGAAGGAGTTGAAACCATTTTGAGCATCTTTTTAAAGTTTTTCCTAAAGATTTGATTATTGGAATAAGGTTGTTGAACTATTTTTGGAGTTGGAAGACCGGTTGTGCAGCTGCAATTAGCTACAATGCACAGACAGAGGCGTGGCTTTTTATGTGAACATTGACTGGTATTAAGATATTCGAGTGATAAGTTTAACTACCACAAGCAAGAGACAAGAGTTTTGGTAAGCAGACAGAGCAGTCTTTCCTTTTGAATCTCATTTCTCACTCGAATAGTTAAACTTAGGCCACTCAATTCGAATTCAACTCAAACTTAACTTACAAATATTCAATATATAGATAAAAATTTTAATATTTTAATCAAAGTAGGATAGAAAACACTACTTCAACATAA
Organism: Ilex asprella; assembly: GCA_023539305.1. NCBI lineage: Eukaryota > Viridiplantae > Streptophyta > Magnoliopsida > Aquifoliales > Aquifoliaceae > Ilex > Ilex asprella. Next base: position 21,635,704 of record CM042188.1, on the reverse strand, counting down.
ATTTGAGCAATATTTAGATTACGATAATGGACTTTCGAGTCTTAATTAAATTCAAACTGAATTTATTAATTCCAGCCTTAAATTATATTTGAGATGTAGAATTAAGCCAGAATTTCACCTCGAAATGAATCCAACGATCAAACCTAAATAGAACCCAAATTTTGATGAGTTGTATAATGCCCTGAGTTTAGTTCAAACATTTAGCTACATGTAGTACTTTGACTGAAAGTTGGGTTCGAGCTGAACTTGAATTGGACATTTTGTAGCATGAATTCAATCCAAGTTGGTCTTTCAACTAATCCAACCACCTCAGTCAGAGTTCTAATGTATAGCTTTAAACAGATACTAGTAAAAACATCATCAAATGTCAGAAATAGATCATTCGTAGAAATAATCAGGATAGTAATTTCCAATGTTAAAAAGAATACATAAACTTTTCCCTCGAAATAGTTTTTTATTTTATTTTAACAGTCCTCCTGTAATACTTTGAAGTCATTTGCATTGAACATTTTTACATGTTAGTAGTAAGGCAAAAATAAGTTATCCCACACATAGAAGGGGTCACTGAAAGAGTGTTGTAACAGAAAGAGGCAAATCAAGCATGCCTTGTTTGATTCAGTAGTTGAATAAAGAATGAGCCGCAAACACACATCTTGAGTTTCAAATCTCCTTAACCGTAGTTAAATTCGAATTTGACTGATGTAGTCAGTGAATGCATGGTTGAAAAAAGGAAAAACAAAACTTATAACCCATTAGAAAAGTGCCTTGAATAATTCTTAGTTTGATTCTGGAGAAAAGCAACCCATTCCAAAGGTTGCAGGGCCTGGGCTATGAGCGCACACTGGAGCTACTTCTAAGATGATACTGCTAACTTTATCCCTTCATGCCGGATTATTACTACTGCCAAGTTCGAACTCACAGCACCAAAGTTAAGACTGAGTTTTGATCACATCGACACACATACCAAGAAACATATGCCCAAAACACAACAAAACAATCCACCTACCACCATGCTCAAACCCACACCTCAAATCGCCACCACCCCACGAACCAAATGATCACCCCGAACCCATCCACATGCCAACACACAAAACTATTGTTATACGGGCAGAAACATAAGAGGCACACAACTATGATCATACTCTCAAAAGACTAATTCTAGATCCAGACCCATGATGTATCAGTTAAGCGCACAACATTTATTTGAAGCCTCCTGGAAACTGCCATTTAGTTGGTGCCAAAACCCCATAACACCGTCCCTCGTTTTTCTGGGCAGCATACCATTTACTAAATCCTTGTTAAACAAGAAATACAAGGTAGAAGGATGTTTTTGTGTACAAAGAAGTTATTGGTTAAATACCTTCAAAAGGAAGTGAAGTTGGCTTTTCTCTCTGAGCAAATACCCTATATTTGATCAGCCAGTCCCCAAAATAACAAAACAAAGGAGAAGGCTCCCACCTTCTCAGATCAGACTCAAATCCTTCATTAATTAGTCCTAAGACTTCCCACTTTTTATGCTCTAAGAGCATGAAAGATAAACAAACATCTAAATGCAAGCAACCATGTGCGCAGGATCGGCCAAGCAACGGATTACATGACAATTGCCATGAAAACCTGGAGAGAAGACCACAACTTCTGCAATTATCACAAATGTTTCAAATCCAAAGAAAATTAATAACTATTCAGCAGTACGTCTACTTCACCTGTTGCAAACAGTATAAATACATTAACAAGCATCTAAAGATCGGGGTTTTTTTTTTTTTGGTCATGATCTAAGATAGAGGCTCAGTATTCAGTAGGGGTGTTAATTGAGTCAAGTTCGACAAGCATCACCATGCTCATGCTCGAGTTGACATTTTAGGAAGATGTTCAAGCTTGGCTTAAGCTTGAACATCAAGCTTTTTTTTTTAGCTCGAGTTCGGCTTGACTAAAAAATGAAAAGTTCAAACTCAGCTTGATTAGATTCGTTTTCTATTTGAATCCGAACTCTAGCTCGTATAAAGTTTGACCAAAGATATCGAATTTAGGCTTGCAAACAGGCTTGAATTTTAACAAAATTCAACACCACTTAACACAACAAAACAAATTTATAATCAGCTTCTCCATGAACATCACCCAACACACAACATGCACATACACTGATGCACATCACCAATTAGAAAATTTGTCCATAAAACAACCAAATTAAACAACCAGCCACATGATGAAACTAATCACAAAAATCAGTTTCAAAAGAGCATACAAATTGTTAAGTGCCAAGTGCCAACAAATAAATTAAAAAAGAAGTTGTCAAGTGCAAAAAAAAAAACATGTTTCACAAAAAAACAGTCGTGTCCTACTGATTGTTCACTCTCCATAAAATAGCCACATTTCGCAAAAATAGTAGCTCTATAACAAAACTTATCTCTAGTACGAAATGAAAGTTCTAGTTGGTCATGGTATGAGTTAAGTGTTACCACTAAAAAATGAAAGTTACCTTGAAAGCTCAGTCAATTAATTCATCCATGATCATAGCTGATCGATTAAACACAGGTCCCAAAAATGAATCACCAGTCGCTTGAGATGGACAAGGGATTTTGGGTTGTACCTGATCTTTGGGTTGAGAGAGATTTCACGAAGAATCACGAACAATCACTATGAGGACCAGACCTTTTGTGTTGTACTGTGACGAAGAATCCCCGAAGAATCGGCGATGAATGGCACAGTGGCAGACGAGAGATGGAGTTGAGGGGGCTTCACCGCTTCTAATTAGACGGCGCCTTCAGATTGCCATATTGAGTTTGGGTTTGGGAGTATTAAGGTTAGACAGTATAATATATATGATGTCCTCACCGTTGGATCTCAGTAGAGGTTTGAAATGGATGACTATAATTGGACCACTAAAAAATAATAGTAAAACTAGGTAAAAAAATATCAAGCTTAATCAAGTCAGTCAAGCTGCTTGAATTTGAGCTCGAGCTCGAGCTCGGCTCGGCTCGTTTATAAACAAGCTAAAATTGTGTTCATGCTTGACTTGTTTACAATATTCGAATGAGCTTGAACAAGCCCAAAACAAGCCGAACTTAAGCTGAGCTCGAATAGCTCAGTTCGATTAACAGCTATAGTATTCAGGTAATCACACAAATCCATATGAGGTGGTTACTCACAAAGGGTGTTAACAAAAAGCTTTACACATAAAAAAGGCCAACAAAGGTTAAAGGCCCATGGCTTACAACAAAAGAAGAATGTAGGCTGCTAGAGGCATAACAGCTAAAAAATCGAGACAACTAGATCCCAGTACTTGAAGAAAGATTTCTTCATACATCCATGGGCTACTAAATAAACCTAATAGTTGACATGTAGACCTAACATACCCAAAAGGAGATTCTGCAGGCGTCCTTGACTGACAAATCCTGCACACAATGAAAATTAACCATACCAGAAGTCCAAAACAAGAAGTTATGCAAAACAAAACAAGGAAAGTAAATAGTCTGTTACCTGCCGAAAACACAAATTACACGGTCTGTATTTTGCAGGACATATCTTTTGCTTTTGCGTCTGGATGACCCTGTAGTCAATTTGTTTAAAAAATGCTTAAACAATTAACATTAATGGTGAACATCAAATCTACATTGACCTCATATACTGGTATAACAATCGTACTGAACAGTTTCAAGACAAAATAAAAAGCAATATATGGGTAGTAAAACTGAATACTGCGCCATGGCCATGCACAAACAGAAAAACTTAAACAAAACTTCTAGTTGGAAATGGAAGAAATTCTGGGAAAAATATTCTGTTCTTTTGACCAGTGTTATTTAAGGCGTAAAACAAATCGAAGCGACAAGCGAAGTGAGCGCTTCATCGAAGCAAAACGAACAATATACATAATAAGCAAATATTTTAGTTTGATACTTTGATTACTCCTAAATATTCAAGTTTTACCTTTACAAATACAAAATATTTAAATGTAACCAAAATAATAAATATCAACATATTTTAAATAGACAAGATATTAAATATTGAACATTATTGCATTCAAAAAATAACTGATTGACATAAACCGAGCACTCACAAATTGATGTAAAATGTGAGTTCCACTTCCATAGTGATTGGTTAATATCACCACTAAACATAGCACTCACAAATTAATCAATCAAATAAAACATATAGCAAATTGATTAACAAGAGTATTCACAGCAAAACAGAACATTAAATATCATCTAATCATAATTAGACAAATTGTCACATATTACTATTAGATGAATCAATCAATTTATTTTATACATATACACATATAACATCATCTCTGCTAGGGTTTGGTTAATGTTAAGGAAGAAGGAGGAGTAGGAGTGGGGAAGAGGAGAAAAAAAAAAAAAAACTATAGTCAGGTGTTCGCTTTTTCGCTTCGTCGTCTAGGCTCATTTTTTCCTCGCTTTACTTAACCTCGCTTCTCCTGGGATGTTCAAGGCGACCAAGACTCGTTTCGCTTCTCGCCTAGGGTCGTTTTTCCCAACACTGCTTTTGACATTGACTTCACCTGTTTGTATAAGCTGAATTTTATTTGTGGATTATAACAAAGCTATGAGTTGTCAACCAGAAGACTTGATGTGGGATTCTAAAGAAGAAAATTCGCTAAACAAAGGCTCAAGCTAAACTCTTAACTTATATCTCTTCTCAAAGGTAGACTCAAATCCCTTGTGCCACTTCGTGAATCAAGGCACGTATACCCCTCAAACAACTACACTAATGCCATCAACCACCTCGGCGACACCCTAACCTTTTATTTTGTGGGATTCTAAAGAAAATTTGATACACAGAGGCTCAAGCTAAACTCTTAGGTTTGTTTGGATGAATTTTTTGGGAGAGTTTGGATTGACTTACTCAAATCCTTCTTAAACCCAAACCCTTTACAAAGATGGGATTCAATATTGAACCAGGTCCATATCCATGTTTGGTATACAACACATATATATGTAAGACCCACATATATATCATAATTATTAATAACTATTTTTTCTGTAAATGACAATTTTATCCTTGATCAATCCAATTTATACATATGTTAAGAGGTACGATTGTCTTTTGTATCCCTAAACCCTTAACCCATCTTTCCAAACCCACATTTCTCTTAGGTTTGATAAAACTCATGATCATAGGTTTAATATTCGAGCCAACTACGGGCCGGATTTGAGAACCCATGATTGAATTTTTAATCCAAACATGGGATTTGGAGGTCCTTTAAACTATTTTTCCAAAACTCATCTTACCAAACCCCCCATACTCCCTTACCAAACAACCCCTTAACTCATCTCTTCTCAAAGATAGACTCAAATCCCTGGTGCCACTTTGTGAATCAAGGCACGTATACACCCCCCCAAAAAAAACAATTGCACTAATGCCATCAACCACCCCAGTGACACCCTCCCTTTTTCCAAACTCTCCCCACTCTCGGCCTATTTCTCTCCTCCCTTTTACAATAATTCTTAATCGTTGCAGGAATTTGCAGTCTTTACACTCTCTATAGTGTGATGTACTAGCTTTGAGAACATAGAAGTGGTATAATAGAGAACTTTCCAACAAACACGCATTCATTTGTGTTGTTTCAGCGCCAATCACTACTTTTGGCTACTGCAAGAAAACTCCTTTCCTCCTTTTACTTTGTCTCCTTGAAGCCCCCATAAAACTTAACCCTTCTCTGAATCCAATTAAGACACATAAAACACACTATCTTCATTGACTTTTGAACCACAACACTGTAGAAAAACATCATAAAAGGCCATTAGCCCTTCTTGTTCGAAGTAGTCGAAGTACAAGGATTCAAATCTAAGCAATTCAATGTTTGGTGACACTGAAAGCTGTTGTTGAGGCTACAGCTCACGATGTATCGCTTCCAAATAGCGAGGGAAGATCTAATTTAGGTCTTTTCATTCCACTAATACGTTAACAATACATGCTAAGCTTGGAAGGCTCAATGGAAGCGGAAACACATTAACTTAAGCCTGGAAAAACAAATTCAGCATACTGCCAGGGAAAACGACAAAAAAGAAAAGAAAAGGGAAAAAAACTTTATGAAGCAAGAAGTGAGTCCGTTAACAATATTAACAATATTCAGGAGACCCATAAATTTAAATGGAGTTCATTAGATGGTCCCATTAATATGATTACCTGCACATTAAACTTTAAACTAGAACTTTGAATGATCATTTGATAAAAATGTAGCTAAGGCTCCTTTCCAGCAAAAGCCAAAGGAGTTGGTATAGACAGGCAAACTAAAAAATAAGTGATAGGGGATCATAGAGGGGTCGTATAGGCATAAAATTGAATATTAGATTTTTCTTTATCAGTATAGGCTCCTTAGCTACAAGTCTTGTTGTGTATCTATCCACTGTTGACAACAAATATCCACCTACAGCCTACTGATTTTTTCTCTGTTGGACGAGATACAAACTCTCAAGTTTCATTTTTATCAAGGCTTTCATTTCTACTATCATGGCTATTTTCCCGTTGAGTTCTCCAAGGTCTTCCTGCCAACCCTGGGGAAGAGATATACAAGATAAAGACTAAACAAAAGCACAATAAAAGGAAGATAAGAGTTAAAAGAGACAAATTTAAACACAAACAACATTACTCATGTCTTCACTCTCTACTAAAAAGTATAAACGGACTACTCACACTATCAGACTTGCTTTGTATCTATCCACTGTATCATCTGTTTACTGCTTTACGGTGAATATCCACCTACAATCTGCTGACTTTTTCTCTACTATACGAGATACAAGCTCTCAAGTTTCATACTTTCTCAAGACTCTCATTTCTACTACCATGGCTGTTTTCCAATTGGGTTCTCCAAGGGCTTATTGCCAACTTTGGGAATGAGATATACAAGACAAAGACAAAACAAAAGTACGATAGGAAAAAAATAAGAGTTATAAGAGACAAATTTAGAAATAGCATGTTAGATACAAGTCCGAACTCCTTTTCGAATAGCAATACGTAAAGAGATATCATCAACATGATTGTTACAAAAAGATTCATTACCTAACACTAGGCGAGAGATCTCAGAGACCGAGTCTGAAGATAACGATTGACTTGGTGGCTCATAAGTGGTGGTTTGCTTAGCTTGTCGTTAAGTATAGCATCGCAAATCCTCCCTTTCCTTGAATAGATGTTTCTCCTTGAGGCTCCCCCTGACTTAAGCCCAGATTGGTTATTTCGCTTTCTCCCTAAGGCTCCCCTTGTCTCATAGCTTGATTAGGGGTAAGAGCAAGAATCCATCCTCTCGCATCTCTTCTTTCTCAATCCCTTGCTCTCCTTGAAGAAATGATGGGGAAGCGGAGAAATATGACTCTATCTTATGGAATGTAACATCCATATTAACATACACCTTCCTAGACTAAGGATAATAACACTTGTACCTTTTTTGGGTAAAAGAGTATCCAATAAAGACACAACGCAACGCCTTTGGATCCAACTTCCCTCTAGTCTTTCGGTAATCATGCACAAAACACACAACCAAACACTTTTGGAGGAATAGAGTAAAGTGACTCTGACCCTTAAAGAAACCCCTTAGGAGTAGCAAAATCAAAAACCCTCGAAGGCATGCAATTGATGAGATATGTAGTAGTGAGTAGGACATCTCCCTAGAAAGATGGAGGTACACCCATAGTGAACATCAAAGAGCAAGCCACTTCAAGCAGATGTCAATTTTTTCTCTCAGCTACACCGTTTTGCTCAGGTATATCAACACAACTAGATTGAGGAAAAATCCCATGTTCTGTAAGGTAAGGCCCGCATTTGCCCTTAAAGTACTTGGGCTCATTATTAGTCTTGAGAATCTTAATCTTGGCATCAAACTGAGTATTAACCAATTTATGAAAGTTCTTTATGATACTTCATCCTTATTGTGAAACAAATAAACCCAAGTAACTCGAGTATCGCAATCAATAAAAGTAACAAACAATCGATATCTTGCAAGAGAAATAACAAAAGATAGTTCCCAAACATCAGAATGAACAATCATAAACGGAGTAGTGCTTCTATTGTTATTGCTAAGATAAAAAGTTCTTGTATGCTTGGCAAATTCACAAGCATCACAAAGAAAATTATCTTTATTAAATTTTTTCATCAAAACTGGAAAAACTTTCTCTAATTCTCTTACTATGGATGACAAAATCTTCGATGCCATTAATGTAACTGTTGGAGTGCCATAACACTAGAGGCTTAAATTGCTTGAGAAGGTTGACCCTCCAGCAAATATAAACTACCATGAGCCCTACTATTGCCAATCGTTCTTCCCATTCCCAATTCCTGAAAGATACAATGAGAGGAAAAAAATGTTACCGAACAATTTAGAGACTTTGTAATGTTACTTACTGAGAGTAAGTAGAAAAATTAGGTACATGAAAGACTAAAGATAGAGACATAGATGGAGAATAATGGATGGAATCTTTCCCTGACACAAAAGACAATGAGCCATCTGATACCCTAACTTTGTCTTTACTGCCACATGCAAAATAAGAGGATAAAAGACTCGAGGAATATGTCATATGGTCAGTAGCTTCATAATCGATAATCCAAAGATTAGAAGAACATGAGGCAATAAAAAGAGTGGCATGTATACTTTTGTGAACAAAGGTGGAAGCAACAAAAATGGAAGCAAATGCATGTGAACCATCAAGCTGGGCAATCAAACACCTAAAACCTTGCATCTCATTTGTAGTAAAACTATATTAGAACCAATAGATAAAGATAGGCCACTGGTGGAGGATATAGGATTAGCACTCCCAATCAAATGAGTATGTGAGTGCACGTGACCAATCCTAGTACCAGCATGCCGCCTTGATGAATGACTTTGTAGCTTCCAACAATGCTCTTTAGTGTGCCTTGTCTTCCTATAGTAGTCACACTTTAACAGATCTTTCTCCAGTCCTCTGTTCTTAACATCACCACGAGTTTGAAAGAATTTGTTTTCTCTATCTATGGAACAGTTGCTAGAGCTGACCAATCATGAGAAGGAGTATGAAGCATGACATCCCGCCTATTCTCCTCCTACTACACAAAAGAATAAGTTTGTCACAATGAGGGAAAAAGATCTCTACCTCCAGCTCTTGCCACATAAGTCAATTCTACATAGTACTCTACGAGAGTCATATCCTTCTGCTTAGTTTCATGAATCTTCTTTTGGAGCTCATAGATCTTAGCATTATTCCTAACCTGTGAATATGTCTAAGGCGCTACTGACCAAATTTAACAAGTTGTCTCAAAAAATAAATAAACCTTGACTAATATTAGGTTATATCGAGTTGAGTAACCATGTCATGACTAACGAATTCTCAGAGATCCACTAACTAAGTTCATATTCAAATTTAGGTTTCTTACTTGCTCTTGTCAAGTATCCATTTAACCAACTTGCTCACACTTAGGGATGTCAACTCTAGCTCGTCGATACAAACTCGATACGAACGATTATTAAATACGTATAACAAATAGTTTAAACTAATATTTAATTCTTAAAACACGCTAAAATAATTTTTTTGTGTGGGTCTTGACACGAACACGACACAAAAAAATGCATGATACACGAATCACACGACACAACACGATTGACACCCCTAATCGCACTAATAGTAGGCACAATTAAGACCATGCTAAGTAGTTCCCTCCATCTAAATTCACCGGACTAATTTGGAGAGAATGGTTGCATCCAAGAGCAATGACACAACTCACTACACCCTTCTCACTGTTGGTTGTGTCTTCACTAACTTCAGACATTGCTTCTTAGGAATTTAAAATAACTCAACACAAAAAAAAAAAAAACAGCAATCTACACTTCAAACGAGTCTTCACATAGGCCACAAGTAGCAAATAAATAGGAGAAATAACCTGAGGAAAGCTACTGCCCCATCACAAAAAGAGGATCTCCTGAGCAATATCAAGCACACAGGAGACATTAGAGGACTGCCCAGCACAAAAGGAAGCCACTTATTGGTCACTGGAGTACCGAATGAACCTGCTAGAGTCTCAACCTGCCACCAAAATCCTCTTTGGCCAACAGAGTTCACAAATAGGCACTAGACACAAGAAAAACCTAAGCCACGCCTCAAAACACTAAGAGATGAAGTCTACCGGAGCTATCAGACACAACCGCTGACTGCCAAATCCAAGAAACCACCGAAGATTGCCCAAAAACAACTAGGCTTCGCACAAAACTCTCCTCGAGTTTCCAGGGAGCTCAAACCAGAACCAACAAATCACCTTAGTGTGGATATTGCAATGCCAAACTCATTCAAATCACAGATCAACAGATTGAACCCAAAAAATTTGAAAAACATTCAAGAATAAGAAATATACCTCAGATGACTTCTAAAAAATCCAGAAAAATCACAATCGTACTCTGGAGTAAAAACCGAGCCATACCATGCTGGTTTCAATCAACTCCGACGATGAAGTCATCACTTCGACGACGACGACATCAATAGTCCAATAGGCCCTCTGAGTCTCTGTGAGTGTTCTAGTGGCTTCCAAAATTGAGATAAATTGCTTTGCTACCAAGTTGAAATTAAGATTTTGAGTGTAGAGTGAAGAGAGGGAAAGAGAAAGAAGAAGAAAAAGAGAAGACTAAGAAAATAGGGTTAAGCAGAATAAGAGAGTAACAAGTCTCTCTACTCATTGCCCACTAATCTATCTGACATCACACATAGGTTACACAAGAAATCGGTTCATAAGGGATAAAATGCACTGTTCACTATGGCCCAAGCAATCCTTATTGCATCTTCTCAAATCAGGTTCCTCTTTAATGGGTTTTGTCTTTCCACAAATGCACATTATTTATTCCAAAAAGTTCACAAGCAAAATAATAAAATAACAAGCTTGCCAATTCCAATCATTACTTCACTAGCAAAAAGTGCCTTAAAAGTCAAGTCCACTCCATCAACGGGTTACCATTACTTAACTAATGCTGTCAGCAATGAGAATTTCAAGGCATTCAATGGGCAGATTGCTCACTCCATAACCAAGGGCTTTTGGCCATGCCTGCACAGGATAACAAAAAATGCCCAGTACTACCTCGGTAAGTCCCAATCCCAACGCCATCCAACAAAAATTACTCCTACAATGTCCAACAAAATTTGACATATGAAGGCAATTTATCTTCTACTAGTATTCTGTACTGATTTGAATCTCCTCATCACCCATCTTGCCAGTACGACTCCTCTCTTGGAGACATTCATTCATGGGCTACACATGGTGTTTAGACAAAGCCTTGAATCAATTTGACACAACGCTAAATAAACCCAGATTCAGCTAAAGCAAAAAAGGCATGGCACAATCTGCTAGTTTCAAAGATGAAGACAAATGAGCCAACTCAGCTGATTTTGTATTCAAATTACAAAACCTGAAATGTAATTCTTAACAACTCACTTACCATCAACACAAGAAATTGGTACTGATCAACCCAACCCATTCCAACCTCAAGCTCTACCAATATATATTAACTAAGGGTAATCCGTGTCTAAAGGCATGTGAGTGAAAAGTGATGATTTTTTTTTAGGGAGGGCGGAATTCAATGTGAATGGTTGTAAAAGAGATGTTAGTGGTCGTTGGATGAGTCTATCTGAGACGGTCGAATGGACATATTAAAGTTTGCCCTATTTTATATTATAGATATGACCTAACATTCATTGTTGAAAGGATCCTGAACCAATCAAAGAAATGACACTAACAGCATGCATTTTAGCTTCTCGTCCTGCTATCAAAAGAGCTAGAATAATAAGTAACCCTCATTTTCTATGGTAAGCTTTTCGATGAGGCTGTTAGCAATGTCCCAACAGAACAGCTTACAATAAGGAATTATTAAAAGAACATTGCACTTGATTTACGTGACCTCAACAGGAAAGATGCAAATATTGTATCACCAATAACATTGTTAAGGATAAGAAAACAAAATAAACATCCTAAAGGGGAAGCAAAGGAAACATTTAAGCTTCAGGATACTGTAAGCAGTAAAGCTAAATTCAATATGTATGATAGCTGAATTTTCAGGCCATATAATCCAATGAATAATGTAAAGGAAATTCGAAGCTCAATATCAAAGAACTGTTTGATGCATAGTAAAAATTGAGGAAGGAATTGCTTATAAGCTACATTAATGATACCTTCAAAGAAATATTCACACCCGCAACCCCAAAAGAAAACAACAAACAAGAACTACGACAACGTAATCACAATACACATTTGCCACAACTTATTTTGAAAAACTTTTTAGGGTTGTTTGCCTAGGGTAGTGGTAAAATATTTGGCTAAGAACAGCAAAATTGTGGGTTCGCACAAGCAAGCAGCTAATTTGTAGATGTAATGGGAAAGGCTAGGTCTGTTTACGAGACCAATTTGGTAATGACCATTTACTTTAGTAAAATTACACAACAACAACATATTCATAAAAAAAGATTGATTTGATTTGAAAGCTTACAGTGCCATTGCTTTGGTAATAATCATCCAATGCCCACTGATATTTTGACTGATTCAACCCGAACCAATGCGCCACATGCTCATCCAAACTCGAATGCGCTACAGCGAACAATATGCACATGAATCCAAAGAATAAATGAAAATGCATGAGAAAATTGAAAACGAAAATCCAAAACCCAATGACTGAAAATAAAAATCTACAAGTCTGTGTAAACGGCCCAAGGCTCTGTTAGTCTGCCTACAAAAATGGGTGAATAAAAAAAAGATGAAAATTTGATGCTAAAATTTCAAGTATTTTGGAGAGAAAATGGACCACTAAATAGAAACTTAGTGACTCATGCTTGTGCTAAAAATATGGCCTGTTGCTAATTTTGCTTAAAACCTTAAACGATACCGTTTTGGACTTTGGCAATGGCGTCCCAGAAGAACCCGAACATTGACGGAGACCGAACATCAGCGGACTTACTAAACTGCTGAGGCGGAGCCTGAACCGGTGGATGCTGTTGAACTGGAGGAGGAGGAGGAGGATGCGACACTGCTTTTTTAGGCGATTGAACCGGTGGTGGAGAAACTGTTTTCTTGGGTAACTCGGAAACCGGCTGAGATGGCTTAGGGGTAGCCGGAGGAGTGACAAAGACTGTGTACGGTCCGATCTTTCCAATCTTAGGAGGTGGCGTCGATTCCTTTCCAATCGGCATTTTCAAAAAGTAGAAAAACAAAATTGCTTTTTCACAGAGAGAGAAGCTAACACCTTTTTTGGGAATGTTCTTACAAAGAAGAAGCTGTGTGTGTAAGAGAGAATGCAAGTCAAGTGAAGGGGGAGTTTGGGGGTTTTGAATGGGAAGGGTACTGACAGAGGTGTGTTCTGTAGGTAAAGCACGCGATTCGATGTTGGTGGGATCTTTGTCTTTCTTGCCGTGTACTTTTTAATAATTTTTTGGGTAAACTTCATTCATTCCCCCTGTAATTATCTATATATTCAACAACACCCTTTACATCTTCTAAAATTTCACTCACATCTCTTATTAGAAGTTATAGCTAGGGTGTTCACCCTATCCTACAAGTAGGAAATATGTTCTTTCGCATTTCTACCCGATACTTTGCGGAAGAATATTTTCTTGGCCTACCCTACCCGACAGCTCTAGTGTTCCTACCCGCCTTCCTACCCGATTAATCGGGTAGGAAGTCGGATAAATACTTTTGTAACTATTAATTTTTTGATCATTTTAATAATTTAATTAAATAACATCCACTAATTTAACAACACAATAAATCAATAACATTAAAATTTAAAACAACTACAACAACAATCTATACTACTTTAAAATATCAACATCTTTGAAAAATATTTTTTTTCCACTTCTATCCACCAAAGCAACAAATATATCAATCTTATCCTTCAAAATTAATGCTAACCTAAACCTAAGTCATCAATTCACCGTTATTATGCCTTTTAGCTTTGCTGCCATTACTTCTCCATCTCTCTCGCTCTTTCCCTTCCTGACATGCTATTATTATCCATCTAAATTAATGCCTTCTTAAACCTAACTCATCAGCTAACCCTTACTCCCTCTTATGTTTGAGCAATTTAATCTTTTCTGCCGTTATTCTCTCTTTTGCATGCCTCATAACTCCTCTGTTGTTACTTATCTCTCTCCCCCTCTCTTCTGAGTATTCACCACTCAGTCCTCCCTCTCTTCACCTTCTCCATCTCCATTTTCCTCTGTCTCTCTGTAATTGTCCTTTAGGGCTTCTCCATTGCTTTGGTCATTATTGGAATTCAATTGTAGAATTCAATTAATCTATAAAATGCTTTTCTCTCTTCACCCTTTTCTATCAGACGCCCCAGCTTTGTTTATTGGAACTGTGCAATCATTGGTCTATAGCTTGATCAGGTAATTTATTTTAGTTACAATTTTTAATACAACAATCTACTTATTTTGATGCCAATGATTAGTATAAAACTGTCAGCTTCATTCCTAAATTCTATATCCATATTTATATGCTTCTCATGTAACACATTGTACAAAATATCTGCAAGAATTATAAGGGTGATCAATTGGTGGATCTTGGTAGTGATGATTTTGAGGAGAGAGAATAGATATATTGATTAGGCTTTGAACTAAAATTAGGTATGTGGAATATATTAAAGTCATTTGGTTGTCATCGTTAATAAAGTCAATTATACAAATTCATCCCAAACTAAGTGAGAGTTATGTGCTATATTTGATCATAAGGGTTGAAGTGCTACAAATGGCTGTATTTGAACTATAGTGGCTATAATTTTCTTTTCAGCAGTAGTTCTTCTTAAATATATCGATTAATGGATTTCATCATATCCTCTTTGTCTATATTTAAAAAAGGGTGTTTTATCATTCTTGATTCTTTATGAGGTTTTGCTGTTTGTGCATATTGTGTTCTTAGGTTCTGAAGACTCTTGTGAAAAGTCCCACATTTGCTTGACATTCAAGACACCTTCAATTTGAAGCAAACAAAAATTGCCTATTTCTTTACACCAGGTCAGTATTAGTTCGAACATGGACCAAGTGTGTGTCATAGGACTCCTGCTTATAGTAATTTTGTTACAGGTTGCCATTACTATAGGGTGGGATGCTTTTCTTACGTAGTAATCTCTTGGATGACATCTTGCCTCTGTCAGACTTTATTGAGGAACCTGATGCAGTGTCACTGTTAAAACTCTCTGTCTGGAACTGGCAGCTGATATTTTTTACAAGATTATTGTGAGATAAGGATTTGCTACTAAAAAGCCATGATTTAAGCATACATAGTCTTGACGTTACTAGATTTGGCTCATCATGAAATTCAATATACATGGAGTAGTTCATACTGTTGTGCAAAATGGGAAAGAAATGGAATCATAATTCTGAAGTTTGGGTCAAAAAGAAAATGAATCATATCTCTACATTACTGTAAGATCTATTGTAAGTGATAGTTCTGTGGTGTTGAGGTGTAACAACAAGGCTATGTTATTAACCTTTTGATTATTTTTACGCTGTTTGTTAAGTATGATATCTTTTAAAATTGAAGTCAAACCAATTAATGCTTCAACTGCATATACATAGAAGCTAGAAATAAACCTTGATTTGAAGAGTTAAGTAGTAGAGTTGACTTCTAGCTTTTAGGAGTAATTTCACTTTCTTAGATTTAATGACTTTATTTGAATTTTGGAGTTATTTTTGTTTGTTCTACTATGAAGTAATATTATTCATTCACATTGTAAGCAGTGTCAAAAGCTTGAGTGAAATCAAAAGTAAGACGATGACCATTCTCCTGCACATCATGTATTGATGCTCTACATCATATATTATACTTGCTTTACTGCTTGTCTGCATGTGATATGACCATCCTGATTACTCATGAAATACTTCAATTTTCAGCTACAATAGTTTGGGAAGGCACGCTAATACAATAGATTCAGAAGGGATCATTGACTTGGCTAATAAGGCTTCCCTAGCTGATCAGCAGAAGCAGGTCCAAGAAAACATCCACTCGCAGATTAAATAAACAAACAATTATAAAATCAAAATTAGATCCTGCATGTCCAAGTTGTTTGAGATTGCAGAATTTGTGCTATAATTAGTTATAGAAAATGTGTTGTGGCCACACATGCAATTGGTCTGCTTGGTGCCAAAATTGACGGAGTTCACGCGAAAGGCATAAAGTGCTGTCTTGAATAAACTCGAATGCTATGTGAGCATTAGGTAGTGATTTATTTGTTCCAGTTGTAGTTTGCAGTTATGTAGTCCTGTAATCTAGATCACAACATTCAGTTTTATGTGTTAAATTCTATCAGATTGTTTTGTTAAATTATCTCCGGTTTTGACTAATACATCTCTTTTTGAGTAAATACTTTTCATTTTTAACGCATATCAACAACTATTTTGCCATATGAAAAAAGAAAGAGTGGAAAGACATATACCAAATATGGTATAAAATAGTACATGTAATGGGTAATTACATGCTATTTTCGGTGTCGATTTTTCTGCACTAAATTCTCCTTATACACATTCTTTATTTTCAAGCTTCTTTAAATAGTTGTTTCCTTTTCTTAAGCAGCATATTGTTTTTCTTTGAAGTCCTCTGCAATCAAAGAGGAAGCTTGAGGCATTGGAGTTATTTCAACGATCTCCTTGTCCATCTGTGAAGTTGGGGCATTCTTCAAAAGTTATTCTCCAATAAATGGTTGTGTGACATATGTTCCTGATTTCAACTTGTAGCTCAAGCACAAATAGAGGAGACCTCTCAATGAAATAGATATTAGATCCCATCAAATTTTTAGACTGGTGTGTCCCTCCGTTCTCTCCCTCTTAATTTTAGGACTTTAATTCTACTAAATTTTGAATGCATCCTTTAGAATCCTTTATTAAGTCCATCTATATTTGATTTTTTAAAGGGCCCAAGGTACTTGATCTACTTGTAAATTATGCCCAGATTTTGGTTATGACCTATCAATGGTTTCTTTGTGACCATTAGATACTAACGTTATCTTTAGCATGAACCAAGCTCTACACCAGCTAAGCTACCTTCGATCTCACTCCCAAGCAAGACACAGGTGCCTCCAAGGATGCCCTCCACGCCTACCTTAAACCAAAGCTTGATCACCACCCCTCCATCATCCTAGGCACCTAGAGCTTAGAACTTCCTCCAAGGTGGTTGACTAAGACTAAAGTCATTACTATGTCAGTTTTAGTGTTTTTTGTGTGAACGAGAATATTTCCTCTATGGGTCATTGGGGTACATGTTGTTAAATTGAAAGGAATATGGGAAGATTGCCTTTTTTTATTTAGTTAATTCTAACAACTTCAGTGTTAATTCACATTATTGTTGTGTGTGCTATTTTTTTATTTAAAATGCATTGAGTGTGGTGTTTATCTATTTTTACGACAAATGTGTACACATAGTTTTAGTGTTTTTATTTCTAAGAGAGAATATATTACTCATCAAAATTGTTAGTGTGATGATATGTATAAAGAGAGATACAAAAGTTGCATGGAATAATTTTTCACAACATAAAAATTAAACTTATAAATTAAAATTATTCACGTGCAACGCACGTGTGCATCTACTAGTTATAGTAAAATACAAGAAAGTATGAATATCAATTTACCATAATTATTCCACAAATATAATATATATATAATTAATTAATGCGGGTAGGGTAGGGTAGGAATGCGGAAATAGATGGCTATTCTGCATTCCTACCCGATTTTTATGGCTAGCCGATTTATAGGGTAGGGTAGGATCGGGTACGGCCGGTCAAAAATTTGAACACCCCTAGTTATAGCTAATGGTGTTAGCGAGGGAGCCTATTTTACATAAATACTCCTAGGCCCCGTTTGGTTAGAAAGAAAAAGATGATAAAAAGTGAAAGTGGTAGAAAATGAAGTGAAGTGAAAGAAAGCAAAGTGAAAAAAATATATATATTCTTGTATGTGTTTGATTAGAATGAAAATTTTGTAAGAAAATTTCATTCACTAGTTTGGAAAATAAGAAAGTTACAAGAATTTTTATTTAATTATCTGAATTACCCTTATATATAATTATTCAAAAGTGATTC
Organism: Ilex asprella; assembly: GCA_023539305.1. Lineage (NCBI taxonomy): Eukaryota > Viridiplantae > Streptophyta > Magnoliopsida > Aquifoliales > Aquifoliaceae > Ilex > Ilex asprella. The sequence goes on along the minus strand of CM042188.1, from coordinate 21,617,679 downwards.
TACCCATATGGCTACAGAACATGAAATTGACAATTAATTTATGATCCTTTATATTTTTTTCAAGTTAAAATTCAGCTCACCAAACTTATAACGTTACGTTTGTAAAAAAAAAGGATTTATATCACCCTAGAAAAGAAAAACATACGAGTTCGTTGAATTGGTCTAATTTTTTATTGACATTGCAAGGCATAATTTGAGTTGCCCATATAACCCAACGCCAATTATTAGATCCATAAATTAGTAGAATGTAATATTCACGCTATATACTCTAGATAGTTCGTCAAGAGGGAGTATATATGTTTATTGTAATGGATAAGAGAAGAAGCACGCGCATTAGAATCATAGAACCAAATTATTAAATAAAAAATGGAAAACAATGCAATATATTTCAATAACAAATACTACCTTAAATGGCCTAATAATACTGAAAACACAAAAGTAATAACCAAAATCTCACCAAACATAAAATTCTGTCCAAATTATTAAAATAACATACAATGTTATTCGACCACACTATAAAACTAAGTCCAAAGAACTTATAATCCTTTAACCAAAAATGCATGCATCATCGTCACCACTCAACCTTTAATTTATAACATCGGGCCTCCTTGTGATAGTTGTCGAATTAAAAATAAATAGCGTATTTCTTCAGGATAGATCAAAAAGGCTATCGCTTTGACAGAATCTGCGTTCAAGTACTCAAAAGCGATCATTCAACTGTCAATATCTAACCCTTCAACATCCATGATAACTTTGTAAAGATTTGAATAATTTATGCAAGGGTTACTCTTCTCGTATGCATCAGCTAGTCTTGCCATCTTATTTGCAACAACATTCATTGTTTTGACAACTATCTCTGCATTTTTCAGCTTTTTTGAATTACGTCTCATAGGCTTTGAAGATCCAAGGTTGCGATTGCTTTGAGCATGTATTTGACTACTGCCACTCTCTTGCTGTGCAGATCCATTACCTTCTATACCACCCAAGTCATCGACTATTGTATTCTCATTAAGATCAAATATTGGTGTGTACTCATCGTCAGTATCATTAATTTGTCTTGACGAGTTTGCATTTATATCTTTACCTGAACATGCTCATTCTCCGGTTGCTTGATCTTTGCCACACACAATAGCTAATTTATCAATCATATCAATCTTTTTACCACGCAATCCTTTTGCATCTGGATTTGCCTACAAAAATGTATGAAACAATAGTTAGGCATATTTCGATAAATTGTTTTAATTTTTTTATTGCAAAATATAACTTAGAATTCAGTATTATTTAAAATGATACTTACAACAACATATGTAGCCCAGACTTAATCACTACACTCGACTACTTTTGCCACTGGATTCCAAGCAAATCCACTTTTACTTAACATATCCTATATAAATCTAAACTTTTTCTTGATGGTTTTTAATCAATTAACACAATTATCTCGACTCAGTGAAAGGTTAAAACTAGTATTTATAGCTGACAAATTGGCAGTATAAGCTTGATCTTTAAAGCCCTGATCTACTTTATAACCTTCATTAGCTTGATGTACCAGTTCCAGAATGAGACATCAATCCATCTCTTTAGACCCCACTACATTTTTTCCTTTTTTTTTTCCCATTTGCTGCGAGGGATTGAGGCTCATCTTGCTCCATTCCTAAAAATCTCAACAGTGTATATAATAACAATTGAAATAATAAACGTAGTTTTTTATAAAATAAAAAACATGCATAAATGAAAGACAAATCATATAAAAAACAATGTAGTATTTATTTTTCCACTACCCTAATAATGAGACATCCAATACCATTTTCATGTATCTAAAAACATCAAAGTACGTTATGAGCAGTCATTTAACTATTGTCTATTACAAAAATCATTCCACATCTCGTTCATAATTTGTGTTCGAATCCTTTTTCCTTCCCTTCCATCTTCGGCCCTTGTTAATTGTGTGTCAACATCATCATGGGTTGTGGATGGTTGATTTTGCATCTCTCGATCAACATCGGCTAAAAGTGGATCGTGTGGCATCACTCCCCGAATATGATTGTGCACAATGCAACAGACAATTACTATCTCCCGAATATGATTGTGCACAATGCAACAAACAATTACTATCTTTGTCTGAGTTGTATACCTAAATATTGGTTCATCTACTAAGATTAGAAATCGTTTTTTTAAGACTCCAAAAGCTCTCTCAATAGCATTTCGTAAAGACGAATGTCTATGGTTAAACAACTCTTTTTCTGTGGTTGGTACACGCCCTCTTATCTCATTTAAATGGTATCTAGTACTTTAGAATGGGGGTAATGTAAGGCTTTAACAATGGAAATCCCGCATCTACAAGATAGAATTTGCCTACACAAACAATAAAATAGAACTTATTAAAGTTGTTTTAATCCATTTCAAAATAATTAATTCGTATTGCTGAAGTACATAATTACCTGGAGGACATGTAATCATGCTCTCGACTAGTAGCACAACCTAATATTCAAGAATCAGATGTTGAGCTTTCCCAACCAGCTAAGACATAGGTAAATCTTAAATCTAGCGTGCAAGCAGCTAATACATTTTGGGATGACCATTATTTTCTACCACGAAATCGTGCAACATATTCGGCTAAAACTTTCACAGGAAGATGTGTACCATCAATTGCTCCTACACAATCCTACTTGCATCATAACAAATGAGAAATTCATGGAAATAATATTGTAAATATATTAAAAAGTGTTATTTTTAGAATATTTTACCTTAAAATATGGCCACATCCTATGATTTTCCCGTATCTCTGTAGGTGTCTCCATTTGAGAAGTAGGTTACTTTAAAAAGTCATCTTTCATGCCGATTATAACATCTAAGACTATGTGAAAGTATCAGGATATGGTTTCACTAGACCTCTTAAAGTGGCATTTTGCACTTCGATTCTTGAGATTGTGCGATATTATATACAAAAACATTGCTAACTGTTCTTCAACACTACAGTGCACAATATCCTTTAGCCTTCCAGTACCTTTAAGTATGTATACAAATCTTTGGAAAGCCTCCACATTCATTCTTAATAGATTATGACAATGTTCATCACTTTGTGTCACGTCCCATACAAATTGGCGTTGTGTCAAATAGCAACTGCGTTGTGGCTTCTCATCATATTGTTCCAAGTAATAAACACCATACATAATAGTCATGACACCAATAAATTGTGCATAAAGAAGAATAATCTCATCATCATCATCATCATCATTGTTATCCATCTTCAAGATCGAATATTAAGAACATCACAAATAAGAACATGTCATTAATAATGAAGATGAAAAATATAGACATATAAATGAAAAAACAAAATCCAATTCAAAAAAAAAAAAAGCACAATAAACTTTTCACCAGTTTATTTAAATAAGATATCCACATTAGGTGTAACTGTATATATGATCATGAGTGCAAGTAGTTGCTATCTAGTTGTCTGCAACAACAGAAAGATATGATTTCCAGCAGAACTTGTAGCAAATGAACAACTAAAGTAGATTATAGTCCAGGTTTTGTGCAAACAGCTGCAATGTTAATGTTTACTACCACTCATAAGATGTAAATCCTGAACCAAAAAGAAAAAGGAAGAGAAAAGACAGAGGTAAAAAGGGAAGGAACATAAAGAAATAATACAATTTTGAAAGCAAAGTCATACAGAGAATGGATCTTCTAGGATTGAATACATTGGAATTAAGGATGGGCTTTATTACTTCTTTTTCTTATATTCATTACTTCATCACTAAGTTGTGCAAGTACTCTCCCTCAAGTAACATTGGGTCTATAGCTGTGGGAACTATCTTGGCTACAATGAGAGATGATTCCAATTTAATGGAGCATATATCATCTGTTATAGCTGTGGCTGCTGTATTGGTGGCATTGGATTAGAAACTATCTTACAAGTTTACATTCACGACGAAATCTTGGCAAACACTACCTGAGTCTGGAGGTTTGATATGGAAAGATGTGATACACAAGGTAAGAAGCCCAATAGTAACTACATGGCTGACACCAATATAAATCATGTTGCCAGATATTCAACATGAATCTGGATGGTTTAATAAACAAATGTTATTGGTAAAGAGTCTTATAGGTTACTCTTTTTCATGACATGAATGCTTGTCTTGCCTTGTTTTTTGCAACTATATTGTTTAAGCTAATTTAATAACATAAGAGATCTTTTACTAGTGTTCACAATCAGTTTACTCAGACAAATAGAAAAATGCCTATGATTTTTCAGTTCAAGCATCTAGAATATTTCCTACTCCACTGATCAAATTTGTCTAAGAATACATATACCCATTGATCTAGTCCAAGCATGGGCACAGTTTGAAATAGGGCCAGGTTTGGACCACAAAATTATAGGCCTGGAAAAGACTAACCTGGTAAGCTAGTGTTTTCGTGAGTATGATTGTGTACAATTTAACATTTTTTTCCCGAACTCTTAATATTTCACTTGTGTAGATAATATGTAAGGAGTGCATAGTCATCATATTAAAATTGGTAAGATCATACATATGAGCCACATTGCCTTTTAAAGTTTCTTTAAGCCTTGGCCAGAGCCAAACAAATAAGCGGAACAACCTTTCTGTGTGGAGTGTGGAATTCATTTCAGAAGTAGTAGAAGCCCTCTGGCCAAACAAACTCCCCCCCTAAGTCACAACTGCACTTTCATGCTTTAGTCTTCAAAGTGGGCTAATAGTAACCCATTCCTTTTAAGATGGGTTCTTTTCTTAAAAAAAAAAAATCTGTAGAACAATAATCAAGCAAGATAAAAGCAATAATATGTACATGTACCCAAACATGCTAGTTGATACATTTTATCAAACACCTGGTCTACCTCATGTGCATGATTATTGAATCATAATCAAATAAAACAGTTAACCCAACAATCAACAAAGAAAAACAGAGAGAAAAGGGGGAAAAATGGAATTGCCATGGAAGAAATGCAATAAGTACACAGGACTAATATAAATTGAAAATCAAAAAAATTAACATTCCAAAGTGTATACACCAATACAAATTATTGAGTTTTTTGCTGGTACAAATTTATGGGTTTCAATACTTACAATATGCAGCAATTCTAGTACATTGAGCAATTGAAGATGGAAGAAACACTTACTTCTCAGTTGGTTGAGTGTGATTCAAAAAAAAAAAAGTAGGCTGAGCAGTCTACTGAGAAGTTGAGTACTGAGTGGTAGTCTTCGTTCAAGAGTTGGCTGAGAAGATAGTGGTGAGAGGAGTTGTGGTATGATACAAGTTTCACGGGAAAAAAAAAATTTGTGTACAGATTTTGTGGGAAGTCAAAAACCATCATATACAAGAAAATCTACTATTGTGGGAAAAAAAATTTCTCGAGAAAAATTCCTTTCCTGATACACAAACGGCAGATTTTTTTATTTTTTTCTCTTTCTCCCTTTTTCCACCATTCTCTTGCTAACCAAACAAACCCTTACACATGGACAGAACTAACTTAGCCCCCATGATTTTTTCCCCAAAAAATTACGTACATAAAAATACACAAATTTTTTATTATAATTTAATTTGTCCACCCTAGATTTTTTTGTCATATTAATTTATATCTATATCTATATTTATACTAACAATAAAAGACACCTGAAGTGAAATTTTTTTATTTTCCTAATGTACGCTTAAACAATTCAATAAAGTCATATTTACTATTTTGTATGTCATTTTCCATTTTTCACTTTTGTTAACCATTGTAATTCCTTTTCTTAGCTGCACTCCTCCTTTTGGTATTCTATCACTAAATATATTCTTTAGTTTAGTCGGTGATATTTAAATGTGGTCATTATATGCATTAAATATACACATACTATAGTTAAATAAGACACAATGGTGCATTCTTAGAAAAGCACCCATATTCTTGTTCATGATATAGTTAATGATGCATTCTTATTTCTACACAACGGAAAGAATTATCGAACAACTCAATGGAGAGTGATGGTGGTGGGAAGGCGTCATTCGAGGTCACTGACACCTTGCCCTTCAAAGTGTTATTGTTACTGTAATTGTTTTCGAGGTATTTCCTATTTTTTATATTTGATCTATTATTTTCAATTGGTCTTCAAAAGAATCTCTGAATTTTTCAGGATTAACGTTGCAAAGAGAGATCTATTCACTATTGTTCTCAAATTAGTCGATGAAGAATTCTGTAGCGCCCCAAAACACACCCTGGATGACATTACATTCTAAAACCATTCATATACTGAGAGCACTAGTATAATTCCATAAGAAACAAGACTTCATTTGTCATTCACGAATATTTAAAACATTATCCAAAAGAATAAGCCCAAGTCATGGCTATTACAACTCAAAAATTAATTAAAGAAGCGCAGCAGAATAAACAAAAGAAGCCAGACTACACAATGTTTCAAAAGAATGTCCTAGTCAAGTACAGAAGGAAAGGAGGTCGCTCTATGTGTCCACCTCGGGATCCACACTCCCGTCAAGTGGAGTCTCCAAAGTAGTGGGCTCCTCGACCCTTACGTCCTTCTCAAGCGGGTAATCTGAGAAATGTTAGCGGTAGAGGGGTGAGCACTAAACTCTGAAGAAAAATTCTCTCAAATCCATACAAGGTTTAGAAAAGCATTTAAAACGGTCAGTCTCATTTTTAACATAACATAGATATATAATTTGAAATAAAGCAGTGACATTTTAAAAAAAAGACCTTAAGTTTATTTAAAAAATATTACTTAAATGAATAAACGAGCACCTCATACAAATAATAATCATTAATGGTCATAACAATTTCCAACAATTCTTTCAGTAGGTGGTATACTTTGTGGTAACCTGCACCCCCTTTTTAGTCACCTTTGATTCTCAAGCATCCTTACCTGGAACCTCTTGAGAATGGATGAGCATCCTTACATGGAACCTCTGACCAATCACTACATTGTTTCCCAAGCATCCTTACCGGGAACCTCTTGGGAAGAGGTGAGCATCCTTACAAGGAACCTTTCACTCATGTGCATTGCAAACAACCCAACCAAACATACAATTCCAACATTTATCTCAATTTACAAGCATCTATCCAAAATTTCCAAAATATATCATGCAACAATTCCACAACCAACTAAGAAAAATACATGAGATCACAATAACATCATTTTTCTACCCAACACAAAGCACTACGGTTTCGAAATTCATAATAAAGAAAACATTTAAGAAGGAAATACACCACTCACCAAAAATTAGGGTTTTAAAACTAGAAAAGAGATTTCATGGGTATTAAACCCTAACTTTGTTCAAAACATGTAATCTTTGCAAAAAAACTTAAGAGAGGATGATTCCATAACATATATATATATATATACCATTGATAGCCAAAACATAAATATATATATATATATATATATATATATATATACCCTAGCCTCAATGTAAGTGAATGAGAGAAAACCCCTACCTTGAATCCAAAGTTTCAAACCAAACCCAAGCTCTAGTGACCTCTTTTATTCCTTTCTTCTTCTCCTTTATCCTCTCCTAAGGTTCTAAGCGGGTTGGGGTGAGAGTGGAGTGGTAGAATGGGAGAAAATGAGGTTTTAAGACACACCAATCCCGAATTTTACTGTTCATGGGTTGTTTGAGTTGTCTCCAAATTAACAATTTTGCCACTAAACATTCCAATTTGATTCATATGACTAACCTAAGGTTTTTCGATGTTTTGGATTCATTTTTAATGTTATTTTAACCTAAAAACATTTATTTTTATGATTTATCTCAAAACCAAAGTCAACGTACACCCGAAACACGAAAGTTTCTATTTTACCCATTCGAACCGGCTATTAATGATGTTTTGCGATGTTTGCAAATAAAAGGTGATCAAGGGTGCTTCTTAAAGCCTTTTATACTTATTTGAAGCCTAAATTTACTCATTATTCTTCTATTTTGATTTAGGATGCAAATGAAGACATTAAATGCAAAACAAAGCTAATTGGACTATTTCGAGATTGTTTCGTTATCTGGGCATATCTCTCTTATCCGAGCTCCGATTGAGATGATTCAAGATGCTAGGGAATTATAAGAAAGATATCTATAAATTTCATGTTTTTAGTTTTAAGAGATATTTACTGAATCAAGGTCTAAATCAGGCTTGAAGTTATAGCCAGTGCGCACTGTTCACGTGCATTGTTCAAGCTAAATGGGACTGTTTTGACATCGCTTCGTTATCTAGACATACCTCTCTCATCCGAGATCCGATTGAGATGATTCAAGATGGTATGGAATGATAAAAAAGAGCTCTACAACTTTCATGTTTTTAGTTTTGAGAGATATTGACTGCATCAGGGTCGAAATAGCGCTTGAAGTTGTAGCCAGTGCACTATTCACATGCACTGTTTACAACCTGTTTCATCCCTATTTCTATTTCCAATCCATTCCTAAGCCAACCAAATCCATTCCAAACCTTTACAATGCATATTTCTACACCAAACCTATTTAATACAAGTTATAGGACCTAAGATTTGATATTTTCACTTTTTAAAACTAAATTTCAACTATTATTTTTACTAACATTCTAAATATCTACTTTTCCAATCTACCAAATTCAAACACACATCACTGCACATATCCACATTTTTACAAAAATTATTTACTATATGTCTATATACATATATAAAAGAAAATGCGGGGTGTTACAATCGACCCCCCTTAAAGAAAGTTTTGTCCTCGAAACTTACCTCAAGTAGCGAACAAATATGGATACTTCTCCCGTATTTCTTGCTCCGGTTCTCATGTAGCTTCCTCCACTCTATGGTGTTGCCATAAAACCTTCACCAATCTGATAAATTTGTTGCGAAACACTTTTTCCTGGGCATTGAGAATTTTTACCAGTTGTTCTTCGTAGGATGCTTCGTCTTGAATTTCAATCTCTTCCAAGTTCACGACTGGAGTTGCATCCGAGTGACACCTTCTCAACATGGACAAGTGGAACACGTCATGTACTCTGGATAGCTGGGCTGGTAGTCGAAGTTGATATGCCGCCTTGCCTACCGCTTTGATTACCTCAAACAGTCCAGTATATCTTGGCGCTAACTTCCCCTTCTTGCCGAATCGAAACACGCCCTTCTTGGGTGACACTTTGAGAAATACGTAGTCTCCCACCTTGAATTCTAAGGGTCTTCGTCTGTGGTTCGCATAGCTCTTCTGTCTACTTTGCACTGTCTGTAGCCTCTCTCGGATGAGTTGAATCTTCTCTGTAGTTCCTCGAACAATGTCCGGTCTAAACAAACTACTCTTGCCAACTTCTAACCAACACGTCGGTGATCGGCATGGTCTTTTATATAATGCTTCATATGGTGCCATCCCAATACTTTCCTGATAGCTATTATTGTAAGCAAACTCCACCAACGGTAAGTGGTCACTCCAACTCCCCTTGAAGTCCAACGCGCAAGCGCGTAACATATCGTCCACAATATGTATCACCCTCTCGGATTGGCCATCCGTTTGGGGATGAAAAGTCGTACTGAAGTGTAACTCCATCCACATCGCTTATTGTAGACTCTACCAGAATCTTTCCACAAACCTAGAGTCACGATCCGGCACAATTGAGAGCGGAACGCCGTGTAACCTCGCTATCTCACGGATATACAGCTGGCTCAAAGTCTTGATTGTATCCGTGGTCTTTATACCCAAAAAGTGAGCGGACTTGGTGAGTCTATCCACAATGACCCACACTACATTATGCTCGCATGACGTCTGTGATAAACCCGATACGAAGTCCATGGTGATGTGACCCTACTTCCACTTTGGAATAGGCAAAGACTGTAGGACTCCTCCTGGCCTTTGATGCTCAATCTTCACCTGTTGGCACACTGCACATTTTGCCATATACTTGGCCACATCTCGCTTCATTCCCCTCCACCAGTACTGATGTTTCACGTCTCTATACATCTTTGTGCTACCGGGGTGGATAAGAAACTTGGAGCGATGACACTCTCCAAGTATCTCCTCCCTTAGAAACGAATCATTGGGAACACATAGCTTCTTCCCATATCTCAATTCTCCATTCTTCCAAGACCATCCTTCAATCGCTTTTTAATTCTCCAATCGAGCTTTAATCTAATCGAGTTCTGAATCCAGGCATTGCAACTCCACTACCCGTCACCAAAGCGTCGGTAGAGCTACAAGGCTGAATAAATATGGTTGATACTCTACTCCATCAACCCGTAGATCGTATTCCTCCAATGTATCAATCATTTTCCACCTATTTACCGCAAGAGAATTGATTTCACCCCGAGACTTCCTGCAAAGAGCATCGACAACTATGTTGGCCTTCCCCGGATGGTAGTTGAGTGCGAACTCATAATCTTCCAAGTACTCAATCCACCTTCTCTGTCGGAGATTAAAGTCTTTCTGTGTGAAGATATATTTGAGGATTTTATGATCTGAGAACACTTGAAATTTCTCCCCGTATAAATAACATCTCCACAAGTTAAGAGCCAACACCACCGCTGCCAGCTCCAAGTCGTGTGTGGGATAATTCTGCTCATGCACCTTGAGTTGCCTCGAGCCATAAGCCACTACCTTCCCTCCTTGCATTAGAACGCATTCCAAGCCCCATAGTGAAGCATCGGTGTAGACATTGTAGCCTTCCCCACTGCTTGGAATAATGAGGATAGGTGTCGTCGTCAACTTCTCCTTCAAGGTGCGAAAAGCTAGTTCACACGCTTGAGTCCACAAAAATTTCTCCTCCTTCTTTGTAAGGCGAGTCATCGACATCACAATCTTGGAGAACCCTTCCACAAACCTATGATAATAGCCTGCTAACCCCAAGAAACTCCGTACTTCTATTACGTTCTTCGGTGGTTCCCATTTTATCACGGCCTCAATCTTTGCGGGATCAACCGCTGCTCCTTGCTCGAACACAACATGGCCAAGGAACTTCACTTCCTTCATCCAAAACTCACACTTGCTCATCTTCACATATAACTTATGTTCTCTCAATGTTTGTAGCATAATAAAGAGATGACGAGCATGTTCCTCCCGAGTCTGTGACTAAATCAATATGTCATCAATAAACACAATGAAAAATTGATTGAGGTAAGGCCGGAAGACTCTGTGCATCAAATCCATGAAGGTTGCGGGAATATTAGTCAATCCGAACGGCATCACTATATACTCGAAATGATCATACCGGGTACGAAAAGCAGTCTTAGGAATATTCTCCTCCTTAATCCGTAGCTGATGATACCCGGTGCGAAGATCAATCTTGGAGTAATACTTCAAACCCTTCAACTGATCAAATAAGTCATCAATTCTTGGCAACGGATACTTATTCTTCACGGTAACCCGATTCAACCTCTAGTAATCTGTGCACAACTGTAGGGTCTCGTCCGTTTTCTTTATAAAGAGGACTGGGGCTCCCCAAGGTGAAGTGCTTAGACGGATAAACCCAATCGCCAACAAGTGATCCAACTGTTACCTTATCTCATTCAACTCCAAAGGTGCCATCTGGTAGGGAGCAATGGATATGAGTTTGGTTCCCAGATAGAGATCGATCTTGAACCCATTTTTCCTATATGGCGGTAATCCGGGTAATTCCTCAGGAAAAACATCCGAAAACTCCGATACAATTAACACCACATCCATATGGATTTTATTCCTGTCATCTCCCATCAAGCTAGCTAAGAAACTCAAATGAATTTTCGCTTTCACCTTTAAGAATCTACTACCCGTAGTAGGAAATGGATGGGAAGAATCTTGGTTATTCACAAAACTAAACACGACTCCTCCCGGCAACTGAAATGTAATCCACTTGCGGAAACAATCCATTACCGCCCGGAAAGCAGACAACAAGTTCATCCCGAAAATCACATCATACCTCTTCATCTCTAAAGCAATCAAATCTACAATCAATTCATGCTCCCCAATGCAAAGTACGCAACCCTTACTGACTCGGCTAGTATATAACCGTTCTCCCGTGGGCAAGCTAATGTTCATAACATTCTCTAGCTTCGCAAAACTTAATCCCAAATCAAGTGCATATGTCGTGCGTACAAATGAGTGTGTTGCACCGAGGTCAAATAATATTCGAGCCCAAGAATTATAAATAAGGACGATACCTTCCACAACGGCATTGGCAATGTCTTCTTTCGACTGAGTCAAAGCAAATATTCGCCCTTGGTTGGTGCTGTTAGGGGATTGAGCTTGTATCGTCGCTTCGGTGCAGGCCTCGGTGATGGTGGTTGAGCTGCTGGTACCTGTCTGGCGATCTGGATAGGCCCCTGAGGTGGAAAAACTGGACAATGCATCCGAATATGTCTCATACCTCCACATGCAAAGTAAGATCATGGGGTAATAACGGCTCTAGTCTGAGTGTTTCCCTCACCTAGGGCTGTCAAAAGTCGCTGTCCACCTGTCTGGTCTGGGCGACGGTATGGTGTCGGTCTCTGTGCCCCACTAGTGCTAGCCTTCGTCTGGATCAGACCTCCTCTTGAGAAGCCCTATCGTCGCTGGCTATCCTCTATGTCTCTCTCTACCAGTGCAGCTCTATTCACCAAGTCCCCAAAATCATGGATCCTAAGAGCCACTAACTTCTTCCAAATGATCGGCCTCAGACCCTGCTCGAAGCGCTTGGCCCTGTCGACCTCAGTAGATATAAATCCCGTAGCATAACGGGAGAGCTCGTCGAACTGCCTCTCATACTCAGCCACGGTTATACTACCCTGTCGTAGTGGAAGAAAATCCGCCTTCATTCGGTCTCTAACCGATTCAGGGAAGTACTTATCTTAGAAAATTTTATTGAACTCTTCCCAAGTGAGGGTGTCGGTGTCCCTTCTCCTCTTTATGGTATCCCACCAATATTCGGCCTCCCCCTCAAACAGGTAGGTCTCCAAAAAATCTCTGAACTCCTCGGCAACTCCCATGCCATCACAGATCTTCTTCACTCCACAGATCCATTTATCCACCTCCAAAGGATTGGAGCTCCCTTGGAAGTTGGGTGGTCGTTGTCTAAAGAATTCATTAAGAGCTATCATCCTTTGATCTTCGTTCCCATTGCCAGGTACTTGATCGAGAGGCTGAACTCCACCATTGTTGATTTGTTACCATTTTGGTGTTGTACCAGAGTGATGAGCTCCCTCAAGCATTGGTAAATGCATTGCCTGGCATCCGGAGGTGGTGGTGGTGGTGGATTCGCTTGACCTCTACGGCCAAGCCCACGTCTGCGTCCCCGTCCTTGTACATTTCTGCCATCCATCCTGCACATCAATTCACAATTTAGTTTTCATTGATGTACAAGATATCCTAAGTAGTACTTTAATCTAAAGCATATGATTCATATAAAATTAGGCCAATAATTTTCTTCACCCTAATCCTACATCTCTAGTGATGATCCCTAAACTACTGCTCCCATGTAAGACCTAAAGCCTAAGATCTGATACCAACTTTGTAACGCCCCAAAACACGCTCTGGACGACATTACATTCTAAAACCATTCATATCCTGAGAGCACTAATATAATTCCATGAGAAACAAGACTTCATTTGTCATTCACGAATATTTACAATATTATCCAAAAGACTAAGCCCAAGTCATGGCTATTACATCTCAAAAATTAATTAAAGAAGCGCAGCGGAATAAACAAAAGAAGCTAGACTACACAATATTCCAAAAGAATGTCCTAGTCTAGTATAAAAGGAAAGGAGGTCGATCTATGTGTCCACCTTGGGATCTACACTCCCATCAAGTGGAGTCTCCCAAGTAGCAGGCTCCTTGACCCTTACGTCCTCCTCAAGCGGGTAATCTAAAAAATGTTAGCGGTAGGGGGTGAGCACAAAGCTCTATAGAAAAATTCTCCAAAAACCATACAAGGTTTAGAAAAATATTTAAAACAGTCGGTCTCATTTTTAACGTAACATAGATACATAATTTGACATAAAGCAGTGACATTTTAAAAAAAAGACTTCAAGTTTATTTAAAAAAATATTACTTAAATGAATAAACGAGCACCACATATAAATAATAATTATTAATGACCATAACAATTCTCAACAATTCTTTCATAAGGTGGCATACTTTGTGGTAACCACCACCCCCTTTTTGGTCACATTTGATTCTAATGCATCCTTACCGAGAACCTCTTGAGAATGGATTATCATCCTTACATGGAACCTCTCACCAATCACTGCATTATTTTTCAAGCATCCTTACTAGAAACCTCTTGGGAAGGGGTGAGCATCCTTACAAGGAACCTTTCACTCATGTGCATTGCAAATAACCCAACTAAGCATACAATTCTAACATTTATCTCAATTTACAAGCATATATCCAAAATCTCCAAAATATATCATGCAACAATTCCACAACCAACTAAGAAAAATACATGAGATCACAATAACATCATTTTTCTACCCAACACAAAGCACTACAGTTTCAAAATTCATAATAAAAAAAGCATTTAAGAAGGAAATACATCACTCTCCAAAATTTAGGGTTTTAAAACTAGAAAAGATATTTCAAGGGTATTAAACCCTAACTTGTTCAAAACATGTAATCTTTGCAAAAAAAACCTAAGAGATGATGATTCCATAGCATATATATATACCATTTATAGCCAAAGCATACATATATATATACCCTAGCCTCAATGTAAGTGAATGAGAGAAAACTCCTACCTTGAATCCAAAGTTCCAAACCAAACCCAAGTTCTAGTGACCTCTTTTATTCCTTTCTTCTTCTCCTTTATCTTCTCCTAGGGTTCTAAGGGGGTTGGGGTGAGATTGGAGTGGTAGAATGGGAGATAATGGGATGAAAATGAGGTTTTAAGACACACCAATCCCGAATTTTACTGTTCATGGGCTGTTTGGGTTGTCTCCAAATTAACGGTTTTGCCACTAAATATTTTAATTTGATCCATATGACTAGCCTAAGGTTTTTCGACGTTCTAGGTTCATTTTTAATGTTATTTTAACCTAAAAATATTTATTTTTATGAATTATCTCAAAACTAAAGTCAACGTACACCTGAAACACTAAAGTTTCTATTTTACCCATTCAAAGCGGCTATTAATGAAATTTTACGATGTTTACAAATAAAAGGTGATCAAGGGTGCTTCTTAAAGCCTTTTATACTTATTTGAAGCCTAAATTTACTCATTATTCTTATATTTTGATTTAGGATGCAAATAGAGACGTTAAATGCAAAATGAAGCTAATTGGACTATTTCGACATCGTTTTGTTATCTGGGTAAAACTCTCTCATCCGAGCTCCGATTGAGATGATTCAAGATGCTATGGAATTATAAGAAAGAGATATAAAAATTTCAAGTTTTGAGTTTTGAGATATATTGACTGAATCAAGGTCTAAATCGGGGTTGAAGTTGCAGCCAATGCACTATTCACATGCACTGTTCAAGCTAAATGGGACTGTTTTGACATCGCTTCGTTATTTGGGTATAACTCTCTCATCCGAGCTCCGATTGAGATGATTCAAGATGCAATGGAATTCTAAGAAAGAGATCTACAACTTTCATGTTTTGAGTTTTGAGAGATATTGACTGCATCAAGGTCTAAATCGTGCTTGAAGTTGTAGCTAGTGCACTATTTATGTGCACTATTCACAGCCTATTTTATTCTTTTTTTCCATTTCCAATCCATTCCTAAGCCAACCAAATCCATCTCAAACATCTCCAACACATATTTCTACACCAAACCTATTTAATACAAGTTCTAGGACCTAAGATTTGATGTTTTCACTTATTAAAATTAAATTTCAACTATTATTTCCACTAACATTCTAAATCTCTACTTTTTCAATCTACCAAATTCAAACACACATCACTACACATATCCAAAATTTTACAATAATTATTTACTATATATCTATATACATATATAAAAGAAAATGCGGGGTGTTACAAATTCAAAAGTTTCTCCCCAAACTATCAACAACGTAACCACATCTTCTCTTAAATATACATTCATATTTTTTGTTTTTTGATTCATTTTTTAAGGCATGACCAATATGTACTGATTCAGGTTTGAAGCTCAATTGTGTGTCAAGATGGGAACGGTCTTCCTCTTGCATCTCACATTGACTCTTTTTGTGAAATTTATTTGAAAAAATAAGAATTGAGTTTCCCATCTATCTCTTAAAAAAGTTTCACTAGGATTGTCAAATGATTAGGATGAGTTTTCAACTGAAGTTTATATATATTAGTTGTTGCACACGTGCTTTGCACGTAAACTATTTTAATTTTTATTTGAGTTATGATTCATATATATACTAGTCATAACCTGTGCCTGAAGGTACAATAAAATATAAATTTTGAGCGTCCAAAAAATTGATACCACTATACTATTTTTTTAAAAAAATATATTAACTACAAATTAATCAAATATTAAATAATTAAATATAAGATAAAAATGAGTGATATAATATTTTTTAGAAAAAAAATATAAATGATTAAACATGTGATATAAATGAGTAATGCGATTTGACGTTTGAGTCTGATAAATGGATAATGGGTGAGGTAAGTGATTGATGATAGTTTTGAGGGGGAAAATATAAGTGGGATAAAATTCAAACGCACCCTTATTTTATTGTAAACCCCAGGTGTTTATATTAATATAGTAATATATTTGTTTAGTAATTCTCATATATGTAGTGACGTAAGGATAAACCATATGAATTGTAACCGTAGAAATAACTACTAGGGAGGCAATTTGATTGAGAAGTTTAAGTTTTGAAGACATTTAAACTTGGAAATGGTGATTAGATAAGTTTCTAATTGTTTGTAGGATAAAATAATGTCTCCATTGAATTCGGAAGGTCGATAAACATTGTGCAAGGTAATATAGGGTATATCAGAAGTCAAAAAGTATTCCGGAGTTAAAAATACACTTTAGACCTAGTATTTAGACCATATATTTTTATCCTAATTTCCAATTGATCTGAAGTTTTGACAATAGATAGTAGACTTTCAGGTCTACAAAAGAGTATTTCACAAAACTTTTCCAAATCGACCTTTAAATAGGCCAAAACTTCACTTGAAGTTTCAGCAAAAACTAGAATGACGTTCGAACGTAAAACAATCAATTGCACTAGTGACGTTCGAACGCCAAAAAAAGTTCGAACGTGACTTACGGATCTCTGATGGAAATGTAAAAGTACTGAAAGCAACCAACATTTGAAGTTCAAAGTGACGTTCGAATGTGAGTCAATAATTTGCACTATTAACGATCGAACGCCAAATGACGTTCAAACGTGACTTAAAAGTCTAGGTTCCAGATTCACGATATGTGGATCATCTCTTCCACTATAAATACTTAAGACTGCCTCCCTTAGCTCCATTTCAACACTTCTAACCCTAGGAAGCCTTAGAGAAGAGAAAAGAAAGGAAAAAACACAAGATCAAAGGAGAGTTTCACATTAGATTTGGATCAAAGCTCAAGTTCTTTAAGAACACCAAGGTAGGGGTTTCTTTCTACTCTCTTACATTGAGACTTAGGGTGTAAAACCCGGATAAATTTAAACTTTTGTGAATAAAGGCAAAATGGTAATTTGTCACAATAATGAGAAAACTATAATACGTGTTCTCTAAATCTCGTATGATAAAACGGAGTTCGCTGTTGGATTCATATCGCGAAATCTAGTTACCAAGGTAAATTTCGTCGAATTTCGAGATAGTTGGATTTTTGCACGTCATTCGTGGCGACTTAAATTCCAGGGGTCCCTAATTTTTTTTAAATATCCTTAAAAATTAAATGAAAGCTCAAATAAAATTAATTTGAACTTAATCCGAGGTATAATGAATCATTTCGGGACGAAAAACGGACCCAAAAGTCAAAAATATGCGGTGCGATGTGGACCGCTCATTTACGCCTATAAATATCCTCTTAAATCAGCTTTTTGGGGAGAAAAATATATCCCCATTAGCTGTAAGCAGCCGTACAAGACAAGAGAGAAAAAAAATTCATCTTCAAGCTTCCCGCTCCGATTCCGGGAGTTCTGTCGGTCGGAATTCGTCGAATCAAAAGACAAAGTTCAACTCCTCGACGAGGGCTACACGTACGTACCAAGAACGAAGGATTTCACTGAAGATCCAAAGATTGAATTTTGGATAAATCAAGGATCTTGAGGTGCTCTTAGTGTTCTTGAGGTATTCTTGAAGTTTTGAAGCTCTAGTCTTCATCTCATGCTCCAAGAGGTAGGGTTCCCTCCTACATTGATTTATTTCTAACCTATGGTGTCATAAGTAATGGTTAGATGTATAGAGTTGTTATGACTTGTTTGTAGTCATGAGAATCATGAAGGAATATAGAAATGACCTAGATAAATTCCTTGTTAAATTTGGTCTAGGGAAGTTACTTGTGAAATTTTCTTGTAACTTGTTATTATGTGATTGATATATATGAATGTTTATGTTATGGAAATGGGAAAAGTGAGCATAGAAATGGCTTAAACTAATTGCTAGCTTGATTTTGGTATATGAAAGTTACATGTGATTTATTATGTAACTTAGCATAGAAATGACTTATGCTAATTGCTAGCTTGATTTTAGTATATGGTAGTTACATGTGATTTATTATGTAACTTAGTGAAAGTGAAGACATGCTATGTGTTATATAAATTATGCCTTGAAGGTGTTTGGTGAAATGTCTTGAGTGTTTGGAAATTGTTGTTTTGATTGAATTGTAATAACATGCTTAAGTTATGTGATAACTTGTGGAATCATATGCTTATGATATGATTTATGATTAAGTGTGCTTGTTGATATATGCATGTGTTGATATATTAACATTGAGATGAATATGGTATTTATATGCTTAGAATATAAATATACCATGGATGTGTTGAAATTGTTCATGTGTTATTATTGGCATATTGAGCATTGTGTTGTGTGCAATGAGACATATCATTGCATATGCATGGAAGCATCTCATCACATGGGTGTTTGCATGGTTGATGTCAACACCACACTTGGTGATTGACGGGATGGCTTGGGAAAAGTTGGGTCGAAGACCTAGCTAAGCCGTTTGGTTGCATAATAAATTGGGTTGGGGTTAGCAAGAAGAGGCATGACGACCTCTCGGGTGCAAGACCCGGTGATTTGGGAAATGCACTCCATTGGTGTAAGAGTCCATAAAGTGTGTGGGTTTGGATGACCCTTGGTGTAAGTCCATGAACATCCATCCCAAAGAAAGACCCTAGTTTTGAAAATGTCATTTGATATATACATAAATGATGGAATGAAACACTTTGACATTGCATCGTGTAGTGGGAGACGGTGAGGACTCGGGTTAAAGTACATGAGTGAGTGTCATCTCATTTCATGGCATGGTATTGTTACATTCCAACTTAGAATACATATCCTTATAAGGAATGATTGTTTATATACTGTAAATGAATGTTGCATGAGCATGAGCATCTAAGGGGGAGTATCCTTTGTAGGATTTACTCTACTGGGCTTTGGCTCACCCTATAAGAGAAATATTTCAGGTGTGGGGTTTGCACCTGCGGATGGCTCACTTGGAGAGCATCAGGCTTGAAGGGGGCCAACTTGTGGCCTTATTTCAATTTTTTTTGTAAAAGGTTTATGAAAACTTGGTCCTTGGCATGTAGGTTATGCAAATTAATTGTAATAGAACATATATGGACTAATGTTAAAGTAACCTTGCATGTTTTGATATAAGTATGCGTAATTGGACCTGGTGTGGCCAATGTTTATTTATAAATGGACCCGGTGCGGTCATTGTTTATATTGGGCCTCGGATGGGTCATGTTAAGTTATATTACACAGGTTGGATTTTGGGTAGAACTCTCTGTACGAAGGAGACTCTACCCAAATTTTGTTAAGTTATGAATCTCGGTAAAATGGGACATAGCGGTGTGATATCGAGTTACTCGGTATTTACGAGTATTCCGCGGGTTGATGGGTAATCAACGGATCCCCCGATTTTGGGGTGTCACATAGGGTATAAATATGTATGTTTTCAATCCTTGTGATCATTATATGGTAGATATATATGAATTTTTGGTTTCTTTATCATTAGAACATAGCCTTGAACCAAATATATGTCTGGGTTAAAGGAATATGGGTTCTTGAATTTCCAAAACCCTAGTTTTTCTAAAACACATGTTTTATGGTGAAATTAATATGGATTCTTGATTTCTAAATTCATGTTCTTAATTAAATCATGTTTTCATCTAATACTTGTTATTGCTCCAAGAAATCTTATTTTTTGACAAAACCCTAGAATTTTGATATCAAAATTGTGAATATTTTCTTGAGATGATCTCTTGCATATTTTAGTTCTTTATTTATGTAGTATGTTGAGAATAGTATAATTTTGATACTTCAATGGTTAATGAAAATTATAATTGGTTAAGAGTGTGGATAATTGAGAATATTTTGGTTTCCTCATTTGTATGGTTGTTGTGATGGACTTGAATTACCTTCGTGATATGTCATAGAGTGTAAATATTAGTCTATCCCAGTGGGGGATAGATGGTTGCTTACACTTGTAGTGGATTATCTTTTGATAATGCAATCACTATCGTTCATTGGAGTTCAAACTAGGGACGATATACCTTTCTTGGGAAGGATTCGTCAATGCCGTGTGAGACGATATACGCTCTTTTTCAAAGTGCTTGTGATTGTGATGGATGGACTAGGTATAATTGTTGGGTAGATTCCTGAGAAACAATTAACGTACAAGATAATGGAGATTAACGAATGTCAGTTGTGGATTGCTGTTCATTGTACCAGAAACGGTTTCTACAAGAGCTTTGAAAAGTATGAGCTTCCACAAGAACTTGTTGGAAATGGTTTATGGTGGAATGAATTATGTTTGGAAATGGTTTATTAATTGTATATTGATTTCACTTATTCATTAAATTATTGTTGTTCTTTAAACTTGAGATCTGTATAAATATCCCAGTTTTTATTTCAAAAACTATATATGTTATTTGTCAAATGAGACCGACCTGTTTTATATGATTTCTAAACCTTGTTTGAGTCTGGAAGAATTTTCCTATAGAGCTTAGTGCCCACCCTCTACATACAAATATTTTTTAGATTATGGTCTAGGCAAGGAGCTCGGAGTAGAGGAACCGACACATGGGGAGACTCCCATAGATGAGCATATTAATTCCGAGACGGATACTTAGAGAGATATTATCTTTTGTTCTAGACTAAAAAATTTATTTCGGAGATATAGAGAAGGCTAGTTTTCTTTCGTTTTCCGCTGCATTATAATAGTCAAATTTTTGGGATGTAAATGCCATGGTTTGACATACTATTTTGGATAATGTTGTAAAGTTTTTATGGATATTGAATGAAGTCTCTTTTATTTATGAATTTTATTAGTGCTCTCATGGTATGAATGATTATAGATAATAATGTCTTCCACGGTGGATTTTAGGGAGTTACAGATTTTGGTATCAGAGCTTAGGCTTTAAGTCTTACATGAGAGCTGTATGCTGGGGACTATCACTGGAATATTAAGTTAGGTTGAAGGAACTGTAGGCTTGAATTTGTTTGAAGTGATATGTATAGAGAATAAGTGTTGATTTAAATCTTATACAAACCTCTCGTTTAGATCAAGACATCCTAACTACGTCACGTACATCAAGGAGATTAAATTGTGAATTGATGTGCAGGATGAAGGGTGGACAAGGACGTGGACGTGGATGTGGGCGTGGACGTGGTGGCCAAGTAAATCCACCATCACCATCACCCACCAATACCATGGAGGTCATTTATCAATGCATAAGGGAGCTAACCACTCTGGTACAACACCAGAATAGAATCAACCACCAGCAATTACAGAACTTAGCGAGGGGAGGCCCAATCAGGACTGGGGCTAGCAGTAGTGGAGTTACACAAAGGGCAGCTCCGTACCGCAACCCTGACTAAGCTACAGGGCAGGGAACCAAGGGGTTCGAAGATGTAGGGTTACTAGGAATAGAATAGACACTGACCCACGTCAATGCTTCGTTTGTGGAGGTGTTGGGCACTTTAGACATAACTGCCTATCTATTTCAACCAGGACCAAACAAGTAACAGGTCAAGTAAATACAAACCAGCCACCACCCCATAAGCTACTATAGTAGAGACCGTTCGGAGCTATAGCCCCTGACAATACTAATCAAGGAAGAATTTTTTCCCTGATCCAACTAGAGGAAGACGTTTCCAATACAGTTGTGGAGGGTATCGTTTTTCCTTATAATTCTTGGGCACGTATCTTATTTAATCTTGGTGCTACTCATTCCTTCCCACGCATCACCTATATTATTAACTTGAGATTAGAACTTGGTAATCTAGAACATGCCCTGAGTATAGACATGCCTACGGGAGGACGGTTGGACACTAAGAAGAGGTGTAAAATTTATGTGCTTTGAGTTGGGGAGCAAGAATTGATTGTAGACATGGTTGCGTCAGACATGAAAGGGTATGCAAGTCTTGTATCCTGTCGCTGGACTAATTCTATGAGATGGATGATAATTTGGCTGTTGGGTTGTTAAATGATACTAGGCTTGGATCTTTATGCAAGTCATATTATCTATATTGGAGATGTGTGAGAAAGGAAATGGGATAACCCAATTTGGATGTGTGGAGATAAGGTTAACTTAGATGTTTTCTAAGATAGACTAAGTTTTGGAATAATAATGTTATGAAAAGTTGTATGTCTTACTTAAAAGTCATAGAAATTAAGGAATGAATGTAGTATTGGTTTTATGATGGAAACCATGGGAGTGTTATGTTTTCCTTAATGGTGAGTACAATGTTATGAGGTGGTATAATTGTCAAATATGATCAATTGAAGGGATATGGCGAAGTTACCTCGAATGAGAGCCTATTTTGGATTAACGATAGGAATTGTGCTATGGTTCTTAAGTGGATCAGATTTTGTTTTCATAACCACAAACTTGAGGTTACCAATATTGGTTTGAAAATATGATTGAGAGTTGATTAAATTTACTTTGAAGGTTTAGGAGAGTCGTGCATAGGATACTTATTGAGAACGTGATACTTAGTTTATCTTATTTCCTTGAGGGCTTAGTGACTACTCTTAAACTTTTTAAAGTATTAATAATCGAGAAATTCCTAGTTGAATGTTAGGTTAATAGTGACTTGTATTGCTCACCTTAATTAGAAATTGAGGTGAAATTATTGAAGTAAACTTATAGTAGTTTCATTTGATGCTAGATATTGTTGGATTAAAGATTAGAGAAGTTTAAAAGTTCAAGGTCAGATGTAGCAAACAATTATTGAAATAAGGATTGTTGGTATGAGTAGTTAAGATTCTAACTTGACAGTTAGTGGTGATAATTGGAAAGATGTAATTTGAGGAATCAATGATGAGATCTATGCAGATTGGTTTTGCAATGGATGTAGAAACCTTATGTAATTTTTGGGATAAATGACTATAGTTATCCTAGTAACTAGCAGATCGTTATTTTCTGGGAGATTATGAATAATGATTAAGACTATGATGACTAATATGGGTAAACGGTGGAACAGTGAGGTAATCATTAGGAGTCTTGTTTTAGTTTCGATTATATCACAAGAAGTTTGGTGATAGTGAATTGAGAGATATTTTGGGATACTTGACAGACTATCTTCACATTTTGGGATACTTGACAGGCTATCTTCACATTTTGGAAGGTTACAAGATGTATATTGCAATGGATTGTATCATAGGGATTCGAAAGCGAAGGTATCGTGAAAAGAGTTGTGATGCTAATGAAAACCGTTAAGAATTGATTACATGGTTATTAGTTCTCGATTAAGGTTAGAGATTGAGAATGAATGTTTGGAAAATAAAAGATAATTGGCCTTAATCGAATTGGTGAACATGTAGCGGTATTAAGATTGATCTAAAAAGTATGAGTTCAGATACAAATGAGTTATGAAGGGGAATGTAAGACTTACTGATTTGATCTCAAGATTGGAGACTGAGAGCAAAAATCTTGGAGATATAACTTGATACTTAGCCTAAGTATTATAGTTAGTTAACTACAAACAAATTCCCTTTGAATGGATTAGATGGATCATTAGTGTACCTATTTTAGAAGTTATAATTGGAGGATAAATGTGGTTAGGTTTCAATATACATTTTGGGTGGAACTTGACATATCTTCTCAAAACTTTCAAACCTATGAGAATTCTTACCTTATAGCTAGTTTTGGTTTGTGAATTGGTGGATGTTAATTTATATCAGAGTGTGCAGCGAGCTATGGAATTAGAGCTAATATTAGTGGAATTAACCATTAGTTATGGTTACAGTGGAGAATGTAGAGAATATAAGCTTGAAGAGTGAGATTCAATTTCTTGGAAAACTTGGTGCATAGTTTGATGGTTATAATTGTTTGGAATTTTGCGGTGTTCAGCGAACTATAAAAATTTGTAAGTGTTCATAGGATGTGAAGTTATTATTAGATTTTAAATATTGTGAGTGGTCTAGTTTAGTAAGAAACAAAGTCATTAAGAATGATACAACTATTTAAGGAATTGTTGTAGATCTTGTCGGAATGGCATTACTAAGTTTTGAATTATAACGTAATTTAGGCATAGGAATGATGAGTAATCCCATTAGAGAAATTGAATTTGGTTGTTATGAAATGCTTATGAATAAGCTATATGTAAAAGACAAACTTGAGATTTTGAAAATGATTGGTAATTTCAAAAGAGAAGTGATATCCGGTGAATCGGAAATAAGTTGAAGGTATGGATTTAAAATTAGAATATGATGTTATAATTTTAATCTTGGCTTTGATGTATAAAGGATGAATCGAAGCGGAAAGACATCATAGCCAAATGAGAATTAGATAGACTAACTCGACGATTAAGTTTTGAGGACGAAACTTTCTTTAAGGGGAGTGGATTGTAAACCCCCACGTGTTTATATTAATATAGTAATGTACTTGTTTAGTAATTCTCATATATGTTGTAACACACCAAATATCACCCTGGATGACATTACATTCTAATAACCATTTAAGCATGAGAGCACTAAGTAATCCATCAACATTATATCAACAATTTATATTGGAACAAAATTCGGGCAGAGTCTCCCTTGTACGGGGAGCTCTACCACATAACTCAACCTGTGCAATTCTACTATAATGACCACACCGGGTCCATTTACTTACCACAAAATCAATTCATTAAATTTACATGTTATCCCAAAAGAATATGCCAATCTATAGCCTTTACATCCCCAAAATCTAATAGCTATAGTAATGCAGCGAAATTACAAAATATGGCTAGGCTTTACATTGTTTCAAAATAATACCCTAGTCTAGAACAAAGGTAATGTCCGGCTAAGAGTTCTCCCCGGGATCCACACTCCTGTCTTGCTAAATCTCCCAGGGTACGGGCTCCTCGAGTCCTAACTCTTCCTCAAGAGTACAATCTGAAATGTTTGTAGGCAGGGGGTGAGTACAAGACTCTGTAGGAAACTCCTTCCAAACCCATTCAAGGTTTTGAAATCAAGCAAAACAGGTAGGTGTCATTTCGAACATACATATCAATGAAATTTGAAAGAAAATAAGGACATTTTAAAAGAGATCTCAAGTTTGTACACTAATAAGGAATTGAAAGAGAATAAAATCAACTTTAATTGGCAAACCATTTCTAACATAATCCAATCCACCATACACCATTTTCACAAGTTATCGCGGCATCCCATACTACCCGATACTCTTGGGGAAATAATATTTGGTACAATGAAAAATAATTTCTATTTGGTACTACTCAAGTAGGCTGTCGCTTCTCATGAATCTACCCAACGATTCTACCTCGTTCACCCATTTATAATAACAATCACAGGCCAATTTAGGAAGGGCGTGTACCGTCTCATACGGCATTGACGAAATCCTTCCAAGGTGTCTAGTATATTAACCCTTTTCCCCGGTTTCCGTGAACAATAGTGGTCATTGTCACCACAATGATCCACTGCGAGCATTAGGCAACCATCTCATCCCCCATTGAGATAGACTAACCTCTAACGCTCTACGACAGTTTTCGAAGGTAATCCAAGTCCCTCACAACACCATACCCAAGAGTGACATACCAACAATATATTCAAAACCTCATATATAATCAATTCCACAACTTCCCCAACTTTCACAAGCATTGTACATAATACAACAATTTAAGGAAATATACTCATTTCGCAAATCATGGTACAAAAGACAAGTTTAAAGGAAATAGGCATGAGATTATCCATACTACCATTTTAATACTCAACACAAAGCTCTAGCATTTTAGAAATCAAGAGAAAGTGTAGATATAGAGAAAAATCCATATTTTCCCCAAAAACTAGGGTTTGATGAATTTTCAACCATTATTTTGTTCAAATCATGTGTATGTTTGTACAAGGACTAAGAAACAATGAACCCATAACAAATATATACTATTTAGAGTCAAAATGTACATGTATAATAACCCTAACACATTGGATGAAAATGGAAGAAAACCCCTACCTTGTGTTCTTGGAAACTAGGTTTTCGATCTTGGATAACCCTTTTTGACTCTTGTTTTTCTCTTCCTTCCTTCCTCTTTTCTCCTCCTTTCTTTCTCTCTTAGGGTTTCTAATGTTGGAGTGGCTGAAATAGGGCCAAAATGGACGACCTTGGGTATTTATAAGGCTAAAATTGGACCAAGGTCGCGACATTAAATGTCCAGATTTTTATCGGGTGTACCGGTACCCGGTACCGATACCATTTGGTACCGGTACCCAGTACCAGTACCAAAAGCCTTCTGGAATCGGGGTACCGCTACTCGGTACCGGTACATTGTATCGGTACTGAACAGTATCGGTACTGAGTACCTTTTGGACCTTAGCGTACCAGTAACCATACCGGTACTCTTTGCCCAATTTTGCTTGTTTCACCTGTTTTGTACCTCCAATTTGTTCCAAACCTTCCCACAATTACCCAATACATGTTTGCTAAGCTTTTCCAAACAAAGCATGACTTGTACAAGTTACATTATAATCAATTCCATAAATTTATGCATAAAATAGATTTTTTTCACAAATTGTTTTACAAAATAACCATAAAAGCCACAAGTCGGCTTTCTTCATCTTTGAGGCTCGAAATGGAAACTGTCCGCTGGTGTGATTGATTGATTGGTAATCATGTTGTCCCCTAACCTCTCAACACCACCCTCAAATGTGTGTATGGCTTATAGGACTAAGGGAGTGTCACTCTCCCTTGTGATGATGCAAGAGAATAGGCAAAGAAATGATGGTGATGAAATGAAATGAACAAAATGTATGTGAAATGAAATGTGGAATGTGCACAAAAGTGCTCCCCAATCGCAAGGAGTCTTTCATGGTCGGTGTTTTACTTGGAAGAGTATTCCAAGGTCGTCTCCTCAGGGAAGGAAAGTGAGTTTTGTGAAAGTGATTTTGCAAAAGTGAAAAGAAAGTGTAAAATCTTTTGTTTGAGTTTTGTGTTTGGTTTGTAAAATAAAATGCAACTAAAGCAAGTATTGGCTAATCTAAAGGGTTCATTCCAATGGGAATACCAAATCAACTCAAAGCCCTCCTCCGATCGTGCATGAATGAACGATTGATTTGGGGGAAGCAAGGGACGAGATTGGTGAGTAGCTAAGCATAAACCGTGACTAGGCCTAAGGAATATCAAAGGCTCACCAACTCATCCACTCTCAACCCCGTCAAACCGAACTATTTGACCCTAAAGGGAGGAATGAAAAAGAGTTGAAATGAAATTTCAAAGAGAAATCTCCCTTGGAGTAACCAACTTAAAACTAGCTATTCATATTAAAAGCAAAGACAAGCATAAAGGAAATGGACATGGAAAGGAAATGGGGCATGAAACTTAAACTAATGCAAGAAACTTAAACTAGGAAGACAAATCAACAATACCCAATTTAAAGCATGAAAATGAAGAACTTGAAAGCATAACAATGGTGAAATGTAAAGTACAAGGCTAAACTTGAAATGAACATGAAATAGATGAGATTAAAGTGCAAGGATTAAGAATTACAAGAATTTTAGAGCTTACAACTTTTGAAATGGAAAGGAAAAGCAAAAAATGAAATTACTATTCATTGTCTTCTTCCTGGGAGCCTTCTATGTCTACTCCTAAGCTTAGGTAGCCACCAGGAAAATGCTGAATAATGTTGAGATATATGGAGTGTGAGCCTTTCATTTTCATGCAAAGTGGTCCCCCAATGTGTGTGCAGGCCTCCCCTCAATGGCAGGTGATATCATGGCCCATGACAGGCTAAGGAAGAGCTAGCCTGCAACCCCATGTGCAGCCCATTCCTCTCCCATGTTTCATTAATGCCAAGCCTTCCAAGTCTTCCAAATGTGTAAGGGAGGCGTGCTCTTGTGTCAGAAAATGTTGGGGGGCAAGTGGGAGAAGTGTAGGTGGGACCCCCAAGCCTCAAAGTTGAGTTACAGGCTATTTTTCGGCCAGAAGGTTCGTGGTACCGGTACCGAGTACCTGTACTGTTTTTCTGCACTGGACCACCTTTGATAGAAATGGCATAACTCTTGATCTAACCGTTGGATTGAGCTGCAATTTTGACACGATACAGATGACATCCAGATCTAAACCTTTCATGTTTTGAACTTTTCTAGATTCTGAGTATATCATTGTAAAAATGTTGGAGAACCGAGGCAGTGCTTTCCAGTGATGTGACAGCTGGTGCATTTGTTCCAAAACACCAATACCTCTTTGATTTCTTCACTTTTAAGCCTCCAATTCTTCATGTATTATGTCCATGCCATTACCACTCATCCAACATAGTTGCAAGGTCCTAAAATCCAACATTTAAGCTATCAAAACATGAATGAGATAAGACTCACCCATGAAATTCAACCCGAGCCCTTCCCCGCTCCCCAACACATGCAATTTCCAATGTGTATCGGTCCGTCGTCTATGTTACACATCAAATAACTTATTCCATTTCAGGCTCTTTTGTGGGGTGGGTATTTATGGACTTACACCAACAACACCCAACCGATATGGAATTTATGGACTTCCACTAATAGTTCCGCGTAAACCAACACACTTTATGGACTTGTACCAACGGAAGTGCGTATTCAAATCACTGGGTCTCGCACCCAAGGGATCTTCTACCCCTTCTTGTTAACCCCAACCCTCTTTACCATGCACAACTGTGCGACTCAGCCAAGTCATCGACCTAGTTCACGCGAGTCCACTCGTCAACCACCAAGTGTGGTGTTGACTCTATTCATGCACGCACAAACCCACTTAATGCAATGTTCCCATGCATATGAAATGTAATGTTTTATTGCAATCATAATACAATGTTCAATGTGCTATGTATACCATGTGAACTATTTCCAACACATTTCATATAACCCATGACAAATTATATCAAAAGTATATAATTATCACAATTCTCACAATGTTGATGTATAAACATGTACATATCAACATTTTATCTAGAACCAAAGCTCAAGCATGCCATCACATATCAAGTAATAACACATTCAATTTCTCAAGGCATCAAGTAAACACATAGCATGCCCACAATTCACATAATTCAAGAAATTACCTCAAGCAATTTCTACATACCCATTTCAAAATAGAATTTAATTTACTCAATTTCAATACCCATTTTCTCAATTTCTCATCAATAAGCAAGTGATATACATATCTATCAACCTACCCATTTCAATCTAACATTCTATGTCGTAAATAAACCTAAGTAGAAGAAACCCTACCTCTTGAAGCGTAAGAAATGACCGTAGGAAGCTCCAAAATTCGACCCAAGCTCGATCTCCAAGCTTCCCCAAATTTCGGTTTTCACTCCTTCAGTGAAAGCCCTTGTTCTTGGTACGTACACGTAGCCTTTGTCGAGGAGACTAACTTTGGTTTTTGGCTTGAGTGGATTCGAGCTTTCTAGCTTCGTAGTTCGTAAAAAGAAGTTGGAGAAACCCTTACTTTTCCATTCTTCCTCTATTGGCTGGGTATCGGCTAAGAATGGGGAGAAAATCTGATTTTCTCACCTATTTAAATTTTCTAAATGCTTGGTCCACAACGCGCCACACGTCCCTCTTTTTTCGGGTCTGTTTTCATCCCGAAACGATAAATTTCGCTTCGATTCAAGTTTAAAATATTTTTATTTTAACTTGCCTTCATTTATTTTCCAAAATTCATAATTTTCTTTAAAAAATTTGTATCTGGCTCACCCGAGGCCCGACTGCCTCGTAAAACGCAAAAAATCCGACTATCTTAAAATTTGATGGGGTAACTAATTTTGGCCAGACGAATTCAATGGTGTGGTCCGTTTCATCATCCAAGCTCTAAAAAATTTCAGGTTTATGATCCCAACCATGGTGATAATTTATCGTTTTGCCCTTTATTCATAAAAGTTTAAATTTTGCCCGGGTTTTACAACTCCCAATGGGATAGACTAACCTCTAATACTCTACAGCAACTCTCGAAGGTAATTCAAGTCCGTCACAACAAACCATACAAAAGATACAATATTAACCATTTTCTCAAGTCACAAGTTAATCAAAAAATCCACAAATTTCATATCCAAATCCACATTTATTTTTGCAATAGAACAATTTAAGAAAAATGAGCAAGAGATCATCAAATGTATAATTTTTAGTATTTTATCAAACACTAGAATTTCAAGAAGCAAGTATTTCATAGCATATATCTAAGATTTAAAAGAAAAACATACATATATATAAACCCTAGCCTCAATGAATAAGAATGGTAGAAAATCTCTACCTTCTTCTTTAGTTTGGTGTAAATAACTTGAGATTTTGATCTTTCCTAACTTGAATCAACACTCTAATCTCTTATTTTTTCCTTTCTTTCTTCCTCTCTAAACCTTTCTAGGGTGAGAAATGTTGAAATGGGGCTAATGGAGGCGTCCTTAAGTATTTATAGTGGAAGAAACGACCTCCTATGTGCGATTTTGAAACCCAGATCTGTAAGTTATGTTCGAATGTCATTTGATGTTCGAACGTCACTAGTGCAATTTATTGATTTACGTTCGAACATCACTTTGGATTTCGAATATTGGTTGCTTCTAGTACTTTTGTATTTCCATCAGAGCTCATCAGATACTAAAGTACTAGGACTCATGGTCGTTCGAATGTTGGTTCATGTTCGAACATTATTCTAGTTTTTATTGAAACTTCCAGTGAAATTTTGACATGTTTAGAGGTCGATTTGGAAGATTTTGTGAAATACTCTTTTGTATCCCTGGAAGTCTACTATCTATTGAAAAAATTTAATATCAAATGCAAATCAGAATAAAAAGTTATGATCCAAACACTAGGGCCATGTCAAAAATCCTTCTTACCCAAACTATTTCTAAAGTGCATTTTCACTTTGGAATACTTCCAACTTCTACAACATACCCTATTACCTCAATTAACATTTTTATTTCTACTCTTACAATCTACATAATTCATGCATATATCATTACTTATATGAGTATTACTAAACAATTACATTACTATATTAATATAAACATGTGGGAGTTTAAAGTTTAAGTCCCCCTTCCCCTTTCCCCCACCAGAAAAAAAATTAGGCTCGAATTTTAATACTTAAAAAAATAAAATTTAATCAAATTAAATTGCCAAGTGAAATTTTATTATGTGAAAAAATAATTTTAATTAGCTCAAATTTTAATATGTAAAAAAATAAATTTTAATCGACTCGAATTTTAAATGAATTTTATCTACAAAGATTGTTTGTGGTTTATATAAGGGAAATTTTAGTATTTTAGATAATTTTTTTTTTGTTATAAATGGTGGTTTAAAGAAAGAGGATGTTAGTGATATTTAAATATAAATTAGAAGGACTGTTAGTGATGTTTTTGATAATAGACAGAAAGTCTTTGAAGATATGGTAAATAAGAAGGGATGTGACTGAAATTTTTCTGATATATAATTTACATAGACACATTTATTAGTGTATTAATTATACACTAAGATGTATCTAGATCACTTTAATAAAAATGTAATTAACCAATATTTATTTTTTTACTTTTCTTGGCAAAATTTCTTTTTTCACTTAGTAAAATTACTTCAAAAAAGCGTATTTAATCCATATATTATCTATTTGAATTGAAAGTAAAATTTTAGAGAAATAAATAAATTGGATTGAAAACACTCCAAGTAGCTTAGGCAATTTATTTAACGAAGTGGCACATAATAATGGTTAATTTTTTAGGAGAATTTGTAGTGTTTCCCGTAATAAAACGGATTCTTACATAATGTCAACATTATAATCTTATATGTATTTGCCTTCAGCTCATCTGTTTCCGTTATAGCATGCAATCATGTGAAGCATCAAAATCAATATAACCCTCCAATTTTAACTAAGCTTCGAGAAATGCCAAACTAGAAGTCCTTGTATTTATTAAGTCGGCAGACCAAAACGGAACTAACACCTAATGCTTGTTTCATTTTCTTGTGATCATATTTTCGTCATCTGCAATGGACTTATCTGCAAAAACTAAGAAAGTTTAGATGGACGCCAAATAAATATGAATATTTCTTGCTTCTCCTGGTGTTTGAGTGGCATCCAAAACCTATTCCCGGGTAATTTCAGCTTTTAGCCATCAAGAAATTCCACCAAAATTATTAACATAGTATAAAAATTAACAGAAGTTATATCCCTAGCATTTTGTAACATGCATTTTCTTATAATGAGACAAGAAAACCACATTCTCAAAATAAAGTTCAACTTTAAATTATGTATTTCTAATATTCGTGGCAGATATATCCATTTACAGGTCTAATGATTCATCTTACCTTGATAAATGCATCCCCAAAGCTCACACCATTTCCAAAGTGTATGTGTGAGCAAGGTGATGGTTGAAGGAGAAAGAGCTGAACTGGGTATGGATAAAAACTTTTTTTTTTTATGCCATTGATGCAGTTACTCATAGGTGCATCAATTAGCCTGTAACATCCTCCAACTGGAAACTGCAAACCAAATCAAATCAGCATGCTGTTGGAACAAAGAACATTAGAAATTCATCATCATGTTATTGCTGTAACGCCTCAAAACCACCTTGGACGACATTACAATTTATAAACCATTCATATCATGAGAGCAACTAAATAAATCCATCAATAAAGAAAATTTCATTCATCATATCGAATATTTACAACATCATTCAAAAGAATACGCCAAACAATGGCCTTTACATCCCAAAAGAATATGCCAAGTTAAGGCATTTACACCCAAAAGAATCCAACTTAATCCTACAGCGGAATAACAAAATACTAACATGACCATGATCTCAAAAGGTGTCTCCTAGTCTAGAATTGAAAAGCACAGTCTAGACATCCCCCTCTGGATCTACCTGCCCATCAACTTGAGCTTCCCAAGTTACTTGCTTATCTATTTTGGGCTCTTCCTCTAAACAGAAATATGAAAGTAGACATTATTTGTAGGGGGTGAGCACTAAGCTTTGTAGGAAAATTCTCTCAAACTCAATTTCTTTTTGAAAGCATGTAAAACAAGTCGGTCTCATTTCACAAATAACATATATAACCTTTTGAAGTAAAATCATGACATTTTAATCGATCTCTAGTTTATGAACAACAATAAAGTTAAACTAAAAGGTGAAACCAATTACCAACAATGAGTCATACGATTTTTAAAAGTAAATCAATATCCCATACATGATATAATATTGTTATATTTGGCATTAGCATCCTTATAAGGAACCTCTCACCCTCAAGGTTTTGTTTCTCAAGGATCCTTTACAAGGAATCTCTCGAGAAGACCACATATTGTCCTCTTTTGGCATTAACATCCTTACAAGGAACCTCTCACCCCCAAGGTTTTATTTCTCAAGCATCCTTACAAGGAACCCCTAAGAAGGAATAATCATCCTTACAAAGAACCTCTCACTCATGTTCATCCAAACAACCATACCAGAAATACAATACCAACAATTTTCTCAAATAACCAACCATTCCACAAATCCCCAATTTTTCACATGTATTATTTCCATAGAACAATCGAAGAAAAATGCAAGAGATCATCAACAATATCATTTCATTACTCAACACAAAGCACTACAGTTTCGAAATCAAAAACAAGGAAAAATTAAGAGAAAAACCCACTTCTCTTGAAAACTAGGGTTTGAAAGTAAGAAAAAGAGATTTAACAGCTATTCCACCATAGCTTTGTTTAAAACATATTAATCTTTACAAGAATACAAATAAATAATAGTTTTATAGCACATATATTTGATCTAAAGTCAAAAGAGTACATATAGACATAAGCCCTAGCCTCAGTGTAAGAGAAAAGGAAGAAACCCCTTCTTGTGTTCTTGAAACTAGGTTTTTGATCCAATCCATGGCGTAAATCCCCTTAAATCTTGTGTTTTTCTCTTCCTTTCTTCCTCTCCAAAGTTCTCTAGGGTTAGAGGTGTTGAAATGGGGCTAAAGGAGACGTCCTAATGTTTTTATAGGGCGAAAATGAACGACAAATCGCGACTTTAAAAAAGTTAGATTTTTTTCGGTAGTACCGGTACCACAACTTTCTGGACCTCAGGGTACCGGTATACAGTACCGGTATGGTTTGCCCAGTTTTGTAATACACCACATGCGAATATTAATAAATTCATATACTAGTTTAATAGTTCTTTTATATATAATGATGTAAAAATAAATGACATAGGTTCAAACCTTAGAAATGAATAATTGGGAGACAAATGGATTTGGGAAGTTTAAGTTTCAAATTTTTTTGAGATATGAAATGGTTAGTAGATACGTTTCTAAAGGTTTTTAGGTCAAAATAATGCTTCTATTGAATCCGGAAGGTCGAACAACCTTGGGAAAGGTAATATGAGATGTATTAGAGGTTAGAAAGTATTCCAGAGTTAAAATCCACTTTAAAGTGAATTTGGGTAAAAATTATCTTGGATACCTTCTAGTATTTTGGCCATAACTTTTTATCCTTATA
>CM042188.1:21567856-21582335 GCA_023539305.1 Ilex asprella | reverse complement strand
TCATGAGAAGCGTCAGCCTACTTGAGTGGTACCAAATAGAAATTATTGTTCATTGTACCAAATATTATTTCTCCAAGAGTTTCGGGTAGTATGGGATGCCGCGATAACTTGTGGAAATGGTGTATGGTGGATTGGATTATGTTGGAAATTGTTTGCCAATTAAAATTGATTTTATTCCCTTCCAATTCTTTATTATTGTACAAACTTGAGATCTCTTTTAAAATATCCTTATTTTATTTCAAAATTCATTGATATGTATGTGCGAAATGAGACCTACGTGTTTTACTTGATTTCAAAACCTTGAATGGGTTTGGATGGATTTTCCTACAGAGTCTTGTACTCACCCCCTACCCACAAACATTTCAGATTGTACTCTTGAGGAGGAGTTAGGACTCGAGGAGCTGGTACCCTAGGAGATTCAGCAAGACGGGAGTGTGGATCCCGGGGAGGACTCTTAGCTGGACACTACCTTTTGTTCTAGACTAGGGTATTATTTTGAAACAATGTAAAGCCTAGCCATATTTTGTAATTCCGCTGCATTATCATAGTTATTAGATTTTGGGGATGTAAATGCCATAGCTTGGCCTATTCTTTTAAGATAACATGTAAATTTGATGAATTGATTTTATGGTAAGTAAATGGACCCGGTGTGGTCATTATAGTAGAATTGCACAGTTGGGTTATGTGGTAGAGCTCCCCGTACAAAGGAGACTCTGCCCGAATTTTGTTACCATATAAATTGTTGATGTAATGTTGATGAATTATTTAGTGCTCTCATGCTTAAATGGTTATTAGAATGT
This sequence comes from Ilex asprella, assembly GCA_023539305.1. Lineage (NCBI taxonomy): Eukaryota > Viridiplantae > Streptophyta > Magnoliopsida > Aquifoliales > Aquifoliaceae > Ilex > Ilex asprella. Next base: position 21,581,535 of record CM042188.1, on the reverse strand, counting down.
AATGCCGTCCAGGGTGATATTTGGGGCGTTACAAGTTTTGCCTATTTTTTCTGTTTTCCATTTCTAATCCATTCCAATTCAAAACCAACCCAAACTTATACTACCTACGTTTGTGCATTAACCTAGTAGTATAAGTTCTATTGCTAACGATTTCCTATGTTTACAAGCCACAACATCAGTTTTTAACTATTATGTACAATATTAGCATTTTCCTACGATTATAACCTATGTGGGGGCGATATTCAACCAGAGTTAAACCATTCATTTAGACTTAATGCTCATCCATTCTCTTAAACTAAAACTAACTTCAAAGAATCTAACCCCCAACAATCGCTAAAAATGATTGAAAATCAAATTAAATAGTGAAAAATTAAAGAAGGGGAAGAGTATGTGGGCATGTTTCTTACGACTGGTTTTGAACGTTTTCTAGTAAAAGGAAATATGCAAGTCCCAGCACCTCCACCCAGAATGATCGAAGCTACAATTTTTGGGTCTGCCTTTGGCTGATCACATACTGGTGCTTCGAAAGTTTAAAACCAATAAGAGACTTAAAGACCACAATTCCCCATGAAAATTACACATTCATAGTAGTTTCAACTATATTCTGACAAAAAAAAAACTATATTAAAAAAATAGTAATATTTGCTTTGAACTGAATCCACACCCTCTTCTTGAAATCCAATGCATGTCATAAAGAATAATATAAAATTTTGACAAATATATGTTATGTACTCACCAGGAGCTTTTTGCTAATATCTTCAGTAAGAACCAAGAAGGTAACCACTGGTTTAACTTTTCTAGGCCTTTTTTCACTTCGCAAATTCCTCCACAACTGAGTGTTAAATGCCCTATTCTTTGGACTCACTTTGATCTTCATGCCCCCAAAACCATGGTCTCCATGACTAAAATCTTTGTTGACTTGCACTGGGTGCACTATAGCTTTCATTTTGGCACAACAAGAATCCATTATTTATTTGCTCACTTCTATTGTAGTACCACCAATCTTGACATTAAATCTCGATTTATTAACTAGAGATTCCAAAATCTATAATATAAAGGATAGAAAATATAGAATCTGAGGAATTAAACAATAAAAAGATACTCAATTAAAGGCAACACTACTTTTCGAAAAAGAACAGGCGCTCTGCCCTCAACAAAGTTTTGCAAGGAGAAGTTCACTGGTAACTGGAATATAGGATGCTTATAGTACAATATAGGCATGGACTTATGAGTAGAGGAAGAAGAACTATATTTGACCTTAAGTAACTTGTTTTATAATGCAATAGATAATACAACCTTGTACATGAAAGTTGTGGAGCTTGAAGCAATAGTAGACAAAACACCCATTGTTTTATTCATAAGTGAGGAAACAATTGTTTGATGGGTATGTATGTTACTCAATTGACAAATTTGACTTCATCAAATCCACCAAATTCACTTAATTTTTCTGACTTTTATCCAAACAAACTTAACACTAAACAACTAACTTAAGAACATGTTGCCAATAAATAAATATATTTTGACATGAAAGGTCAAACAATAAATAAATATATTTTATAATGAATATTCATTCAAGTGCATGGTATTTTGGATATTTAAAAGTTGTGAGAGGGTAAAAGAGTGAAACTTTTTTTTTTTCAATATGTGTACATTTAGAAGTAGTATAGATACAAATTAACATAATTAAATATAATTAGTTTCATACTAAAGGAAAAACAAAAGACATTGGGGATATGATTGACTTTATATCAATAGTTAAGGGTAAAAGTAGAATATAAATATTTTTCAAATATCTCCACTTTTTAAAGTAGTACTAGTTGATGCACACGTGTGTTGCATGTGGACCATTTTGCATTTGTCGTATTGTATACTACAACCTTTCACTATTTTTGCACAAAAAAAGTGTCTCCATATATCGTGTTATTGATGTTGAAGTTAAAAAATAAATATTTTACTTTTAGTTGATCGGTGCTTCCTTAAACTCAGAATGGTAGTTTTTGTGTTCTAGAAGTCATATGTGACTACGGAAGTGGTATATACATCTCACACTAAAACTGAATGGAAAAAAAATAAAGTGTTCCCTCCAAAAAAAAAACATCATTCATGAAGTTCATAACTTATGATCATGTTACCATAGATCATTTTATGAAACTTTAAAATTTGGTTTCAACATATATCTAAGGACTAATTTTAGGTTTTAGAATATGTTGGCAATCATGTGCATATCATCTAACATAAGTACAATTGGAAGATCTTTGTCCACTCTCTCAATGTGTGTTCAAAGAGTCACTGATTTTTCAGTCAAAATCTCTATGTAAGTTCCTCCTGTATGTATACAAAAAGGTTCAGATGTAAATACAAAGCATTGACCAACAATATCCATCATTCAACTTATGTGATAAATTATCATAAGTGTGTGCTATGACATATTGTACCATAAAAGAAATATCTTTGCACATAACAAACCTAAGAAGAAGGCTATTCATCTAATATCAGTCTTTGGAGCTGATCTATTAATTGGAAATGGACTTAAAATTCTCAACTTAATGCATAAATCCAAGCCAATTGCAGCAAAAGGTATAAACCATGTTCCAAATGCTCAAAAGTGAAACAAATTTTCCAGCAAACCCGTCTTATCTTTTGTTTCATGTCTTATTTTGTCATTTCATGCTACTATGACCTATGAAATAGTTATCCCACCACCAAAGGCAACTCCATCCATGCAAAAATTAAAGGGATCGATAAGCATTTGCTAGACTTCCATTGTTACCTGATGCAACTTTTAGAAATAAGTACCTAAAGAAAAAGGCATTTATTAATATGTTAAGTTATTTTATCAAGTAAGCAATAAGTTGGTAACCACTTATACAATGATACCAACATGGATCCAATGAAATGCATTGTTTGGATGTCGACCAAGATTTTGTTGCATTCACAGTGTCGGTTGCACATGTTTTCAATTTATGAGAAAAAATTTCTTTTGTAAATAGATTGTAGCAAGCTTAAGAACAACCATACATTGATATAACCTTAAAGAACATTGATGTAGTAGTCTAGAGTTCAAGAAACATTGCAAGCCTTAATTTCTTATGCTAATCTAGTAAGTCTGACCAAAAAATTAGTCTCCAACCAAGTTGGAGACTTAGAGATCTTGAAATTTAGTGAAAGTTATCCAAAAGTTTCTAGAAAAACAAACTTAATTTCTAAATGCACATATATTAGAAATTTTTTTGATAGTTTTTTATTGTTGTATGTCACCCTCTTGATCCCTTGATTCCTTGTTTACATAAAATGGAAAATGAGCAAACAATTACCACATTTAATCAATAAAAGCAAAGAAGCAATCAAGATTAAGTGAAAGATTTAGGAGAAACCATTAACTATCAAGCACATAAATAAAAGGTGAAAAAAATGCAGACATCTCAAATAAACTCAAAAAATTAAAATAATGGATAATATTTTGAGTTTATAGTCAAAAAAAAATTTTAAGATTCGAAAGAGTCACATTCAACCTCAGTTTTAACAAACATTTTATGTCTTTAACATTTAATATAATTATAATTGGATGTTTCATTACGTTGTCAATAAACTAAACAACAATGTAACAAATTTAGGGACATGAAATTAATCAAATTATACTCGAGTTTAGGATCGATATTTTAAAACTAAGATTAGGAAGAGCCATTGTAGTCCTATGTTTAAAAGATGAACTAAGTCTTCAATCAATAAAAAATAATTGCATAGAGTATAACAAAAAAAAAGCATATGCTCAAACAACCTTAATTTTAAATTACAAGCTCTTGAAAAGAAATTATCAATTAAACTATATCGAATTCCCCCACACAGAACAACGTCATAACAAATTGAATTTTCTTCATTACCCAAAGACAACAACACAGTAACATTGTGAGAGAAAAGAAAATACTGCACAAAGAATTAAAATTGATTGTAGAATCAAAGTCTTAGAAATTCATGCCCCAGACCCATTGAGTTCGATTCCAACTCAAGCCTTAAACAATATAAACCTAATTAGAACATGTTCGCAACACCCAAAAATATACTCAAAGATTGGGTTAATATACTGTGACGCCCCAAAATTCGGGGGTCATTAATCAACTATTGACAACCCGTCAACCTGCAGAAGTAGCCATGGATGTCGCTTAACCAGACACCACGTCGATAGCATTCCCCATAGCCGAAATTATTGTCCACAATTGTGATCTGTTCCTTTAATCATTTAATTCAACCGAGGTCCAATGTACCTCAATATACCTCATTTAAGACCCATTTGTATCATCAGGACTAAAGAAATCAAAGTCCAAACATTAGACAACATTACAATTTAAAACCATTAACGTCATGAGAGCAACTAATAAAATCCATTCATAAAGAAATTGCATTCATCATTCATAATATCTACAACATCATTTCAAAAGAATCGGCCAAGCCATGGTCTGAACATCCAAAAGAATATGCCCAAACTATGGAAATTACATCTCAAAATAATTAAACTTACACTTACAGCGGAATACAAAATATTAAACTTCTATTTGTCCCCAAAATAATGTCCTAGTGTGGAACATAATAGCATCTAGCTCTATTCATCAACCTTGGGATCCAAGTCCCCATCTAATGGAGCTACCCAATGGGTCAGCTCGTCAACTTTGGTTTCCTCCTTTATGCCATAATCTGAAAAGATAGTATTTGTAGGGGATGAGCACTAAGCTCTGTAGCAACATTCCTCCCAAACTTGTATAAGGTTTAGAAACATATAAAAGAGGTCGGTCTTATTTTCACAATTATCATACATAGCATTGAAATAAAACAGGGACATTTAAACCGATCTCAATTTTAAATAGTGTAAACCCCCACATGTTTAGAGGGTATTTGATGATAGATTGATTAGTATTTAACTATATGTAATGGTGTAGAAATGAAACCCATGAATTATAACCATAGGAAACACTAATATTGTACAATAATAATCAAAGCCAGTTTAGCTAGTGAATATATGACATAACTTATAAAAGAACTTCTATCAACTATAATTGGGTACAAATATATGTTGTGTAAGTTTGGGTTGGCTTTGGAAGGGTTTAGGATGAATTGAAAATGAAAAATAGAGGAAAAAGATAAAACTGGGCAAAACTGTACCAATACTATGTATTGATATTGAACCGTACCGGTACTACGTATCGGTACTGTGTTCCGGAGTAATTTGGTCCAGAGAGTTCGAAGTACCGGTACAACGTATCGGTACTGTATCGTACGGCCGAAAGAAGTCTGAAACTTTAAGGTCGGATCTTAGCCGATTTTCGCCTTTATAAATACATTAGGTCGCCTCCTTTGGCTCTATTTTGGCCCCTCCAACCTTAGAAACCCTAAGAGAGAAAGAAAGGATAAAAAGAGAGGAAGAAAGGAAGAGAGAAACACTTGCTTTGAAGGGATTTGTACTTTGGAGTCCATCAAAACCTAGAATTCAAGAGTCAAAGTAGGAGATTTCTTCTCTTTCTCCTTCATTGAGATTAGGGTTTATGTATATATATATGTTTTTCTCTAAATGCTATATATATATGATATGAAATCATCTTCTCTTAGTCTTTTGGGCAAAGATTGCTTGTTTCTAATAAAGTTAGGGTTGAATACCCACGAAATCCCTCTTTTGTTTTAAAAACCCTAGATTTTGGGGAGTGATGAATTTTCTTCTTAAATTCTTCCTTCATTATTGATGTTAGAACCATAGAACTTTGTGTGGAGTACTAAATGATTGAATTGTGATCTCTTGTATTTTTCATAGTTGATTATTGAAATTGTCACATGATGAAATACGAAATATTTAGAAATGTGCTTGTAATTAAGAATATGTTGGTTTCCTTATTGTATGATTGTTGTGAGGGACTTGAATTGCCATCGAGAGATGCTGTAGTGTGTTAGAGGTTAGTCTACCCCGGTGGGGGTGAGATGGTTTCCTAACACTTGTAGTGGGTTGTCATTTAGTAATGCGACCACTATCGTTCACCGGAGTTCGAACTAGGGTTGGTATACCTTTCATGGGAAGGGACTCGTCACTGCCATTAGTATGGTAGACGCCCGTTCCCAAAGTGCTTGTGATTTGATTGTGATTGGTGAACTAGGTATAATCATTCGGTAGATTCATGGGAAGTAATCAACATACATGGCATGGGATGAACCAATATATATCTATATAACTATATGAGAACCTGGATTAGATTATGTTGGAGCCGGTGCATTGGTATGGGACAGTGCAACGACAGGCATTTTTTCCTAGCCATTTGGAAATGGTTTCTTTGAGAAATGCTTTCTAATGTTTCCATTTAATTATTCCAGTTGTATAAACTTGAGATCTACCTAAATGTCCTTGTTTTATTTAAAAAACTATATATATTATTTTGTTAAATGAGACCGACTTGTTTTATATTTTTCTAAACCTTGTTTGAATTTGGGAAGATTTTGATGCAGAGCTTCGTGCTCCTCCCTTTCGTGCTCCTCCCCTACAGTTGAACATTTTTCAGATTTTATGCCAGAGGATGAGCTTGATGCTAAAGAGTCGGGCCATGGAGAGACTTCACTAGATGGATACTTGGATCTTGAGTGGGACATCTAGAGATGTCGTTTACTTTTGTACTAGACTAGGATATTCTTTTGAACAACGTAAAGTCTAGTTTACTTTTGTAATTTTCGTTGCGTTACAATTAGTTAATTTTGTTGGAATGTAAAGGCTTGGATGTGCCTATTCTTTTGGGACAATGTAGTAGACATTATATATCTATGATGAATGAAATTTATTTATTGATGAAATATCTTAATGTTCCCATTATGTAAATAGTTTTAGAATGTAATGCCGTCCATGGTGATTTTTGGGGCGTTACAAATAGTAAAAGTATATTAAATGAACAGTAAAAAATCAAGTTCCCATAAATAAGCCTTTTCCAATGATAAACCATTTTCACAAGTTCTGATGGAATCCCATACTTCAAACAAATTCTTGTAGAAACTATTTATCATTAGTCATAATAAACTATCATCAATAAACACACATTTAAATTCATATTCCCAAATGTATATATATCTCAGGTATGTTGGTCGCTTCTCAGGAATCTATCCAATGATTATACCTAGTCTACCCATCACACTCACAAGCACTTTGGAAAAGGGTGCGTACCATCCCAATGACATTGGCGAATCCTTCCCAGAAAAAGTTTACTATCCCTAGTTCGAACTTAAGTGATCAATAGTAGTTGCATTCACAAATACAACCCACTGCAAGTGTTGGAAACCATCTCACCTCCACTGGGATAGACTAACCTCTACACTCTATGACATCTCTCGAAGGCAATTTAAGTCCGTCACAACAAACCATGCAATAGATATAAATATCCACAAATTATCTCAATTTACAAGCATATCTAAAAAATCCCCAAATTTCCCATATGACAATTTCCAATAATCCATTGTGAAAAATACAAGAGATCACAACAACATCATTTTATTACTCCACACAAAGCACTATGATTTTGAAGTCAATAATAAAAAGAAAATTTAAGAAGAAAATCCATCACTCTCCAAAACTAGGGTTTTAAAACAAGAAAAGAGATTTCATAGGTATTCAACCTTAACTTTGTTCAAAACATGTAATATTTGCTAAAATACCAAGGAGTGATAGTTTTATAGCATATATATTTGATCTAGAGTGTACCTCCCCAAATACTACCCTGGACGACATTACATTTTAAAACCATTTACATCATGAGAGTACTAAGATAATCCATCAATAAATAAGACTTCATGAAATCATCCATAGGATTTACAACATTATCCCAAAAGAACAGACCCATCTTGGCCTTTACATTTTAAAAATCAACTAATGTAATGTAGCGGAAATAACAAAAGAAAACTAGACTCCACAAGGTTAAAAATGAATATCCTAGTCTTAAACAAAAGAAAGTGTCGCTCTAGGCGTCCACCTCGGGATCCACACTCTTGTCTATCGGAGTCTCCCAGTATGCGGGATCCTTGACTCCCAACTTTTCCTTGAGAGGGTAATCTGAAAAGGTTGTTAAGTAGGGGGTGAGCACGAAGCTCTGTAAAAAAATTCTTCCAGACCTGAACAAGGTTTAGAAAAGCATATAAAAACGGCCGGTCTCCTTTTACAAATAGTACATGTAATTTTTTTTGAAGTAAAATCATAACATTTTAATACAAATCTCAAGTTTACGAACAACAAATAAGTTAAACTGAAAGTTGAAACCAATTACCAATAATTTGCCACACAATTCCGGAAAGTAAACCAATACGCCATATATGATTTAATATTGTCCTCTTTGGCATGAGCATACTTACAAGGAACCTCCCGAGAATACCACATATTATCCTCTTTTGACATGAGCATCCTTATAAGGAACTTCTCACCCTTATGGCTTTGTTTCTCAAGCATCCTTACAAGGAACATCTCGAGAATACCACATATTGTCTTCTTTTGGCATGAGCATCCTTACAAGTAACTTCTTACCCTCAAGGCTTTGCTTCTCAAGCATCCTTACAAGGAACCTCCTGAGAAGGAATGAGAATCCTTACAACGAACCTCTCACTCATGTTCATCCAAACAACCATTCAAGAAATATAATATCACCAACTATCTCAAATATCTAACATATTTTTTCAAACCACAAGTAACGCCAAAAATCCCCAATTCTTCACATACAATATTTTCAAATAGGATAATTTAAAGAAAAACATGCAAGAGATCATTATCAATATCATTTTATTGCTCAACACAAAGCACTAGAGTTTTCAAAACCAAGCTTGAGTGAATATAGAGAGAGAAGTCCATATGTCTCCAAAAAAAAAACTACGGTTTTGATGGCTCTCCAACCATTACTTTGTTCAAAACATGATAAAGTTTGCCAAAAATATCAAGAAACAAGGAACCCATAGCAAATACATATGATTAGGAGTCAGAACAAATATATATAATAGCCCTAACCTCAATGAACAAGAATGGAAGAAAACTCCTACCTTGGCTCTTGAATAACTAGGGCTTGAATCTTGAATCACTCTTAAATCTCTTGTTTTTCCCTTTTGATCTTGCGTTTTCTCCTTCTTTCTTCCTATCTAAGTGTCTCTAGGGTTAGAAGGGTTAATGGAGGCGTCCTAATGCATTTATAGGGCGAAAATAAACCACAAATCACGACTTCAAAAAGGCCAGATCTCTTTCGGCAGTACCAGTACACAATATTGGTATAGTACAGTTCCGGAGCACAGTACGGGTACGGTTAACTCACTGGATCAAATGGTTCTGGAATACAATACCGGTACTATTCAGTATTGGTACACAGTACCGGTATGGTTTGCCCAATTTTGCTTATTCCCTCTGTTTTTCATTACCAATCATCTCCAAATTCTCCCAAAACCAACCCAAACTTATACTACATTTGCACATCAAACATAGTTAATATAAGTTCTATTACAAATTATTTTGTATATTCATGAGCTAAAATCAAGTTTTGACTAATATTTATAATATTAACATTTTCTACGGTTATAACCCATGTGGTTCATTTTTATACCATTATATATATTAAATTACTAAATAATTTATCATTATATTACTTTAAACATGTGGGGGTTTACATAAAGTGAATAAAATACATATAAAAATAAGTCCTAGCCTCAATATAAGAGAAAGAGAAGAAACCCTTACCTTGAATCAAGAATCTCAAGCAAGAACCCAAGCTCTAAAGACTTCCTTCCTCCCTTTTCTTTCTCCCTTAATCTTTTTCTAGGGTCCTAAGAGGTGTGGGGAGAGAATAGAATGAAAAAATGGGACAAATGGGGCTTAGAATGGTGTTTTAACACACAAAAATCTTGACTTTTTAACTGTTTGGAAAACTTCAGATGCGTACCGGTACGGTTTAGCTATTGGAGTTCGGCGTAACGGTGCGGTTTGACTGACAGGTTTTTACTTCAACTTCCAGTATAGTTTTGAACCATTTAGAGGTTGAATTGGAATATTTTTATGAAATACACTTTTGTAACTATAGATATCTACTATCTCCTGTCCAAATTTCAGATCCAATGGACATCAGGATAAACATTTATGGCCAAAATACTAAGAAGTTTCCAAGATCCTTTCTACCCCAATTTTTCTCTAAAGTGTGCTTTCACTCTGGAATCTTTCCTAGCTTCTAATAAACGCAATATTACCTCTACCAATGTTTTCGACCTTCCGGATTCAATGGAGACCTTAGTTTGACCTAAAAATATTTATTTTATGATTAATCATAATATTCAAGTAAATCTTTACCGAAATTTTAAAATACAAGGGCTAAGTATATTCTTAATTGATTGGTCCGTTTGAGACCCAACATACCACCATTGGTACTCTATTATTGTCTATTTACAAAAATTTAAGGATGAAACGAGTGTTAAAATTTTCAAATTGGCAAACGAGTGTTAAAATTTTAAGTTTTCACAAAGTGTACCGCTGCGCGTACCGATACGGTTTGCCCAGTTTTGTCTTTTTGGCCTATTTTTCATTTACAATTCATTCTAAAACCTTCCAAAGCCAACTCAAACTTATACAAAATATATTTTTACATCAATTATAGTTGGTACAAGTTCTATTACATGCGGGGGTTTACACATAGCAAAAGGACCTTAAAATTTCAAAATTTTAGAAATCATACCGGTACGCGTACTGGTATGGGTTGCTCACTGGAGTTAGACGCATCGGTATGCGTATCAGTATGATTAACTCTCTGGACAGAAGCGTACCGGTACGTGTACCAGTACACTCTACCGATATTTGCCTGTTAGACATGTTTTTCATTTCCAATCCATTCCAAACCATATCCAAATCACCAAACACATGTCTAACACCCTTTCTCACATAAAACTTGTTATGTACAAGTTATATTACATTTATTTACACATATTTACATGTCCAAAACATCATTTTGACAAATGATTACAAAATATGGTTTTAAAGGCCACATGTCGGCTCTCTTTATTCTTGAGGCTCGAAATGGGAGCCGTCCACCGGAATATGACCCGCACATGAAATATTTTCCCGTATAGGGTGAGCCACGCTCAGTAGAATAATTCTTATAGAGACTACTCCACACCTAGATACACATGGAATGCACATATGCAACATTCAACAATACATCACATTCCTAGCATGAATATACGTTCAATGTTGGAATTTTTCATGTCATGCCATGAAATGAGATGAGACTCACTCATTCAATTCAACCTGAGCCCTTCTCGGCTCCTCAACACATGCAAGTGCCAATGTGTATGAATCCGTCATCCATGTTACACATCGAATGACATTTACAATCTATGGTCTTTCTTAGGGTGGATATTTATGGACTTACACCAAAGGTCACCCAACCTACACCGAATTCATGGACTTCCACCAATGGTTTCGCATACAACGACACACTTTATGAGCTCTTATACTAACGGAGTGCATATCCAATCACCGAGTCTCTCACCCGAGGGATCTTCTAGCTCCTTTTTGCTACCCCAATCCAATTTATTATGCAACCATACAGCTTAGCTAGGCCTTCAGCCTAACTTTTCCAAGCCTTCCGTCAATCACCAAGTATGGTGTTGATATGCACACACCCATGTGATGAGATGTTTCCGTGCATATACAATGTGATGCACCATTACAATAACAATCATATCCCATATGTATGAATGCCATATGAATCAATTAAACCACATATTAACATATTTCATGAAAATTTATATCATATGCATATAACTTCCATAAATTATCATTATGCTCAACATATCAATAAGCATATGTCCACATATAGCAACAACCTCAAACATGTTATTTCAATTACATTAAAATAACATATAATTATCCAAGACATTAAATCAAACACCTTCAAGGCGCAATTTATGAAACACATAACATGACTCAATTTCACCAAGTTACAAGAATTAACACAAGTAACTTTCATGTACCAAATTCAAGCAAGAATTGGTCTTTAGGCATTTCAATACCAAATTTCCTCATTCCATGACCATAGATACACCTTAGGTCAATTTCCATATTAAACCCTTTTCCATAACATCAAAGGTTAGGAATAAAACCCAAGTAGGAAAAAACCCTACCTTAATAAAAGTGTAAAAAACTTCTATAACACCAACCAAGCTCAAAACTTTTGATTTCTCAAATTTCCCTCTTTGGATTTTTGATGAAATCTCTCGTTCTTGGTATGACTATATAGCCCTCGTCGAGGAGATGAACTTTAAGTCTTGTCTCGACGGATTCTGACCGGCGGAAGTCCGAGAATCGACGAAAGAGTTCTTGTTTTCTCTCTTTATCCCCTTTCTCCCACGCGTTGAAGACCAGCTGATTTAGGGAAGATATTTGTACTAAAAATCTGATTTTTAGCTCTATTTATAATTTTTGATACTTGGCCCACATTGCGCCACACGTCCCTCACGTGTTCGGGTCCGTTTTTACCCCGAAATAATTTATTTCATCCCAGTTTAAGTTCAAATTATTTGAAATTTTATTCAATTACAAGGAAATTTTAAAATTTTTGTTTTTGGGACCTTTGTGAGGTCAATCTCCAACTAGTGACATCGAACGACGTGTAAAATCTAACTATCTTAGAATTCGATAAAATTAGTCTGGATAACTATATTTCGTGATATGAATTCAATGACGAAGTCCGTTGTATCATACGAGCTCTGGAGAGTACGTATTTTAATTCCGCACTATATTGATAAAATGACCATTTTGCCCTTTTTTGGAATTTTTTTTTACAAATTTTCCCAGTTTTTGCATATACAACATATGGTGAAGTAAGATCTTAGCAAGTCCTCTTTAACGGTGCTCACACTAAGTCACAATCAACAATTCTTAAGTGCCAGCTCAGCAACGACAAGCTTAAAATAGAGTTTCTACATAATGAATTATATGTGTTTTTTCCATAGCACGCAAATGTATGAAACTTTGTGGTGGTGATTTGGTAGAAAGATGCTAGCGACAATAAGATCTCTAATCTCAGAAGTATCAAAACTTACTTAATGATCTTATCCAACTTGTGACATTTAGCTGCACTTACTTTGGTAATTGTATTCCTACCCTGAGATTCTAAGAATTGAAACCATTTTTTTTTGAGTTCACTCAGATTAGGTCACAATGAAGCGATAGTCAAAAAAAGAAGAAAGAAATGTGACTTGATATGAAATGTGTACACTCAAGTGCAGACAGTCAAGTTGTAGTAATAATCCGATTTGAGTCCGAAGTCGAATCCACAGGGAACTAGTAGTTTTGGTGTTTCAAAGTAAGAAGTAATAGAGACCGATTGATTGTAACCATTGAGATTTAAAAGTTGTGAGTAGTGGGTGGCTTTTGGAATAGAATATTGAATTCTTTCCAAGAGATTTTCTAGAAAAAATATAAGATGAATTCAATTGGCAAGAAAGTCATTCTTTAGTTCGAGGATCGGGACATGTGGTTAATTATCTGGGTTATTATATTGATGCTTGATAACTCAATCAATTCCCGTGTCAACAGAAAGTTAATTGGAAGATAAAGATGGAGTGTGATTCCATTCTTTAAATGAAGTACAATAATGGGGATGATTAAAGGGTAGTCATGAAGCTCTAGCCGGGGTACTTGCCTT
>CM042188.1:21553189-21567846 GCA_023539305.1 Ilex asprella | reverse complement strand
TGCCTTGAAACGAAGAATCTTTCCATGCAAGAGTCATCCGTGTCATAAAAAGATTCTCGATTATACAAAGTACCTTAACTTTACTAGATGCAATCAATCATCCGATAAGCAAGGGGATATAAACGTTAAGCATTAGAACAAAGCGTAATATAACTTCCGGATAATCAATACATGACCCTCACCTCTTACTAAGAGTGAATGAGAAACTACTCACTCTTCATAGCTTTGGTAAAGCTAAAAAAGTAAGTGATGGTCATCCCTCTAAGTAGAGGACTTCACAAAGTAAAAGTACAATTAACAAGGAGCTAATCTTTAATGAAGAATGAGTGAATCACTTCCCACCCTTCACGGCTTTGGTAAAGCTCTAGAAAGGTGAAAAAGTTTCACTCCTCTAAGCAAGAAGGGAGCTCAAATAATGAAAGTGCAAGACATAAATAAAAGCATATATATAAGAGCATAAATGTAAAGACTAAAATTAAATTGAGCATGTAAATTTAAAGACTTGAAGGAATTAAAGAAACTTCAACTCTTAAGTACATGTAAATATAAACATTAAAGTAAATAAATGAGTGAGAATCTAAAATTCCCAACTCTTCTAGCCAAGAGAAAAACTAAGACAAGAATTAAAAGAGCTATATGTGATGAATGCCAAGTGATGAATCCTTCAAGTGATTCCGCTCATGAGCCCCCTTCTCTCCACAAAACCAAGTGTATGTATAGGCAAGGAGAAGGCAGGGAGTGTGAGGTCCTGGTATCCCACATCGGCTGGAAGAGGGGGAGTTGCTGGGCTTATATGTAAGTCTCAAGCCTCACTTGTCAACCGGCCTTTTCCCAAGGAACTTGGGAGGAACAAAACCATGAGGGTCAGTGGGCCTAAAGCGGACAATATGTTGACACGTGGTGGGTGGGGCGTTACAGAGTGGTATCAGAGTCGACCCTTGCCCGGTCCGAGTGTGGGGCCCTGCACGGGTAACGTGGTGGGCGGGCACGGGGAGGAGAACGGTAGTCCATGACTCGGGGCTGACAGCTACACGGGGACGTGCAGCCCTGAGGGGGGTGGATTGTGAGGTCCTGGTATCCCACATCGGCCGGAAGAGGGGGAGGTGCTGGGCTTATATGTAAGTCTCAAGCCTCCCTTGTCAACAGGCCTTTTCCCAAGGAACTTGGGAGGAACAAAACTGTGAGGGTCAGTGGGCCCAAAGCGGACAATATGTTGACACGTGGTGGGTGGGGCGTTACAGGGAGAGGGGTAAAAGAATAGAGCTGGGCACCAAAGTCAAAGTGAAAAGTCAACCACTCTGCAGGCAGTCTATCAATACCGTTCGAACGGTTTCTCTATCTTTGCTCTACACAG
Source organism: Ilex asprella (assembly GCA_023539305.1). Lineage (NCBI taxonomy): Eukaryota > Viridiplantae > Streptophyta > Magnoliopsida > Aquifoliales > Aquifoliaceae > Ilex > Ilex asprella. The sequence goes on along the minus strand of CM042188.1, from coordinate 21,566,492 downwards.
TTCAAACGTCAGATGGATTCAGTGCCTACCATTCAGGTCAGAAGACACGTGGTCCTCTGTGGAAATCTCCTTCTAAGTCCTCTGTGCAAATCTCCCTCCAGGTCCTTGTAGAATCTAACTGCTGTCTCTCCAATAATTCCAGGGACGTTCGAACGTGGATTGTCGTTCAAACGTGGCACTGAAGTGCCTGAGCCTTTTGACTGCAAGTCTGCAACACGCCATGTCTTCAGTTAGTCTGATCTTGTCATTGCTCCAATGGACGTTCGAACGGTGGATGACATTTGAACGTAGTGCTCAAGTCTCCAGGGCCTTGGTTCTTTCTTGCAACACACTTTGCCTCATCTGCCTGGTAGTTCTTTAGTTCAAGGGAGCGTTCGAACGTTCTTTGTGTCCTCCAAGCTTCTCCACTTTTGTTCCTTAATGTGCTGCTGTTACTTTCAAATGAAATTTTTGTATCTGTGAACCCTTGTTCACTTTAAGACCTGAAACATCATCACTTAAACTTCATCAAAGCACATTAGTCCAAAGAATATGCCACATTTGAGTACTAATCACACCCCCAACCAAGATATTGCTAGTCTCTAGTAATACCACAATAGTTAAATGTAAATCTATTTCTAACACCTCTTTCGTAGGTTATCCGGTTGCATTTAGTTTATGCAACAAGCCGTTAATCCTCTAGGTTTATCCTAGAGGACGAGTGTTGTCTCGTGAGGGTTTTCAGTGAAGCTACCCCCAAACTTCAGTCGAACAAATGTATATGTGAGATCACTGGTTAAAGTAAATTATCATCATGGTCATTGAGGCTCCCATCCCTCAATTTTGAATTTTTATCCTGCATGCTCTTTACCATTGGTATCATCGCTCAATATTAGCATTTGAAATTTCCTTTGTAGTAAGATAGTCATTCTAGAAACAAGAATTGATATATAACAAACATTCCACTTTTTTCACCCTTCATGAATAGTTTTGACTTCACAAATCTCTCATAGCGATGCTCTCAGCCAAAGATTCACTCCGAATATAGTGACTTATTTCTCACTGAGCATGTAATCAGAAGATTGCTAATCAGAAATTGCATGCACAATTTAGTAAAGGAGTGAAACTTTTTAGCAAATAGAATAATCATGTTCTTGGCATAACCTCATGGAAGAATATTGATGCAAATAACGAAATGCTATATAACATATCCCAACTTTTGATTGACAACATGCATATGCATCAGACTTGAAATCAATTAGGCCTTTCATAGGTTATAATGTGGCTAGAGGTTAGTGGCTAACAAAATGATGTCAATGGAGTTTCAAAAATTATATCTCTTTTATGCATTTTATCATACTTCTGGTTGGATTTTCGACATTTCTTCTTGGAATGAGATTTCTTTTTTTCATTTTTCCATTTTTTACTTTCTTGACAATTCCCTGTCTTTCTACCTCTTTTATTTTTTCGGTTGTTTTCACCGATTTTCTTTTCTTTCATGGGATAGTAGCCACCATTATCTTTTCTAGTTTCCTTGCTTTTTTGTATCATTCGGATTTATATGAGGGTGCAAAAAAATTAGATAGCAGGGTAAGTCAAGTATTTTTCCTTGTGGCTTGGTCATCATATGGGCTTTTTGCAAAAAAATTCATACTTTGAAGGTTCAATCATGGCTGACTAGGGTCATACTTTTGTGAAATGATTAGCTAAGGCTCAAAATTGATCCAAAGATGGCCTAAGATCCTTTCTCAAGTATGTGCATCTGCATGTGTCGTCTTGCTTGTATTTATTGCGGGATATGTCAATAGATCACATTAGTTGTATCAATCAAAACAAAATTAATGAGATTATTGAAAGATGGGTGGTGAAAGAAGACCTTTCTTGAGTAAATGTTGATACTCTCTCTGAAGCATCGTAAGGCTCGAAACTAACCATAGTATTCTTTGTAATCTCCACAGATCATGTCAGGTTTTCCAGGGAATTTCAGTTATATACTGATTCCATTTTCGAGTTTGATCACCGTGTACTTTGAGAATAACAAATACTAATGTTCATTTGATAATGTTAGCATAGAGATAATAAGAGTTGTGGTCTAAGGTCAAGATTGTCAAGTTGTGTGTCAAACTGATCACGTGATTAGTTACTTCATCAAACAATCTTAACACCCACATGTGTTTTTATCAACAACAGTTACTAAAGTGCTAATTTTACAAATGCTTTTAACTAGATAAAAATGATAAACTGAATCATTCAAGTCACAAAATATAATCATTCGGTACACCAATCATTAATGATCCAATCTATCCAAAAGAAATAACAGAATAACAACGTAACCACACAAAACTTAAAAATATCCATCAAAACACCCAAACAAACTAAACAAACAAACAAAAGAACAGACAATCCACAAAAACAAATATCTACTCTCAATCTCCTCTAGCTCCAGCCCTAAGATAGCTAAGAATCTCCTCCTTTTGTTTGAAGATCTCTACTTGCTGTCGGAGAATCTCAGCTTGATTGATCTCAATCCCAATCATGACATCCCTAAGGGACCTCCGAGTACTGGAGCTAGGTCCTGCCTGATCAGGCTGTGCTATCTCCTCCTCCATCTCTCTCTCGAACTCCCTCTCTTCCTCTCAGTTAAGCTCTTCTTGTACTTCATCCCCTCCTTGGGCTGGTGGCATTTCTTGCCTTCTTGTCGAGGTATCACTGTGTCCCTGACTTCTCTTGAACGAGCCCTTGTTAAGTTGTCCCATTGGCAACTGTATCTCCATCTCTGACCTCTCCCATACTCTATTTTCTAGACAAATCTCCGTCACCAAAGCGCCAAAGGGCAATGCACTTTTATTCACATTACACGCTTTCTTGATTTCATTTAGGATGAGAGAAGGGAGGTCAATGCTATGTCCTTTTCCTATAGCATAGAGGAGGCGAGCCATCTCTGATAAAATCTCATTTTTTCTTTTTAGAGGGGCTAAGTTGGAGACCGTAATCAAGTTAAGCATTCTATACTTTTCGGTCAATTCTTCTTGTTTCAAAAAAAATCTGCTTCCCCATGAAAAATCCGCAACCCCAGTCAACTCCTTGCCTACCCTATCCAACTCAACATTTTTCTTTGGGGGGTATTTGGAGTTTTTCACTTGAGGTAGCTCTGGTCTAATCTTTTTGAGATATGCCTCATCCACATTGATATGGTTACCCCGTACATAGGTCCGGATAGTGCCGTTGATAATTTCGGCGTTGGAGTAAAACTCTTGCACCAAATCAACAATGGCCCTCGCCCCGTTCTTCAAATGCCCCACCCATTCTCTTCTTTCCATCTCCTCCAGCAAACCCAACTTAGCAAAGTCTGAGACTATAATGTCTCTCTCACATACCACAACTTGATTTCTAAAGAAATGCTTATACCTTTCGACTTTTAGAGCCTTTGGAAACTTGATACGGTCGTACCTCTTTCTCCTCTTCTTGCCTTGTCCTTCTTGGATCACCTCCTCAACCCAGTTGGGCTCTTGGTTCACTGGTAGATCATGCCTAGTAGGTATCTTCATCCAAGGCATGGCGTTCGGACGTTGGCAGCCTGGCGGAGGTTCTGAAACTTTGGGTTTTCTAATGTGGGGTTGATGTTTTTGAGTTGGAGATGGGTTGGGGTAAGTCAAATTAGGGTTTCTTAGGGTTTAAGGGTAGATTGAGGTATGGGAAGTGGGAAATGAGCTCTAGGGTTGGAGAGGTTTTGGGGATTTTGAAATGAATTAGACGTTCAGGTATTTATACTCTGTGTCGCGCCGTTCGAACGATGTAAATGTTCGAACATGAAATAAAGAATTTTAAACTATCGTTCGAATGGTAAAGGGTGTTCGAACGGTGATTGCTCTAGGTACTTTGTGTTTTCAACAGTGTTTTCATCAGAGAAGTCATAAGAGGCAAAGTACTGCAAGCATCACACGTTCGAATGGAACTCAACGTTCAAACGTTAAACCAAAAATAAAATGTTCCTCTATTACACTACATACAATCAAAGAAGGCTAAACATCACAAGTTCAAAACAAAAATTCATGGCGTCTCAGGATAATCCTTGCCCACACTTGAGGTTGGCATTTTGGGACGTTCCTTTACTCGGTCCATATCTTCATTGTAGTAATTTAAAAGCAGAAAAATATATACAAAAAATAAAAAGGATTTTCACACTATTTACCAAAATTCGGACCATTGACTTTCATTCCTCAAAACACAATTTTTTCATAGTTTGGTAGAAAGTAATCTAATCCGAGTCATCCTCTGTGTAGTTCAAACTACCAATGACTCTTCTAATCTCTTGTCGCCCAAACCGTTTAAGCAAAGCACTGAATAGGATGGCGTGTCAGGGTAATCCTTACTCTGCCCATTCACTATTCAGTTTAATCGATCGAGTGTACGACCAGAAATTGGTTCAGAGCACTAATTGTATTTTTTATCATGAAATACCCGGCCACATTGTTTACAGACACCAAGTCTCTTGGCACGACGGCGTTTAGCAAAAGTGCTTCTGCCATAGAGGGGTTTTGCTTGCTGTTCTCGAATCTCATTTTCCTTAGCAGTCTTGCTTTTCTCATGATCACAGTATGCACATCTGATGAAAAAGTGCGTAGAGGTCCTAGACTAAACCAAAAAATTTTAACATCCATGATTCCTAAGCTTTTAAGCTCAGTATCTGGTTCTTTAACGTCTGCCAGTCACAAAAATAATTTTAAATTGACCTTCAGATATACAGTAACCAAGACACATTACACAATAAAATCCGAACAACAGCAACAACAGCATAAATAACAACAAAAAAAAAATAAAAAAATTTTATGGTACGGGTACAAAAATAAAATACGGACAAAATATGAACTGCGGATTTTCACACCCTCCAACCTGAATTGAACATTGTCCCCAATGTTTTGAATTTACCAGTATGGAGGTTGAACTGCAATGATCCGTGCTTCTTCAGATACCTACAAATCCAAATGCAAGCATTAATCCTTTCAGTTCAGATCTTGGCCTCGGTTAGGCTTGTATGTGATTGCAAAAAGCAGCAATATACCCATAAACAGCTGGAGTAAAACAATATAAAACATGAGAATAGGGATTTGATCTTTGGGGTACATGGACATGATTTCGCTTGAGTATGGTCGATTTTGCAGAAAAATGGACAAGAAAACTAAGAAGAAGGAAGAACGAAGCAGAATAGAAAGCGAGAAAGAAGAAGAAGAAGAAGGAAAGAAGAGAAATTCGGTGGTGCGGGGGCTCAATCGAGACTAGTGGGAAAGGTAGAAAAAGTGGTGGGGGTCTCATGATGGTGTCTCCTTGGATCGAGTTTTTATCTGATCCGGCCTTTTTGAGTGTCGGCAGGCGCGATTCTCGGAGGGGTATTCTGGTACCATTAAAATAATGGTTTCCACATTTTTAACAAAATCCTCCACAAATGATTTCAACCTCTGGCCATTGACAGTAAATATATTACTGTTTGATGGGTTTTCCACTTCTATTGCTCCATGATCAAACACTTTTTTGATAATGTAAGGCCCTGTCCATCTTGATTTTAACTTACCAGGGAAGAGGTGGAGTCTTGAATTAAACAACAGGACCTTCTGGGAAGGTTCAAAGGATTTCCGTACAATGTTCTTGTCATGAAAAATTTCATCCTATTTTTAGCAATCTTGGTATTTCCATAAGCTTCATTTCTCAATTCTTGCAATTTATTTATTTGAAGTTTTCTTGAAAGTCCAGTCCTGTCTAGGTCAAAATTCATTACTTTAATGGCCAGTATGCCCTATGTTCTAATTTCACAGGTAGGTGACAAGGTTTTTCATAGACTAATCGATAGGGAGACATGCCCAAAATTGTTTTAAAAGCAGTACGATATGCCCAGAATGCATTAGTTTGTCTTGACGTTCAATCTTTGCGATCTGGGTTTACCGTTCTTTCTAAAATTAATTTGATCTCCCGATTAGCTAATTCGGCCTGTCGACTAGTCTGTGGGTGATAAGGGGTTGCAACTTTGTGAAAAATCAGATATTTTTTCATCAAATTCTAGAAAGGACGATTGCAAAAATGAGAGCCCCCATCACTTATGATTGATTTAGGAATTCCAAATCGGGACAAAATATTTTCTTTTAAAAATTTTATCACCGTTTGGTGATCATTATTTCAGCATGGAATTGCCTTAACCCATTTGGATACATAGTCTACTGCCACTAAAATGTATAGATAGCCAAAGGAAGGTGGGAATGGTCCCATAAAATCGATGCCTCAGCAGTCAAAAATTTCAATCACCAGAATTGCGTTTAAGGGCATCATGTTTCTTTTTGAAATATTTCCTAATCTTTGACATCTATCACACGTTAAACAAAAGGCATGAACGTCTTAAAAAAGTGTAGGCCAGTAAAATCCACACTGCAAGATTTTTGCAGCAGTTTTCCTTGATGAAAAGTGGCCACCACATGCTTCAAAAAGACAAAATGATATTACATGTCTGCTTTCATGAGCTGGGATGCAACGTCTTATGATCTGATCCTTACAGTATTTGAATATATAGGGATCTTCCCAAAAGAAGTTACGAACCTTCCTAAAAAATTTCTTTTTGTCCATGGGAGTGAACGATGGAAGGAGTGTTCTAGTAGCTAGGAAATTAGCAATGCCGGCATTCCATGGGGTCTCATCAATTATGAACAGTTGTTCATAAGAGAATTTCTCATTGATTGGCAGTCCATCTTCATGGAATTCATAAGTTAATCTGGACAGATGGTCTGCCACCATATTTTCAACTCTTTTCTTATCTTTAATAACAAGATCGAACTCTTGAAGTGGAGTATCCATCTTAAGAGCCTCGGTTTGACGTCTTTCTTTGTAAGCAAAATTTTAGGGCTGCATGGTCAGTGAATACAGTAACAGAAGACCCAACAAGATAAGAACAAAATTTTTTCAAAGAAAAAACTACAACAAACAATTCTTTTTCAGTTGTTAAATAATTCATTTGAGCATCATTCAAAGTTTTACTTGTATAGTAAATTACATGGGGTTTCTTATCTTTCCTTTGCCCCATTACAACACCTATAGTATAATCACTTGCATCACACATTAGTTCAAAGGGTAGAGTCCAGTCGGAGGGTTGCATTATTGGAGCAAAAATTAACATACCTTTTAGCTTCTCGAAAGCTTTCTGGCAAGCCTCATTCCAGTGAAAGACTACATCCTGACTCAGGAGATGACACATGAATTTGGCTATGGTATTGAATTCTTTTATGAATCTCTTGTAGAAACTTGCATGTCCCAGAAATGATCGGACATCCTTTACAGTCTTGGGTGCTGGTAGATTTTCAATTAGATCGTTTTTTGCCTTGTCAATTTTCATGCCCTCTGACGACACAATGTGACCTAAGACAATGCATTGTGTTACCATGAAATAAAATTTTTCTCAATTAAGCACCAAATTGGCTTATTTACACCTTATTAAAACTTTGTCTAAGTTTGCCAGACATAGATCAAATGAGTCACCATAGACAGAAAAATCGTCCATAAATATTTTCAAAATTTTTTCAACCATGTCACTAAACAAGCTTATTATGCACCTTTGAAATATCGCAGGAGCGTTACAAAGTCCAAAAGACTTTCCTTTAAAGGCAAAGGTGTCAAAGGGACATGTGAATGTAGTTTTCTCCTGATCATCCAAGACAATCTCAATTTGATTATACCCGGAATATCCATCTAAGAAACAGTAAAATTCATGACCTGCAATTCTTTCTAGCACTTGGTCAAGGAATGGGAGGGGGAAATGGTCTTTCCTAGTTACCAAATTAAGTTTTCGATAATCAATGCACATTCGCCATCCCGTGACGATTCAAGTTGGCACTAGTTCATTTGCTTCATTTTTGACCACTGTGATCCCCGATTTTTTGGGGACAACTTGGGTTGGAGTTACCCATTTGCTATCGAATATGAGAAAAATTATTCCTGTATCTAAGAGTTTGAGTACCTCAGTTCTCACAACTTCCTTCATGTGAGGATTCAATTTTCTCTGCATTTAACGAGAGAGTTTTGAGTCCTCTTCAAGATATATTGCATGATTGCAGATCAACGGACTTATACCTTTTAAGTCAGCAATGGTCCACCCAATGATGCTATTATGACTTTTAAGAACTTCATTCAGTTTAGACACTTACAAGTATGTGAGCTTAGATAAGATTACCACTGGGTATGACTTATTTTCTCCCAAAAATGCATACTTGAGGTCAGATGAGAGAGATTTTAATATAGGCTTTGGTGGCTTGTCACTTGATGAGATTAGCTTTGTGCCATTTGATGAAATTTTCTCAAATTTGGGTACCCATGTCTCAACAGCATGAGTAGGAAAACTTTGTGGATTTGACTCAGATGAGTCAGACTCTATCAGAGATGATTCAGTCAGATGCTCACAGAACATGTCAATCAAATGTTCTTGTATCAAAGATTCAAGGGAGTTTACTTCCCCTTCGTCCTCATCATCTCCTGGGTGTTTAGCAATATTGAAAATATTCAGCTCAAGAGTCATATCCCCAAAAGTTAATTTTATGACTCCATTCATGCAATTGATTAGTGCATTAGAAGTTGCTAGGAAGGGTCGACCAAGAATGACAGAAATTAGGTTCTCTAAAGGTAATGCTGGTTGAGTATCTAGAACAATGAAGTCAACAGGGAAGACAAAATTATCCACGTGGACAAGCACATCTTCAACAATGCCCCTAGGGATTTTGATAGATATGTCCACTAACTGGAGTATGACACAAGTGAGTTTGAGTTCACCTAGACCCAACTGTTGGTAGACAGAGTAAGGTAGCAGATTAACACTAGTTTCAAGGTCTAACAGTGCTTGTTCTATCTTGAAATCTCCAATGACACATGAGACAGTTGGACATCCAGGGTCCTTGTATTTTGGAGGGGTTTTGCATTGTAGCAAGACACTGGCTTGTTCGTTTAGGAAGGCTCTTTTTTGACATTCTGGCTTTTCTTGACTGTGCACAAGTCCTTTCGAAACTTGGCATAAGATGGTACTTGTTGGATTGCATCCAGAAGTGGAATGTTGATTTTTACTTGCTTAAAAAGCTCATAAATTTTAGGCTGATGGTTCATCTTTTGGGTAGCCTTGAGTCTATGCAGAAAAGGAGCGAAAATTGGGCATGAAGGTTCTTTTTCCCTGGAAGGTTTTGGCTCTTGTTCTATCATAGGCTCAGGCTCTTTTTCAACCACAAGTTCGGGCTCAATTGATGAGTTGACTGGGATGATATCAGATTTTGATTTTGAAAATAGCATATCTCTGACGATTTTGTCACTCTCTAAAGGACATTCAAAGGTTGATCTTACGGAGGTTTTGGTTGGGCAGGAAACTTGCTCTTGTGTGCTTATGGATTGGGTCAACCTTTGAATGTGGCTTTTGAGATCTTCAAAGGAGTGGGTGGTCTGTGTTTTGAACTCAGTGAATGATTGGGTGGAATGTGAATTGAAGTTCATTTGAGATTGCATGAACTAGTTCAGTGTATCTACACAGTTCCTTTTGTGTGGTGGTATGGTTGATATGTAGGAGCTCCTTGAGATGGTGGTTGCGAATTTTGTGGTTGGTTCATGGGAATTGGTTGTGTGTTCCTCCAACTAAAATTTGGATGGTTCGCCACCCTGGATTGTATGTTTCAGAGTATGGGTTGGAGTAAGGCTTGTTGAAATTGGAGATTGCATTTGTTTGTTCTAACAAGACTTCTTTAAATGTAGGGATGGTAGGACATTCCCCATTAGGATGTCCGTCAGTGCACAAATCCGACACACTTGTTCTGTGGAAGGGCCCAATTCGACTTGATGAATTTTTTTCATCTCTAAAACTTCAAGCTTTCTAGATAAAGTGTACATTTTTGCTCTCAGGTCATCATCTTCTCTTAAAATATACTTTCTCCCTTGGAAAATGGATGGTCGGGCTTCACTAGTAGTAGAGGAGACTGAGTCCCACATCTGAGAACTATCAGATATAGTGTCAAAGAAATAGAATGTCTCCTCTGGACTTTTACCCATAAACTCTCTTTGGGCCATCATTTCGACAAACTGACGCAATCTAGTGGGCAAGGAGGCATAGAAGAATCCTACTAGAGTCCAATTTTCAAAAGCATGGTGTGGACAGGCTTGGAGTAGTTGTTTAAATATTTCCCAACTTTGGTAAAATATTTTCCCTTCTTTCACCGAAAAATTCATGATTTGCCTTTTTAGTGTGTTAGTCCGATGTAAGGGGAAAATCTTCTAAAAAATTCATTTTGAAAGATCTGCCAGGTTGGCATGGAAATAGATTTTAAAGAATTTAGCCATTGTTTAGCTTTGTCCTTTAGAGAGAAAGGAAAAAGTTTCAACTTCGCAAGTTCCGAATTGTCTTGAAATGTTCCACACACTTCTTCAAAATCTTTCATATGCAGATACGAATTTTCGGTATCCAATCAATGGAAAACAGGTAACAACTGTGCAGTCCCCAACTTTACAGTAAAGGGGGGTGCATCTGGAGGGAATACAAAACATGAGGGGACACTATTTCTTGTGGGATTTAAGTAATCCCTCAAAGTTCGAATGTTAGGCACCTCATCTTCCCTCATGGGAATTTCTCATTTTCTATCAATATTTTTCATAATGCTCACACAAGAGTCTGCTATTGATCTTGGTGAATTTGGTTCAGATTGATTCACAGATCCAAAAGATTCTGCTTGCAATTTTTTATATTGAGGAGCGTTCTCAGATATAAAATAAATGGAAACAAAATAAATTATTTACAGTAAACAGAAAAATATATATAAAAAAGAAAGGTCTTTTCACCTTTTACTTGTAAAACACTTTAACAAGGTTCCTCGGTAATTGCGTCAAAAACTTGACTTGATCTGAAATGTGTACACCCAAGTGTAGGCGGTCAAGTTGTAGTAATAATCCGGTTTGAGTCCGGAGTCGAATCTACAAAGAACTAATAATTTTGGTATTTCAAAGTAAGTAGTAACAGAGACCGATTGATTGTAACCTTTGAGATTTTAAAGTTGTGAGTAGTGGGTGGCTTCTTGAACAGAATATTGAATTCTTTCCAAGAAGTTTTTTAGACAAAATATAAGATGAATTCAATTGGCAGGGAAGTCACTATTTAGTTCGAGGATTGGGACATGTGGTCAATTATTCGGGTTATTATATTAATGCTTGATAACTCAATCAACTCCCATGTCAACATCAAGTTAATCAGAAGATAAAGAGAGAGTGTGATTCCATTCTTTAAATGAAGTACAATAATGGGGATGATTAAAGGGTAGTCATGAAGCTCTAGTCGGGATACTTGCCTTGAAACGAAGAATCTTTCAATGCAAGAGTCATCTGTGTCATAGAAAGATTCTCGATTATACAAAGACCTTAACTTTACTAGATGCAATCAATCATCCGATAAGCAAGGGGATATAAACGTTAAACATTAGAACATAGCGTCATATAACTTCTGAATAATCAATACATGTCCCTCACCTCTTACTAAAGAGTGAATGAGAAACTACACACTCTTCATAGCTTTGATAAAGCTAGAAAAGTGAGTGATGCTTATCCCTCTAAGTAGAGGACTTCGCAAAGTGAAAGTACAATTAACAAGGAGCTAATCTTCAACGAAGAATGAGTGAATCACTTCCCACCCTTCACGGCTTTGGTAAAGCTCTAGAAAGGTGGAAAAGTTTCATTCATCTAAGCAAGAATGGAGCTCAAATAATAAAAGTGCAAGACATAAATAAAAGCATGTATATAAGAGCATAAATATAAAGACTAAAATTAAATTAAGCATGTAAATATAAAGACTTGAAGGAATTAAAGAAACTTCAACTCTTAAGTAAATGTAAATGTAAACATTAAAGTAAAGAAAATGAGTGAGAATCTATACTTCCCAACTCTTCTAGCAAAGAGAAAAACTAAGACAAGAATTAAAAGAGCTATATGTGATGAATGCCAAGTGATGAATCCTTCAAGTGATTATGCTCATGAGCCCCCCTTCTCTCCACAAAACCAAGTGTATTTATAGGCAAGGAGAAGGCAGGCAGAGGGGTAAAAGAATAGAGTTGAGTGCCAAAATCAAAGTAAAAAGTCAACCACTCTGCAAGTAGTTTGTCAATACCGTTCGAACGGTTTCTCTGGCTTTGCTCTACACCATTCAAACGTTAGATGGATTCAGTGCATGCCATTCAGGTCAGAAGACACGTGGTCCTCTTTGAAAATCTCCCTCTAAGTCCTCTGTTCAAATCTCCCTCCAGGTCCATGCAGAATCTGACTGCTGTCGTTCCCATAATTCCAGGGACGTTCGAGCGTAGATTGTCCTTCGAACGTGGCACTCAAGTGCCTTAGTCTTCTGACTGCAAGTCTGTAACACATCACGTCTTCCGTTAGTCTGATCTTGTCATTGCTCCAGTGGACGTTGATTGATTGGTAACGGTTATTGTTTCGTACCTCTCAACACCACCCTCAAATGTGTATGGCTTATGTGTGAAGGGAGTGTCACTCTCCCTCAGGATGATGCAAGAGATTAGGCAACAACGAATTGTGAATGGTGAGAAATGAATGAACAAAATATGTGTGAAATGAAATGTGGAATGTGCACAAAAGTGCTCCCCAATCGTAAGGAGTCTTTCGTAGTCGGTGTTTTACTTGGAAAGTATTCCCAGGTCGTCTCCTCAGGGAAGGAAAGGGAGTTTTGTGAGAGTGATTTTGCAAAAGTGAAAAGAAAGTGTAAAATCTTGTATTTGAGTTTTGTGTTTGGTTTGTAAATGAAAAGGCAAGAAAACAAGTCTTGGCTAATCCAAAGGATTCATTCCAATGGGAATACCAAATCAACTCAAAGCCGTACTTCGATTGAGCATGAATGAACGATTAATTCGGGGGAAGCTAGGGACGAGATTGGTGAGTATCTAAGCATAAACCGTGACTAGGCCTACGGAATATGAAAGACTCACCAACTGATCCACTCTCAACCCCGTCAAACCGAACCATTTGACCCTAAAGGGAGGAATGAAAAAGAGTTGAAATGAAATCCCCAAGAGAAATCTCCCTTGGAGTAACCAACTTAAAACTAGCTATTCATATTAAAAGCAAAGACAAGCATAAAGGAAATGGACATGGAAAGGAAATGGAGCATGAAACTTAAACTAATGCAAGAAACTTAAACTAGGAAGACAAATCAACAATACCCAATTTAAAGCATGAAAATGAAGAACTTGAAAGCATAACAATGGTGAAATGTAAAGTACAAGGCTAAACTTGAAATGAACATGAAATAGATGAGATTAAAGTGCAA
>CM042188.1:21527087-21548189 GCA_023539305.1 Ilex asprella | reverse complement strand
AAGGCTAAACTTGAAATGAACATGAAATAGATGAGATTAAAGTGCAAGGATTAAGAATTACAAGAAGTTTAGAGCTTACAACATTTGAGATGGAAAGGAAAAGCAAAAAATGAAATTACTATTCATTGTCTTCTTCCTTGGAGCCTTCTATGTCTACTCCTAAGCTTAGGTAGCCACCCCCTTGAAGAACTTGTAAATGCTGAATATAATAGTGTGTGAGCCTTTCCTTTTCGTGCAACGTGGTCCCCCAATGTGTGTGCAGGCCTCCCCTCAATGGCAGGTGATATGATGGCCCATGACAGGCTAAGGAAGAGCTAGCCTGCAACCCCATGTGCAGCCCATTCCTCTCCCATGCTTCATTAATGTCAATCCTTCCAAGTCTTCCAAATGTGTAAGGGAGGCATGCTCTTGTGTCAAGAAATGTTGGGGGGCTAGTGGGAGAAGTGTAGGTGGGACCCCCAAGCCTCAAAGTTGAGTTACAGGCTGTTTTTCGACCAGAAGGTTTGTGGTATTGGTACTAGGTACCGATACTGTTTTTCTGCACTGGACCACCTTCGGTAGAAATGGCATAACTCTTGATCTAACCGTTGGATTGAGCTGAAATTTTGACACAATACAGAAGACATCCAAATCTACAACTTTCATGCTTTGAACTTTTCCAGATTCTAATTAGATCATGATAAAAATGGAGAATAACCAAGGTAGTGCTTCACAGTGATGTGGCAGTTGGTGCCTTTGTTCCAAAACACTAATACCTCCTTGATTTCTTCACTTTTAAGCCTCCAATTCTTCATTTATTGTGTCCATGCCATTACCACACATCCAACATAGTTGCAAGGTCCTAAAATCCAACATTTAAGCTATCAAAACATGCAACATTGAGAATTCAACATTATTCATAAAATTGGCTAACACTAAGTAATTAAATGCAAAAGTTGAGTTATAATGAATGTAATGAGGCCATGAAATGTGCAATATTATGTGCTCATCAGATGTTCGAACGGTGGATGGCATTCGAAAGTAGTGCTCTAGTCTCCAGGGCCTTGGTTCTTGCCTACAACACACTTTGTCTCATCTGCCTGGTAGTTCATTAGTTCAGGGGAGCATTCAAACGTTTATTGGCGTTCGAACGTTCTTTGTGTCCTCCAAGCTTCTCCACTTTTGTTCATTAATGTGATGCTGTTACTTTCTAATAGAATTTTTGTATCCCTTGAACCCTTGTTCACTTTAAGGCCTAAAACATCATCACTTAAACTCCATCAAAGTATAATTAGTCCAAAAAAGGGCATAAGAATATGCTACATTTGAGTACTAATCAAAATGGAAAAAAATGGTTTTAGGTATTTTAGGTAATGGTTTGTGCCAAGAACAAACTTGATAGAGCTTGATTGTACTCGCTAGCTTTTTTCTTGGTCAAGATTGAGCCATTTACTGTACGCATTATGTTTTTCCTGGTTTTGTAACGCCCCTAATACCACCCTGGACGACATTACATACTAAAACCATTTACATCATGAGAGCACAAACATAATCCATCAATAGATAAGACTTCATTACATCATCCATAGAATTTACATCATTATCCCAAAAGAATAGACCCATCTTGGCCTTTACATTCCAAAAGTTAACTAATGTAGCGCAATGAAAATAACAAAGAAAACTAGGCTTTACAAGGTTAAAAATGAATATTCTAGCATAGAACAAAAGAAAGTTTATATCCTAAGCATCCCCCTTGGGATTTGTGTCTCCCGCTATCGGAGCTTCCCAATGTCCCGGCTCATCAGTTCCGAGCTCTTCCTCTAGACACAAACCTAGAATATGTTGTTTGTAGGGCGTGAACATATAGCTCTGTAGCAAAATTCCTCCCAAACTTGAACAAGGTTTATAAAATCATATAAAAAGGCCGGTCTCAGTCTACAAATAGCATATATAATCTTTGAAGTAAAACAGAGACATTTTACAACTGATCTCAAGTTTAAGTAGCAATAGTAATAGAAATGAACAATAACAACCAAGTCCCAATAAACATCCATTTCCCAAAATATAAACCATTTTCCACACATGATATAATATTGTCCTCTAAGACATAAGCATCCTTACAAGGAACCTCTCACTCTCAAGGTTTGGTTTCTCAAGCATCCTTACAAGAAACCTCTTGAGAAAATCACATACTGTCCTCTTTTGGCATGAGCATCCTTACAAGGAACCTCTCACCCTCAAGGTTTGGTTTCTCAAGCATCCTTACAAGGAACCTCTTGAGAAGAGCACATACTGTCCTCTTTTGGCATAAGCATCCTTACAAGGAACCTCTCACCCTCAAGATTAAGTTTCTCAAGCATCATTACAAGGAACCTCTTGAGAAGGAATGAGCATCCTTACAAGGAACCTCTAACTCATGTTTGTCCAAACAACCATATAACAAGGAAACCAACATATTCCCAATTGCAAACATATTTTACAAATCCCCAAATTCATCATGTGACAATTCTAATACTCAATTATGAAAATACAAGAGATCACCACAACATCATTTGATTACTCAGCACAAAGTTCTAGGGTTCCAACATCAATAATAAGGGAAGAATTTAAGAAGAAAATTCATCACTCTCCAAAATCTAGGGTTTTAAAACACAAAAAGAGACTTCATGGGTATTCAACCCTAACTTGGTTAAAATATGCAATCTTTGCCCAAAAGACTAAGAGAGTATGATTTCATATCATATATGTAACATTTAAAGCAAAACATACACATATACATAAGCCCTAACCTCAATGTAAGAAAAGGAGAAGAAATCATCTACCTTGTGTTCTTGAAAAGCTAAGTTTTGATTAACTCCAACTTGCAAATCCCCTCAAATCTTGTGTTTTTCTCTTTCTTTCTTCCTCTCTTCTCTTTCTTGTTTTCTAAGGTTAGAAGGATCAAAATAAAGGCTAAGGAGGTGTCTCTAGGTATTTATAAGGCGAAAATGGACCACAAATCGCGACATTAAACCGTTAGGCCTCTTTCGGCAGTCTTGGTACACAGTATCGGTACAGTATAGTTTTGGAGCATAGTACCGGTACGGTAAACTCACTGGACCAAAGATTCCGGAACACAGTACCGGTATGTTTTGCCCAGTTTTGCCTATTTCCTCCGTTTTTCCTTTCAATCCATTCCAAACCGTTCCAAAATCAACTCAAACTTATACAACATATATTTGCACATCAAACATAGTTTATATAAGTTCTACTACAAATTATTTCGTATATTCACGAGCTAAAACTAAGTTTTGACTAATATTTATAATATTAGAATTTCCTACGGTTATAACTCATGGGTTTCATTTCTACACCATTACATATATTAAATTACTTTAACATGTGGAGGTTTACAGGTTTCCTCCTAAACAAATGCGAAATAAAATTGAAAAAATATAGGCACTCAACAAGTATAGCCATTCACACATGCAATGTTGTTGCCATTTTAACTTCTCTACTATGATGTATGTGTTATATTGTCATAAGTGAATGAGATGGTATCTAGGAGAGAAGTATACTTGAGAGGAGAGGAAATTAGTGTAGTATTAAATAAACACTCAATTTTTGTAAGACAAAATGACAAAGCGTTCAATCTTCTATTTTTTTTTTTTTGTCAATATGGCCTTATATGAACTGGGAGTGCATGGGTGCCTCTTTGAACATCTCACCAAAAATATCAAGTAATAGAAACAACAAACAAAACATTTGGAGAAAATAACTTAGTAAATTCATAAAACTCCCTTAGAAAAATACCCTCCAAAACCCCTAATTCATGATTGACATAGAGTGTTTTTAAATTCATAAGCTACTTGAAACCATGTATGGCATTCCAATCCAGTCCGATGACTACTTGACTCATTCAATAGAGTTATATACAATACCTCAGGAAAATGAATCGCCAAGAATTATAACCAATTATCATAATATCATAAATCTAGACAGTATGCTTCAAAAATGTAAAACTAACAATGAACTAAATTTAGACTATTATTTCCTACAATGTAATAAAGACTCATAATTCCTACGAAAATCTATTTGTTTGAAATAATATTTAGTCAACATATCATGAATCTCACAATATTCATTGTTAATGGCTTCAAAGAAATAGGACTAATCTATGTTAAAAACATGTAAATAAGTCCAATATTCAGTGAAATTACCATTCATGTGAAAGTTCAACTCGACAACAACAAGAAGGGCACAAGTAAACTGAAAGTAGCCCAAGATAATTCAATCTCCTGCCACAAACTTCAAAACCTTCCTGTAAATCACCAACAACACTAAACCTAGATTTTAAGCTCTTTAATAAAAAAGACAAGACCATAGAAATTGTAAATACACCATACCAAATTTTTTTAAAAAAAGAGGATAAAGTAAACCCAAGTAATAAAAAGGCTAAAAATGTCTAAACCCAAACCAGCATGATGAGAGCACCAACAACAAGTAAAAGAGTCGAGAATGTGTTAAGAGAGCCAACAATATGACAAATCATTTAGGACCTTTTATGACTGTAAAGATCACATAAAATCTAACCATGCTTTTGCGTCAGATCACACATCAAGTGATTGCTCAATGTTCTAGTTGATTGGCTCCAAATGTGAAAGTGGTGATGACATAAGAAAATAATGCTAGAAAACGATAAACATTAGAATCAATTAACGATGGTCATATCCTAAGAAGATCAAAAGAAAAAAAGGATATCATTGGCTTTAAAGGAATAAATAAGGATAAAATTGGAAATCAAAATTTTTTAATGAAACGTTAAATTTTGGTTACATTGACTAATCAAACAGTTAATGGATGCATTGTTATTAAATCAATTGTCTAATAGTCAGAAAAGGCAAAGGCAAAGGCAAAGGCATGTTCAATCAAAAAAAATTTAAAAGAAAAATGATGAAGTCGTCTTAAACAACCCTTCAAAACATAAAGATTAAAGCCATCATAAACAACGCACGAAGAAATAGGACTCATCTCAATTGGCTCTAAGAATATGTCATCTTGATTATTATCATGGAAGATGTGTCCAAAGAATCTACACTTCTCCAAGTGATCATTCTTCAAAAACATTTACGAAGTGAACAAATATAAATTCTCACATATTTATATTAATATAGTAAAGTAATTGTTTAGTAATTCTTATATATGTAATGATGTATGCATGAATTATGTAGATTGTAAGAGTAGAAATAAAAATGTTAGTTGAGGTAATAGGGTATGTTGTAGAAGTTGAAAGTATCTCGGAGTGAAAACACACTTTAAGAATAGTTTGGGTAAGAAGAATTTTTGAAACTGCTGTAATGTTTGGATCATAACTTTTTATTCTGATTTACATTTGATCTGAAATTTTTCAAAAAAAATTTAAATCGACCTTTAAACAGGCCATAGCTTTACTGGAAATTTCATAAGAAACTGGGATGACGTTCGAATGTGAATCAACGTTTGAACGACCGTGAGTCCCAGTACTTTGGTGTCTTTTGAGCTATGATAGAAATACAAAAATACAGGGAGCAACCAATGTTTGAAAGCAAAAGTTACGTTCGAACATAAATCAATAAATTGCACTAGTGACGTTCGAACCCCAAATGATGTTCGAATGTGACTTACGAATCTGGATTTCAGAATCGCGCACAAGAGGCCATTTCTTCCACTATAAATACTTAAGGATGCCTCCATTAGCCCCATTTCAACATTTCTAACCCTAGAGAGGTTTAGAGAGGAAAAAAGAAAGGGAAAAATAAGAGATTAGAGTGTTGATTCAAGTTGGAAAATATCAAAATCTCAAGTTCTTCACACCAAACTAAGGAAGAAGGTAGGGGTTTTCTTCCATTTTTGTTCATTGAGACTAGGGTTTATATATATGTATGTTTTTTTTCTAAATCTTAGATATATGTTATGAAAAACTTGCTTCTTGAAATTCTTACAAATATCACAGTGTTTTGAAGATATTTATGGTTTGATAGCCATAAAAACCCTAGTTCTTGAGAAATATGGATTTTTTTTCTTAGTGTTCACTTGTTCTTGATTTCAGAACTCTAGTGCTTGATTAAATACTAAAATATATATATTTGATGATCTCTTGCTCATTTTTCTTAAATTGTTCTATTGAAAAAATAAACATGAATTTGGATATGAAATTTGTGGATTTTTGGATTTACTTATGACTCGAGAAAATGGTTGGTAATGTATCTCTTGTATGATTTGTTGTGACAGATTGAATTGCCTTCGGGAGCTACCGTAGAGTGTTAGATATTAGTCTTTCCTAGTGGAGGTGAGATAGTTTCCTAACACTTGTAGTGGATGGTTGTTTGTGAGAGCAACCACTATTGTTCACGTAGGTTCGAGGTTGTGGGATGGTATACCTTTCATGAGAAGGATTTGTTAATGCCGTGGGAGACGGTATACACCCTTCCTAAAGTGTTTGTGATGTGCCTTAAGGGGAATGATTGAGATTGTGTGGTTGTGATGGGTGAACTAGGTAGAATCGTTGTGTAGATTCTTGAGAAGCAACTAACATACATGAGAATATGGAATCATATTACTGAGTTATTTGTTAATTGATTCAGCTTCTTACAAGTTTATTCTTGTCATTGATTCATGCTATTTTGTACACTTGATATCATTTCAACTATCATGGTTTTATTCCTTCATTTAATAAACTGCTACTGAGTAAACTTGAGATCTTATAAACTGTCACTGTTTTCTTTCAAAAGTTATATATGATATTTTTGAAAATGAGACCAACTGTTTTGTATGCATTTGAAACCTTGTTCGAATTTGGGAGGATTTTTTCTACAGAGCTTAGTGCTCATCCCTACAAACAATATCTTTTTCAGATTATGGTATAGATGAGGAGATTAGAGTTGATGAACTGATACATTGGAAAGCTCCAATAGATGAGAACGTGAATTCCGAGGTGGATATTTAAAACTACATTTCCTTATGTTCTAGACTAGGAAATTTATTTTGAGACAATATAAAATCTAATATTTTTGTTATTCTACTGCAAGACAATAGTTAATTTTTGGAATGTAATTGCCATAGTTGGACATATACTTTTGGATGATGTTGTATATCTTATGGATGCTGAATGAAATTATCTTTGGTTATGAAATTCATTTAGCTTCCCTCATGATGTGATTGGTTTTAGATAGTAATACTGTCTAAGGTGAATTTTGGGGCGTTACAAGGTTTGGTATCAGAGCCTAGAAATTAGGTCTTACATTAGAGCTGTAGGTCATGGATTACCACTAGAGAGGTAGGATTAGGTTAAATGAAATTTTTTATTGAAATTTCATTCAAGCCTTATGCTTAAATCAAGACATCCTAACTATGTCTTGTACATTGAGGAACATGGACGTGGTGGCCAAGCAAATCCATTACCACCACCACTTGCTGATTCCATGAATGACATTTATCAATGTCTAAGGGAGCTAACCACTTTGGTACAACACCAAAATGGGAACAACAACCATAACGGTGGGGTTCATCCCTTTGCTCATGTGCATGGCAACGGGGACGAAAATTGAAGGATTGTAGCTCTTCGAGAATTTCTGAGGCAACACCTGCCTACTTTCCAAGGAAGCCCTTACCCCATGGATGCAGATAAGTGGATTTGCAGGGTGAAGAAAATGTGTAATGGCATGGGAGTTGCTAAGGATTTGTGGGTTGGCTTGGCTACATACATGTTAGAGGGGGAGACAAACCATTAGTGGGACTCAGTGAAGAGAAGGAGGAATACGGATGCTCTTAGCTAGGAGGAATTTGACCAGATTTTTGAAGACAAATATTTCCTTGAATTAGTCAGGAACAAGATGAGTGCATGTTTTCTCTCTCGACAGGGTAACATGACAGTAGCTGAGTATGAGAGGAAGTTTGATGAATTATCCCGTTATGCCATGGAGTGCTTATCGACTGAGGCCAGAAGGGCCAAGCACTTTGAGCAGAGCTTGAGGCCTACCATTTGGGAGAAGTTTGTAGCTCACAAGATCAGGGACTATGGGGACCTAGTTGATAGAGCTGCACAGGTGGAGAGAGACACTAAAGACAACTAGCGACGACAGAACTTTGCGAGAGGAGGTCCGATCAGGACTGGTGCTAGCAGCAGTGGAGTGCAAAGAGCGGCACCATACCGTCGCCCAAACTAGGTGGTTAGACAGAGACTTCAGACAGTTCGAGGAGATGGGGTTACTCAAAATAGAACATACACTGACCCACGTCAATGCTTCGTATGTGGAGGGTTGGGACACTTCAGAAATAACTGTCCATCATTTCCACCAAAGACTAATCAAGCAGTAGGACAAGTATGTGCAAATAAGCCGCCATTACAAAAGCCATTAAAGTAGAGACTGTTAGGAGCTCTAGTCGCAGGCAGTGCCAATCAGGGACGAGTGTTTGCTTTGACCCAATCGGAGGAAGACATTTCTAATGCAGTCGTGTAAGGTATCGTTCTTCTTTACAATTCTTGGGCCCAAATTCTATTCGAACCCGGTGCTACTCGTTCATTCATACACACTATATAAGCTCTTAATTTGGGATTGTAATTTGAGAAGCTAGAACAAGCCTTGAGTATTGACGTGCCTACGAGAGAACAGTTAGATACAAAAAGGGTTGTGTAGAAGTTGTGTGCTTCGAATTGGAGAGCAAGGATTGATTGAAGATTTGGTTGCATTAGACATGAAGGGGTATGACATTATATTTGGGATGAACTTATTGTACACTTTTCGTGTGGTAATGAATTGGTTTTGTAAACGGATTTCCTTTCAATTACCGGGAGGGGTAGTTTTCAGTTTCATGAATGATCGAAATTCTTCCCATCCATTTTCTACTACGGGTAGTAGATTCTCTAAAGCTAAGGCGTGGAGCCATTTGAAAATAATGGTATATTTATTTAAAAACATTAAGTATTGATTGAGAAATTGTTAAAGTCTTTATGACTTTTGGGAGCAATTAAAATGGTATGAAGTGAATATGACATAAAAAGCTACTAAGTCAGAATTGGTGACTTTGGTTAAAGACACAAAGCCAAATAGTTACATCTTTTCATAAAGCCACTATTAACACTTTTTGGTTAAAAGACACCATTACAAATAGTCACAACTTTGCATAAGTCACCATTGATATCTCTTGGATTAAAAGACACCATGTCAAATGGTTGTACCTTTTGATAAAGTCACAATTGATATCTCTTCGACTAAAAGACATCATTTCAAATAGTTGTAGTTTTTCATAAAGTCGCCATTGATACTCTTCGGACTAAAAGGTACCATTATATATACTTACACCCTCTATAAAAAGCCACTATTGAGTTTATAAATAGGTGATTCCTTGCACTCCCAAATCACACCATTTAACAATTCAAGAATTGCTCTCTCATTCTAGTTCTCTTAATTACCAAAAATACTAAATTAAGTGTTCAGTCTTTTTTTTTTTTCTCTCTCGCTACATATTACTGCATTATTATTTCAAGTTCAGTTCAAGTATAAACTGCAACGCCCCAAAATCTACCATGGAAGACAATCATGAGAACAACTATAATAACCATTAAATAATAAACTATTCATCCATTTGACAAAGAATAAATACTAAAGTCAATAAAAAATTATAATTTCTCCAACTTACAATTCAAAACAAAATAATATCTAGCAGCAACATAATTAGACTAGCTAAAATATTGTTTCATAGAATCTCTAAAACTCTAAACCCAAAAATAACACAACTCTATTCCTCTAAGACAGGGTCCACATCTTGATTCTCCAATGGTTCGTAATTCACCTGCTCATCCACATTGACATTCTCTTCTGTGCCAAAATCTGTAAATGTGTGGTTGTAAGGGGTAAGCAAAAGCCTGTACGAAATCCCTCTTAAATCCCAATAGAGTTTTAAAAATAACATAAACAAGGCAAGTCTCTTTTGAAATATAAAATATATAATTTTTTGAGAGTAAAACGATGACAGTTGTAATGATCTCAAGTGTAAGGAATACAATAAATCAATGACAGGCATAAACTTGCAAGAAATTAAAACAATCAATAAATAACTTAGCAGAATCATCTCATATTCTCATGTATCTTGGTTGCTTTTCAGGAATCTAAGTAACGATTCTACCTCGTTCACACATAACGAACCAAACAATCTCAGTTATTCCCCACATGACACATCACAAACCACTTTAAGAATGGCGTATGTTGTCTCCCACAACATTGACGAATCCTTTCCAAGAAAGTTATATCATCCTTTAGCCTCGAACTTACATGAAAAATAGTGGTTACTCTCACAAACAACAATCGACTACAATTGTTAGACAACAATGTGACACTCAAAAAATCGGGGGTCTTTTGTCAACCCGTTGATCACCCATCAATCTGCGGAATACCCATGGATACTGTGTAACTCGATATCACGATATTATGCTCCATTTATCGAGATCCATATTTTAAAAAATTTTGGCAGAGTCTCCTTTGTACGGGGAACTCTGCCAAAAATACAACTTGTGCAATCATATTGTAAAACTCAGGTAAATTTAAACTTTTTTCTGAAAAAGGAAAAAATAATAAATTACCACTATAATGCGTATTTAAAATACTCATCTTCTAGAGCTTGGATGACACAACAGACTTCATCGTTGGATTTGTATCACGAAATCTAGTTGTCTTGCTGAATTTCGTCGAATTTTGAGATAGTTAAATTTTTGCACATGGTTCGAGGTGGCTAGGTGACGAATGACCTTGTAAAGGTCCCCAAAAAGGAATTTTATAAAATTTCTTTGAACTGGATTAAATTTCAAATAAAATTAATTTGAACTTAAACCAGGATGAAATAAATCATTTCGGGGCGAAAACAGACCTAGATTAGTGAGGGGCGTGTGGCGCAACTTGGGCCAAGTCTTAAAAAATATAAATAAGAGTTAAAATATCTCTACAACTTCAGCTAAAAACATGTGAGGGGAGAGGGAGAACAAAAGAGTAAAATCCCAAACTTCTTTCGCCGATTCACGGAGTTCCTTCGGTCGTAATCCTTCGGATCAATATTCAAAGTTGTTTTTCTCGACGAGGGCTATGAAACCATACCAAGAATAACAGATTTCACCAAAGATCCAAAAGAGGAGATTTGGGAAATCAAGGTTTTGGAGTTGATTTTGGTGTTCTTGAAGTTTCTACACTTCAATCTATGCTACAAGAGGTAGAGTTCTTTCTACTTTGGTTCTTCAAAATGGGGCTGTTATGTGACTATTTATGGGCTGTATAAGGACTGTTTTTTGGGCTGAATTATGGACTGTTATGTGACTGTATTTTGGACAGAACTATGGGCTATTTTGTGCACTAATTTGGGACTGTTTTGTGCACTGATTTGGGACTATTTTGTGCACTGATTTAGGGCTGTTTTGTGCACTATTATGGGGCTGCTTTGTGCACTGACTTGGATCTATTTTGTGCACTGCTATGAGACTATTTTGTGCGCTGATTTGGGAGTATTTTTAGGCTATTATGTGGGTTGTTATGTGTTATATTGTGCCTTTGTGGTTAAGTGTACTATTGGCATAAAAATTATCATAACATCCTTGGAATTGTGTTAAAAAAATTATTGACGTATATACATGCTTATGTTATATTGACATTGAGGGGAATTATGAGAATTTTATGCTTATGATATAATTTTGTCATGGGATATAGGAAATGTATTGATATTATTCATATGTCTTTCATAACATATTGAATATGTTATCATTGTTCAAAGAGACATCATATTGCATATGCACAGTAACATCACATCGTGTGGGTGTGTGCATGGTTGTCGTCAACACCACACTTGGTGGATGATTAGTGAGCTCGATTAAGCTGGGTTGAAGGACTAGTCGAGTCGCACGGGTTGCATGGTGATTAAGATTGGGGTTCGCGAGAAGGGACTAGAAGATCCCTCTGGTGCAAGACCCTGTGGTTGGAATACGCACTCCCTTAGCTTGGTCCATGAAGTGTGTGGATGTACGCGGAGCCTTTGGTGGAAGTCCATAAATTCTGAGTAGGTTGGAGACCCTTGGTGTAAGCCCATGACATCCACCCCATACCAAGACCCTAGATTGGTAAAGTCATTTGATGTGCAACATAAATAATGTTTCCATACACATTGACACTTGCTTTGTGTTGTGGGAGTCGGTGAAGACTCGGGTTAAAGTTGCATGAGTGAGTCTCATCTCATTTCATAGCATGACATGGTATAATCCCTAACATGGGATTACATTTTCCTGATTGAAAAGAATGTTGTTTGTAAATTATTGCACGTGCATATTTCATATGCATCTAGGGTGGGGAGTAGCCTTTGTAGGAAATACTTTACTGGACGTTGCTCACCCGATACGAAAAAATATTTCATGTTCGATTACAATTCTTGTGGCCTTTAACCATGGTTTATGTAAAACTTTTGTTAAAACTATATTTTCGACATGTAATGTGTAAAAGAATTGTAATCGAACTTATATGAATTGTTTTTAATATAAGCTTGCATGTTTTATATGAGTATGGATAAATGGACCAGGTGTGGTCAATTTTTACTCATAAATAGACCCGGTGCGATCATTGTGTTATATTGGGTATCTCTTAAAGAGGCCACTCACCAACCTAAGTGCATATGAAATGTCCCCTTGCAACATTCAATAAGCAACAACCATTCCAATCAAGTATATGCAATGCAATGTTAAAAATCACCATGTCATGTCATGAAATGAGATGAGACTCATGCACTTCAACTCGAGCCCTCTCCGGCTCCCACAACACAATTCAATGTCAATGTGTATAAATCTGTCACTGATGCTATACATCCAATGATATTTTTAAAATAAACCATGTGTCTTTGTTATAAAAATAATCACGTGTCTTTGTTGGACGTTACACATTAAATGACAATTTTATAAAACAAAATCATGTGTCTTTGTTGAGTAGCAGAGTTTTGGTGTCACACTGCTGGTTCCACACACCGATATACTTTATCAGCATTTCACCACAGGGGAGTGTATGAACTAAGTAATCAGGTCTAGCACCTGAGGGAGAATGTAGCCCTACTTTCTATACACGACACAAGTTTTTCATGCAAACTATGAAACTCAGTCGAATCTTCGATCCAACTTTCCCTGAGCCTAAGTATCATCCACCAAGAACGGTGTTTGATCAAACCATGCACACACACCCACCAAATGCGATGTCTCCGTGCATATGCAATGTAATGAACCATTACAATATCAATATCATGCCCCATATGTAATGAATGCCATATGGGATAATTTAACCACATTCAACATTTTCATGGCTAATTATATCCGAAGCATATAACTTCCATAAAGTCATCACAATGTTAATATATCATAAGCATATACCAACATTCACATTTAACAACATTTTTCCCCAAGCATGTCATACATAATCTAAGAAATAACACACTTAATTTTCACATAGACATTTAGTCAAATACCTTAAAGGCATCAGATCATGTTATTACATAAAAATACCCATAATCATCACATAAATAAAAAAATCACATTGAGTGATTTTCACATACTCAATTATCAAAATTTCAATAAATCACAATCTAGCGATTCCTATGTATTCAAGTCAAGATAGAATTTATTCTACCCATTTCACATTTCAAAAACAATAGGTATTTGTTAAATCAAATCTAAAAACCTACCCATTTCATACAATTATCGTAGGTTGGAAAATAAACCTAAGTAGGATGAAAAACCTACTTCTTGAAGCGTAAAAAAACGTTGGTAAGCTCCAAAAATACACCCCCAAGCTCAAACCTTGATTTCTCCAAAATTTCATCTCAGAAACTTTGGTGAAATTCGCTCTTTTTTTTGGTATGTAAGCGTAGCCATAGTTGAGGAGACCGACTTTAATTCTTGGCTCGAGTTAATTCGTGCGATAGAGAGACGTGGATTGTAGAGAGAAGTCTTGAATCTCTATTTTTTTCTTCCTTTCTCCCTCTTCCTCTCTTCCAACATTAACACACTGGAATCACCAGAGATTTTTGTTCCTATTTGTACCCTTTAATGCTTGGTTTACGTCGTGCCACATGCCCCCTTTCCGGGTCCATTTTCACCCAAAAACGATTAAATTTCGCTTCAGTTCAAGTTCAAATATTTTATTTCAACTTTCTTTAAATTATTTTTCACCTTTCAAAATTTTATTTAAAATCACGTTTTTGGGTCACCCGAGATCCGATCACTTCGTAAAATGTAAAAAATTCAACAATCTCGAAATCCAACAAAATTTTTCTAGATAACTAGATTCTTAAGACGAATCCAACGGTGAGATCTATTTTGTCATCTGAGCTCTAGCAAAATATGGGTTCTCAACCTGCACTATAGTGATAATTTACTGTTTTACCCTTTCTCATAAAAGTTCAAATTTACTCTAGTTTTACAAACCATCTCATCCCTACTGGGATAGACTAACCTCTAACAATATACGACAACTCTCAAAGGTAATTCAAGTCTATCGCACCTAAACCATATAAAAGATGAAACCACAATATTCTCAACAACCATAATTTTAACCAATCACAATTTTTATTAACAATTCAAGGACCTGTACCACCCCAAAATATCCCCTGGACGGCATTACATTCAATCATCATTCATACCATGAGAGCACTAAGATAAACCATCAATAAAAGTCTTCCTAAAAGTAATCCATAACATTTACATCAATATCTCAAAAGAATATGCCAGCTTTGGCCTTTATATTTCCAAGAAAAATTTACTATTATAGCACAGCGGAACTAACAAAAGAAATCTAGACTATACAGTGTTTCCAAAATAGTATTCTAGTCTAGAACAAAAAGTACACGACATCTCTAGATGTCCCACTCGGGATCCAAGTATCCCTCTAGTGAAGCCTCTCCAAGGTAAGGCTCGTTAGCACCGAGCTCATCCTCTGGCCCAACATCTGAAAAAGGTTCAACTGTAGTGGATGAGCACGAAGCTCTGTAGAAAAATTCTCCCAAACCCATACAAGGTTTAGAAAAGCATATAAAATGGTCGGTCTCATTTCACAAATAACATATATAATGTTTGAAGTAAAACAAGGACATTTATCAACGGATCTCAAGTTTAAATAACAATATTAATAGAAATATACCATAACAACCAATTCCCATAAATATTCATTTCCCAAAATATCAACCATTTTCCAACAAATGATACAATATTGTTCTCTTGGGAATGAACATCCTTACAAGGAACCTCTCACCCATCATTACATTGTTTTCCAAGCATCCTTACCGGGAACCTCTTGGGAAGGGGTGAGCATCCTTACATGGAACCTCTCACTATAACAGACTTACTTCTCAAGCATCCTTACTGGGAACCTCTTGAGAAGGTGTGAGCATCCCTAGAAGGAACCTCTCACTATAACGGAACTTATTTCTCAAGCATCCTTACTGGGAACCTCTTGAGAATGTGTGAGCATCCTTACATGGAACCTCTCACTCATGTGCATCACAAACAACCCAATCAAGTATACAATTCCAACATTTATCTCAATTTACAAACATTTATCCAAAATCCCCAAAATATAGCATTTAACAATTTCACCACCAACTAATAAAATACATGAGATCACAACAACATCATTTTTTCTAATCAACACAAAGCACTAAGGTTTCGAAATTCATAATAAAGAAAACATTCAAGAAGGAACTACATCGCTCTCCAAGAATTAGGGTTTTTAAAACGAGGAAGAGATTTCATAGGTATTAAACCCTAACTTTGTTCAAAACATGTAATATTTGCAAAAATCCTAGGAGATGATGATCC
The DNA here is from genome assembly GCA_023539305.1 of Ilex asprella. Lineage (NCBI taxonomy): Eukaryota > Viridiplantae > Streptophyta > Magnoliopsida > Aquifoliales > Aquifoliaceae > Ilex > Ilex asprella. The sequence goes on along the minus strand of CM042188.1, from coordinate 21,532,366 downwards.
CATAGCATATATCCCTACCATTGATAGTCAAAACATAAATATATATATATATATCCTAGCATCAATGTAAGTGAATGAGAGAAAATCCCTACCTTGTGTTCTTGGGAACTAAGTTTTTGATCTTGGATAACCCCTTTAGACTCTTGTTTTTTTCTTCCTTTCTTCCTCTTTTCTCTTCCTTTCTTTCTCTCTTTGTGTTTCTAATGTTGGAGTGGCTGAAATAGAGCCAAAATAGACGACCTTGGGTATTTATAAGGCTAAAATTGGACCAAGATCGCGACATTTAAGTTTTAGAATTCTTTCGGCTCTACCGGTACAATACTCTACCGGTAGGCTGTACCGGTAGCTCGAACTCTCTGGACCAAAGTGTACCGGTACAATACTCTACCGGTAGGGTTTTTCCCAGTTTTGCCTTGTTCCTCCATTTTTCATTTTCAATCCATCCTAAACCCTTCCAAAACCAACCCAAACTTTCACAACATACATTTGTACCCCAAACATAGTTGCTAGAAGTTCGTTTACAATTCATGTCACCCATTCACTAGCTAAACTAGCTTTACTATGATTTACACTAACATTCGAAATTTCTACTTTTCCAACCTACCGAATTAAAACACACATCACTACACATATCTACACTTTTACCACAAGTAGTTTCTATATATATATAGACATATATAAAAGAAAATGTGGAGTGTTACAATCCACCCCCTTGAAGAAAGTTTCGTCCTTGAAACTTACCTCAAGTGGCGAACAATTATGGATACTTCTCCCGTATTTCTTGTTCTGGTTCCCATGTAGCTTCCTCCACTCCATGGTGTTGCCACAACACCTTCACTAGTCGAATGACTTTGTTGCGGAGTACTTTCTCTTTGGCGTCGAGAATCCTCACCGGTTGTTCTTCATACGTTGCTCCATCTTGAACTTCTATATCTTCCAAGTCCACGACCGGCGTTGTATCCGATCGACATTTTCGTAACATTGAAACGTGGAACACGTTGTATACCCCGGACAACTGAGCTGGTAACCGCAACTGATATGCAGCCTTGCCCACCACTTTGATCATTTCGAATGGTCCGGTATATCTAGGTGCTAACTTTCCCTTCTTGCCAAATCAAAACACGCCCTTCTTGGGTGACACCTTGAGAAATACGTAGTCTCCCACCTTGAATTCTAAGGGTCTTCGTCTGTGGTTCGCATAGCTCTTCTGTCTACTTTGCACCATCCGTAGCCTTTCCTGAATGAGTTGAATCTTCTCCGTAGTTTCTTGAACAATGTCCGATCCAAATAAACTACTCTCGCCGGCTTCTAACCAACACGTCGGTGATCGGCATGGTCTTCCATACAATGCTTCATACGGCGCCATCCCAATACTTTCCTGATAACTGTTGTTGTAAGCAAACTCCACCAACGGTAAGTGGTCGCTCCAACTCCCTTTGAAGTCCAATGCACAAGCACGTAGCATATCCTCCACAATCTGTATCACCCTCTCGGATTGGCCATCCGTTTGGGGATGAAAAGCCGTACTGAAATGTAATTCTGTGCCCATCACTTGTTGTAGACTCTTCCAAAATCGTGCCACAAATCGAGAATCACGGTCCGACACAATAGAGAACGGAACTCCATGTAATCTCACTATCTCACGGATATACAACTGGCTCAAAGTCTCGAATGTGTCCATGGTCTTCATACCCAAAAACTGAGCGGACTTGGTGAGTCTATCCATAATGACCCACACTGTATTATGCCCGCGCGACGTCCGTGGTAAACCCGACATGAAGTCCATAGTGATGTGATCCCATTTTCATTCTGGAATAGGCAAAGACTGTAGGACTCCTCTTGGCCTTTGATGCTCAATCTTTACCTGCTGGCACACCGCACATTTTGCCACATACTGGGCCACATCTTGCTTCATTCCCCTCCACCAGTACTGACACTTCATGTCCCTATACATCTTTGTGCTACCGGGATGGATAACAAACTTGGAGCGATGGTACTCTCCGAGTATCTCCTCCTTTAGGGACGAATCATCGGGAACACATAGCTTCTCCCCATATCTCAACTCTCCATTTTTTCAAGACCATCCTTCAAGAGCTTCTCCATTCTCCAATCGGGCTCTAATCAAATCGAGTTTCGAATCTAGGCATTGCAACTCTACTATCCGTCGTTGAAGTGTCGGTTGAGCTACCAGGTTGAATAGATATGGCTGATACTCCGGTCCATCCACCCATAGATCGTACTCCTCCAATGCATCGATCATTTTCCACCTATTTACCGAAAGAGAATTGATTTCACTCCGAGACTTCCTGCTAAGAGCGTCGGCAACTACATTGGCCTTCCCCGGATGGTAGTTGAGTGTGAAATCATAATCTTCCAAGTATTCAATCCACATGCTCTGCCGGAGATTCAAATCTTTCTGTGTGAACACATACTTAAGGCTTTTATAATCCGAGAACACTTGAAATTTCTCCCCGTATAAATAACATCTCCACAACTTTAGAGCAAAAACCACAGCGGCTAGCTCCATGTCACGAGTGGGATAGTTCTGCTCATGAATCTTGAGTTGCCTCGAGCCATAAGCAACTACCTTCCCTCCTTGCATTAGAACGCATCCCAAACCTCTTAACGAAGCATCGGTGTAAACATCGTAACCATCCCCATTGCTCGGAATAACGAGGATAGGTGCCGTCGTCAACCTTTCCTTCAAGGTGCGAAAAGCTAGTTCACACGCTTGAGTCCACAAAAATTTCTCCCCCTTCTTTGTAAGGCGAGTCATCGGCATCGCAAGCTTGGAGAACCCTTCCACAAACCTACGATAATAGCCGGCTAACCCCAAGAAACTCCGTATTTTCGTTACATTCTTCGGTGGTTCCCATTTCATCACGGCCTCAATCTTTGCGGAATCCACCGCTACTCCTTGCTTGGACACAACATGGCCAAGGAACTTCACTTCCTTCATCCAAAACTCACACTTGCTCATCTTCGCATATCACTTATGTTCTCTCAATGTTTGTAGCACTACAGAGAGGTGACGAGCATGTTCCTCCTGAGTTTGTGAGTAAATCAATATGTCATCAATAAATACAATGACAAATTGATCGAGGTATGACCGGAAGACTCTGTGCATCAAATCCATGAAGGCTACTGGCGCATTAGTTAATCCGAACGACATCACCGTATACTCGAAATGACCATACCGGTTACGGAAAGCAGTCTTAGGAATATCCTCCTCCCTGATTCGCAATTGATGATACCCTGTGCGAAGGTCAATCCTGGTATAGTACTTCGAACCCTTCAACTGATCAAATAAGTCATTGATTCTTGGCAAAGGGTATTTATTCTTCACGGTAACCCAATTCAGCCTCCTATAATCCGTGCACAACCGTAGAGTCTCATCCGTTTTCTTCACAAAGAGGACCGGGGCTCCCCAAGGTGAAGTACATAGACGGATAAACCCAATCGCCAACAAGTGATCCAACTGCTTCCTTAGCTCCTTCAACTCCAAAGGTGCCATTCGGTAGGGAGCAATAGATATGGGTTCGATTCCCGGATAAAGATCAATCTTGAACTCGATTTTCCTATGTGGTGGTAACCCAGGTAATTCCTCTGAAAAAACATTCGAAAAATTCGAAACTATCAACACCACGTCCGCATGAGATTTCACTCGTTCATCTCCCATCAAACTCGCTAAGAAACTCAATTGGCTTCCCGCCTTGGCTTTCAGAAATTTACTACCCGTAGTGGGAAATGGATGGGAGGAACTTCGGTCATTGGTAAAATGGAAGACTACCCCTTCTGGTAACTGAAATGTAATCCGCTTGCGAAAATAATCCATTACCACCCAAAAAGCGGACAACAAGTCCATCCCGAATATAACGTCATACCCCTTCATATCTAGAGCAACCAAATTCACAATCAATTCGTGCTCACCAATACGAAGTACACAACCCTTGCAAACCCGGCTGGTACCCATCTGCTCTCCCGTAGGCAAGGTAATATTCAATGCATTTTCTAGCTTCTCTAAACCCAATCCCAAATTACTAGCTTATGCCGTGCATATGAATGAATGGGTTGCTCCAGGGTCAAATATGATGCGGGCCCAAGAATTATAAATAAGAATGATACCTTCCACAACGGCATTGGTAACGTCCTCCTCCGGCTGAGTCAAAGCAAATACTCGCCCTTGGTTGGCGCCGCCGGGGGCTTGAGCTGGTATTGGTCGCTGCGGTGCAGGCCTCTGTGATGGCGGTTGGGCTGCTGGTACATGTCTAGCAGTCGGGATAGGCCCCTGAGGTGGAACAACTGGGCAATGCATCCGAATATGTCCCACACCTTTGCATGCAAAGCCAGATCGTGGGAGAATATCAGCTCTAGTCTGAGTGTCTCCCTCTCCTCGGGCTGTTAAAAGTCGCTGTCCACCTGTCTGATCTGGGCGACGATATGGAGTCAGTCTCTGTGCCCCACTAGTGCTAGCACCCGTTCGGATCGAACCTCCCCTCATAAGGCTTTGTCGCCGCTGAGTCTCCTCCATGTCTCTCTCCACAAGTGCGGCTCTGTCAACCAGATCTCCATAGTCTCGGATCCGCAAAGCTATGAGCTTCTCTCTGATGGCCGACCTCAGTCCCTGCTCAAAGTGTTTGGCCTTCCTGGCCTCAGTTGGTATAAACTCAGTGGCATAGCGAGACAACTCCTCAAACCTCCTCTCATACTCCACCACTGTCGAATTACCTTGTCGAAGGGCAAGAAAATCAGCAATCATCTTATCCCGAACAGATTCCCGAAAATACTTATCTTGGAAGATTTGGTCAAACTCCTCCCAAGTGAGTGCATCTGTGATCCTCCTCCTCTTCATTGATTCCCACCAATGGTCCGCCTCCCCCTCTAGTAGATAGATAGCCAAACCGACCCGAAGATCATCGGCCACTCCCATACCATCACATATCTTCTTGACTTGGCGGATCCATTTATCCGCATCCAAGGGGTTAGAGCTCCCATTGAAAGTAGGTGGGTGTTGGCGTAGAAATTCTCTAAGAACTACCATCTGTTGATTCTCGTTCCCGTTGCCCGGTACTTGGGCTAGTGGATGAGCTCCACCATTGTGGTTGTGGTTGTTGTTGTTCCCATTCTGGTGTTGCACCAGAGTGGTGAGCTCCCTTAAGCACTAATAGATGCCATTCATGGCATCGGGAGGTGGTGGTGGTGGTGGATTCGCTTGGCCTCCACGACCACGCCCACGTCCACGTCCTCGTACACCGTCCATCCTGCACATCAATTCACAA
>CM042188.1:21477439-21517087 GCA_023539305.1 Ilex asprella | reverse complement strand
AAAGATTGGTCATCAAGACTAACCGACGCACTCTGGGCATACCGCACGGCTTTCAAAACAATTTTGGGTATGTCTCCCTACCGATTAGTTTATGGAAAACCATGTCACCTACCTATAGAATTGGAACATAAGGCATACTGGGCCATTAAAGCAATGAATTTTGACCTAGACAAAGCTGGACTATCAAGAAAACTTCAGATAAATGAGTTGGAAGAATTGAGAAATGAAGCATATGAAAATGGTAAAATTGCTAAAACTAGGATGAAAATTTTTCATGACAAAAACATTGTGCGAAAGTCTTTTGAACCATCTCAAAGAGTTCTGTTGTTTAATTCAAGACTCCGCCTTTTCCCTGGTAAGCTAAAATTAAGATGGACAGGGCCATACATGGTTACAAAAATTTTAGAAAATGGAGCAGTGGAAGTGGAGAACCCGTCTAATGGCAATATATTTACTGTCAATGGTCAGAGGTTGAAACCATTTTTGAAAAATTTTATTAAAAATGTGGAAACCATTACTTTAATGGAACCAGAATGTGACTCCGAGAATCATGCCTGCCGACACTCGAAAGAATCAAATCAGGGAAAAATCTGGCCCGAGGAGAGATCATGATAATACCTTTCAGCCTATTGCCGTTAGCACCCCCTATCTTTTCCCCACCTGTCACTATTAGCCCAATACCCCGCCTATTTCTTCACTCCTCTTCTCCACCGTCTTCTGCAATACTTGTGTCACTGTATTTCGGATTTCTTAGCCTTCAACTTCGTTCCCGTTTTTCTGCAAATCCGACCATACCCAAGCAAAACCATGTCCATGTATGCTGAAGATCAGACCTCCATTGTCATAATTTACATTGTATTACTCTACTGTTGCATGGGGATTTTGATGTTATTCGCAATCACACACTAGGGTTACGAACCCAACTTTGATTCTAATCCGCACAAAGAGGATTAATGGTTGCGGTCTGGTTTGTAGGTATCGGCCGGAAATGGGTCTGCACCGGTCAAGCTTCATCTCCAAGATCTTCAACTGGTAAATTCGAAACATTAAGGACAATGTTCAAATTAGGTTGGGGGGTGAGATCCAAAGTTCATATTTTGTGTTGGGTCATATTTTGTGTCATTGCCTATTTTGTGTTGGGTCATATTTTGTGTCATTGCCTGTACCTATAAAAAATTTTAAATTTCTGTTATTATTGTTGTTTTAGTTCTATGTACTGTGATGATCATGTCTGTGAGCCAGTTTGATTTGTCTTTGTGACTGGCAGACGTTAAAGAACTAGATAGTAAGACTAGGAATCATGGATGTTAAATTTTTTTTGTTTAGTTTAGGAGCTCTACGCAATTTTCCAACAGATGTGCATAATGTAATCATGAGAAAAGCAAGACTGATTAGGAAAAATGAGATCCGAGAACAGCAAGCAAAACCATTCTGTGGCAGAAGCACTTATGCTAAACGCCGACGGGCCAAGAGACTTGGTGCCTATAAAAAGTGTGGCCGGGTATTTCATGAGAAAAGATACAATCAGTGTTCTGAACCGATCTCTGGTCGTGCACTCGATCGTTTAGACTAGATAGTGAATGGGCAGAGTAAGGATTATCCTGACACGCCATCCTATTCCGGTACTATGCTTAACCAGTTTGTGCGACAGGAGATTGGAAGAGTTACTGGTAGTTCGAACTACATAGAAGATGATTCGGATTAAACTGTTTCCTAACCAAAGCTGTAGAAAATTGTATGTTACTTTTTGGGGAATGAAAGCCAAAGGTCCGAATCACTTGTGATTAAGTGTGAAAATTTTCTTTTTACTTCATTTTTGTACATGCTTTTATTTTTGTATAAATTTTTGATTCAAAATTGTGGGCTGAGTAAAGAAATATCCCAAAAATACCAACCTCAAGTGTGGGTAGGGATCGTTCTTGAGACGCCATGATGTTTGGATTTAAAATTCAGTATTCTGTTCTTAAAGTTCAGTTGTATATAGCATAGGAAAATTTCTGATTTTGGTTCAAACGTTCGAACGCAACTCCACGTTCGAACAAAACTGACTAGCTCATTGACGTTCGAACGGTGGACCACGTTCGAACGTGACTCTCAGACTATAAAAACCCCAGTCGTCTTCCTCATTTAAACATTTCAAAAACTCTTCTCACCCTCAAAAACCCGAAAGTCTCTTCCCATTCCAAGGCCCCCACTCACCTCCTCTCACCATTTCGACCCTATAGCAGCTTACCCAACCTTCCTCCACCTCAAAAAACAGAAACCCTAAGCCCAAAATCCCGATATTCCTGTTGCCTTCTCGCCTGCCAATACCAGAGCACGTTCGAACGATTTCAGACGTTCGAACGACCATGCCAAGGACCAAAATGCCTATCAGGCCCAACCAGGGCGTTAACCAGGAGCCTAATTTTGTAGAAGAAATGATCCAGGAGAGAAAGGGAAGGCAGAGGAGGGTGAGATACGATAAGACAAGGTTCCCAAGTGCTCTCAAGGCTGAAAGGTATGAAAATTTCTACCAAAATCACGCTATAGTCTGTGAGAGAGATATTATCATTGATGATTTTGCTGAGTTGGGATTACTTGTGGAGATGGAGAAGATAGGATGGTTGTGGTGTTTGTTGAATGGTGGTGAGGCCGTGGTTGAGTTGGTGACGGAATTTTACTCCAATGCGGAGTATAATGTCAAGGAAATTGTTACATATATGAGAGGCATCCACATTGTGGTGGATGAGACCTATCTCAAGGAGATAAGGCCAGATATGCCTCAAGTGGAGAACCCGGTCTTCCCACCACTACTGGATGAGAGTTTGGATTTGGTTGGGAGAGAGTTGACTGGAGTAGATAACTTCTCATGGGGAGGAAGGAGATTTTTGAAGCAAGGAGAGATTATTTACAAATATAAAATGCTAAATTTGATTGCGGTGTCGAATTTTGCACCGATGAAGCGCTCAAATGAAATTCTCCCTGATATGGCACGACTACTTTATGCCATAGGGAAAGGCCATAGCATAAATCTCCCCTCCCTCGTTTTGTCTGAGATGAAAAAAAGGGTGTGAGGCAAAGAAAAGTGCCTTGCCCTTTGGCACCCTAGTGACTGAGATTTTCAAAGACCAAGGAGTGAGGGTGCGGCCTGAAATGATTAGAGAAAAACCAATGGGGGCGCTCAACAAGGGATCTTTCAAGCGCAGCCGAGGACATAGTGGCACCCCCATGGTTAGATATGAGGAGCCACCCACTCAGGGGGTTGATGAGGTTCAGGAGGAGCTTGATCGCCGAGAAGAGATAGACATTAACAAAGAGTTGGAGGAAGAGAGAGAAGAAGTACGGACTGAGGCATCTGGCCCCAGTACCAGCACCCACAGATCTCTTCGAGAGATTATGATGGATATCAGGGCTGATCAAGCCAAGATTCTTAAGCAGCAAGAGGAGATTCTTGGCTACTTTCGGAGTGGTGCTGGTGGCACTTCTAGTGGAGCTCGGGCTGACGACGGCGATGCATGAGACAGAGTCTCTTCTTTTGTTTGTCTTTGTGTGGTGATTTTTCTACAACCATGAAGAATGTGTTTGTTTTTGTGAATGGTTGTTTAGTTTGTTGGATATTTTGGATGAATTGAACTATTAATGCTAATGATGTGAATGATCCTATTTTATGGAATGCATGGTTTGATTTATCACTGTTATTATGTTCAATGCATAAGTAGTATAATATTGTGAGTTAATAAATTTAGAAGAAGATATGGATGTTCAATTGTGTCAGAATGCCTAACTTACATGATCATTTTGACACCTATCTAGGCAATCCCAACTTTGAACTACATTTCTTGATAGATGGTGTTTTCTCTATACTTAAATTATCAAATGTGCAGTAATGTTTGTTATTTTTTGGAAGGAGCAAAGGTGATCAAACTCGAAATTAGAGTTTGTAAATAACCAATATTCCTCAAAACACTCAACATAACCAGTGGAGATGACAGAGAAACTATGGTAAGTTTCGAACCCTCCGATGCTTTTGAGAGAATACTAACGATTACTCAAAGAAAGGATATTTCACGTTCCATCCTTCAATGATCTCATTAACTTTGCTTTGTTTGATGCAACTAAAGTGATCTGTTTTCATAACTTACAGGAAATGTTTGCATACACATACATATGCACCTACTTGAGAAAGGACCTTAGGCCATCTTTGGATCAACTTTGAGCCTCAACTTGTTCGTTCACAAGAACAATAACTTTCGTCAGCTATGATTGAGCCTTAAAAGAATGAATTCTCTTTGAAAAAGCCAGAAAAATGACCAAGGCACAAGAAAATATACTTGACATATCTCGTTATCTAATTTTCTTACATCCTCTTTTTTGAGCAAAATGATACAGATATGTGAGAAAATTAGAAAGGGCAATGGTAGCTACTATTCCAAGAAAGAAAAGAAAATTGGTGAAAACAACCCACAAAAAAGGGAAAGAAACCGAAAGACAGGGACTTGCAAAGAAAGTGAAAAATAAGAAAATGAAAGAAAGAAGTCCCATGCCCAAGCAAAATATCGAAAAGACAAACAGAGGTATGCTAAAATGCATAAAAAAAAAGATAGCTTTTTGAACTCCATTGACGTCATTTCGTTAGCCACTGACCTCTGGCCCCATTACAACCTACTAAAAGTCCTAGGAGATATCAAGTTCGTTGCATATGTATATCTCCAACTAAGGGTGGGGTATGCTACTGTATTGCTTTATTTGCATCAATATTCTTTCATGTGATCATGCCAACATATGATTATTTTGATTCCAAAAAGCTTCATTTATCACGCATGTAGTCTTTTGATTGGCCACCTTCGGACTACATGCCCTGTGAGAAACAAGTCACTATAACCAGAGCGAACTCTTTGTTGAGGGCATGCCTATGAGAGATTTGTGAAATCAAAACTATCAATGGTGAGTGATAAGCGGAATGTTCGTTATTTATCAACTCCTGTTTCAAGAATGATCATCCCATTCCTAAGGAAATTTCAAATGCTAATGTGACATGTGCTAATCTTTGCATATAATTAATACCATTAGAAAAGAAATGTGGGGGATAAGTCAAGATTGAGGGATGGGTGACTCAGTATAACATTTTATCGTGCTTTGTCTGGACTAATTATACTTTGATGGAGTTCAAGTGATGATGTTTCAGGTGCTAAAGTAAGGAAAAGGATCAAGGACAATAAATACAACATTTAAGTGTAACTGTAGCATTTGATCAACAAAGGAAAAATTTGAGGACAACAGGAACATTCGAACGGTGATCAACGTTCGAACGCTCCCTCTGAACCAGGAAGAGGAGGCAAAGAAGTGTGCAGATCTTGAAGATTATAGCCTAACATTCGAACCCATCACCCCGTTCGAACGCATCACTCCGTTCGAACGCATCATCACGTTCGAACGACACTGGAAATGCTGACACGATCAGGATGACTGGAAGACTTCGCGTGTGCAGACTCCCATGCCCTAAGGAGGACCCCCAGGCACATGGGTGCCATGTTCAACCAAGTCTGGAGAGCTGAAGACTCTGATAGCTGCAGGGAGTAGGTGAATGAATGGCCCTACAAAGGACTCCAACCCACATGAAGCCTGAAAATCAACACAGACACCTAGGCAAAATAGCCTTCACGTTCGAACGGAAGGGACCGTTCGAACGGCTTCCACGGACAGATTGCAGATTTCCTGATTCTTTGGCTGAACTTCAGATTTTCCCTTTGACTCGTCCAGTACTATTCTTTCACCCCTCCCTTGCTCTCCCCTGCCTATATATACTCCCGTTTTTGGGAGCCTTAGGGAGAACTTTTGGGGGAAGAGATCAAGAGCTCTCCTCTTGAAGAATACTTAGTCTTTATATGTATTTCTAGTGTTTCATTCTAGTATTTACTTTCTAGTTCTTTTAATTCAAGTCTTTACATTCCAGCTCTTTTAATTCAAGTATTTATTTCAGTTGAGAAGTTTAATTCCCTACTTGTCTTCATCTTTATTATAGTTGGGAAGTTTAATTCCCTACTTGTATTATTAAATTCATGCACTTTATGTTCTTGTCTTTACATTGATGCTCTTACTTTCTTGCTTTCAATTAAGTCTTGCACTTTCATTATTTGAGCTCATCTTCTTCTTAGAGGAGTGAAACTCTTCCACTTTTCTAGAGCTTTACCAAAGCCAAGAAGGTTGGAATGTGATTCACTCATTCTTTGTTGAAGATCTAGCTTTCTTTTACTTTCTTTCACTTCCATTGCTTGAGCATCTTCTTCTTAGAGGAGTGAAACTCTTCTACTTTTCTAGAGCTTTACCAAAGCCGAAAAGGGTGGAACGTGATTCACTCATTCTTCGTTGAAGATCCATTTTGTAGTTCCTCTACTTGGAGGGATGAATACTATTCACTTTTCTAGCTTTATCCAAGCCATGAAGAGTGAGTAGTCCTCATTTACTCTTTAGGGAGAGGTGATAAATATGTAATGACCATCCGGATATTATACTTGTGCATTCTTTCACACTTCAATGCTTTATTCACTTGCTTAGTGGGAGATGGGATGAGTTAAGCAAGGTTAGGGTAACTTGCACAACCAAAGAATATTTCTATGATCTGGATAACTCCTACATAGAAAGATCCGTTGGTTCAAGGCAAGTACCCTAGCTAGTTCTTTGTGTAATCGATGGGTACTTCTATGGTAAATGGATGACTCCTTCTAGAAAGATTCGTTGATTCAAAGCAAAGAATCTCGGCTAGTATTTTGTATAACCTAAGGATCTTTTCTATGGTAAATGGATGACTCCTTCTAAAAAGATCTGTTGTGTGAGACAAATACACCAGGAAAGAATTTCAAGATAAACCCCTCAATTCCCACCACCATTGCACTTCATGAAAAGGATGGAGCTTTAACCCAGTCTATCCTTATCTTCCAATTAACTCACTGTTGACACGGTAGTTAGTTGAGTTATAAAAGCACAAGTGTAATACGTCGGATGACTCATTACATATCCTAAACCTCGAACTAAAGAGTGACTTTAGTTATATTGAAATCGTATATTTTGTCTAGAAAATCTCTTAAAAATAATTTAATATTCTGTTCAAGAAACCATCCACTTCTCACAAAACTCAAAAAGGTTACAATCAATCGGTCTTCATCACAGCTTACTTTGAAAACACCACAATATATTCCTTGTGGATTCGACTCCGGACTCAAACAGGATTATTACTACAACTTGACCGCCTGCACTTGGGTGTACACATTTCGGATCAAGTCATCCACCTAGGGATTAACGTTCCCATCTATTGGAGCTTCCTAATATATCGACTCATCAACTCCGAGCTCCTCATCTATACCATAATCTGAAAAGGATATTGATTGTACGGGGTAAGCACTAAGCTCTATAGAAAAATCCTCCCAAACTCAAATAAGGTTTCAAAGTATATAAAACAGTTGGAATATTTTAGAATATAGATTAGTGACAGAATATTCTAAAAGATATTTTAGGAATATTCCTTTAAAATATTTCACATTTTAGAATATTCCTCTAGAATAATCTTAAGAGTCTTGAATGCCTATAAATAGGGGTCTTGGTTATGGAATTAGGAGGAAAACACATTTGTGACAGGAAAGAGAAGTTGGAAAAAAGAGGATGAAAGCTGAGTTATTGGTTTCAAATAATGATTCTAAGGTACGGGGTGGTATGCAATATGCTCTCTTTAAATCTTTTTGTAAAGATTACTTCTTTGATTATCCTATGTTTTGTATTCCAACTTGTGATATCGTTGTTTTGGAATTTTCGATTGAATATCGTTGATTATTTTTGTCTCAATGATCGTGTCCTACGGATATTGAGACGGGATCATAGAAGCCAATAGCCGATGCATCGCCAGCTGGTAGACCCGTGAGATCGGGTTGAGGTGGGATGATTGGTGAGGTGTCTGATATATGTTACGATTCTGCATGACATGTGATATGCAAATTTGATATCTGTATCTGTTAATTAAGCATATTTTTTCTCGTCATATTGTATACATTCCCACTTTATTTAATACTTTCAGGCTGATTTTAGAGAAAAGATCGAAACGAGATAATTAGAGTATTAAAGACGAGGATGTGTTGATGTAATTGATATTTTAATGATATTGAGAGATTTATGTATATTGATAGATTCATTTGTATTGGGAGATGATTTTGATAAAATAAAATTTTATTGAGACAATTAGCGCTCTGTTATTGTATTTGCGTATTTTTATATCAATTAACGTCTCCGAAAAGAGGAGGAAAATCGGGGCGTTACAGTTTGGTATCAGAGCTTAGGCTTCTGATCTTATATGGGATTTGTGGGAAGTGAGTTCACTGTGGTTTCGTTGTATTTTAAGAATTTTTTTGGACACTTGGTGAACTAAGAAAATTTAGGGGATGAAATTCTTTTAAGGGGGGAAAAATGTTAAATCCGGGAAATTTTGGACTTTTTTCATAGAAAGGGCAAAATGGTCATTTTATCACAATAATGTAAAATTAAAATACATGTTCTATAGACCTCGTATGACACAACGGACTTCGCCGTTGGACTCGTATCGCGGAATGTAGCCACCACGTCGAATTTCGTCGAATTTTGAGATAAGTTAGAATTTTGCACTTAGATCGAGGCGACAGGGTGGCGGACAACCTCACCGAGGTCCCAAAAAGCGATAAGTTCAAATTTTAATTATTTTTTATTAAAATTTCAAATAAAATTTAATCAAGCTTAACCCGTAATGTGATTAGTCGTTTCGGGGCCAAAACAGACCCGGAAATAGGAGCCTTGTGGCGCATTGTGAGCCAAAGGTTTTGGGAGTTTTTAGAAGGTTCTAGAAGATTTTAGAATATTTCTAGGATATTCCATATTTTAGAATATTCTTTTAGAATATTCCTTTAGAATATTTCACATTTTAGAATATTTCTCTAGAATATTCCTAAGAGTCTTGAATGCCTGTAAATAGGGGTCTTGGTTATGGAATTAGGAGGAAAAACACATTAGTGACCTCCCAGAAAGAAGGCAAGAGAAGTTGGGAAAAAAGAGGAAGTAAGCTGAGTTATCGGTTTCAAATAATGATTCTAAGGTACGGGGTGATATGCAATATGCTCTCTTTATATCTCTTTGCAAAGAGTACTTCTTTGATTATCCTATGTTTTGTATTCCAACTTGTGATATCGTTGTTTTGGAATTTTCGATTGAATATCGTTGAATATTTTTATCTCATTGATCGTGTCCTACGGATATTGAGATGGAATCGTGGCAGCCAATAGCCGATGCATCGCCAGCTGGTAGACCTGTGAGATCGGGTTGAAGTGGGATGATTGGTGAGGTGTCAGATCTGTGTTACGATTCTACATGACATGTGATATACAAATTTGATATCTATATCTGTTGATTAAGCATATTTTTCCTCGTCATATTGTATACTTTCCCACTTTATTTAATATTTTCAGGCTGATTTTAGAGAAAAGATCAAAACGAGATAATCAGAGTATTAAAGACGAGGATATGTTGATGTGATTGATATTTTAATTATATTGAGAGATTTATGTATATTGATAGATTCATTTGTATTGGGAGATGATTTTGATAAAATAAAATGTTATTGAGACAATTAGCGCTCTGTTATTGTATTTGAGTGTTTTTATATCAATTAACGTCTCCGAAAAGATAAGGAAAATCGGGGCGGCACATATACCGTTTTCCATGGCATTGACGAATCCTTCCCAGGAAAGGTTTAGCATCCCTCAGCCTCGAAACTACGTGAACAATAGTAGTTGCTTTTACAAACAACAATCTACTACAAGTGTTAGGAAACCATCTTACTCCCACTGGGATAGACTAACCTTTAACACTCTAAGGTAGCTTTTGAAGTCAATTCAAGTCCGTCAGAATAAACCATACAAGAGATACAATAACAACTATTTTTTCAAGTCATAAGTAAATCCAAAAATTCACAAATTTCATATCCAAATTCACATTTATTTTTCCAATGGAACAATTTAAGAAAAATGAGAAAGATATAATCAAATATATAATTTTTAGTATTTAATCTAGCACTAGAGTTTTGAAATTAAGAACAAGTGAACACTAAGAAAAAAAATCCATATTTCCCAAGAATTAGAGTTTTTATGACTATCAAACCATAAATACCTTCAAAACATGGTGATATTTATAAGAACTTCAAGGAGCAAGTATTTCATAGCTTATATCTAAGATTTAGAAGCAATACATACATATACATAAACCCTAACCTCAATGAACAAGAATGGAATAAAACTCCTGCTTTCTTCCTTAGTTTGGTGTGAAGAACTTGAGATTTTAATCTTCCCCAACTTGAATGAACACTCTAATCTCTTGTTTTTCCCTTTCTTTCTACCTCTCTAAACCTCTCTAGGGTTAGAAATGTTGAAATAGAGCTAATGGAGGCATCCTTAAGTATTTATAGTGGAAGAAATGGCCTCCTGTGCGCGATTTTGGAACCCAGATCCGTAAGTCATGTTCGAGCGTCATTATCTAGCGTTCGAACGTCACTAGTGCAATTTATTGATTTACGTTCGAATGTCACTTTGAATTTTGAACGTTGGTCGCTCTCATTACTTTTTCATTTTCATCAGAGCTCATCAGATACCAAAGTACTGGGACTCATGATCGTTCGAGCGTTGATTCATGTTCAAAAGTCATCCCAATTTTTGCTGAAACTTCCAATGAAGTTTTGGACTGTTTAGAGGTCGATGTGGAAAAGTTTTGTGAAATACTCTTTTCTTGCCTTGGAAGTATACTATCTGCCATAAAAATTTTAGATTAAATGCAAATTAGAATAAAAAATTATGATCCAAATACTAGGAAAATATCAAAAATCCTTCTTACCTAAACTATTTCTAAAGTGCGTTTTCACTCCAGAATACTTCCAACTTCTACAACATACTCTATTACCTTAACTAACATTTTTATTTCTACTCTTACAATCTACTTAATTCATGCATACTTCTTTACATTTATAAGAATTAATAAACAATTATATTACTATATTAATATAAAATGTGGGAGTTTACAATCCACCCTCGTTAAAGAAAGTTTCGGTCTCGAAACTTACCTCAAGCAAAGAATAACTGAGGGTACTTATCTCGCATCTCCAACTTTGGTTCCCAGGTAGCTTCCTCCACGCCATGATGTTGCCACAAGACTTTTACCAGTTGAATGACTTTATTGCAAAACACCTTCTCCTTGGTATCAAGAATCTTCACCGATTGTTCTTCATATGTCGCTTCATCCTGAACTTCAATATCTTCTAACTCCACGACATGCATTGTATCCGAATGACACTTTCTTAACATTGAAACTTGGGACACGTCATGTACCTATGACAACTGAGTTGGTAACCGAAGTTGATAGGCCACTTTGCCCACCGCTTTGATCACTTCAAATGATCCGATGTACCTTGGAGCTAATTTTCCCTTCTTGCCAAATCTAAACACTCCCTTCTTAGGTGAAAATTTGAGGAACACAAAGTCCCCCTCTTAAAATTTTAATGGTCTTTTTCTTCTATGCGTATAGCTTTTCTGTCGACTTTGAGTCGTGCGTAGTCTTTTCCAGATGAGTTGAATTTTCTCCGTAGTCTCCCGTATAATATTTGGCTCAAACAAGCTACTATCTCCAACTTCTAGCCAACAATTCGGTGATTTACATGGTCTCCCGTATAAAGCCTCATAAGGTGCCATGCCAAAGCTAGATTGAAAACTATTATTATATGTAAATTCTAAATTCCACCAAGGGCAAATGATCGCTCCAATTTTCCTTGAAGTCCAATACGCAAGCTCGTAACATGTCTTCCAAAATTTGTATCACCCACTCGGATTGGCCATTTATTTGGGGATGAAAGGCAGTGCTAAAGTATAACTCTGTCCCCATAGCTCGTTGTAGACTTTGCCAAAATTGTACCATGAAACGAGAATCCCAATCCGACACAATAGAGAGTGAAACTCCATGCAATCTAATAATCTCGCGAATGTAAAGCTTGCATACTGTCTCTAAAGTGTCAGTGGTCTTCATACTCAGGAAATGAGCAGACTTGGTGAGTCTATCTACAATGACCTATACGACATTATGCCCTCGTGAAGTCTATGGAAAGCCTGACACGAAGTCCATAGTGATGTGATCCCACTTTTTATTTAGAATAGGCAAGGGCTGTAGTAATCTTCTAGATTTTTTATGCTCAATCTTCACTTGTTAACACACTGTGCACTTTGCAACGTACTTAGCCACGTCTTTTTTATCCATTTCCATCAATATTGATGCTTCATGTCCTATACATCTTCGTACTACCCAGATGTATGAAAATTTTTTAGCGATGGCACTCGCCAACATTTATTTCCATACTTGGTCATTGTTTGGTACACATAGTCTTCCATGAAACTGTAACTCATCTTTATTTATCGACCAATTCTCAACAATTTCATTTCTTTCCAATCCACCCTAGATAGCTACCAACTCGGTATCTAGTCTTGCAACTACACAATCCTTTGATGGAGAATTGGTTAGGCTACAAGATTAAATAAGGATGGTCGTTCATCTTGTCTATCCACTAATTGATCAAATTCCTCTAAAGCATCAATCATCTTCCACCTATGAACAACAAGAACATTGATTTCACCCCGAGACTTTCTGCTCAGTGCATCTGCTACTACATTCGCCTTCTCCGGATGGTAGTTGAGTATGAAATCGTAGTCTTCTAGATATTCAATCCACATTTGTTGCTGAAAATTCAAGTCTTTTTGTGTGAAGATATACTTGAGGTTCTTATGATCAGAAAACACTTAAAACTTTTTTCCATACAAGTAGCACCTCCACAACTTAAGAGCAAAAACCATAGCGGCAAGCTCCAAGTCGTGAGTGGGATAGTTCTGCTCATGAATCTTGAGTTACCTCGAGCTATAAGTAACTACCTTACCTCTTTGCATTAGCACACATCCCAAGTCTCATAACTAAGCATCGGTATACACATCATATCCTTCCCACTGCTTGGAATAATGAGGACAGAAGTTGTTGTCAACCTCTCCTTTAAGGTGACAAAGGCTAGTTCACACACTTAAGTCCACAAAAACTTTTCCCCCTTCTTCGTAAGGCGAGTCATTGGCATTGCGAGCTTTGAGAACCCTTCCACAAACCTCCGGTAATAGTTTGCTAAAAAACTACGTACTTCGGTAATAGTTCTCGGTGGTTCCCATTTTATCACAGCTTTAATCTGTGTAGGGTCAACAACTACACCCTGTTTTGACAGGACATGGCCAAGAAATTTCACTTCCTTCATCCAGAACTCACATTTATTCATCTTATCATACAACTTATGTTCTCTCAATGTTTGTAGTACAATCGAGAGATGATTTTTATGTTCCCCTTGGGTCCGCGAATAAATCAATATGTCATCAATAAATATGATAATAAAGTGATCTAGATACGACCGGAATACCTTGTGCATCTAATCCATAAAAACTACAGGAGCATTAATCAGTCCGAATAGCATTATCGTATTTTCAAAGTGACCATATCGGGTACAAAAAGCTATCTTAGGAATATCCTCCTCCTTGATTCACAATTGATGGTACCCTATGTGAAGATCAATCTTGGAGTAAGACTTAGAACCCCTCAGCTGATCGAATAAATCATCAATTCATGGAAAATGGGTATTTATTCTTCACCGTCACCCGATTCAATCTTCGATAATCTGTGCATAACCGAAGTGTTTTGTTATGTTTCTTCACAAAGAGGACCGGGGCTCCCTAAGGTGAACTGCTTAAACGGATAAATCCAATAGCTAACAGATGGTCCAACTGCTTCCTTAGCTCCTTCAACTCCAAAGGTGCCATCCAATAGGGAATGATGGATATGGGTTCAGTTCTCGGATATAAATTGATTGCAAACTCGATCTCTCTCTCAGGGGGATAACCCGGGAAGTTCATCTAGAAAAATATCTAAAAAATCTGACACTATCAATATCACGTCTGATTGGGATCTATCTGGATCATCTCCCATTAAGCTAGCTAAAAAACTTAAATGGCTCCCCACCTTAGCTTTCAAAAATATACTACCCGTAGTAGGAAATGGATGGGGTGAATTTTGATCATTCAAGAAACTGAAAACTACCCCTCTCGGTAATTGAAAGAAAATTCATTTAAGAAAACAATCCATTACCGTACAGAAAGTGTACAACAAGTTCATCCCAAATATTATGCCATAGCCCTTCATGTCTAATGCAACCAAATCTACAATCAATTATTGCTCCCCAATTCGAAGTACACTACCTCTACACACCATTTTTGTATCTAACCGTTCACTTGTAGGCATGTCAATACTCAAGGCATGTTCTTGGTTCTCAAATTTCAATCCCAAATTAAGAGCATATATAGTGCGTATGAATGAATGAGTAGCACCGGGATCGAATAGAATTTGGGCCCAAGAATTGTAAAGAAGAACGATACCTTCCATGACTACTTTGAAAACGTCTTCCGTCGGTTGGATCAAAGCAAGCACTCATCCCTGATTGGCACTGCTTGAGGCTAGAGCTCCTAACGGTCTCTGTTATAATAACTTCTGTAGTGGTGGCTTGTTTGCATGTACTTGTCCGGCTGCTTGATTGGTCTTTTGTGAAAATGATGGACAGTTATTTCAAAGTGTCCCAACCTTCCATATGGAAAGCATTGACGTGGGTTAGTTCTTTTCTAAGTAACTCTATCTCCTAGAACTGTTTGAAGTATTTGTCCAACCAACAAGTTTGGGCGATGGTATGGTGCTGCTTTTTGCACTCCACTGTTGCTAGCACCAGTCCTGATCGAACCTCCCCTTGCAAAGTTCTATCATCGTCGGTTGTCTTCAGTATCTCTCTCCATTAGTGCAGTTCTATCAACTAGGTCCCCATAGTCCCTGATCTTGTGAGCTACAAGTTTCTCACAGAAGGTAGGCCCCAATCCCTGCTCAAAGTGCTTGGCCCTCCTAGCCTCAGTCGATATGAACTCCATGGCATAGTGATTAGCACAAAACTTTGTATATTCTTTTGTGCTAATCATCTTATTTTTAACGGCCTTTGGAAATTAAATGGTAGGAGTTATGTCAATTGAGTTCTTAACGATGATATTTTGTGTGTACAATTAAAAAGGGCTAAACGTGGCTTCTTAAGCCCTCCCAAACCACTTGAGATGAATGGGGATGAAAAACATAACTAAAGGGAAGCTCAAGAGTTGGAGAATCAGAAAATCAGAAAAAAAAAATAACAGTAGAAACCCTACCGATATGCCCTACTTGTATGGTACCCTACCGGAATGCCATACCAGTATGGTTAAGCTACTGGTGTTCGGGCTTTCGGAATACCCTACCGATATGGTACCCTACGAAATGTCATACCAGTATGGTGAAGCTACTGGTGTTCGGGCTTCTGAAATACCCTACCGGTATGCCATACTGGTAGGGTTTGTCGTTCTGCTCCTCTCTCTGCAACTCAAACATGCTGCTTTGAGGGTCCCACCAACATACGCCCCATGCTTCCCTGACACGTCTAGTACACAAGACATCCCCTCATGCATCTCCTCTTGGAATTTTGGAGGAAAAATCATAAATGTGGAGAGAGGAGAGGGAAGCAAATGGGTGAGGAGAAATTGTCTGCGCAGCCTGCACCAGCCCACCTTTTTTTATGGTCCTATGTTGGGAATAACATCAAGGTAGCTAGTGGCCATCTCTCATACACGTTCTTGGGGGGAGAAGTGGAATATACATGGGAGAAGAGAGAAAAATAGAGAAGAGAGCTGAGGGTAGAAGATAATGAATAGTGTTTTTAGAGTGAGAAATTGAGAGTTTTATGTTTTCTTCATGGCATTGTCTTGGAATCTCTTGTAAGAACCTTTAGAACTTCATTTAATGCAATCAATGTTATTCTCATTCAAGTCATTGCTAGTTTAATGTGCTCTTTAAGTTTCTACCATTAATGCACCAAAGTCTTTCATTTCCTTAGTTTTAGAAATGGGAATTAATTCCCTTCACTTGTAGCTCATGATTTCTTGTACTTAGTAGCTTTAGAACTTCATATCTTTGCAATGCATTATCATTCCATTGTCATTTCCATTTCAAGTATGAGTAGCTAAATCTTTTAGTTGGTAAAACCAAGAAAAACCTCCAATTAGGAATACAATTTCAACTCATCGTCTTCCTTCCCTTATGAGTTCAATAGTTTGCTTTGACGGGGTTGAGAGTGGATAAGTTCGTGAGCCTTTGATATTTCGTAGGCCTAGTCATGGTTTATGCTTAGATTCTCACCAAACTTATCCCTAGCTTTCTCCGAATAAATTGTTCATTCATGCCCTATCGGAGGAGGGATTGGAGTTGAAAGAGTATTCCCATTAGAGTGACCCCTTGGGTTTGCCAACAGTTGGTTCTCATTCCATTTTCACCAAAACACACTCCACTAAACAACTTTCAACCGCAAAGATTTTTACACTTTCTTTTATATAAAATCACTTTCATTTTGGTTTACTTCCTTCCCCGTGGAAACGACCTTGGAATACCACCAAGTAAAACACGACCCACGAAAGTCTCCTTGCGATTGGGGAGCATTTTTGTGTATTCACATCTCATATTTACGTAATCTCATTTTCCTTCCTCCTTGCCCTTTCTTTTGACACTATCCCAAGGGAGTGTGACACTCCGTCCTCATTTGAACACACATCACACATACATTGAGGGATAATATTTAGGGGTTAAGCGAAAGAAAGGAATTCAATCAATCACATAGCGGGATAATTCGTCAAATTTCCTCTCGTACTCGGCTACCGTCATGCTATCTTGTTGTAAAGCGAGAAAATTTGCACTCATCCTGTCCCTAACTAATTCAAAAAAATATTTGTCTTGGAAGATCTGGTCAAATTCCTCCCAATTAAGAGCATTTGTGTTCCTCATTCTCTTCACTAAGTCCCACCAATGGTCTGCCTCTCCCTCTAACAGGTATGTAGCCAAGCCAACCAGCAAATCCTCAGCAACTCTCATGCCATCACATATTTTTTTTACCTTGCGAATCCACTTATCCACATCCATGGGGTAAGAGCTTCCTTGGAAAGTAGGCGGACTTTGCCTCAGAAATTCTCGAAGAACTACCATCCTTCGATTTTTGTCTCTATTTTCTGGCACATGAGCTAATGGATGAACCCCACCGTTATGGTTGTTGTTCCCATTTTGGTGTTGTACCAAAGTGGTTAGCTCCCTTAGGCATTGATAAATGTCATACATGGCATCAGGAGGTGGTGGTGGTGATGGATTTGCTTGGCCATCACGTCCCCATTCACGCCCACGTTCACCCTCAATCTTGCACATCAATTCACAACTTAGTTTCCTCGATGTACAAGATATAGTTAGGATGTCTTAATTTAAGCATAATGCTAAAATTTCAATCAACAATTTCATTTAAGCTAATCCTACCTCTCTAGTGGTAATCCATAACCTACAGCTCCCATTTAAGACCTAATTCCTAGGCTTTGATACCAAACCTTGTAATGCCCAAAATTTACTTTGGACGACGTTACTATTTAAAACCAATCACGTCATAAGAGCAACTAAATGAACTTCATAACCAAAGATAATTTTATTCATCATCCATAAGATATACAACATCATCCAAAAAAATATGCCCAACTATGACAATTACATCCTAAAAATTAACTATTATCTTGGAGCGAAAAAACAAAAAATATTAGACTTTACATTGTCTCAAAACAAATTTTCTAGTCTAGAACATAAGAAAATGTTGCTCTAAATATCCACATTGGGATTCACGTTCCCATTTATTGGAGTTTTTAAATGTATCGGCTCATCAACTCTAAGCTCCTCCGCTATACTATAAACAGAAAAAGATATTGTTTGCAGGGGGGTAGCACTAAACTCTATAGGAAAATTCTCTCAAACTCGAACAAGGTTTCAAAGCATACAAAACAGTTGGTCTTATTTTGACAAATATCATATATAACTTTTGAAAGAAAACTGTTGTAAACCCTCGCATGTTTATACTCACATAATCGTATAATTGTTAATTAATTAATTTAGAAATGAAAATATAAGTATTAAGGTTGAAATAGTAAGTAGTTAGCTAGGATTTAGTTTTGAATTGTAAAGAATTGAAAACATGCTCAATAGAACGTGTAGGTATTAAGATTTATGTGAGAAACCTTGTTAGACATGCATGGGATGGTTTTGGAAGGGTTGAAGATGGATTGGAAATGAAAAATGGAGGAAGTAGGAAAAACTGGGCAAAACGGTACCGGTACTGAACTATACCGGTACTGCGTTCGAGAGCAAACTGGTCCAGAGAGTTTGATGTACCGGTACTGTCGAAAGAATTCTGAATGTTTAATGTTGTAATTTGGGTCTGATTTTTGCCCTATAAATACATTATGTCGCCTCTTTTGGCTTCATTTCTGCCCCTCTAACCTTAGAAACCCTAAGAGAGAAAGAAAGGAAGAGAAGAAAGGAAGAGAAAAACAAGAGTTTAAAGGAGTTATTCAAGATCAAAACCAAGATTTCAAGAGTCAAGGTAGGGGTTTCCTTCCATTCGCTTACATTAAGACTAGGGTTATTTTATATTTATGTTTTTGACTCTTAATAGTATATATTTGTTATGGGTTCTTGGTTTCTTGGTTCTCTTGCAATTATTAAAATGTTTTACACAAAGTAGGGTTGAATACCCATAAAATCCTTTCTCTTGCTTTAAAACCCTAGTTTTTTGAGAGTGATGAATGTTCTTCTTAAATTCTTCATTTACTAATGATTTAGAAATCATAGTACTTTGTGTTGAGTAATACAATTATATTGTTATGATCTTTTGTAATTTTTTTAGTTGGTTATTGAAAATGTCACATACTTAAATTAGGAATTTTTGGGATATGCTTATAAATTGAGGAAATGGGTGTGGTATTGTATCTCTTATGATTGTGGGAAGACCATGGGTGGCCTTTGACTAGATATCGTAGGGTGGGTAGATGTTGTACTTGCTCTGTGTGGGTTGGTCTTTTTCCTACCACTTGTAGTGGGGTTGGTGCCTTGCGAGAACCAAACTACTATTTGCTCACGGTACCATGTATGGGGATTAGTATACTATGCCTAGGTTGGATTCGTTATTGCCAGTGTATTGGTATGGGACAATGTAGTCGGTGTCTTACGAGGATTTGTGTGTGTGTGGGCCTAGATATTATTCAATGTGTCGATTCATGTGGATTGCCTTACATCATAGTGGAGATACATGTTTATAAGGTTGATGTGAAGGAAGTTGTTGGAAATTGTTCATTCTATCAGATACGGTTTCTACAAGAGTTTTTGGAAGAATGGGATTCTGTAAGAACTTGTGAGAAACGATTTATGGTGGAATGTATTATTCATTGTGTATTGGTTCCATTTATTCCTTAAATTACCGTTGTTATCTAAACTTAAGATCTATTTTGGAAATGTCCCTGTTTTATTTTAAAAACTATATACTTTATTTGTGAAATGAGACCAACCGTTTTATACGTTTTCCAAAACCTTGTTTGGGTTTGGAAAGATTTTTCTACAGAGCTTCGTGCTCATCCCCTACAGTTAAATATTTTACAGTTGATGTACCAAAAGAGGAGCTAGGTGTTCATGAGTCGGGCCATGGAGAGGCTTCCTTAGAGGGATACTTGGATCCCGAGTGGGACATCTAAAGATATAGTTTATTTTTGTGCTAGACTAGAGAATGTATTTACGATTATGCATAGTCTAGTATTTTGTTTATTCCGCTGCTAAGTTTAAGTGTAATTCTTTGGGAATGTAAATGTCATGGCTTGGCCCATTCTTTTGGAATGCTAGTGTGGATATGATATATGGTGAATGAAAATTTATTTTATGCTGGATAAATGGAAACGGTGTGGTCAATAGCTATGCATATGTGGATCCTGTGCAGTCAATTGTAGTATAATTATACAAGTTGTGTTTTAGGTAGGGCTCTCTGTACAAAGGAGACTATGCTCGAATTTTGTTAAAATACCAATGGTTGGTGAATGAAACTTTCTTATTTATAGAGTTATTTAGTACTCGCATGCAGCAAATGGTGTTTAGAATGTAATACCGTCCAAGGGTGTTTTTAGGGCGTTACAGAGTTTGGTATCAGAGCTTAGGCTTTAGGTCTTACATGGGAGCTGTAGGTTATGGATTACCACTAGAGAAAT
Source organism: Ilex asprella (assembly GCA_023539305.1). Classification (NCBI taxonomy): domain Eukaryota; kingdom Viridiplantae; phylum Streptophyta; class Magnoliopsida; order Aquifoliales; family Aquifoliaceae; genus Ilex; species Ilex asprella. The sequence goes on along the minus strand of CM042188.1, from coordinate 21,496,865 downwards.
AGAATTAGGTTGATTAAGATTTTTGACCTAAATTTTTTACGAGTCTTATACTGGGGATTAAATTGAGTATTAGGATGTCTTGTACATCAACGAACTAAATTGTGAATTGATGTGCAGGATAGATGGAGGAAGAGGATGTGGACGTGGGCGTGGTCGTGGCGGTCAAGCAAATCCACCACCACCACCACCTCCTGATGCCATGAACGACATATATCAATGCTTGAGGGAGCTCACCACTCTGGTGCAAAGCCAGAATGGAAACAACAACAACCACAACCATAATGGTGGAGCACATCCACTAGCTCAAGAACCGGGCAACGGAGATGAGAATCAGAGAATGGTCGTTCTTTCAGAGTTTCTAAGGCAACACCCACCCACTTTCCAAGGAAGCTCCAATCCCTTGGACACGGATAGGTGGATCCGCTGAGTAAAGAAGGTGTTTGACGGCATGGGAGTGGCCAAGGACCTTAGGGTTGGCTTAACGATATATTTGTTTAAAGGAGAGACCGATCATTGGTGAAAATAGGTGAAGAGAAGGAGGAACACCAATGCACTCACTTGGGAGGAGTTTGACCAAACCTTCCAAGACAAGTACTTTCTTCAATCTGTCCGGGACCGGATGAAGACTAATTTTCTTGCTTTACAACAGGGCACCCAGACTGTGGCTGATTACGAGAGGAGATTTGATGAGCTATCCTGTTATGCCACGAAGTTTATTTCTACTAAGGCCAACAAGGCCAAACGCTTTGAGCAAGGACTGAGGCCGGTCATACGGGAGAAGTTGGTAGCTCTCAAGATCCGGCAGTATGGGGATCTGGTTGATAGAGCCTCACTTGTTGAGAGGGACATAGAAGACAGCCAGCGACGATAGAGTTTCACGAGGGGAGGCCAGATACAAAAGGGTGCCAGTAGTAGTGGAGTGTAGAGGGCGACCCCTTATCGTCGCCCAGATCATGCAGTGGGATAGAGACCTCAGATGGCTCGAGGAACGGGAGGTGTACCAGAGAGAGTTGTTGGCACAGATGCACACCGATACTTTGCGTGTGGGGGTGTTGGGAACTACAAAGATAACTGCCCAGTGCTTTCCTCCAAGACCACCCCAGCTACAGGGCGAGTGCACGCAAACAAGCCACCTCAGCAGCAGAGGCCGTTGGGAGCTCTAGCCCCAGGCGGTGCCATTCATGGGAGAGTATTTGCCTTGATCCAATAGGGGGAAGAGACCTCCATTGCAGTTGTTGAAGGTATAATTCTTCTTTATAATTTTTGGGCCCGAATCTTATTTGACCCCAGTGCTACACATTCATTCATATGCACTGCATATGCTAGTAGTTTGGGATTGAATTTCAAGAAGCTAGAACATGCATTGAATATTCACTTGCCTACAGGAGAACGGTTGGGTACTAGCCGGGATTGCAAGAGTTGTGTGCTTCGTATTGGGGAGCACGAATTGATTATGGTTTGGTTGGTAATGGATTGTTTCCGCAAATGGATTACGTTTCATTTACTGGGAGGAGTAACCTTCAGTTTCATCAATGACCGAAGTTTTTTCCATCCATTTTCGACTATGGGTAATTGATTCTTGAAAGCAAAGGTGGGAAGTCATTTGAGTTTCTTAGCTAGTTTGATGGGAGACGATCGGGATAAATTCCATGGGGACGTGGTGATGATAGTATTGAATTTTTTGGATGTCTTTCTAGATGAATTACCCGGGTTACCTCCCCACAGGGAGATTGACTTCAAAATTAACCTCTATCCGAGAATTGAACCCATATTCATTGCTCCCTACTATATGACACCTTTGGAGTTGAAGGACTTAAGGAAGCAGTTGGATCATCTATTGACCATTGGATTTATCCGTTTGAGCACTTCACCTTGGGGAGCCCCGGTCCTCTTTGTGAAGAAAATGGATGAGACACTAAGGTTGTGCACGGATTACCGAAAGTTGAATCGGGTTACCGTGAAGAATAAATACCCTTTGCCACGAATAGATGATTTATTTGATTAGTTGAGGGGTTCAAAGTATTAATCCAAGATTGATCTTCGCACAGGGTATCATCAATTGCGGATAAAGGTGGAAGATACTCCTAAGACTGCTCTTTCGTACCCGGTATGATCATTTCGGGTATACGGTGATGTCGTTCGGATTGATTAATGCTCCAGTTGCCTTCATGGATTTGATGCACAGGGTATTCTAGTCGTACCTTGACCAATTTGTCATTATGTTTATTGATGACATATTGATTTATTCACAGACTCAAGAGGAACATGCACGTCATCTCTCTATTGTGCTACAGACATTGAGAAAACATAAGTTATATGCGAAGATGAATAAATGCGAGTTTTGAATAAAGGAAATAAAATTCCTTGGTCATGTTGTGTCCGTGCAAAGGGTAGCTGTTGATCCCGCAAAGATTGAGGCCGTGATGAAATGGAAACCACCGAAGAATGTGACCGAAATACGTAGCTTCTTGGGTTTAGCAGGTTACTATCGGAGGTTTGTGGAAGGGTTCTCCAAGTTAGCGATGCCAATAACTCGCCTTAAAAAAAAGGGGAGAAATTCTTGTGGACTCAAGCGTGTGAACTATCCTTTCGCACCTTGAAGGAGAAGTTGACAACAGCTCATGTCCTCATTATTCCGAGCAGTGGGAAAGGATACGATGTTTACACCGATGCTTCGCTACGGGGCTTGGGATGTGTGCTAATGCAAAGAGAAAATGTCGTGGCTTATGGCTCGAGTTAACTCAAGACTCATGAGCATAATTATCTCACTCACAACTTGGAGCTTGTCACGGTAGTTTTGCCCTTAAGTTGTGGAGGTGCTACTTGTATGGGGAGAAGTTCCAAGGGTTCTCTGACCATAAGAGCCTCAAGTATATATTCACCCAGAAAGACTTAAATCTTCGGTAAAGAAGGTGGATTGAGTATCTAGAAGACTACGATTTCACACTCAACTATCATCTGGGGAAGACAAACGTAGTAGCAGATGCACTAAGTAGGTAGTCTCGGGGTGAAATCAATTTCCTTGCGGTGAATAGGTGGAAGATGATGGATGCCTTGGAGGAATTCGACCTATGGGTGGATAGACAAGAGGATCGACCATGTTTATTTAATCTTGCTGCCCAACCAATGCTTTGACAAAGGATCATAGAGTTACAACGGTTAGACACCGAGTTGGAAGCTATTCGGGGTAAGTTGGGGAGGATTGAAATTGTTGAGAATTGGGCGATAAATGATGATGAGTTATGGTTTCGGGGAAGGCTATGTGTACCTGTTGATGACCAAGTAAGGGAAGAAGTGTTGGGCGAGTGCCATCGTTCCAAATTCTCCATACATTCGGGTAGTACCAAAATGTATAGGGACATGAAGCGGCAATATTGGTGAAAGGGAATGAAGAAGGATGTGGCTAGATACGTTTTCAAATGTGTGGTGTGTCAGCAAATGAAGATTGAGCATCAAAATCCTGGAGGATTATTGCAATCGTTGCCTATTCCCGAGTAGAAATGAGATCACGTCACCATGGATTTCGTGTCGGGTTTACCACAGACTTCGCGATGACATAATGTTGTATGGGTCATCGTAGATAGACTCACCAAGTCCGCTCATTTCTTGAGTATAAGACCACGGACAACTTAGAGACCTTGAGCAAGTTGTATATCCACGAGATCGTTAGGTTGTATGGAGTTCCACTATCTATCATATCGGATCGTGATTCTCGTTTCGTGGCGCAGTTTTAGCAAAGTCTTCAAAGAGCTATGGGGACACAGTTACACTTCAACACCATTTTTTATCCTCAAACCGATGGTCAATCCGAGAGAGTAATACAAATTCTAGAAGATATGTTACGGACTTGCACGTTGGATTTCAAGGGAAGTTTGAGCGATCGAGAGTGGTGGAATTTGCTGGTGGAATTCGCATATAACAATAGCTTTCAAGCAAGTATTAGGATGGCACCGTATGAAGCATTGTATGGAAGGCCATATTGATCACCAACTTGTTGGTTAGAAGCGGGTGAGAGTAGTTTATTTGGGCCAAAAATTGTTTGGGAGACAACGGAGAAGATTCAACTCATCCGGGAGAGACTACGCACATCACAAAGCTGACAAAAAGATATGCGGATAGAAGACAAAGACCATTGGAGTTCCAAGAAAGGGACAATATGTTCCTCAAAGTTTCACCCAAGAAGGGAGTGTTTCGTTTCGGCAAGAAGGGAAAGTTAGCTCCAAGATATACCAGGCCATTTGAAGTGATCAAGACAGTGGGCAAAGTAGCGTATCAACTTCAGTTACCAGCTCAATTATCAAGCGTACACGACGTATTCTATGTGTCGATGTTGAGGAAGTGTCAATCGGATACGACGCCGGTCGTAGACTTGGAAGATATTGAGATTCAAGACAGAGCAACTTATGAAGAACATCCGGTGAAAATTCTTGATACTAAGGAGAAGGTACTTCGCAATAAAGTCATTCAATTGGTGAAGGTCTTGTGGTAGCACCATGGAGCGGAAGAAGCTACTTGGGAACCGGAGTTAGGGATGAGCGAGAAGTATCCGTACTTATTCGTTACTTGAGGTAAGTTTCAAGGACAAAACTTTCTTTAAGGTGGTGGATTGTAAACCCTCGCATGTTTATACTCACATAGTCGTATAATTGTAAATTAATTAATTTGGAAATGAAAATATAAGTGTTAAGGTTCAAATAGTAAGTAGTTAGCTAGGATTTAGTTTTGAATTATAAATAATTGAAAACATGCTCAATATAACGTGTAGGTATTGAGATTTATGTGAGAAACCTTGTTAGACATGCATGGAATGGTTTTGGAAGGGTTAAAGATGGATTGGAAATGAAAAATGGAGGAAATAGGAAAAACTGGGCAAAACCGTACCGGTACTGAACTGTACCAGTACTGCATTCCGGAGAAAACTGGTCCAGAGAGTTTGACGTACCGGTACTGCGTACTGATACGACTGAAAGAATTTTGAATGTTGAATGTCGCGATCTTGGTCCGATTTTCGCTCTATAAATACATTATGTCGCCTCTTTTGGCTCCATTTCCGCCCCTCCAACCTTAGAAACCCAAAGAGATAAAGAAAGAAAGAGAAAAACAAGAGTTTAAAGGAGTTATTCAAGATCAAAACCTAGATTTCAAGAGTCAAGGTAAGGGTTTCCTTCCATTCGCTTACATTGAGGCTAGGGTTATTTTATATGTATGTTTTTTACTCTTAATAGTATGTATTTGGTATGGGTTCTTGGTTTCTTGGTTCTCTTGCAATTAGTAACATGTTTTACACAAAGTAGGGTTGAATACCCATGAAATCCTTTCTCTTGCTTTAGAACCCTAGTTTTTGGAGAGTGATGAATGTTCTTCTTAAATTCTTCCTTTACTAATGATTTAGAAATCATAATACTTTGTGTTGAGTAATACAATTATTTTGTTGAAATCTCTTGTAATTTTCTTATTTGGTTATTGAAAATGTCACATGCTTAAATTGGGGATTTTTGGGATATGCTTTTAAATTGAGGAAATGGATTTGACATTGTATCTCTTATGATTGTGGGATGACCATGGGTGGCCTTTGACTAGATATCGTAGGGTGGGTAGATGTTGTGCTTGCTCCATGTGGGTTGGCCTTTTTCCTACCACTCGTAATGGGGTTGGTGCCTTGCGAGGACCAAATTACTATTCACTCACAGGTGCCGTGTATTGGGATTAGTATACTATGCTTGGGTAGGATTCGTTATTTCCGGTGCATTGGTATGGTTGTAACACCCCGTATTTTCTTTTTATATATGTATATAGATATGTAGTAAATAATTGTTGTAAAAAGGTGGATGTGTGTTGTGATGTATGTTTGAAATTGATAGAATTGGAAAAGTAGAGATTTAGGAGGTTAGTGGAAATAGTAATTGAAATTTAGTTTTAATAAGTGAAAATATGAAATTTTAGGTCCTAGAACTTATATTAAATAGGTTTGGTGTAGAAATATGTGTTGGAGAGGTTTGGGATGGATTTGGAAGGGTTAGGAGGAATTGGAAATGAAAAACGAAGAAAAAGGCTAAAACTGGAAAAATCGTACCGGCACTGCGTAGCAGAGCAAACTGGTCCAGAGAGTTCGACGTACCGGTACGGCCGAAAGAATTCTGAATGTTTAATGTCGCGATCTTGGTCCAATTTTCGCCCTATAAATACATTATGTCGTCTCTTTTGGCTCCATTTCGGCCCCTCCAACCTTAGAAACTCTAAAAGAGAAAGAAAGGAAGAGAAGAAAGGAAGAAAGGAAGAGAATAGCAAGAGTTCAAAGGGTTTATCCAAAATCTAAACCTAACTTCCAAGAATACAAGGTAGGGGATTTCTTCTCGTTCTCTTTTATTGAGATTAGGGTTTATGTACCTATATATGTTTTGATCTAAATGCTATATATATGAAATGAAATCATCATCTCCTAATCTTTTGGGCAAAGATTACATAATTTTAACAATGTTAGGGTTGAATACCCATGAAATTTCTCTTTTGTTTGAAAAACCCTAGATTAAGGAGAGGGATGAATTTTCTTTTTAAATTCTTCTTTTATTATTGAAAATTGAAGCTATAGAACTTGTGTTGAGTAATAAAATGATGTTGTTGTGATCTCTTGCATTTTTTGTACTTAGTTATTGAAATTGTCCCATGATGAATTTGGGGATTTTGTCAATACTTTGAAATTTGTAATTAATTGAGAATATGTTGGTTTCCTTATTGTATGGTTGTTGTGAGGGACTTGAATTTCCATCAAAAGATGTCGTAGAGTGTTGGAAGTTAGTCTACCCCAGTGGCGGTGAGATGGTTTCCTAACACTTGTAGTGGGTTGTCATTTGATAATGAGACCACTATCGTTCACTGGAGTTCGAACTAGGGTTGGTATACCTTCCTGGGAAGGGACTCGTCACTGCCATTGGTATGGTAGACGTCCTTTCCTAAAGTGTTTGTGATTTGATTATGATTGGCGAACTAGGTATAGTCGTTAGGTTGATTCTTAAGAAACAATCAACGTCAATGGCATGGGATGAACCAATATATATTTATATATCTGTATGAGAGCATGGATTGGGTTATGTCAGAGCCGGTGCATTGGTATGGGACAATGCAACAGTAGGCGCCGGTCCAAACCATTTGGTAATGGTTTATTGTTGAAGAATGCATTTTACAATTTCCATTTGATTATCACTGTTGTATAAACTTGAGATCTGTTTAAATGCAACGATTTTCTCTCAAAAGTTATATATGTTATTTTGCTAAATGAGACCGACCTGTTTTACATTTTTCTAAACCTTGTTTGAGTTTGGGAAGATTTTGCTACAGAGCTTCGTGCTCATCCCCTACAATTACATATTTTAGATTTTTTGCTAGAGGGGGAGTTGGGAGTAGAGGAGCCGGTATACTGCGAGACTCCGCTAGATGGGAGTGTGGATCCCGAGGTGGACGCTTAGAGCACCACATTCTTGTGCACTAGACTAGGATATTCTTTTGAGAATGATGTATAGCATAGTTTATTTTTGTTATGTTCCGCTGCGTTACATTAGTTGATTTTGGTTGGAATGTAAGGGCATAGATGTGCCTATTCTTTTGGGGACAATGTAGTAGACATTTATATATATAATGAATGGAATTTCTTTATGGATATATTATTTTAGTACTCTCATTATGTAAACGATTTTAGAATGTAATGCCGGCCAAGGTGGTTCTTGGGGCGTTACAATGGGACAATGTAGTCGGAAGACGCCCTTCCCGAAGTTTGATATCCTTGCGAGGATTTGTGTGTGTAGGGGCCTAGAATTACTCAATGTGTCGATTCATGTGGATTTTCTTACATCATAGTGGAGATACATGTTTATAAGGTTGATATGAAGATAGTTGTTGGTAATTTTTTATTCTACCAGATACGGTTTCTACAAGAGTTTTGGGAAGTATGGGATTCCGCAAGAAACTTGTGAGAAACGGTTTATGGTGGAATGTATTATTAATTGTGTATTAGTTCCATTTATTCCTTAAATTACCGTTGTTGTCTAAACTTGAGATCTGTTTTGGAAATGTCCCTGTTTTATTTCAAAAACTATATATTTTATTTGTGAAATGAGACCGACCGTTTTATATGTTTTCTGAAACCATGTTTGGGTTTAAAATGATTTTTCTACAGAGCTTCGTGCTCATCCCATACAGTTAAATATTTTACAAATCATGTAACAGAGGAGGAGCTCGGTGTTCACGAGTCGGGCCATGGAGAGGCTTCCTTAGAGGGATACTTGGATCCTGAGTGGGACATCTAGAGATGTAGTTTAATTTTGTGTTAGACTAGATAATGTATTTACGATTATGCATAGTCTAGTATTTTGTTTATTCCGCTGCTAAGTTTAAGTGTAATTCTTTTGGAATGTAAATGTCATGGCTTAGCCCATTCTTTTGGAATGATAGTGTGGATATGATATATGGTGAATGAAAGTTTATTTTATGATGGATAAATGGACCCGGTGTGGTCAATAGCTATGCATATGTGGATCTTGTGCAGTCAATTGTAGTATAATTATACAGGTTGTGTTTTGGGTAGGGCTCTCCGTAGAAAGGAGACTCTACCCGAATTTTGTTAAAATACCAATGGTTGGTGAATGAAACTTTCTTATTTATGGAGTTATTTAGTGCTCTCATGCAGCGAATGGTGTTTAGAATGTAATGTCGTCCAAGGGGGTTTTTGGGGTGTTACAACAGTTCCAGTTTATAAGATCTCTAGTTTACTTAGTAGTAGTATATTTAATGGAGTAAAACCATGATAGGTGAAATGATATCATGTGTGCAAAATAGCATGAATCAATGACAGGAATAAATTTGTAAGAAGTTGAATCAATTAACAAATAACTTAATAGCCTCATTCCATATTCTCATATATGTTGGTTGCTTATCAGGAATCTACACAATGATTTTACGTCGTTTACCCATCACAACCACACAATCTCAGTCATTCCCCACAAGGCACATCACAAACACTTTAGGAAGAGCGTATACCATCTCCCATGACATTGACGAATCCTTCCCAGGAAAGGTATACCATCTCTCACCCTCAAACATATGTGAACAATAGTGGTTGTTGTCACAAACAATAATCCACTATAAGTGTTAGGAAACTATCTCACCTCCACTGGGATAGACTAACCTCTAACACTCTATGATAGCTCTCGAAAGCAATTCAAGTCCGTCACAACATACCACACAAGAGATATAATACCAATAATTTTCTCAAGTCATAAGTAAATCCAAAAATTCACAAATTTCATATCCAAATCTACATTTATTTTTTCAATGGAAAAATTTAAGAAAAATGAGCAAGAGATCATTAAATATATAATTTTTAGTATTTAATCAAGCACTAGAGTTTTAAAATCAAGAACAAGTGAACACTAAGAAGAAAAATCTGTACTTCTCAAGAACTAGGGTTTTTATGGCTATCAAACCATAAATATCTTCAAAACATGGTGATATTTATAAGAACTTCAAGAAGCAAGTATTTCATAGCTTATATCTAAGATTTAGAAGCAAAACATACATATATATAAACTCTAACCTCAATGAACAAGAATGGAATAAAACCCCTACCTTTTTCCTTAGTTTGGTGTGGAGAATTTGAGATTTTGATCTTCCCCAACTTGAATCAACACTCTAATCTCTTGTTTTTCCCATTCTTTCTTCCTTTCTAAACCTCTCTAGGGTTAGAAATGTTAAAATAGGGCTAATGGAGGCGTCCTTAAGTATTTATAGTGGAAGAAATGACCTTCGGTGTGCGATTCTAGAACCCAGACCCGTAAGTCACGTTCGAACATTATTTGGCGTTCAGACGTCACTAGTACAATTTATTGATTTACATTCGAACGTCACTTTGGCTTTTGAAAGTTGGTTGCTCCCAGTACTTTTGCATTTCCATCAGAGCTCATCAGACACCAAAGTATTGGGACTCACGGTCGTTCAAACGTCATCCCAGTTTCTGCTGAAACTTCCAATGAAGTTTTGGACTATTTACAGGTCGATTTGAAAATTTTTTGTGATATACTCTTTTGTAGCACTGGAAGTCTATTATCTGCCGTCAAAATTTCATATCAAATGCAAATCAAAATAAAAATTTATGATCCAAATACTAGGGCAGTGTCAAAAATTATTCTTACTCAAACTATTTCTAAAGTGCGTTTTCACTCCGGAATACTTCCAACTTTTACAACATACCCTATTACCTCAACTAACATTTTTTATTTCTACTCTTACAATCTACATAATTCATGCATACAGCATTACATATATAAGAATTACCAAAAAATTACATTACTATATTAATATAAACAAGTGGGAGTTTACAAATAATCTAGAAGATTTAAAAGATACATAATTACACCCTAAGTCTCAATGAAAGAACTTGAGAAGAATTCCCTATATTGGTTTCATAGTTTATGTTTAAACCTAGCGTGTTTGGTCCATTCCAACGTGAGAATCCCCCTTCAATCTTGTGTTTCTCTTCTTTGTTCTTGCTCCTTAAGATTGTCTAGGGTTGAAAATTAATGAAACTTGACTAAAGTAATGTCATTATTGCATTTATAGTGTGAAAATTTGAGAAAAACCCTTAAACTAATTGAGGTCCTTTTTAGGGTGGCGTCCGAATGATGCTTGGGCATCCGGATGGTGCAAATTCAATGTTTTGGATAAAAAATAAGGTTTTAGGTTAGGAAGCAACGTTTGAATGGTGTTTGGGCCGTTCAGATAGTGTCAACTTTATGTCTTGACTTCTGGATCAATTTTCACCTATTTAGAAGTCGATTTAAAAAATTTTCATGAAATACTTTTTTTTGTAGCCCTTGAAGTCTATCTTCTAATATCCAAAAATTTGTGCAATCGAAAATTAGATTGAAGTCTATCCTTGTTGTATGGTTGTTGTGAGGGACTTGAATTGCCATCGAAAGATGTCGTAGAGTGTTAGAGGTTAGTCTACCCCAGTGGGGGTGAGATGGTTTCCTAACACTTGTAGTTGGTGATCATTTTGTAATGGCACCACTATCGTTCACTGGAGTTCGAACTAGGGTTGGTATACCTTTCCTGGGAAGGGACTTGTCACTGCCATTGGTATGGTAAATGCCCTTTCCCAAAGTGCTTGTAATTTTGATTATGATTGGTGAACTAGGTATAGTCGTTGGGTAGATTCTTGAGAAACAATCAACGTACATGGTATGGGATGAACCAATATATATATCAATATATCTAGATGAGAACATGAATTGGATTAAGAAGGAGCCGGTGCATTGGTATGGGACAATGCAACGGCAGGCGCTTTTCCTAACCATTTGGGAATGGTTTCTTTTGAGACATACTTTTTAATGTTTACATGTATTGATCGCTGTTGTATAAACTTGAGATCGATCTAAATGTCCTTGTTTTATTTCAAAAGTTATATATGTTATTTTGCTAAATTAGACCGACCTGTTTTACATTTTTCTAAACCTTGTTTGAGTTTGGGAAGATTTTGCTGCAGAGCTTCGTGCTCATCCTCTACAAATTACATATTTTCAGATCATGTACTAGATGAGGAGTTGGGAGTCGAGGAGCCTGTACACTGGGAGACTCAGCTAGACCGGGAGGTGGATCCCGAGGTAGACACTTAGAGCGACACATTCTTTTGTACTAGACTAGGATATTCTTTTGAAACAATGTAAAGTCTAGTTTATATTTTGTTATATTTCACTGCGCTACATTTGTTAATTTTTGGGAATGTAAAGGCCAAGATGGGTCTATTCTTTTGGGACAATATTGTGAACATTTTATATTTTTTATGAATGAAATTTACTTATGAATGGATTATTTAGTGCTCTCATAATGTAAATAGATGTTAGAAGGTAATGCCGTTCAGGTTGGTATTTGGGGCGTTACAGAAAGTCTGTTCGAATGACAATTCGTCCTAGTATTTTTTGTCTGATGGAAAAACAAAAGTACTGGGAGTAACAACCGTTCGAACGCCAATGACGTTTGAACGTCAATTACGAATTCTGACCTTCAGAATCACGCACTAGAAGCCATTTCTCCCATTATAAATACATAGCTACGCCTCTTTGAACCCCATTCTAACACTCCTAACCCTAGAAACACTTAGAGAGAAAGAAAAGAAGAGAGAAACTCAAGATCAAAGGGGAAAAACACAAGATCTAAGGGTGATTCAAGATTCAAGCCCTAAAATTCTAGAACAAAAAAAAAGGTAGGGTTTTCCTTCCATTCACTTATATTGAGACTAGGGTTATTTTATATGTATTTCTTTGACTCTAAATCATATCTATTTTCCATGAAATCCTCATGTCTTGTTATTCTTGTTAATATTACCTTGTTCTAAGATAGATTATGGTTAGGTAAAATCTAAATCTTTTCTTATGCCTTCAATTAGTTTACAAAGGAGAGGTGTCTTTCTCTTGATTTCTTCATTTGTTCTTGATGTCAAACCTTGATAGTAGTTCGTGATTGATTTTAATACATGATTATTCCGTTATTTTGAGTCTAAGCTTGATTTCATTGTTAAGGATTTCAAGAAGTGATTGTTCCTTCGTTCTTGATTTCTAAGCTTAATATTCATTTGTTCTTGATAGCCAAATTTGATATTCATTTGATTGATTCTAGCTATTGTAATTCATGTATTCTTGATATTCAGCACTCGACATTTCTTTGGCTCTTGATTTCAAGACTTGATTGTTCCCTTGCTCTTAATTCCTAAGCTTGATTATTCCCTTGTTACTGATTTCAAAACCTTAGTGTTTGGTATTGAACAATAAAATGGTATTTTTGATGATCTCATGTATTTTTCTTCAATTACTCTATTGGAATGTTACTTGTGAAAATTAGAGGAATGTTGTATTACTTGCGATTGAAAGAAATGGTTGGTACTGTACTTGTTATAGGATAGTTTGGATGAACATGGGTGAGAGGTTCCTTGTAAGGATGCTCATACCAAAGAAACTAAATTGTGGAACTTGCTTGTTAATGGAGAAAAGGGTTGGTATTGTATCTATTGTGTGGTTGCACGATAGGAACATGGGTTACTATTGACCGGGTATCATAGAGTGGTTAGACGTCTTCTTTGGTAAGAACTTTTCTAACACTCATAGTGGGGTTAGTGCTTTGATAAGACTAAACCACTATTGCTCACGGGGTTGCATTGGTATGTACTTGCGTGGGACAAGATATTTTCGATGGTGACCATGTGGGGTCTTGCTTCATACTTGAGATACAAATATAGTCATGTATCGTTCACTCTACCATAGACGGCTTCTACAAGAGTCTTAGGTAGTATGGGATGCCACAAGAACTTGTTGGAAATGGTTTATGGTGGAAATGGATTATAAATTATATATGGGTTATTGTTCATTGGACCAGATACGGTTTCCACAAGAGTCTTGGAAAATATGGAATTCTGCGAGAACTTGCGAAAATTGTGTATGGTGGAATGGATTATGCTTTGGAAATTGGTTGGTAACTATACCTGGTTGCACTTCTTATTTACCTTATGATTGTTCCTTAAACTTGAGATTTGTATAAATGTCCATGTTTTCTTTCAAAAGTTATATATGATATTAGTGAAATGAGACCGACCCATTTTACATGTTTTCTAAACCTTGTATGGGTTTGGGAGGTTTTTCCTACAGAACTTAGTGCTTACCCCTACAAAACAATACATTTTTCAAGAGATGCTCTAGAAAAAGATCAATAGATGATGAGCATGTAGTTTGGGAAGCTCCCCTTGAAGGGCACGTAGACCTGGAGGGGGATATCTAGGTTGTGCCTATATTTATGAAATTAAGGAGTATTTTGAGAATATGTAAAGTATAATCTTTTGTTATTCCGCTGTTAGATTAACTCGGATTATCTTGGTTGTAATGGCCATGATTTGGCATATTATTTTGGGACGGTGTATCGATATTGTATATGGTGGATGAAATTTTATTTATGAATGGATTTTATTAGTCTCTCATGGTATGAATGGTTATAGATAGTAATGCCTTCCGGGGTGTATTTTGGGGTGTTACACTTAGCAAGAGTGGCTTTAAGTTAGTATTTGTATCTGACCAATTTATACTCACTAAAAATGAGATGTTTGTAGGGAAGGGATACATGAGTGATGGACTTTTTAAGCTCAATGTAATGAATGTCGTACCCACATCTTCTAATAATAAGAATGAGATGAATTCTTCTTACTTGCTTGAGTCTTCTAATATATGACATGCTAGACTAGGGCATGTTAATTATGATGAAATTAGACGATTAGTTAATTTGAATGATTTTCCTAAGATGTCTATTGATCCAAACCATAAATGTAAGACTTGTGTAGAATCAAAGTTAGCAAGAACATGTTTCAAGTCAATTGAAAGAACCCTCGAATTAATTCACAGTGATGCTTGTGACATAAAATTTGTGCAAACAAGAGATGGTAAAAAGTGTTTTATTACTTTTATTAATTATTGCATAAGATACTATTATGTTTACTTCATTTGAAGTAAATATGAGGCTATTGTTATGTTCAAACATCATAAGAATTAAGTCGAGAATCAACTTAGCATAAAGATAATGACACTAAGAAGTGGTAGGGGTGGTAAATATGAATCTCTTTTTGAGGAGTTTTGTGCAACACATGAAATAATTCACCAAATGATTACCCTCTATTCACCTCAATCAATGGCATAGCTGAACACAAAAGGCGAACATTGAAAGAAATGATGAATGTTATGTTGTCAAGTTTGCGAGCACCCCAAAACTTGGGGGGGGGGTCTTATTATTTGCTAATTATATGCTTATCAAGGTACTTCATAAGAATAATCAAACACCATATGAATTATGGAAAGGTCGAAGAACTTCCTATAAATTTTTAAAAGCGTTGGGGTGTCTAGCAAAAATGGCAGTTCCTAAACCTAAAAAGGTTAAGATAGCACAAAAAACCATTGATCGTGTATTCATTGATTATTAGAATTACTTTCATATGGATATTAATTGGTGTAACTACATTGAATGGTCTTGAAATACGTCAAATAGATGCAAAGACAACATTCTTAAATGTTGAATTAGATGAAGAAACATACATGGAATAATTTGAGGGGTTCATTGCTAATGGACAAGAAAAGAAGTAGGCAAGCTTGTTAAATCTCTGTATGGATTATAACAAGCACCAAAGCAGTAGTATGAAAATTTTAACAAAGTAATGCTACCAAACGGGTTCAAAATAAATTAGTGTGACTAATGTGTATATGTTAAGAGCACTCATAGTGGATACGTTATTGTATATTTTTATGTAGACAACATGCTAATTATAGGTAGCAATAACGACATCATTAAAGCTACCAAGCAGAAGTTGACAAATAGGTTTGAAATGAAAGACCTAGGTATTGCGGACGTTATATTAGGAATTAAAATTTCTAAAACATTAGATAGAATCATATTATCTCAATTTCATTATATTGATAAAGTACTTGATCAGTTCAAGAAGTATGAGATAAAACCTATGAGAGCACCTATCAATGTTAATATCTGTCTTTCTAAGAATAAGGGTAATAGCATATCACATTTAGGATATTCACTTATTATTTGTAGTTTAGTGTACGTAATGAATTGTATTCATCTGGATATAGCATACTCACTGAGTAAGCTAAGTCAATATACAAGTAATCCCGGAAAGGACCACTGGAAAACAATAATTAGAGTTTTGGGATATTTAAACATACTCAAAACTATAGTTTGAACTACAAGAAGTACCCTACAATACTTGAGGTATATACCGATGCTAATTGAATATCTGATAATAAAAATTCAAAATCTACGAGTGGAAATATCTTTACCTCGGGTAGCGCAACCGTGTTTTAAAAATCCTCAAAACAAACTTGTATTATTAGATCTACAATGGAATCTGAAATCATTGCCTTAGATAAAGATGGAGAAGAAGTAGAATGACTTTGTATCTTCTTAGAGTATATTCCAAATTTGTCAAAGCCTGTGTCTGCAATATGTATTCATTTTGATTGCCAATCTATGATTGGAAGGGCTTAAAATTATATATATATAATGGTAATTTTAGACACGTACGTCATAGAGACAATATTGTTAGATAATTTCTATCTAATGGTATTATATCCATTGATTATGTGAAGTCAAACGATACTATTGTGGATCTACTTACAAAACTTTTGACTAGAGAGTAAGTGTGACGCCCCAAAAATCCGGGGGTCCCGTTGACCATCCGTCAACCCGCGAAATGCCCGTGGATACCGAGTGACTCGATATCTCGGCGTTATGTCTCATTTATCGGGATTCATCTTTTAACAAAATTCAGGCAGAGTCTCCTTCGTACGGGGAGCTCTACCCAATAATATAACCTGTACAATAAACCTTACAAGACCCATCCGAGGCCCAATATAATACAATGACCGCACCGGGTCCATTTATCTATACTCATATAAAACATGCACAGTTATATCAAAACAGTCCATATAGACTCTGTTACAATTCCTTTACACGTTACATGCCAAAATTTAATTACAAGTCTAATTTTACAAAAAACGAAGCTAAGACCACATGTTGGCCTTTTTTCAACCAAGGGCCCCCGAATGAGAGCCATCCGCCGGAACATGTCCCGTACCTGAAAGTGGTTCCCGTATAGGGTGAGCACAACGTCCAGTAAAGTTTATCCTACAAGGGCTACTCCCCACCTTAGATGCATATGTGATGTGTACATGTACATGCAATAAGCAACATTTAACAACCATTCCATACAAGAATATGCATTTGATGTTGGAATGCTACCATGGCATGCCATGGAATGAGGTGACACTCACTCATGCATCTTTCAAACCGAGTCCTCACTGACTCACGTCACACAATGAAATGTCAAAGTGTAATGCAACCCGTCTATTGACGAAAAAATCCTTCTAATGATCGTTTTGAATAACAAACCATACGTTTTTAGAAAATCCGATCATTATTAGGAGTCTACCCATTGAATGGGTGTTTTTATCACAAAAACCTTGTGTTTTCTTTTTGGGCAACGGATTTTCCGGAGTTACACCGCAGGCTCCGTGGGCCTGACACTTTTCCGGAATTACACCGCAGGGAAAGTGTGTGAACCAGGTGGTTTAGGGTTTTTCACCCAAGGAAGTCGTCATGCCCCTTCTTGCAATGCAACGTGCAACTCCAAAAAGGATCGTTGATCCCCTTTTTCCCGAGTCTACACACAATCAAACACCAAGCTAGGTGTTGATTTACCCAAATTCCACACATCCACACTCATGCTCAATGCCAATGAATGTGATGCTATGTTCATGCTCCAAATGCAATGATGCCAAATGAGCAATATGTCTATATGTTCAACATATATAATTCCATGGTCATTATATTAAATGCATACAACAACCAAAACACCTTAATCATGTCAACATATTTGAAGTCATAAATTGACAACATAGAGCATACTTTGATCATCTCTATACACATAAACATGTTATCACAATTTCATTAAAATAATATCAATTTCTCAACCAAGGCATATTATCAAACACCTTGAAGGCACTCAAGTCATGTAATCACATAACACATTTTAAGTCACTACAAGGCCCAAGAAATCACATCAACTGATTTCTAGTAAACATTCTCACATAATATCAAGTCTCAAGAAAATTATATAGGTAACTTCCATATACCAAACTTAAACTAGAATTTGGTCTAGGCCAAATTCCATACCCATTCCATAATACACCTAAAGCAAGAAATAAACCAAGTAGGAGAAACCCTACCTTAATAGAGTGTAATATAAGTGTAGAAATCCTCAAGAACACTCCCTCTCTTATTTATTTTTAATGCCACATGTAGAGTTCTTTTCCAACTAAGCATAGGTGCTTAGCATCTTTGAACATTCTGCAGGTAACCTTCATGAGTTAAAACAACTATAACTCTAGTTATAGAAATCCAATTCCAACAAAACATGTGCGAGCTGAACATAGACTCATAGGAGTTATCTTTCACCAAAAATCACTATTTTTGAACACTAATTACCTGTCCCAAGTAACTCCTAAACCAAGTGTAAGTTACAGAATTTATGGTTTTCAGCAGGTCATAGTCATCTTTAGAAATTCGCCAAAAAATCGAGTTTTCATCCTTTTGGCATGAAACCAAAGCCAAAATAACCCTTTATGAATCTATTTTAAACCCTCAAATTTTCAGATTCATAAACGAAGTCTAACTCATAAAACCAATTACGAAATCAGAGACTGTCCGAAATTTTCAGAACAGTTTCTGCTGGCTGGAGCTAACTTTGAAAAATCACCAAAATTCGTATTTATCTCCATTTTACTTGAAACCAAAACCAAACGATTCCTTATTAAGTCTATATCATAACCTCAAATTTTCAGAATTAATAAATAACCAGAGCTCATGAGAATGAAGAAGAAACTCACCTACTGTCCAAGATTGACAGTAGAACATCCCCTTCTTCCTTTCAATTTGTGCTCAAGAAAAAATACCCACAAGACTTGATTGTTTTTCAAAACTGCACCTTTGAACCTTCGGTGAAATTCCTTGTTTTTGGTACCCACGCATAGTGTAACACCCCAAAATACACCTTAACAGTATTACTATTTAAATACCATTTACAATCATGAGAGCAACTACATAACTTCATATCCAAAAAGAATTTACCTCATCATTCAGGCTTATACAATAACATCCAAAAGAATATGCCCAACAATGACCTTTACATCCCCAAAAGAATATCAAAGTAAGTCTTGCAGCGGAAATACAAAATAAACTAGACTACACAATGTTCCAATAGAATGTCCTAGTCTGGTACAAAAGAAGCTACAGCTCTACATTTCCACCTCGGGATCTAGGTTCCCCTCAAGTGGAGCCTCCCAATGTCCCAGCTCGTCGATGTCGAGATCCTCCTCTAGCACCAAATCTGAAAAATGTAATTTGTAGGGGGTGAGCACGAAGCTCTGTAGCCACATTTCTCCCAAACTCAAACAAGGTTTTAAGAACAGGTAAAATAGGTCGGTCTCATTTCACAAGTAACATATATATAACCTTTGAAATAAAACAGGGACATTTTAAAAGAGATCTCAAGTTTAAACAGTAGCAATAATCAAATAAACGAATAAAAGGAGTTTAACAACAATAACCAATATTCTAATTTAAGCTGTTTAGAAAAAGGGCTTCTCCCCCATGCATTGTCTCATACCAATGCATCGGCAAGAACGACCCAACTCATAATTCCATGTATTTTCGGTTCATCCCCGTACCATGTATGATGATTGCTTCCCATGAATCTACCCCACTATTATACCTAGTCCACCAATAATAATCACAATCACAGTCACAAGCACTTTAGAAAGGGGCGTCTACCATCACAATG
>CM042188.1:21458011-21475861 GCA_023539305.1 Ilex asprella | reverse complement strand
AAAATTTCAGATCAATTGGATATAAGGATAAAAATTTATGGCTGAAATACTGAGAGGTATCCAAAATATTTTATACCCAAAAGTTAGGAAATTTGTGTTTTTATTCCGGAGTACTTCCAAGCTTCCAATGCACCTCAAATTACCTCTCCCAAGGTTTTTCGACCTTTCGGATTCAATGAAAACATTATCTTGACCTAGAAACATTTAGAAACTTATCTAATAACTAATTCCAATCTCAAACATCTTTGAAACTTAAACTTCCCAAATCTATTTGTCTCCCAATTATTCCTTTCTAATGTTTTACCCTATGTGATTCATTCTTACATCATTATACCTATCCTTATTTTCACAATAATTATCTATCATATAACTATATACATTTATAAAATAAAATACGAGGTGTTACACATAGTCCTCGTCGCGTAGATCAACTCTCCCTTCTTGCTCGACGGAATTCGAGCGACGGGAAGTGGAGAAATCAAAGGAGAAGGCTTGAAGAACTCTTGTCTTCTTTCTCTTTTCTCTCTCTCTATTTGGGCGGCTGAAAAAGGGCTCAAGTGGGTTGAGATATCTGATTTTCAGATATTTTGACCCCTATTTATATTTTTAAATGTGCGGTCCTCGTTGCACCGCATATTACCGACTTTCGGGTTCGTTTTTCGTCCAAAAATGATTCATTAAGCCTCGGATTAAATCCAAATTAATTTTATTGGCACTTTAACTTAATTTTAAAAAAAAATTCAAAAATTTATTTTTGGGGACCTTTAAAATGTCATTCGTCACGCAATCGCCTTGAACGACGTGCAAAAATCCGACTATCTCGAAATTCAAAAAATTTTAGGTGGTTACTAGATTTCGCGTTGCGAATCCAATGGCGCACTCCGTTTCCTCATCCGAGGTCTAGAACATGAGTATTGTAAACCTCATCATAGTGGCAAAATTATGATTTTACCCTTATTCCAAAAAGTTCAAAATTCTCCAGGTTTCACAGTAAATGAAAAGTTCATCAAGGGGAATGGGCTTAAAGTCTATTACTTAACCAAGAGTCACTGTATTGGCAACCCAACTTAGTTGATTGGAGATTCCAATATCTAAGTTCAAAGGGATAATCGAATTATGTGTAACTCAATATACACTGAGGAGATTTTCTAAAGTCTTTCACATTCCTATGGTGAGACAGTACATATCTGCCGCGAGAACTAGGGTAAGTTATAGTTTTAATGATATTCTGTGAATTGAAAATGTCCAAGTGGGTTATAGCGGGCACTCTTAATCAGAAATCAACTATGTGAGTAAAGAAGGGGTCGCTTCTATGAGAATCATAGACTGATTACTCTAAAATTACTCATGAAATCAAGTGGTGTTCAAGGCCAAAATGAACATAAACATGAGAACCAATTGTGTTCGAAGGGAAACTATGTGAATTTTATTGTCTTGGTTTACACAAACAGCTAACAATTCAAAGATATGAAGTCCACCGATTAGCCAAGTAAATCTGATAAACTTTCGCTACGAAAAGTTCAAGGCCGCTAGGCTACTTATCCTGATGCAGTAACCTTTCACTTATACTTGAACTAGCATCTGCATTATCATACATTGAATTTTTATTCATGTGGGGGATTTTTTAAAATAATAGTATATTTATTTAAAAACCATTAAGTATTGAATGAGAAATTGTTAAAATCTTTGTGACTTTGGGAATAATTGAAAAGGTGTGAAGCGAATATGACATGAAAGACTACTAATTCAAAATTGGTGACTTTTAGTTAAAGCCAATAATCCAAATAGTTACATCTTTTCATAAAACCACCATTAACACCTTTTGGTTAAAAGACACCATTACAAATAATCACAACTTTAGATAAAGTCACCATTGATATCTCTTGGACTGAAAGACTACATTACAAATGGTATTACTTTTTCATAAAGTCACTATTTATATCTCTTGAACAAAAAGACACCATTTTAAATGGTTGTACCTTTTTATAAAGTCACCATTGATATCCTTTGGACTAAAAAGGTACTATTACATATGGTTACACCCTTTATGAAAAGCCACAAGTGAGTCTGTAAACACGCACATGTTGCTATTAATAGAATATAAAAGAATGTTGAGTAATTTAATATATGTAATAGTGTAGGAATGAACCATATAGGTTATAATCGTAGACATGATAACGTTGTAAAAAATTGGGTAAATAAAGAAAATCGTTTGTAATAGAACTTGTATCACATATGTTAGATGTCCAAAGGTATTTGGTATAAGTTTGGGTTGGCTTTGAAAATGTTTGGAATTGATTTGAAATGAAAAAAGGTGAAAAAGGAAAATTTGGACAGACCATACCGGTACAGTGTACCTGTACCTCGCTGTTCAGAGAGCAAACTGTACCGGTACTGTCGGGAAAACACAAAACTTTTTAAGTCGCGATCAGTCGGCCCTTCCTCCACTATAAATGCATAAAGACGCCTCATTTAGCCCCATTTCAACACTTCTAACCCTAGAAAACCATAGAGAGGAAGAAAGCAAGAGAAAAATACAAGATCAAAAGGGATTTACACTTCAAAGAAGATCAAATTGTAAAACCTGAGAAATTTTGGATTTTTTTCATAGAAAGGGCAAAATGGTCATTTTGTCACAATAATGTAAAATTAAAATACATGTTCTATAGACTTCGTATGACACAACGGACTTTGCCGTTGGACTCGTATCGCGGAATGTAGTCACCACGTCGAATTTCGCCAAATTCCGAGGTAAGTTAGAATTTTGCACATAGATCGAGGCGACTAGGTGGCGGACGACCTCACCGAGGTCCCAAAAAGTGATAAGCTCAAAATTTAATTATTATTGATTAAAAGTTCAAATAAAATTAAATAAGCTTAACTCATAACGTGATTAGTCGTTTCGGGGCGAAAACGGACCCAAAACGGATCTAAAAGGTTCTAGAAGATTTTAGAATATTCCTAGTATATTCCACATTTTAGAATATTTCTTTAGAATATTCTACATTTTAGAATATTCCTTTAGAATATTTCACATTTTAAAATATTCCTCTAGAATATTCCTAAGAGTCTTGAATGCCTATAAATAGGGGTCTTGGTTATGGAATTAGGAGGAAAACACATTAGTGACCTCCCATAGTGAAGGCAAGAGAAGTTGGGAAAAAAAGAGGAAGAAAGCTGAGTTATCAGTTTCAAATAATGATTCTAAGGTACGGGGTGGTATGCAATATGCTCTCTTTAAATCTCTTTGCAAAGAGTACTTCTTTGATTATCCTATGTTTTGTATTCCAACTTGTGATATCGTTGTTTTGAAATTTTTGATTGAATATCGTTGAATATTTTTGTCTCACTGATCGTGTCCTTCGGATATTGAGACGGGAACGTGGCAGCCAATAGCCGATGCATCGCCAGCTAGTAGACCCATGAGATCAGGTTGAGGTGGGATGATTGGTGAGGTGTCAGATCTGTGTTATGATTCTGCATGACATGTGATATGAAAATTTGATATCTGTATCTGTTGATTAAGCGTATTTTTCCTTGTCATATTTTATGCTTCCCCGCTATATTTAATATTTTTAGGCTGATTTTAGAGAAAAGATCGAAACGAGATAATCGGAGTATTAAAGACGAGGATATGTTGATATAATTGATGTTTTAATGATATTGAGAGATTTATGTATATTGATAGATTCATTTGTATTGGGAGATGATTTTGATAAAATAAAATTTTATTGAGACAATTAGCACTCTGTTATTGTATTTGGGTGTTTTTATATCAATTAACGTCTCCGAAAAGAGGAGGAAAATCGGGGCGTTACACAAATCGTCTACATTTCTTTCCAAAGTACAAAAACAAGGTAGGGTTTTCTTCCATTCTTGTTCATTGAGGTAAGGATTTATATATATGTATGTTTTACTTCTAAATCTTAGATATATGCTATGAAATACTTGTTTCTTGAATTTCTTACAAATATCATCATGTTTTGAAGGTATTTATGGTTTGATAGCCATAAAAACCCTAGTTTTTTAGAGAGGTGGATTTTTCTTCTTAATGTTCACTTGTTCTTGATTGCAAAACTCTAGTGCTTGATTATGTACCAAAAATTATATATATTTGATGATCTCTTGCTCATTTTCTTAAATTGTTCCATTGGAAAAGAAAATGTGTATTTGGATGTGAAATTTGAGAATTTTGGATTTACTTGTAACTTGAGAATGTTTTGGTTTTCTCTCTTGTATGGCTTTTGTGACGGACTTGAATTGTCTTCAAGAGATGCCGTAGAGTATTAGAGGTTAGTCTATTCCAGTAGGGGTGAGACGATTTCCTAATACTTGTAGTGGATTGTTGTTTGTGAGAGCAACCACAATTGTTCACGTACGTTCGACACTGAGGGATGGTATACCTTTCCTAGAAAGGATTCGCCAATTCCGTGGGAGACGGTATACGCCCTTCCTAAAGTGTTTGAGATTGTGTGGTTGTGATGGGTGAATGAGGTAGAATCAATGGATAGATTCTTGAGAAACAATCAACATACATGATAAAGCGGATGAACCAACATACATGAAATTATTGTTTATTGTTTAATGTCGGAATGGATTACTCTTTGGATATGGGTTTCACTCTTTTATTTCATTGTTGCTCTTGCTTAAACTTGAGATCTTATAAATGGTCAATGTTTTCTTTCAAAGGCTATATGTGTTATTTGTGAAAAGTGACCAACTTGTTTTATATATTTCTAAACCTTGTTCGAGCTTGAGAGGATTTTCCTACAGAGCTTAGTGCTCACCCCTACAAACAATACATTTTTTAGATTTTGTGTTAGATGAGGAGTTCGAATTTGATGAATTGGCGCTTTGGGAAGCTCTGCTAGACGTACATGTGGATCCCGAGGTGGATGATTAGGGCTACACTCTCCTATGTGCTAGACCAGGAAGTTCATTTTGAAATCATGTGAAGTCTAGTATTTTGTTATTCCGTTACAAGTTAAAGTTGATTCTTTTGGGATGTAATTTCCATGGTTTGACATATTCTTTTGGATGATGTAGCAAATATTATGAACGATGAATAAAATTTTCTATTTGAAGAATTTTATTAGTTGCTCTCGTGATGTAAATGGTATTTAGATAGTAATGTTGTCCAATGTAGATTTTAGGCCGTTACAAGTTTTGGTATCGGAGTCTACGAATTAGGTCTTACATGAGAGCTGTAGGTTGTGGATTACTATTAGAGAGGTAGGATTAGGTTAAATGAAATTTTTAATTGAAATTTTATTCAAGCCTTATGCTTAAATCAAGACATCCTAACTGTGTCTTGTACATCAAGAAAATTAAATTGTGAATTAATGTGCAGAATGGAGGGTGGATGAGGACGTGACCGTGGATGTGGTGACCAAGCACACCCACCATCACCACCACCACCACCTCCCGATGCCATGAATGGCATTTATCAATGCCTAACGGAGCTAACCACTTTGGTATAACACCAAAATGGGAATAACAACCATAACGGTGGGGTTCATCCATTAGCTCATGTGTTGGGCAACGGAGACAATAGTCGAAGGATGGTAATTTTTCGAGAATTTCCACGTCAACACTCTCCTACTTTCTAAGAAAGCTTTAACCTCTTGGATGCGGATAAATGGATTCGCCGGGTAAAGAACATTTGTGATGGCATAGGAATGGTAGAGGATTTATTGGTCGACCTAGCTACATATCTGCTAGAAGGGGAGGCAGATCATTGGTGGGATGTTGTCCGAATTTGGTATTGACAATTTACTTGCAAGTATACACGATCAACAAGTAATAAAGTGATAAGTAGAGTATCGTTCCCACGGAGAATTATTGCTAATAAATTTCAAGTACTAACTTTGTATCAATCCAATTTTATTTAAACAATTGGAATTGAACTATGAATTCACTAATTTAAAACTGAAGCTAAACTTAATAATCAAGGGTTGAATTTCTCGGATAAAAGAAATTAAGATTACAACTTCCCCTAATGCTTCGTATAAATCTTTCTACCCTCTTTCTAGTAAATTTATCAAAATAAGTTGTTAACTGAGACTTCAAAATTATTTATCAAACCTCTTCCGATAGTGAGATAAGCATATCTCTCCCAATTAAATTGCTATATTCCTATGCAAAATAAGTTGGAAAAGATTCATTAAGTTCAAACTCTCATAAAAGTTACACACGGCGTATAGGTATATTCCTATCCTATACACAAACTCAGCTATTCAACCCTAAGGAGAATAAACTAGACGCGTGTCATCATATTCAGATCTATCCCTAGAATCCATCTCCCAATTTCATCTAAAGAATCAAATTAATTGTTGGCCACACAATCATACATTAAGCACAAAATATGACAAACAACTCATGTATGATCAACAAGAACTAGAAACGAGAGTAGAGTAATTTAACTAAACATTAGGTTCCGTTGCAACCTTAATAGAAATTTAGTTCATAATATAATTGAAAAACATCCTTCTCAAATTAAACAACATCTCAGAAAAATAAGAATTAAAAGTAAGAGAAAAGGAATGAAAACTTAGGTGCAATCTTCAATCCTTCTCTAGCCTTCAACTCCAATCTTCTTCGTGTTGATTCCTTGATTCTTGTCTTCAATTTTCTTCCAATTCCTTGGTGTTTTCTAGATGTTTTCAGCCCCCAAAAGTCAGAATTCTCCTATCCCACACAAACCCTAGCATATATGAGGTATTGGAGTCCAATTTTGGGTCAAAACAAGTCATAACTTCGCGTCCCGGACTAGCACACGCGCAGCTGCGCTAAAACGGCGCTGGAACAGCGCTACATGGACAGTACGTGGGCGCAGGGGCGCTGGTTCAGCGCTGGAACAGCGCTGCTCTCTTTATTTCTGCTCCAGACCAGTCTTCGTAGAATTGTCATAACTCTTCATCCCAATGTCCGATTGAGCTGAAATTTTGACACAATATAAAAGACATCTAGATCTACAACTTTCATGTTTTTCACTTTTTCAGATTCGAAGTGGATCATGTTCAAAAATGGGAAATACAGCGGCACTGTGTCAAAACTTCGGGAAACTAGTGGGCTAATCCTTCCAAATCGACCTTGTTTCCTTCCAAATGATCTTGTTTCCTTCCAAATGATGATTCCTACCAAATAACATCAAAACACACAAAACAAAAAATGAACATAAAATGATTGAAAACTTGCAATTTCATCAAGCCGAAAGTACACAATTCGTAGGTATAAAACCCACTCATCATGGGACTCAGTGAAGAGAAGGAGGAACACGGATGCTCTTACTTGGGAAAAGTTTGATCAAATCTTCCAAGACAAGTATTTTCCTGAATCGATCAGGGATAGGATGAGTGCAGATTTTCTCACTCTACGACAGGGTAGCATGACGATGGAAGATTATGAGAGGAGACTTGATGAGCTATCTCGTTATGCCACGGAGTTCATATCCATCGAGGCCAGGAAGGCCAAGCACTTTGAGCAGGGCTTGGGGCCTGCCATTAGGAAAAATCTTGTGGCTATAAAGATTCAAGAGTATAGGGACCTTGTGGACAAAGCTGCAGCGACGACAGAACTTCATGAGGGGAGGTCCGATCAGGACTGGTACTAGCAGCAATGGAGTGCCGAGGGTGGCACCATACCGTCGCCCAAACCAGGTGGTTGGACTGAGACTTCAAACAGCTTGAGGAGATGGGGTCACTCAGACTAGAACAAACACTGACCCGTGTTAATGCTTCACATGTGGAAGGGTAGGACACTTCAAAAATAACTACCCATCGTTGCCACCAAGGACCAATCAAACAACTGGACAAGTGAATGCGAACCAACCACTGCTTCAGAAGCCACTACAACAGAGACCGTTAGGAGCTCTAGCCCTAGGCGGCGCTAATCAAGGAAGAGTTTTTGCTTTGACCCAACCAGAGGAAGACGTTTCCAATGCAATTGTGGAAGGTATTGTTCTTCTTTATAATTCATGGGCCTGAATTTTATTTGATCTCGGTGCGACTCATTCATTCATACGCATGATATATGCTCTTAATTTGGGATTGAAATTTGAAAAATTAGAATATGCCTTGAGTATTGACACACCTACGAGAGAACGGTTGGATACTAGAAGGGTGTGTAGAAGTTGCGTGCTTCAAATTGGGGAGCAAGAATTGATTATAGATTTGGTTATGTTAGATATGAAGGGGTATGACATAATATTTGGGATGAACTTGTTATCCACTTTTGCAATCGGATTTCTCTACTTAAGGTAAGTTTCGAGGATGAAACTTTCTTTAAGGGGGTGGATTGTAAACCCCCACAAGTTGCTATGAATAGAATGATAAAATAATGTTTAGTAATAAATAATATGTATAATAGTGTAGGAATGAACCATAAAGGTTATAACCGTAAAAATGATAACGTTGTAAAAAACTGGGTAAATAAAGGAAATCGTTTGTAATGGAACTTGTATCACCTATGTTGGATGTCCAAAGGTATTTGGTATAAGTTTGGGTTGGATTTGGAAAGGTTTGGAATGGATTTGAAATGAAATACAGGTGAAAAAGGCAAATCTAGACAGATCGTACCAATGCTGTCCATAGAGCAAATTGTACCGATACTGTCGGTAAAACCCAGAACTTTTTAAGCCGCTATCAGTCGGCCCTTCCTCCACTACACATACATAAGGACGCCTCCTTTAGCCCCATTTCAACACTTCTAACCCTAGAAAACCTTAGAAAGGAAGAAAGCAAGAGAAAAAACACAAGATCAAGAGGGATTTACACTTCAAAGAAGATCAAATCTTCTACATTTCTTTCCAAACTACAAAAGCAAGGTAGGGGTTTTCTTCCATTCTTGTTCATTGAGGTTAGGGTTTATATATATATGTATGTTTAGCTTCTAAATCTTAGATATATGCTATGAAATACTTGTTTCTTGAAGTTCTTATAAATATCACCATGTTTTGAAGGTATTTACGGTTTGATAGCCATAAAAACCCTAGTTTTTTAGAGAGGTGGATTTTCTTCTTAATACTCACTTGTTCTTGATTGAAAAACTCTAGTACTTGATTAAGTACCAAAAATTATATATATTTGATGATCTCTTGCTCATTTTCTTAAATTGTTCTATTGAAAAAATAAATGTGGATTTGGATGTGAAATTTGGAGATTTTTGGATTTACTTGTAACTTGAGAATATTTTGGTTTCTTCTCATGTATGGTTTTTATGACGGACTTGAATTGCCTCCGAGAGATGCTGTAGAGTCTATCCCAGTGGAGGTGAGATGATTTCCTAATACTTGTAGTGGATTGTTATTTATGAGAGCAACCACTATTGTTCACGTACGTTTGAGGCTGAGGGATGGTATACCTTTCCTAGGAAGGATTCGCCAATGTCGTGAGAGATGGTAAACGCCCTTCCTAAAGTGTTTGAGATTGTGTGGTTATGACGGGTGAATGAGGTAGAATCGTTGGGTAAATTCCTGAGAAGCAATCAACATACATGATAAAGGGGATGAACCAACATACATGAGATTATTGTTTATTGTTTAATGTCAGAATGGTTTAGTCTTTGGAAATGAGTTTCACTTTTTCATTTCATTGTTGCTTTTGCTTAAACTTGAGATCTTATAAATGGTCACTGTTTTCTTTCAAAGGCTATATATGCTATTTGTGAATTGAGACTGACTTGTTTTATATTTTTTTAAACCTTGTTCGAGTTTGAGAGGATTTTCCTACAGATCTTAGTGCTCACCCCCTATAAACAATACATTTTTCAAATTTCTTGTTAGATGAAGAGCTCAAAGTTGACGAGCAGACATATTGGGAAGCTCCACCAGATGGACACATGGATCCCGAGGTGGATGCTTAGGGCCATGCTCTCTTATGTGCTAGGCCAGGAAGTTCATTTTGAAATCATATTAAGTCTAGTATTTTGTTATTCCGCTACAAGTTAGAGTTGATTCTTTTGGGATGTAATTGCCATGGTTTGACATATTCTTTTGGATGATGTAGCAAATATTATGGGCGATGAATAAAATTTTCTATTTGATGAATTTTATTAGTTGCTCTCATGATGTAAATGGTATTTAGATGCCATCCAAGGTAGATTTTGGGGGTGTTACAGAGTTTATAAATAGGTGATTCCTTGCACTCTCAAATTACACTATTGAACAATTTAAGAATTGTTCTCTCATTCTAATTCTCTCAATTATCCAAAATCCTGAATTAAGTATTCAGTCTTTCTTCTCTTTGTTTGTGCTTATTGTTTCATTATTATTTGAAGTTCGGTTCAAGTATAACCACACAATTGTGTTTGTTAGAGTCTTGGAGATTGAAGCGCTACATCTTCAGCAAACGAAATCCGTTCTATCTTGGGAAACAATTGCTTATCAACTTTAAGTACAGATGGAGCAAATTTGTCTTAAGGAAACTGTAATTACACAGAGCTCAAATTATTATTTTTATTATTGAATTTTTGGTTTTCTTGATTTTATTGTTTGTGCAGATCTGCGTCCCTGTGAGTGCACTATTTTTTATTTTTATACATTCTATTTAGATTAGTGCATAAGTTAGACTTAATATAGTTTAATATAATCTAATTCTATACATATTTTCTATACCAAGTCTAATTTTTTTTAAAAAAAAAAGTGATGAATTATATGATTGAATTTGCGAATTCATGCGTGGAGTGATAAAACATTTAGTAAATTAGGTTAAGGTTCCTTCTTTGGTGTGTAAACTAATTTTAGTCCTACCAAATTTTTTAAAAAAGGTCCTTCGATTTTTGAAAAAACTTGCATGTAGTCCCTGTGTTGGCGCGAATGTTAAGAGATTGGTTAGTTACTAGTTTTCACTGCCCTATTTTCCTTCATCATATGATTTCAGCCTAAATATAGTTATTTTGTGTGTTTGTTATTGAGGTTTTTACAGTTTTGTCTGTTAATTTTTAAATTCAAATTTTTGAATCAAGCAATTTAGACATTATAATGACGTTTGACGATTTGTGTTTTTAGTGTATCTATCTGACAATCTGTATTTATAGAGAATAATGTACTTTAATGATCCGTGTTTTAGTGTACTTCTCTAACGATCTTTGTTTTAGTGTACATGTCTGACGATCTGTGTTTATGAAGAAGAAGGCACATTAATGATTTGTGTTTGTGGAGAAGAATGTACATTAACAATCTGTGTTTTAGTGTACCGGTCTAATGATCTATGTTTTAGTATACCTATCTGACAATTTATGTTTTAGTTTAGTTGTTTGATGATCTATGTTTTTTTATATTTTTCTATATATATATATATACACACACACACACACACACACTCTTTCAAGCCAAAAAAATAGCAGGTATGCAATAAAAATTAAAAAATAACATGTACGCAATAATCGTCAGAAATGTATACTAAAACACAGATCGTCAAACAGATATACCAACACATATATATTGAACAACGTACCTATTTTTTTTTAGCATAAATGTATTACAATTTGTGTTTTTGGAGAAAAGTGTACATTATGATGACATAACTTTTTAGAATAGCAGTTTAAATTCGGTGATGACATTGTCATTCTTTTTACAATTGTAAAGAGCTTTAGTTATGTCCATTACTTTGACTTTTTAATAGGGACATAATCCAAAAGAAAATTGGCAAGTGAATTTTTTTATTTTTTTTTGAAATCCTATTGGGCCTATGGTCCAGTCTCCAAATCCCTCTAAAACATTAGTGGTGGAAGAGAATGGTGTGATTTAGTTTGGAACGTATGGGTTGATAGTGGATCAGGTCAAATAGGGGTGACTAGATTTTTTATGCCCAATTTTTCGTATGTCATTTGAAAAATGAAAAATTGTGGATAGGTACTATCTAAACTTCTTCAAGGAGGCAATTGTTGCACTATTATGCTCTTCAACTATGGCTACATGACACTTGAGCTACTTATAATGGCAGGCTAGCTCCATCAAAACATAGGAACTCTACACAAGTAAGTATGAGTTAATGTGAGCTTGGGAGAATTGCAATTTTAAGTCTTTAGGAAAAAAGCTTACCTGAAGAGATAACTGATAGATAGAATCAAATAAACTAGTCGATGTCATCTCTGACACCTTCACTTTATATCTTGGTGGCACGTACTATCACCTAGCACTCTAGTCACCTCAACATTCAAGAACACTGAATGGTCACCCTCAGGAAGCTCAATGGAGATCTCTTCATCAGTAGTCGAGCTAGATCCTTGAGCCCACTTAGCAATGGACTTCACCCTCTGGGTAGACTTTTCCCCAACTGTGACACCCCAAAATTCGGGGCGTCTTTTGTTAATCTTTGACAACCCATCAACCCGTGAAAATATCTATGGATGTCACTTAACCTGACACCACATCGATAACATCCCTTTAACCGAGATTTTAACCCACAATTTAAATCCAGATTCAATTATTCATTGAATCCAACCAAGGTCCAATGTGCCATGATTTGTACTCCATTATGGTCCATTTATAGCATTGGAGGGAAGGAAAACCTAGGTTGAAAGCATAGCAAAACATCTTTAAAATTTCAGAATTTTAGAAACCATACCAATATGCGCACCGGTACAGTTTGCTCACTAGAGTTGGGCATACCGGTACGCGTAACTCTCTGGACATCAGTGTACAGGTACGTGTACCAGTACACTCTATCGATTTTTCGCCTGTTTCAACCATTTTTTATTTCAAACTCATTCCAAACCCTTCCACATTCATCCAATACATGTTTAACATCATTTGCAATATAAAGCTTGATACATACAAATTCTATTACATTCATTTGCATACTTTTACATGTCAAAAACTAAGTTTTCATAAATATTTTACAAAAACTCAAAGCAAGACCACATCTCGGCTTTTGTTCACCCTTGATAGCCCTAGTGAGATCCGTCCACCGGCGAATGTCCCATACCTGAAATGTTTCCCGTATAGTGTGAGTCACGCTCAGTAGAATAATTCCTACAGAGGCTACTCCCCACCTAGATGCTCATGGAATGCACACATACAACATTCAACAATCCATTACATTCCAAGAAAAAATATGCATTCAATGTTGGAATTCTTCCTGTCATGCCATGAAATGAGATGAGACTCACTCATGCAATTTAACCCTAGCCCTCTCGGCTCCTCAACACATGCAAGTGTCAATGTGTATGAATCTGTCATCCATGTTGCACATCGAATGACATTTACAATTCTAGGGTCTTTTTTTGGGGTGGATATTTATGGACTTACACCAACAGCACCCAATCGATACGAAATTCATGGACATCCACCAATGGTTCTGTGTACACTGACACACTTTATAGACTCTTATACCAACGGAGTGCGTATCCACTCACCAGGTCTCTCACCTGAGGGATTTTCTAGTCCCTTCTTGCTACCTCGGCCCAATTTTCATGCGACTCAATAGAATCTTCAATTCCTTTCTTCTGAGTCCATTTATCAAACACCAAGAGTGCCATTTGATTAACCATGCACACTCACACCCACACTCATGACTTATACCGATGAATGTGATGTCAATATCATGCTTAACATGTAATGAGTGCCAATTGAGTAATATCAACCACTTATTGTCATATTCCATGAAAATTTATATCATATGCATATAATTTCCATAAACAATCGTCATGCTAACATATCATAAAGCATATGTTCACATATTATCAACAAAGCTCCAACATGTTATTTCGATTACCTCAAAATAACCACTTCACTTATTTAAGGCATTAAATCAAACAATTTCTAGGCACCAATCATGTTATCACATAATATTGCCCACACAACATCAAATATCATCATTCAAGGCATTTAATCAAACACCTTCAAGGCAAGCATATCATGTTATTACACAAATTTGTCCATATCATCAAGCATCAAGGAATCACATAAGTGACTCTACATATCAAATTCAAGCTAGAATTTGGTTTAAGTCTTTTCTAGACTTGTTTCCTCATTTTCATAACCATGTATATATATATATGTACATAGGTCCACATATATATAGATACACACCCAACATTATTTAAATTGATCCACGTTTATCAATAATGTTTGTCTATGTGAATAAATATAGATATACATTCCGATGAATTAGAACAACTCCCATTGGTATCTCTGCGTCATTGACGTAACTGAACAGAAAGCTCTTTTGTTGGACCCACTTCCATGTGATGATATTTCTATTCGACTGAATGTTGTGCATAATGTGCTATTTGGATTAGATGATGTGCTTGAAGCTACACAAGATAACTACCAACCTTTTTGTGGAACATTCACTTTGTCCGCCCCGTCTTGGGCCTCACGTCAGGGGAATGCATATGATTTGTGGAATGTTTGTTGTCAAGATGATCCTGTGTCCATTACTTAGTCCAGGATTTACCATTAAGGCGAACTATATAACATGCAACCTACAACATGTGATTTTATCAATTGATAATTTTTTATATCCCTCCTCAAAGCTCAATAAGTTAACCACTTAGTATCATTTGATCACAGGAAGATTCAAACAAAATGAGGATGAACTTTGTTTTTTCATTAGTGACTCACGCTGACAACAAAGTTTGGAATAAACTCATACATAAGGCTCGAGAACGAGGGATAGAAACGGGTAAATGAAGAAGTATATTAGCAAGGATGTGAGAATGTAGGCAGTAGGTATATACTAGAATACAATGTTGCTTGAGAGTTGGAATACAAAAAATGCCTAAGAGTTGGAATGTGCTTTGTTAGGCAGGATGTATTTATTGGAATACATCATTGATTGGTAAATGACATGTTCTTATGTAGGCGTTATTTATCTATTGGAATATAATGTTCACAGGTTACTGGAATGTATACTGTTTCATGAATGCACATAGCTGGAAAAATGTAAACCCCGCATGTAATAGAACTTGTACC
Source organism: Ilex asprella (assembly GCA_023539305.1). Lineage (NCBI taxonomy): Eukaryota > Viridiplantae > Streptophyta > Magnoliopsida > Aquifoliales > Aquifoliaceae > Ilex > Ilex asprella. The sequence goes on along the minus strand of CM042188.1, from coordinate 21,460,944 downwards.
AACTATAATTGATGTACAAATATATGTTGTATAAGTTTGGATTGGCTTTAAAAGGTATTATAATGAATTGTAAATAAAAAATAGGTCAAACATGTAAAACTGGGCAAACCGTATCGGTACGCGTACCGTTACGCCGAGGTCCAGTAAGCAAGTCGTACCAGTACGCGTACCGGTACACTTTGTGAAAATTTAAAATTTTAACACTCGTTGCCAAGGTTTTGAGCTAGGAATTTTGTCCTTCAATCGTTGTAAATAGACAATGATAGAGTACCAATGGTAGTTTGTTGGGCCTCGAACGGACCAATCAATTAAATATATACTTAGCCCTCGTATTTTAAAATTTTGGTAAACATTTACTTGGATATCAGGATTAATCACAAAAACTAAGGTCTCCATTGAATCCAAAAGGTCGAAAAATATTGGGAGAGGTAATATGGGGTATATTAGAAGCTAGTAAGTATTCTGGAGTGAAAACACACTTTAGAGAAAATTTGGGTAGAAAGGATCTTGGACACTGCTTAGTATTTTGGCCATAACTCTTTATAATAATGTCCATTAGATCTAAAATTTGGCAAGTATATAGTAGACATCTAGGGCTACAAAAGTATGTTTCATAAAAATGTTCCAATTCGACCTCTAAATTGGTCAAAACTGCACTGGAAGTTGAAGCAAAATCTGTCAGTCAAACTGTACCTATACGCCGAACTCCAGTAGCTAAACCATACCAGTACGCGTACCGATACGCTTTATTTGAAGCTTCCCGAATAGTTAAAGTCAGAATTTTTGTGTTTTAAAACACCCCTCTAAGCCTTATTTGTCTCATTCTTCCATTCCACTCTCACCCCACACCTCTTAGCACCCTAGGAAAAGATTAAGGGAGAAAGAAAGGGGAGGAGGGAGATCTCTAGAGCTTGGGCTATGCTTGAAGATCTTGATTCAAAGTAGGGATTTTCTTCTCTTTCTCTTACATTAAGGCTAAGGCCTATGTCTATATGTACTCTTTTGACTTTAGATCAAATATATGTGCTATAAAACTATAATTCCTTGGTATTCTTGCAAAGATTAATATGTTTTAAACAAATCTATCGTGGAATAGCTCTTAAATCTCTTTTTCTTGCTTTCAAACTCTAGTTTTCAAGAGAAGTGGGTTTTTCTCTTGATTCTTCTTTGTTCTTGATTTCTAAAACTTTAGTGTTTTGTGTTGAGTAATAAATGATGTTGTTGTGATCTCTTGTATTTTTTCTTAATTGGTTATTGAAATTATTACATGATAAAATTAAAAATTTTTGAGATATGCTTGTAAAATTGAGAAGTTGTGGATTTTGTATTTATTTAGAATTGTTGGTGAATTGAGAATATTTTGGTTTTCTCATTGTACGGTTGTTGTGATGGACTTGGATTGTCATCGAGAGATGTCGCAGAGTGTTAGTGGTTAGTTTATCCCAATGGGGGTGAGATAGTTTTCTAATACTTGTAGTGGATTGTCATTTGGTAATAGTCGCACTATCGTTCACTGGAGTTCGAATAAGGGATGGTATATTTTTTCTGGAGAAGGATTCGTCAATGTCATAGGGATGGTATATGCCCTTCTCCAAAGTGCTTGTGATTGTGATGGATGGACTAGGTATAATCGTTGGGTAGATTTATGAGAAGTAATCAACCTGCATGACAATGAGGATTAACAAATGCCAGTAGTGGATTACTGTTCATTGTACCAGAAACGATTTCTACAAGAGTTTTGGGAAGTATGAGATTCCACAAGAACTTGTTGGAAATGGTTTATGGTGTAATAGATTATGTTTGGAAATGGTTTGTAAATTGTATATTGATTTAACTTATTCATTAAATTATTGTTATTCCTTAAACTTGAGATCTGTATAAATGTCCTAGTTTTTATTTCAAAAGCTCTATATGTTATTTGTGAAATGAGATCTACATGTTTTATATGATTTCTAAATCTTGTTTGAGTCTGGGGGGATTTTCCTACAGAGCTTCGTGCTCACTCCCCTACCGTTCAACATTTTATAGATTATGGGCTAGAGGAAGAGCTCGATGCTAATCAGCCGGGCCATAGAGAAGCTTCATTAGAGGGGTACTTGGATCCCGAGTAGGACATCTAGAGATGTCGTTTATTTTTGTGCTAGACTAGGAATGATTATATACAATCATGTAAAGTCTAGTATTTTGTTTATTCCGCTGCTAAGTTCAAATGTAATTCTTTTGATGTAGTAGCCATGGTTTGGGCTATTCTTTTGGGATAATGTTGTAAATGCTATGGATGACTTTATGAAGGCTTATTTATTGATGGATTATATTAGTGCTTTCATGATTTAAATGGTTTTAGAATGTAATGTCGTCCAGGGTGGTATTTGGGGCGTTACAGGTTTTAGTATCAGAGCTTAGGCTTTAAGTCTTACATAGGAGTTGTAGGTTATGGATTCACACTAGAGAAATAGAACTAGGTCGAAATAATTTGTTGGTCTGATTTAGTACGAACTTTATATTCTTGACTAAAGTGATATTAGGATGTCTTGTACATCAATGAAACTAAAGTGTAAATTGATCTGTAAGATGGACGGCGGACGAGGACGAGGACGTGGACGTGGGCGTGGGCGTGAAGGTCAAGCAAATTCACCACCGCCACCTCCCGATGCCATGAACGGCATCTATCAATGCTTGAGTGAGTTAACCACTCTGGTACAACACCAGAATGGGAACAACCACAACGAAGGAGCTAACCCTCTAGCTCAAGTGACGAGCAATGAGGACGGCAACCGAAGGATGATAGTTCTTCAAGAATTTCTGAGGCAACACATGCCTACCTGTAACACCCCGCATTTTCTTTTATATATGTAAATAATTATATGATAAATAATTATTGTAAAAATGAGGATATGTATAATGATGTAAGAATGAATCACATAGGTTAAAAC
>CM042188.1:21437124-21457611 GCA_023539305.1 Ilex asprella | reverse complement strand
TATATATATATATATATATATATATATATATATGTCTTTCACTCTCTCTCACCTATATATGATACGTAATACATGAATCTAATTCTAGTTATAATAAATGCTATGTTTAGAATAATATGAAAGGTGGGTAATCACCCAAGGTTCTATTTTACCTTCAAAAACCCTAGTTTCAAGAAAAAGGGGGTTTCCTCTTAATTTATTCTTTGTCTTTGATTTCAAAACTTTAGTGTTGAATATTGTACCACAAAATAATATCGATTATGATCTCTTGCATATTTTTTTGGATTATTCGATTATATGACACATGTGAGAAAAATTGAGGATTTTACTACATTGGTGAAATTGATGTGAATTAAGCATATTCTTGGTTTCCTCATTGTATGGTTGTGTTGATGGACTTGGATTACCTTCGAGAGATGCCGTAGAGTGTTAGAGGTTAGTCTACCCCAGTGGGGGTGAGATGGTTTTCTAGCACTTGTAGTGGGTTATCATTTGGTAATGAAAACCACTATCGTTCACTAGAGTTCGAACATGGGATAGTATACTTTTCCTAGGAAGGGACTCGTCACTGCCATTGGGATGGTAGACGCCTTTTCCTAAAGTGCTTGTGATTGTGATTGTGATTGGTGGACTAGGTATAATTGTTGGGTAGATTCATGGAAAACAAGCATCATACATGGTACGGAGATGAACCGAGAATACATGAAATTATGAGTTGAGTCGTTCTTGCCAATGCATTGGTATGGGACAATGCATGGGGAAGAAGCCCTTTTTCTAAATAGCCTAAATTGGAATATTGGTTACTGTTGCTAAACTCATTTTTTATTCGTTTATTCAATTATTGCTACTGTCTAAACCTGAGATCTTTTTTAAAATGCCCCTGTTTTATTTCAAATGTTATATATGTTACTTGTGAAATGAGACTGACCATTTTCTATCTTTTTAAAACCTTGTTTGAGTTTGGGAGAAATGTGGCTACAGGGCTTCGTGCTCACCCCCTACATATTACATTTTTCAGATGTGGTGCTAGAGGAGGATCTCGGCATCAACGAGTCGGGACATTGGGTGGCTCCACTCGAGGGGAACCTAGATCCCGAGGTGGATATGTAGAGCCGTAGTTTCTTTTATTCTAGACTAAAATACTACTTTGAAAACACTGTATAGTCTAGATTTCTTTTGTAATTTTCGCTGCGCTATAATAGTAAATTTTCATTGGGAATGTAATGGCCAAAGATGGCATATTCTTTTGGGATATTGGTGTAAATGTTATGGATTACTGTTAGCAAAACTTTTTATTGATATTTTATCTTAGTGCTCTCATGGTATGAATGGTGATTGAATGTAATGCCGTCCAGGGTGTATTTTGGGGCGTTACACTACCTTTCAAGGGAGCTCTAACTCTTTGGATGCAGATAAATGGATCCGCCGGTTGAAAAAGATATGTGACGGCATGAGATAGCTGAGGATCTTCAGGTCGGCTTGGCTACTTATTTGTTGGGGAGAGGCCGACCATTGGTGGGATTCAATAAAGAGAATGAGGAATATCGATGCACTCACTTGGGAGGAATTCGATCAAATCTTCCAAGACAAGTACTTTTCAGAATCAGTCAGAGACAGACTGAAGGCCGATTTTCTTACTCTACGATAGGGCAGCATGACTGTGGCAGATTACGAGAGAAGGTTTGATGAGCTATCTCGTTATGCTACAGAGTTTATATCTAATGAGGCTAGCGGGGCCAAGCGCTTTGAGCAGGGCTTGAGGCCAGTCATTCGAGAGAAGTTGATTGCTCTAAAGATTCGGGACTATAGGAATCTTTTCGACAGAGCCGCACTTGTGGAGAGAGATATAGAGGATAGTTAGCGACGACAGAGCTTCACGAGAGGAGGTCCGATCAAGATGGGCACTAGCACCAGTGGAGTGCAGCGAGCAGCACCATACCGACGCCCAGACCAGGCAGGTGGACAGAGAACTCAGATAGCTCAAGGAGCAGGAGGTGTACAGGGGAGGACAGTTACAGACCCCCGTCAGTGTTTCGCATTTGGAGGAGTGGGGCACTTTCGACACAATTGCCCATCGCTTCCAGCGAGGGATAACCAAGCGACAGGACAAGTAGCTGCAAACTAGCCATTACAGCAGCGAGGCCGTTGGGAGTTCTAGCCCCAGGCAGCGCTACTCCCTACCTCATATCTCTCATGTGTCTAGGGTCATCTCTTTCCCTGGCTCGGGGGCATTATTTTGTATTTATAGGGCTATTGCTCATTCCGTGGGATCTCAGCCGAGATCCTTACCTTTTTCCTCATAAAATCTTCCTTGATTTTAGGAGAAAATCTTAGTTGGTTGAGAGTTTTATGCCTTGATTCTAGCGAACTATTGCTCCAAGGGCGTCTGTTGTCATCCAACTGTTCCCTTATCATTTCCACTATTATCTCGACTGGGGGGAAACTTTTAGCCCTGAACTTCTGAGCTATCCGAGCTCGTCTGACCTCCTGACCTGTAAGCGTGAGCTTATATCTAGGATTTGTTCTAGGTATCATCAGTACCCATTATTATTGTAAATCTTGCAAGTAATATTGTAAATATTCCATAAACTTTGTAACTCACTCATTTATATGCTACATCCTTCATCCATCATTGTTGTACTTTATAAGTGGCAACATGTCAATCCGGTTGCCTTGTTCTTCCTTTACACGTGTCCATTTCTGCATCATTTGTGCAGTGTGTTTTTCAGCTTTTAGCAATCAAAGATTTTCAGTACCATATCAAAAATTTGGTTGCATGTACCATAGTGCAATCCTACACTATGGTGGTTACAAATATAAGAAACAAAGTAAATGAACACCAATTTTAAACCACATGACATTGGTGCTAAAAAGCAGTTCTTTGTATAGATGGTTATTTGTGGGACCCACCATAATACCAATTAAACAAACAAACAAACAAGGAGAATGATGGGATAAAAGTTTAAGACTATGTATAGTATACCATTGGATAGGAGTGAAATATAAATGATTTCTAATACCACCCAAATCTTATTCTCCAAACAAATAGGTCCTGGAAGGCTTGCTCAATTAAACTAAACCTTTGAAGTTATGCCCGAGACTGAGGTTGATGTTCGTGTTACTCAATTATCCCATGAGGGGAGTTATAATTCTTTATCTCTAGGCGAGGACTTCTCCTCTTGATCTCTTAAACGGATCAAACAACCGCGTACCATGAATTGACTGCATCCAACGAGTGTCTTGTGCTCTCTAAGGGTCAGCCTGATAGTACCTTTCAAGAATTTGCTAGGAATATACTTTTCGCTGTTCGCGTTTTCCCAACTGTCAACATTTACTTCTAGGGTAGGGAGGTAAACTAATGCTCCATTTGGTATGATGAAAAAATAGAAGGATGAAAGTTGAAAGGGTGAAAAGTTAGAGAGATAAATAAAACATCATGTTTGGTAAGGAAGGAAAGTAGGAAGGATGAAAAAGTAGATGGATTAACTTTCCTTCTAACTCACCAAAATCAATCCCTCCAAAATAGGACTGAAAGTGGATGAAAAGTTAATTATTTGTTGAAATGTATTTTATTTGTCCATATATCTTTTTATATATACATATATTATGTATACATTAATTTTATATAAAAATACAATGATAAAATATATATTTATAGATATATTTTTAAAAAAATTAAAAATTTAAATTTAAATTAAAAAAAATATTTTTTTCATCTTAATTAGGGATGAAAATTTTTAATTAACACGATGACACGACTCAAACTAGACACAAATTTTATGACACTAACTTGATTAACTCGAACACGTAAATAAACATGTCAACTAGTAACTCGACACGACACAATTAGTTAAATAAGTTGAGTTAGGTGTAATTAACGTTCGATACAAACCTGTAATGACTCAATACGAATTTGACACGATACAATTCGATTGTCACCTCTAATCTTATAAAAAAATAAAATTAATCATTTTTATTTTCCATCCATCCAACCAACCAAACACAAAGAAAGAAAGTATAGCATTCCTACTTTCTTTCCTTGAAGGATAAAAAATGTATCTCTCTTACTTTCTATCTTTCCTTCCAAACGGAGCATAAGTCACACTAGCTTTGCCCTCAGATTCTTGCAATGTCTCTCTTGTCCTTTTAGACAACTTTTAGCATTTACTTCTGGGGTAGGGAAGCGAACTAAGTCACTGGCTTTGCCCCCAGATTCTTGCAATGTTTCTCTTGTCCTTTTAGACAAATCTCACGATGAAGGCGGCAACCTGTGTTATCACGACTTGTTAACCTCGATGTAAATGGTGGTGCTCTTGTCCCTTTGGACAAATATCGTGGAGGGGTATGTACTGACCACCTGGATGTGTGCTTGCCAAGTCATGCTATAAGTCTCACGGTGAGTAGGCAAATTTTGTCTCTCCACGGACCACGCACCTTTTGTATCCGCCACAATGCTATTGCCCCAAGAGCAAGCTGACCGACGGAAAATGTCATCTGGCCATGTCAGGTTACCACCTACCCCTCAACATGCCATGTGTCCATTGATGATAGGTACATGTGTCCAAATTTATTGGGCTGTTACAACACTCATGACACCGAATTTTTAAGTGCAAATCAAAAAAAATAAAAAAAAACACCCTCAACAAGAATTCAACTTGAATTAATACTAATTTTTTTAGTTAACTTCGTAGTTAGTTCACAGGCTATAGGGAAAGCTGAATCACTTGGCTTTCCTATTACAATTAGACTGCAATGTTCCAACCACAGCCAGAAAGTGTCACAAATGTACCAGCATGTGGAAAAGAACACAGACAGCAGCTCAAGGCTGAAAAGGCCAACATCAAGACGAGTAAACAAAGAAGCCGTCTTCTCATGTATTCATCAAGAATAGCTTTGTCCTGAAATCTAGCAAATATACCCCTGCTAGAAAGGCTTGATCCCAGAAAAGAATTTAGGCATAACCATGAAGATTAGAGGACGTGGCTTCTTCAGCTTCCCATCTGACCTTGGCATTGCTTCCAGAAGCATAAATCCTGGTTATACATTCTAATGAGCACATCAGACGTAAACATAGCTTCAGTTACAAACAAGAACACAAGCAGCGCATCACTTGATATGTACATTGACCCTTTATATCTTGTGGGTTTAACTCAATTTTGTTTACCTCCTTTGTCAGGGTTCAAGTTACAGAACCTGAATCACAACACCACATGGGCATACAAGATAGACACTACAACCTACATATATCATACCTACCAATCTACCAAGTACTAGCTTAGCAAGGGAGACTGATACTGATCCACGGTGAGAGCAAGAGAACAGTTCCATACAAACCTCACAACAATAAATTTGGATTAAGTAACCCCTTGAAATGTCCATTGCGTGCCAGAACTACCTTGCACAAGAAATTGGAAGGACAGCAATCGGTAGTAAATTACTTACCTCTTGTAATATCCATTGAGCAATTTTAGCAAATTCAACACCATTCCCACAAAAGGTCACTCAAATCGGTCTTTAAATCTTGAGGCCAAAGACTCGAGGTGATATCTCCGTAACAACTTGCCTTTCCGTTTCTTCCAAATCAGATAGCAGAACTTGCTAATGATAACTCATGAAGCTCGCCTAACATCCACTCCTCCCCAGTTTGACCTCCAAGAACTATTGCTCTCGTGCCTCCAACAACACATGTACTGTGTCCCCAAGCAAATCTTGGAGGCCGTCCAGGTACATTTAATAATCTCCACGTAGGTTTCTCCTCAGTTGGGTCCAGTATATATAGCTGCGATGCTGAATGAAGACCAGCCACAGACCCACCAAAAACAAGGATTCTACCACCAGGGAGGCTCACTGCCACATGATCAAGCCTGGGAGGGGGAGCTATCCCTCCTGGATTTCCAGCCCCAGGCATTCCATTACCAGTTACACATCTCCAACACGGTTCCTCCTCACTCAAATCCATTGTGAACACATCACTTGAACGGAACCGCAGGGGGCCACTTTTAGCAAGACCCCCAAACATCAAAATTTTCCTACCACCATAAACAGTTAGTGTGTGGCCCAAACGAGACGGTGGGGTCCATGCTACAGGTATCTCCCGCCAAATGGGCTTCTCTATTGACAGGTCAAGGAGGAAAGTGTCACTAAGAAGCACTCCAGAATCTGCACAACCACCAGAAACAATCAACTTGGACCCATCTAGGGTACAGGAGCTGTGCCATGATCTTGGAAGTGGAGGGGCCAAGCTGGCGATTTCACGCCAAGCTGGATGCTTGGCATCTAAATCCAACACAAAGACATCATTGAGTAAGCCCTGCCTACCACAACCTCCAAATAAAACCAAATGAGATCCGTTAACACAAGAAAGTGTGTGGCCCCAGCGTCCAGGGGGTGGAGAGCTCACTTTGACATGTTGCCACTCTGGGCTACGAGAATTTAAGTCCAATACAAAGGTGTCATTCATTGGTTGCATGTTGACCCCCTCCCCACCAAAAAGAACCACTCGATTCCCAACTGCACACGCGCTGAAGTTGCAACGAGAGGGTTCAACAGCACCTCCAACAGTTAGCTTCCTCCATGCTGCTGCTTCAAGAGTGGTCAGCTCTCTTGCCAATCTACCCCATCCTAGTCTCTTAGCTCCAGGCACCGTCTCTAACACCCGAGCTGTTTCACTACCCCATGCATTTTGACAGACCACTCTCCACAGATCCTCATTCTTTGTCAGCTCATAGAACTGCCTGCAGACAGAACCAATAGATGCAATATCTCTTGGGGTTAATCGCGAAAGAATCTTGAGAGACAGGACTTCATCACTCAACTGTAGTATCCCACAAATCCCACGACTGCTATTCCAATTTCCATCTGGACCTAGTCCGCAAAAAGAGAGACTAGAGCGAAACCGATTAGATGATCTCGTGGACTCCTTAGCTGAAGATCCTGGAAGTGGACCGAGATCAAGATGTGCTTCTGTGAAGAACTGAACACCTATAATATGAGTTATTGCGTCCTCATCATCATATATAGGCACCATACGCAATCGATTCATCAATGGGGATCCGTCCTTCCTAAAATTTAACAATTCACCTTGAAATTCAACCCCAGCCTCAAGGCATCTTCTTATTTCTGAAACTACCGTGGAATCCACCAGTGGGTGCCTTCTTTTGGCATATGGTCCTCTGCATTGCAAGAAACGACTGCCAAAATATCCCACACAATTTGAAACAAAGAATTACTTTCAACAAACACTATATACTCAAAGACAAATACAGCATTGATAGATCACAAAAAAATTCTGGCCACGAAGTAAAAGTAATCATTTCAGATGATGCTTTGCAGAGTGAAGCAAAGCGAAATAATGGAATACCTAAATAAAACCAACTCTGCATAACATATGGGTACCTAACAGATGTATAGAGCAATACGAATTTGACACGGTATATATATATATGAATATGAGGACCTACATTAGTATCACAAGGCCAAAAACGATGTCATTAAGTTATATTTACAACGTTCTATAAGGGCAACAGATCTTTTCAAATCAACCAAATGGTAACAGATATGCAAAACCAAAATATACAAACCATGGAAAGATTAATGCTTTTAGTATTTGAAACCTGAACTAGGCAAATCCAAGCCACAAGCACTCTTTGCTAGAATCCAATCTCCAACATTAGTACATAAAGCGTTGGGGAGCTAGGGATATGAGTGATCTCATTTTCGTGATCCTACAATTCGTTGTCAAGTTGTCTTGATGCACTATATGAATCTCAGTTATAAAGGTTAACAAACATCATATTCAAGTTTGAGAAAACCCCTGTCATCTGAGCATGCAACAGATTTGCATATATTCTATTCATCTGAAACCACTAGTAATGGCCAATATCAATATTACAAATCTTTACATTTAAGCAAGTCACACTCGTAGTTTCCCCTCTTTACAAATGCAAGCATTTCTCATGATAGTTTTACATAACTAAGGTGCTTCAAATTGTGTAGGAACAGTTATGTTTGTATTGACCTAGATAAGAAACCTATGCTATGCATGCATTGTTCAAGGTTGCAATATCCACCATTAACTCAGAGAGAAATGCACATCAGAAGCCACATCACGGAATAATAATGACAGTACACATTTAATACTAGATAGAAGAAGAAAGTGAATTTGGTGACAGATTCAAACATATTGCAGAGTCGTGAGACAGTATTGAGTGATATGCACCAATGCAATGATGACTTGGACAACTCGATTGAGTCATCCAAGACGTCTCTGATCAGCCATGAGACAACTGACAACCGTAGTTTACAAAAGACATGGAACGATATCCGGATAAAAAATGCTCTGTTGGATACGACTAGAACAACTCTTAACAGATAAGGCCGATTCATAGAACCATGAGTGCACACAATTTATCCTATTGTTAGCCAATACAAAATGCACGAGCTAAGGCGGGAGAGAATTTTGATACCAAAGAGAGACCATGAGAAAGTTCAAAAACTTTTTGACGATGTGGCAATTACATAATTTTTAATTTTATATTTCTCTGCAAAAAATAGCTCATACTTCACATTCAACTTCTTAAAAAAGAAAAAGGAAAGAATTTGAGCATTTACCAGAATCCATGTTTTAGCATCTCAACAACAAATGGCTGCCACTAATTATGGTCTACACCAAAATAGTACTTAATATATTTCATGTACTATTTCCTATACAACTTCATGATGTCCAGCAGAATTTAGACTGCTGAGGGGAACAAGAAGAAACCATTTAGAGCACACTTGTTACTATTTCATCTAATACTTTAAAATTGGTATGTTTGGACCCAGCTTTTTTATGCTGTTTTGCCCAAGCAACATAAAATAGCTCCTCCCCCCCTCCACAAAAAAAACTCCCCGGCTTTTTCATCAACTTTCATAATAACTTTTGACCTAAAAAAACCGTTTTGAAAGGTTTTTTTGAAGCAGTTTTTACCGGTTTTTAGGAAGCTTTTTCAAAGGTCCCACTTAACTTTTTAGTTTATTATATTCATAAAATATTATTAATCACATAAAAAATTGAAATTCATATTTTGAGAACTATTAGGCGCAATCTACACATACATGTCATTATTTTTTTTATTTTGACACAAAAATCCAAAAAAACTAGAAAGTCTCCCAAAACGGACTTTTCTACTTTTATCAACTTTTTGAGAACACCCCAAGAACATTTTAGAAGCTGATTTTTTTCCTACATTTTCTTTTTTTGGTTAGACCATCCGGTATCCGAAAGTCACTTTGGGCTCTGACTAATCCGGATTCGAGCCGGGTAGGACCACAAGGACGACAAAGCTCTCCCTACCGAGCGCAGCTGCGTTCCCAAGACTTGAATTTTTTTTTTCCACTACATTTTCAAACCTCTATTTCGCACCCAAAAATATCAACTTCAAACCATGGTTCAAGGTATCGGCCGAGTCCGATACGACTCGGCCACTACCGTTACGATAACGATACCCGAAACGTAAAAATCACGAGAAGAGCTAATATCGGCGGTATCTCGACGATATCTCGGTGGTATCTCGGTATCTCGGCGATATCTCGGTTGGACTCGGCCGAAACGAACCGAGTCAGACATATTTATGGATACATATTTGTTTTTTTTTTTTTTTTTAAATTAGGTACTAGTAAGTTAAAAAAAAATTCTAATAACATATGTTTAAAGTTTAGTGTGTCCTTAAATAAAAACATTCAACCTAAATGATGATAACTATTTTTGGTAGCGTCCTTATAATTCATTTTTATTATGTTTAATATGTTAAATAATGTATTTTTGGAATATAATGCAAGAATGATGATATTTACATATTTTTAAACATTTTCATGATTTTTTTAAAAAAAATTGGGTCTTCTATCTAATGTTTTGAGCGTATCGACCGATACTACGCCGCGACCGATGTGTCTCAGTGCCCTCCGAGTCGATGACCGATACCGTGACTTTGAACCATGCTTCAAACGGGCCCAATGTCCAAACTTTTTTGTTCCCTACTTTTGGCTAACAAAAGGTTTATAGTCACTTCTATTCTTTTGACATAGCCCCACAACATAATCAAAATACAAAAAGACCCCTTCAAAGCTCTTCTGAAACAATTGTGCTTCAAGAGGCCAAAGCAAAATACATCTCATACTTCCTCAATTCCTCTACTAGAAGTACAAATGTAAACCTAAATCTATTAATAGATATTGATTTTTGATTGTAAAATCTATTCACCGATTAAGATAGTCTGTTGGATTTCTCATCAACAAGATTTTGTTCTATGATGCTTGTATCTTTTTCTTTTTTTCTTTTTTTTTTTTTTGACTATGATGCTTGAATTTGAAAGCCCTAAATCATGGATGAAAAGGCAAATGCTACATCTAGGTCACAGTCCTCAAGTTTCTCATGTGGGTTGAGTCCCTAGTTCTCCCAATCAACTTCATGATCAACAAATGAGGTTGGAAGCCAGTTCTAGCTTAAGGAAATTTATGTAATGTCTGAAAGTCTCACGAATGTGTTTGGGAAATGGGCAAAAAGCCCATATAGTAAGTGCACACTTCACAGACAGTAAGAAGATGAGTTAATATGCCACTGTTCTTGAGATACACGTCAACACATCAAAGGAGTAACAACTCCTGATTATTATCCTCCACCAATTTCTTCTTTGAAACCTTCGGTCAGAGATACAAATTCTTCAATGACTTGTAGCCTTACAACTACATACAAAAGTAGCCACAACTTGTAAACCTGCTACCACACCAATATACTAGGCAGGGTCCTGATACCAGAGATAAACAACTCACATGGGTTTGAGTTATTATTACGAAGGAAAAACAAGGCTCATGAACAACATTGATGAGGGGCTCAAGTGTATGACAGCCTGCATAACCAGTGTTACTACGTGAAAACAAGTTGGACAGGTAACTTCTGACAAAAAGTATACTGAATTTCTTGATCCAAATTACAGAGACTGGGAAAAAAAATAAAAGTATCCACTAACAACCTTTTCTAGGATTTCAATAAGGAAAGAATGTTTGATTGTCCATATTATTCTCTTAAAATTCATCCCCTTCCTAAATCAATCAAAACAGGGAGAACTTAATATCATTATTATACTATAGTTTTTGCTTTACATCTAAACCACATCCACCCAGGCACCATATGTACACCTATCTAAAGCTTTCTAATATTTCAAGGGGTTCATCCCCTCCCTCCCTCTTGCCCAAAAAAAAAAAAAACCCAAAACAAGAAAAAACACACTGGAGGCCACCCACCTTCTGTCTATGATATCAACCAAAGTTTGGATATGAGCATAATCTAGTTTTGGGTCCACCTATTGTTGAGAAACAAAGGAGCTGTCAAATACGATCACATATTCCCATGGTTCAAACAATTGATTGAGTCTCATTCCACTTGATAGAGTGATATCTGACTTTGGCCCTTTTCATTCTCATACCATTTCAGTCGTGTAAACCACAAATCTCAATCGACTCCCGACTCGAAGAACCCCTTGGTCGGCTTGACTAAGTCACCATCATCAACTCGCAAAGCATCAACTAAGAAAATTCTGCAATGTCATGATATGCCCTAAATCTCTTGTCATGTTCACTTCTTCTATTGGTTATATTACGTAGATCTTTTGATACCATTCCATGATGACGCAACGCAACCAATATATCTCAGGGTCATCTGAATCCAGATGGTTGTCACTGAAATCTAAAACATGTTGTGGTGCTTGGGTGGCTCCATCCATGGGTACTCTAGAGGATGGTGTACCTCCTATCAAGCCAACACAATAGTGTAGCTCTAATTTTCTACATCCACTTTTTTTTAGTCTCCTACATCATGGGGAAAAAGGGTTCTTAAGCACGCTAAAAGTCCACATACAAGTTAAATTATAATCAATAAAAAAGGTTCCTACCCATTCCACAAAAATAACACCAACTATAAAATATTAAGAAAAAAATCCCACACATTACAATTGAGGCCCCAAAAAGCCCCCAATGTCCCTAATCTAACACTTACTACATTTATCTATACTACTCTAAAATATAAAAATAATTTTAAACATTTTTTTCCATTTACACCCTCCAACAATAAAAGTATTACATTCTTATCCTTTAAAATCAATGGCATATTAAACCTAAAACCCTCTACGCTACTACTGTTACAACACTCTCTCTCTCTCTCTCCTGCGCAATTACTAGTCGATTAAAAACAAACAAACAACCCTCTTTTCCCCTCCCCCCTCTTCATCTCGCTCTCTAATGGTCACTTAGTGGATCCACAGATTATTGGGCTTTGCTCTACAAGTGTTGCTCCTCAAGTCATTATCATCTCTGTAAATTTCTTTAATTACAAAAATTCACTTACAAAATTGAGCAAGAACTGTAAAGCTTCTTAGTGGCTCAACAGATTTACGAGCATCTCTCTGCAATGGTGACTAAAGCCTTGTTCTAATCACTATCCCGAGGCTATGGCATGTCAAGAGTTATGTGGGTCTCTTTTTCATCATCGTCACTTCTTTTCATCTCTGAAACCCAACAAGAAGATAGTTTTTTTATTTTTTTTAAATCAAAATAAGAAGATAGCTAACTCATCCCTAAATTGGCATTCTGTTCACAGGATTGTTTCTTCATATCAGGGAACTTAAGTTTGTATTCGCGCCTTTCCTCTTCATTGAATAGCAACTTAAAAAGGTTGGTGATAGCAGTTTGATTCATTTACTACACCATACATTTTATTTTCTTTAGAAATTTCTTACGTTGGATTTTAATTGGAATTACATTACTTTCAAGCATTAGTATTTCAAGCAAGACTTCCGAAGGTGGGTCGATTGCATAAAAGGTTCATTGAATATAGAAAATCATTGTACTTTGAGGGGTAATCAAAATGCAAGTATGTGGCTTGTCTTGTTATTTTGGGTGGTTGGATTTATTGTCCTTTTTCTAAGTTGATGTTCATTTATCACTTAGTTTTAATTTGTTAGAGCATCGTCAACCCTCGCTCTTTTTTAAATCTAAATTTAAATTTGGGTAAAAAATCCTAAAAAACACTCTAATGTTATAGCTAAACTCATCAAATCAAGAAAGACTTAAATTTTTACTCAAATCTAGATAGATTCAAATCTTTACTCAAATCACCAATGATTAAATTCTATTCTCATTTAAATTTCAGGTTGTCCTCTTTAACTTTGAGTTTTTTAATTGGAGTGTTTTGTATCAAATCAAATTTTTTATTCAAATGTTGATATTTCATTTAATCGGTTCATGCTTCTTGGATGATTAGTTTTTATACATGAGCTTCATCAATTTCAAGACTAGAGAAACTCAGATTTTGTGGTTGAAGTGGTGTCTATCCTAATCTCTCTCTCTCTTTCTCTCCCTCCATCTCCCCCCTCCTCCAAGCCAATCTTTCTGTTGTGCTTTTTATCATCCCCAAGAGATCAACTATTTGTAGACTAGAAAAAGGGATGCCAGGTATGTAATTGGATTTTCTATTTTGTAAAACATATACACCCACCCAAATACACTGGATCACCTTGCTACATAGGAATTCAACGAGAGACAAATAAAATCTTTTCATCAACAAAGTTATGGTCTTGCTTATGACGAAATTATTCACGGTCTTGCTTATGATGAATGGGAGTATAAGTATAATTTGATTTATTTTTAAAATTGAATAGGTTCACTAGGTTGAACTCTATGAATTCTTTGGCTAATTTTGATTCTTAAGGTAGTTATGTGTATTGCTAGATGGATCATCAACAATTTTGGATTGCTTCCACCTACATTTTTCCTTCTATTTACTAGAAGTACATGCTTAGAATTGCCTAAAGATTCGATAATGATTACCACTTGGAGAAGGATATACTTTGACCAATGTATTGGTACCAGAGGCAAGTTTCACTATTCTTTGTTGCTTTCAATTTTTTGTGATTCTTTCCTTTAGTTTGGAAGAAAAAATAAACCCCTCAAAAATTATTATTATTATGACAATGAAATTATTATAATAGCTACTTGCACCATATAAGTTGAACTGTTGAACAAGGCATTTATGTTAAAGCTTGTCAATGTGGTTGGTGAGTCATTAGTAACTATTTACTATGACAAATCACAAATAGAGACACAGTGAGTTTTAGTTCTGAAGTAAACCAAACACCTTTTTTAACGGTTGAACTGAATTATAGATGGTTTCAAGTTGTTATCTTTACGTTAAAAACATTTGATACAATAACAACATAATCATTTGGATAAATCACTAGGTATGGTTTTGTTCTTTGAATAAATAAGTTGTATTTACCAATATTTAGATTTTGGCCAATATTTATTTGGTGAACACATGGTGTTACCTCTCTGCAAAGTTGTCCATTGACTTGAAAGATGATACTTGATAAACTATTATTAAATTGGTACTGTGGGCTCAATTTATGGGGTTGTATGTTTTCATTGAATAAGGCCTTATAGTTTGGCAATGAGATATTTTTCAGTTTCAAAATTGATTTAGTTAGGCTTATAGGCACTTCAAGAGTGCACATTTTCTTGATGTTTTAGTGAAATCCCAGTAGTTTGATCACATAGGTATATCACTGGATGGACAATAGACTTTGTTTAAATTAATCAAGATTCTAGAAAGACATGAAGTAAGATCATTAAATTTGTTCACGCAAATTGGAAAAAAAATAAAAGCTTATAACAAACTCATAGATTGTAAAATGTTTGCTAAAGTAAACATCATCGAATTTCGTATGATATAAATCACAGTGTTGAATAAGGAATGAGAAAGGTCATCTCTTCTCTCGGGTTCCTATGGTCATATCGAAAGAGAAAAGTGAGAGTTTGTACCTAATGGTTTTGGTGTTTCTTGTCCACTATGAGTAGGAGATTAGTAGAAGTGTGTACCTGTATTGTGGCAATTCTTTTAACTTGGTTGGGTTCTATTCAAAATTTAGCTTAAATAGTTGAGCAATAATCGTTGGATTCTCAAAGATTAGTGACAAGACTTCTACTGTCAAAGATTCACCAATATCAGCAAGTCGTGTTATGTGAAGTCCAAATGGAAATTTTTTGGTTAGTGCATATCAACTGTTTTCCATGTTTCTAAAGGTGCCTGTGAGTATGAGTTATAATATATCTAAAGACGCCAAAAGTATCTTCGGTTCATCCAGTGATCAATTTCCGTACTACTTTTTCTAAAATGTATTAGTCCACTTATAATAGGAGGGCATATATTGGCATTTTTTTCACCTTGAATATCCCAAGAACATAAAAAACAATGGTTACAACATGTACTTCAATTTTTTTTCCATATCATAGTGTAAAAATTGTAGATGCCTTTTCCTTCTTTCTTTTGCTATGAAACATGGACACACTCGAGAACCCGACATATCTGTGTCGGACACCGACACTTTTCGGACACTCTCGGACACGTGTCTGATCCTCTTTTATCTATGTCCATAATTAAATGATAAATTTTTAATTTCGGACACGTGTCAACACTTCTTGGGTGACGTGTTCAACACTTCTTTGGAACGTGTCTACCACTAAACAATAGACATTTATTAAAATGAGATTAACAAAATTTAAAAATTTGAGAACATATAATTACTAATACTAGACATATTAAAGTTGTACTCCAAATATAATAATAAAAAACAAAATATGCATAAAAAATTTTAAAAAAAAGAATTGAGAAAATGAGAGCAATTATTTAAATTATATATTAGGTAAACATTGTCTACAAAAAAAATGATAATTATTGACTACAATAACGATGTTTTAGTCTAAAAATTCAAACAGATGACTAGACAATAAGTTTTTTTATCATAAAATATCGATTTTTTTATGAATTGTATATCATTATCACTATATTTGCAATAAATTATATAATATTATATATAAAATAAAATTATTTTTAGCGTGTCCGTATCCTACTTTTTTTAAGAAATGTCGTGTCAACGTACCCATGTCGTGTCGTATCCGTGTTCATGCTTCTTAACTCTTTTGGAGTATATTCAAATGAGGTAATGTAACTATCACTAGATTGAAGAAAATTTCGTGCACTCTAGCCTTTATATATTTCAGAGTGCCCAACCCCAAGACATAAAAGAAAACACTTCTAATATGCATTTGGAGAAATTTAAGAAGATATGGTATATTACTGATATTGTTCTTTTTACAAATGAACTTACATGAGCTAAAAGGTATTGATATTTATTTGTTTGAAACCTTTTTTCCAGGTATCCTTATTGTGATAGAGGTGCAGTGTTCTCTCAATAACACAGGAAAGTGTGAACTTCTCCATAAGCTGGAAAATGCCAATCGAAAATGGTGAAGAGAAGATGTGAAAGACAATGAGAACGTTGTACATATTTGTTGGACAAGAACATGGTTCGTTGGTCGAGAGAATAAAGACTCAACAGCCAATTGAAGTCCTTATGAACAAATAGAGAGTTCTTGATACGTAAAAAGAACAAAGCTGCCTAAGGATTAAATGAATAATTACAAGAACTTTTGGTGCAATGCAAGGATATCATGGTCTAGGAAGAATAATGGATATGAAGGAGCAGAAAGACAAACTCAATATGCAATAT
The DNA here is from genome assembly GCA_023539305.1 of Ilex asprella. Classification (NCBI taxonomy): domain Eukaryota; kingdom Viridiplantae; phylum Streptophyta; class Magnoliopsida; order Aquifoliales; family Aquifoliaceae; genus Ilex; species Ilex asprella. The sequence goes on along the minus strand of CM042188.1, from coordinate 21,441,013 downwards.
TTCATGTCAATACTGTTCACATTCATCGCATGTGTGTATCGACTAGTATAATTATGTAATGATTTCTAAAGTGAAAAGCCATAACGTCAACCAAAACAACAAAAGCCACCAAATTTTGCACTCTAAATCATCCAAAATACTAAAAAAAAAAACCATTTTCAACTTCGAAGCAGATAAATATTCTCAAAACATTTACATTTAACACAACTCACCAGTTACGCCCGAGAACCTCTTCGGCCCGATATCCGGTCACCATCTCAAAAACCGAATTGACGTAAATAATCGGTTGGTCGGGCTCCAAAGCGTCGGTGACGACGAATCCGCACGGCGCCGGTTGAAGCAACAAGTCGATTGGGAACGGGAAGGGCCCACCATCGTTCAACAAGAACCCTTCTTCGTCTTCGCTCACATCAGAATTGCTATCCCACTCCATGCGCCTCTTGTTGAAGCTCTCTTTCTTTATTCAACCCATCACCTGAAAGGGGTTTTCAAGACTTTCTGGGTATGTCTTTTTCTTCACCTCTTCCGTTTTCTTCAATAATTTGGAGAGGAACCTCGAGATTTCTTGATAGAGAGAAGAACCATGGGGATGTAAATGGAAACTAGAGAGAAAGTGAGAGAGGGTGGGGGTTAGGGTTTCAGGGTCTTGGGTTTGAGGAGATTGGGGGAAGTGTGTACGTGAGAGAGAAAATGAATGGTTGGCGAAGATTGCCGAAAAAACATATCGGGAACTTGAACCCGATTAAGGCTGATAGGGTCGAGTACTTTAATCGGGTCGAATCACATTTATGCCATCCCTGTTAAAGATGCCGCTTGGGACCAACGCAATTACACAAACATGGCATCTTTGTTTTTTTTATACAATTACGCCTTGAAGTTTATTACTTAATCACTCAGACTTTTTAATTTTTAAAATATTATTCACAGATTTACAATAATTTGTACACGCATAACACTTAGACCCCTGTTATAAATATATCCGTTAATAAATCACATATAGACTACCTTAAAGTTTGTACGCATATAATACTTGGACTTCTTAAATTTAAAATGTTATAATTAGATCAAAAATATTTCAATCAAAATTAAAATATTAATTATTTTAAATTTTACAAACAAAATTCATGTTCTATTGTAACATTTATTGAAATAAAATTAATTTTTTAAAAAAAATTGTAATTAGTATACAATTATACAATCTATTAGAATAAAACTAAAAAATCAAATTAGGGGTCTAAGTCATTCTTAATAAAACATGAATTTTAAAACCAAAATTCATGTTCCATTATGTCATTTATTTAAATAAAATCAAAAAAAAATCTGATTTTTTTTAAAAAAAAATAGTTGGTATACAATTATAATTGTAACACCCCGCATTTTCTTTTATAAATGTATATAGTTATAGGATAGATAATTATTGTGAAAATGAGGATATGTATAATGATGAAAGAATGAATCACATAGGTTAAAACATTAGAAATGAATAATTGGGAGACAAATGGATTTGGGAAGTTTAAGTTTCAAAGACATTTGAGATTGGAATTAGTTATTAGATAAGTTTCTAAATGTTTCTAGGTCAAGATAATGTTTCCATTGAATCCGGAAGGTCGAAAAACCTTGGGAAAGGTAATATAAAGTGCATTGGAAACTTGGAAGACGGAGGAAGAATCTGTCTGCTGAGTAGTACCGGTACCCCGATTTCAGAAGGTTTTTGGTACCGGTACCGGGTACCGGTACCGGGTACCGGTACACCCGATAAAAATCTGGACATTTAATGTCGCGACCTTGGTCCAATTTTAGCCTTATAAATATCCAAGGTCGTCTATTTTGGCCCTATTTCGGCCACTCCAACATTAGAAACCTTAAGAGAGAAAGAAAGGAAGAGAAAAGAGGAAGGAAGGAAGAGAAAAACAAGAGTCAAAAAGGGTTATCCAAGATCAAAAACCTAGTTTCCAAGAACACAAGGTAGGGGATTTCTTCTCTTTCTCTTACATTGAGGCTAGGTTTACTTATATGTATTCTTTACACTCTAAATTTTATATGTATGCTATAAATCATTGATTCTTGATATCCTCATGAATATTAACATGCTTTAAACAATATAAGTGGTGGGCCAACCATTAAACCCTAGTTTCCAAGAGAGATGAACTTTCTTTTCTAAATTTTGATTTACCCTTGATTTCAAAACCTTAGTGTTTCATATTGAAAAATAAAATGATGTTGTTGTGATCTCTTGTATTTTACATACTTAGTTATTGAAATTGTTACATGATAAATTTAGGAATTTGGCTTATAAATTGGAGACTCTTGAAATTGTTGGGCATTTGAGAATATATTGGATAATGTATTGCTTGTGTGGTGATTTGGATAAACCTTGAGGGTGAGAGGTTCCTTGTAAGGATGCTCATACCAAGAGAGGACAATTTGTGACATTATCAAGAGGTTCCTTATAAGGATGCTTGAATAACTCAAACCTTGAGGGTGAGAGGTTCCTTGTAAGGATGCTCATTCCTAAGAGAACAATAGTATATAATGTGTTGAAAAATAATAATATTTTTTGAAATGGATGTTTATGGGAATTGGTTATTATGGTATATTTCTATTAGTATTGTAATTTAAACTTGAGATCCGTTGTTAAATGTCCTTGTTTTACTTCAAACATTATGTATGTTATTTGTGAAATGAGACCACCAATTTTATATGTTTTTACAAACCTTGTTTGAGTTTGTAAAGATTTTGCTACAGAGCTTCGTGTTCATCGCCTACAATTACATTTTTCAGATTTAGTGCTAGAGGAGGATCTCGGCATCGACGAGTCGGAACATTGGGAGGCTCCACTCGAGGGGAACCTAGATCCCGAGGTGGATATTTAGAACCGTGGTTTCTTTTGTACTAGACTAGAAAATTCTTTTGGACATTGTGTAGTCTAGTTTCTTTTGTAATTTCTGCTGCGCTATAATAGTAAACTTTTCATTGGGAATGTAAAGGCCAAAGATGGCATATTCTTTTGGGATATTGATGTAAATGTTATGAATCATTGCGATGAAGTCTTCTTTATTGATGGTTTATCTTAGTGCTCTCATGGTATGAATTGTTATTGAATGTAATGCCGTCCAAGGCGTATTTTGGGGTGTTACAATAATATCCATTAGAATAAAACTAAAAAAATAAACAAGAGGTCGAATTGTGATGAACACAATATCTTTTAGCTTCAATTGTGATAGTTTGGTATTTTAATTTGGTTGTTTAAACAAATTAAATTCTGATAGACAATATAACTGTATACTTATTGCGATTTTTTAAGAAAAAATTAATTTTTGATTTTTGATTTTATTTTAATCTATAATATAAAACAGAGCGGGGCTTCAATAAGCCGATTGAACGGTCACGAAAAATTTCATCTAACGGTCTCAATTCTCTCATTTCCCCCTAAATTCATCATTTTTCACCCAGAAATTTTTTCAAAAATTTGGCTTGTCAATCATTTCATCTGTCAGGCCTCAGCCACTTCCCTTTCTCGGTACAACGCAAAAAATGGTCTAGGCCATCTCACTCACTCATTATCTATCTCTTTATCTCTCTCCCTTTGTTTCTTCTTACCAGCAACACCATCACCACCACCGAAGTCAGCAACACCACCACCGCCCCAAGCTTTCTTCAGAGGTCATCTCTCTCTCTCCCTCGGTTTTTTCTTACCACCACCACTGCCGAAGTCAGCAACACCACCACCGCCCCAGCGATACCACCAACAACACCGCCGCTGCTAACCCCCCAGGTATGCCTCATCTTTCTGTCTGTCTCTCTCACACACACACCCCCATCCTACCCCGCCTCTTCGCTGCCCTCTTCTACACACTCATCACCCACACACAAATCGCACCCACACCCA
>CM042188.1:21397388-21427124 GCA_023539305.1 Ilex asprella | reverse complement strand
GTCTCTGTACCACACCAGTGCTAGCACCCGTCTGGATCGGACCTCCCCTCATAAGGCTCTGTTGTCGCTGAATATCCTCTATGTCTCTCTCCACAAGTGCGGCTCTGTCAACAATATCTCCATAATCCCGAATCTTGAGAGCCACCAACTTCTCTCGAATGAACGGCCTCAATCCCTGCTCAAAGCGCTTGGCCTTGTTGGCCTTCGTGGATATAAACTCCGTAGCATAACGGGATAGCTCCTCAAACCTTCTCTCGTACTTGGCCACAGTCAGGCTACCTTGTCGTAAGGCAAGAAAATCGATCTTCATTCTGTCTCTGATTGATTCTGAAAAGTACTTGTCTTGGAAGACTTGATCAAACTCCTCCCAAGTGAGAGCATCTGTATTGCTTCTTCTTTTCATGGATTTCCACCCATGATCGGCTTCCCCCTCGAACAAGTAGGTAGCTAAGCCAACCCGTAAATCCTCGGCAATCCCCATGCCTTCACAAATATTCTTCACTCGGTGGATCCATTTATCTGCATCCAAAGGGTTAGAGCTCCCTTGGAAAGTAGGTGGGTGTTGGCGTAGAAATTCTCGAAGGACTACCATCCTCCGATTCTCATTCCCATTGCCCGGTACTTGGACTAGTGGATGAGCTCCACCATTGTGGTTGTTGGTGTTGTTGTTGTTCCCATTCTGGTGTTGCACCAGAGTGGTGAGCTCCCTTAGGCACTGATAGATGCCATTCATGGCATCGGGAGGTGGTGGTGGTGGTGGATTTGCTTGGCCTCCACTACCACGCCCACGTCCCCGCCCACGTCCACGTCCTTGTACACCGTCCATCCTGCACATCAATTCACAATTTAGTTCTTTGATATACAAGACATCCTAATTGTCGATTTAAACCAAAGTATAAGGCTCGTGTAAAATTTAGATCAATCATCTTAATCAACCTAATCCTATCTCTCTAGTGGTAATCCATAACCAACAGCTCCCATGTAAGACCTAAAGCCTAGGCTCTGATACCAAATATGTAACACCCCAAAATACACCCTGGACGGCATTACATTCAATAACCCTTCATACCATGAGAGCACTAAGATAAATCATCAATAAAGAAGACTTCATAACAATACTTCATAACATTTACATCAATATCCCAAAAGAAATATGCCATCTTTGGCCTTTACATTCTCAATAAAAATTTACTATTATAGCGCAGCAGAAATTACAAAAGAAATCTAGACGATAAAGTGTTTCAAAATAATATCCTAGTCTAGAACCAAAAGTAAACGACATCTCTAGATGTCCCACTCGGGATCCAAGTATCCCTCTAGTGAAGCCTCTCCAAGGTACGACCCGTTAGCACCGAGCTCAACCTCTGGCTCAACATCTGAAAAAGGTTCAACTGTAGGGGGTGAGCACGAAACTCTGTAGAAAAATTCTCCCAAACCCATACAAGGTTTAGAAAAGCATATAAAACGGTCGATCTCATTTTTAACATAACATAGATGCATAATTTGAAATAAAGCAGTGACATTTAAAAAGGATCTCAAGTTTATTTTAAAACATTACTTAAATGAATAAACGAGCAATCACACACCAATAATAATCATTAATGGTTATAAACAATTCCCAATAATTCTTTAGGTAGGTGGCATACTTTGTGGTAACCTCCACCTCCTTTTAGGTCACCGTGGATTCTCTAGCATCCTTACCGGGAACCTCTTGAGAATGGATGAGCATCCTTACATGGAACCTCTCACCAATCACTACATTGTTTTCCAAACATCTGTACCGGGAACCTCTTGGGAAGGGGTGAGCATCCTTACAGGGAACCTCTCACTATAACGGACTTATTTCTCAAGCATCCTTACCAGGAACCTCTTGAGAATGGATGAGCATCCTTATATGGAACCTCTCACCAATCCTTACATTGTTTCCCAAACATCCTTACCAGGAACCTCTTGGGAAGGGGTGAGCATCCTTACAAGGAACCTCTCACTTATGTGCGTCACCAACAACCCAACCAAGCCCACAATTTCACAATTATCCCAATTTACAAGTATTTATTTAAAATCTAAAAAGATATCATGCAACAATTTCACAACCAACCAAGAAAAGTACATGAGATCACAATAGCATCATTTTATGGTTCGATATGAAACACTAAGATTTTGAAATCAAGAATTGAGAACAATTTAGAGAAAAGTTCATCCCTCTTGAAATCTAGCGTTTTTAATCAAGGAAAAGGATTCAAGGGTTAATCAAACAATAATCTTGTTTATATCATGGTAATAGTCACAAAGGTATTAAGAAACAATGATTATATAGCCAACATGTATAATTTTAAAGTGAAAAGATTACATATATATAGGCCCTAGCCTCAATGTAAGTGAGTGAGAGAAAACCCCTACCTTGAATCCAAGAGTTTTAAGCTAATCCAAGCTCCAAAGATCTCCTTCTTGTCTTCTCTTAGGGTTCCAAGAGGTGTGGGTAAAGGTGTAGTACAAGTGTAGAAGAAGAGAGGATAAAAATGGTGTTCTTGAGAAATTTCGGTTTTGATTTCTATGGGGTATAAATGTATCTTGATCTATGTGTTTTGATCTTCCTCTCTTTCTCTCCCAAGCTATCTAGGGTTTAGAATGGTGTATAGACGACTCCGGAGGCGGCCTAAAGTATTTATAGGCCCAAAAATGTGACCTAGATCGCGCCCCAAGAAGGCTAGAAATTTATCGGGCGTACCGGTACGCTGAGGCTACTGGAGTGCTGCGTACCGGTACGCTTTAGCGGGCAGATTTTTGGTCCGACTTCCAGGGAAGTTTTGACCCATTTAAAGGTCGAATTGAAATTTTTTCATGAAATATACTTTTGTAACCTTGGATGTCTACTATCTACTGTAAAAATTTCAGAGTAATTGGACTTAAGGATAAAAATTTATGGCTAAAATACTAAGAGGTGTCCAAAATATTTTATACCCGAAATTTACATAATTTGTGTTTTTATTCCGGAGTACTTCCAAGCTTCCAATGCACCTCATATTATCTCTCTCAAGGTTTTTCGACCTTCCGGATTCAATGGAACCATTATTTTGACCTAAGAACATTTAAAAACTTATCTAATAACTATTTTCAATCTCAAACGCCTTTGAAACTTAAACTTCCCAAATCCATTTGTCTCCCAATTATTCATTTATTTTGTTTTAACCTATGTGATTCATTCTTACATCATTATACATATCCTCATTTTCACAACAATTGTCTCCATATAACTATATACATATATAAAAGAAAACGCGGGGTGTTACACCGTCACACCACCACAACCACCATCTGTACCACCACTTACATTGCCAGCACCTCCACCACCTTAGGTATGTTTTCCCCTTCACTTTTTTCTACTACACCCACACACAAATCCCAAATCCCCCCAAACCCGAAATCCCAAATCCCCCAAATCCCTTCCCTCCGTAGTCTCTGTTTTCCCTCCCCTCTCTCTGTACACTCACACAAACCCCCAACCCAAACCGGCCCATCCTCACTGTTTTCTCTCTCTCTCTCTCTCTCACACACACACACACACAAAACACATCAAAGGTCAGTTTCGTGAGTCCATTTTTATTTTCTAATCAATTTTTTTTATTTGTTAACTCTAATTTTTAGAAGTTTAATTTGATACTTTTTTTGTCTACAATTTTAATTTTGAATGTGCTATATTGAGTTCATGTACAAAACCAAAAGTTTTTTAAGAATTCAAATTAATGTATTTTCTTATCAAATTTCACTTATTTTAACTTTGGATGATGTAATTTTATGCTCTTATTAGTTTTGTTAAATTTGTAGGTATCGTGTTTGACTATTGGTACCTGGGATTTGATTCTTTCATAGTTTAATTTCTTTGGTGTTAAGTATTAAGGATTTACAAACCTACTTGATTAAGAGGTGGATATGTGTGTGTTTTGAAGGTTGAGAAGTGCTTTGGTAATGCTTCACTCATGGAATCAGTGATGAAGCGCTTTGGTAAGTATGTAGCTGTTTAGCATGGAAGAGTTTCATTTTTTATTTACCTTTTTTTTTGGAAATTTTAGCGTATAATGTATCAATTAGGTTTTTTTATTATTTTTTTTACATAAATTGAATGTTAATGACGTTTGGCAATTGTGATTGATCCATGCTAAACATTGCATTGATCAAATTAGTTTGCCTTTCATTTATTGGTAATATGAATTGTTTGGGTTTAAATTCAACTATTGATTTAAGGTAGGATTAGTACTTAAACATTGTGAGTGAAGTTACAGTGCAAGCTCATGGGAGTTAGCCTAGATTCTTTAATGCTAAAAAAGGATGTTGTGTGTGCATCTGAATATATATCATATTACCAACTGAGTTTAATTATAAGCCTTAATTACTGCAAATTCTGTTGATATTCTGGACAACATTATGACCATGTAACTTGAGTTTTCTACTAATGGCATTAAACTGGAGGAATGATTACATCAAAAGTGGGAAAGCGCCATACATTGACAGGTTTTGAAGTGCTAAAAGAACTTTATCTCTCTCTCTCTCTCTCTTACTGTCTCATAATGAATTTTGTTTTCTTTATTATGCTCTATATATCTTTGTTCTTGCTTGCACCTATGTAGGCACATAGTCGTAGGTATGGTCCATGTGTTAAATACATGATATGACTTGAACATGTCTCGGAGGTTTCAAGCACTATTTGACTGTTTCTGTGTTCTCTTCCCAGTCTGTTACCTGATCATAAGTTGAGGACTCTATTTAAGTGGCCTCTAAATCATCTTCCTGAGTCTAAAGACGGTTACTCTCTTCTACTCTTCTGGTATTGGGAGGATTGCTTGAAGCAGAGGTGTTTCTAAACCTTAATTCTTCCCTCCTCATCAAAACTTATAACTTCACACAACATGGCTATCTTCTATAAGTAGCTATCTTAAAGCAAACTTAATGGATGGGGTTTTTTCAGCCTTCATTTTTTATGTCCCTGGACTTTAAGTTAATGCCTCTCTTCATATTACTATGGCACAATAAGAACTTGGTTATATTTTTGTGATGGTGTTTTTATTAGTAGAGCGTATATGCCACTTACCAAGAAATAATATAAGCATGTCACATAGTCACGTCAAATAAAGGCTATCGAATTGGAAAAAACAAGCATGTTTGTTGAGTTTACAATTTTACATTTTGTTTGAACGACTCATGATCCCCCCTTTGGGCCTTTTGTGTTCCCTGAAATCAATTCTTGAGGTTATGTGACTGACGAACTACATGTTCACCATATAAATTCTAAGCACTTGACTTTCTTTCTAGGGGTATGTATACTTGAGAATTCCAATGGTCTTATGCTTGAGGAGGCATTAATGTCCTTCAGAGTTCATTTAGAAAAGAGTGAGAGAGAGAGAGTCGATAGTAAGAGTTCAAATCTCATCCCCTGTTGAATTTTAAGCCCGAACTTTAGTATTAATTTTAATTTCTATCCCCAAAAAAATTGCTACATTATAAATCTCTAACTTGCTGATCCAAGCATACCCATTTCCTCAGGCTTTCATCTTCACGTGGCTTTCAAGACTCTGGTTCTGGTACACATCCAAACACAAGTTAATAAATTCTCTCTCTCTGTTTTCTATCCCAAACTTTATCATTAATTTTAATGGTGTTTGAAAGGTGTATTTTTTTTTTGACTTATGTCGTATATCCCTAACACATGTTTTTAGCATCATGTTTGTAGGCATACACAGTACGTGAACTTTGGCCATATAGGTTCCTCCATATCTTCACCGACCCATCAGAGGAGCAAGTGAAACGCAACTATCAAGGTAAATTGACATTTATGTTTTTGGGAGGCATTAGATATTTTTGATGATTTGTGTTGTGATTATTTTTCTTCATATCTCTCTATTCGTATCAAAGTTGTTTGCTTTGTTGCTAGAGGTCGATTTCATATTGGTATATTTTGATGTGGTGTACTTAGTTATAGGGGAAGTTTTTACTACTTATATTGCATTTAGGAGTTTTTCCATACGATTTCTTTATATGTTTGGTTTTGCTAGATTTTGATTTCTTTGTTACTTTATGTATCAAAAAGAGCTATGGACACATTGCCGCCAACATCACATGATATTTTTCTATTTCTCCTGTCCAACATTAAGAGCGATTTCTTATGCTCTTCTTTATCATTTTTTTGGTTAAAGTACAATAACATTCGACATTGTGTGTTCCTTGTGGTGGGTGGATTCTATGTGTACATTTGTTTTTTGGGATTAAAATTCTCAGAGTAAGATTTTTGAATATAAAGTAGGTTTTATACGTTTGAGTGTGGCAAAACTACGACAAAATTTTTGTTCTTTTGGTGTTTGTATGATGATGTTTGAGGACTACACTTGCAAAAGTGGGAGAATTTGCACCACCATATAAACTACGACTAAATTTTTGTTCTTTTGGTGGTTATATGATGATGTTTGAGGATTATACTGGCTCAGTGGCTTCTTGAAAGCAATGAAAAATTGAATTTGCTAATGTTAAGGCTGGTTTGATGGTTGCTATATCACATGCATCATAAGTACTTTAATCATCTTTTACATGATGCTACCATAATATGGTTTTTTGCTGTCCGAGGGTGATCATTTCAACTGCTAGCATGGATGGAATGGAGGAATTATATATAGGAATGGGTGAGTTGGATTTTTTAATAGCTTCCAACTTAAACGGAATAGACATGAGACTCGGATTCTGATACCTTTTCGTGGTGGTATAAAACTAGCATAATATTTTTTGTTAAAAGACAATGAGTTCTAATTTTAGCTATTCTCTTGAGGCCCTTTACGCACGGTAATATTCCATGTTTGTTTATTTCTAACGTGTCTATGTTAAGTGTTTGATTGTTTCGTTTTTAAGAACAATGTAGTTTTTTTTTTTAATTGAACAATTTCAGACACCGATTATGGGGACAGTTTAGGCTTTCAGCTAAGTACATGTCCGAGTTCAGTGCTTGATTATTTCCTGTCCAAATTTAGTGCTCAAATTTTTTTGAATTGCACCGTGCCTTCAGGCACGTGTTATCCCAAGTAAATGATATAATAGAACATGAATTTTTGTTGTAAAATTTAAAATATTTGATATTCTATCTTTGATTAAAGTATTTTTGGTCTAAGTATAACATTTTAAACTTAAGGGATATAAGTAATAAATGTTTACAAACTTCAAGAGGTCTGAATATAATTTATTAATAAATATATTTATAGCAGGAGTCTAAGTGTTACGTACAAATTTTAAAAGGTTTGAATGTAATATTTTAAATATTAAAAAGCCTAAGTGATTAAGTAACAAACTTCTCTGAATGTAAATCTCCCCCCCCCCATTTTTTTAGTAGACAAGCATGGCATCTTATCATTATACGGCTACGCTATGACTCGACACTACAAGTGGACCGATTTGTAAGAAAGAAATGTGAAAACCGACGGTTACTGAGGTGGAAGTGAATGTTGGACACAAAAGTAACGTGAAAATAGAAATCCAATATATTCTATGAACTTTTTATGTCAATTGAAGGCGTTGATAAATTCTGATCAATTATCTGACAATTATACTTGGACATGTGGCAGGTTGAAATGCTGAAAAAAGTTATTTGTAATGACTTTACTATAACCGAACAAGTAGCTAGGCTATTCGGGACGAGTTAAAGTTAGTCTAGCCGAACCGAGCAGATAGCTAGGCTATCCCGACTTAGCTAAAATTGGTCCGACCTAGCAATAGATAAAACTCAACCGAACAGATAGCTAGGTCATCTCGACTGAGCAGAGGATAAGATCCGTCCGAGCTGTCATCCAATAGCAACCGAACTAAACAGAAAGCTCAAAAAGGAAGGATTGATTCGGTGTTCGTCATGACCAAACTGTTACGACCGAGCTGTTTTTTTTTTTTGGGTCAACAACCGAGCTGTTTAAACAGTGAACTTGGTGCTAAAAAGGCACTTATAACTCAGGCATTTTGGATAAACAAATCAACATAATTATAAATTTGTCATGAGGAATTGTTGGAGAAATTTCAGCAACTTCCCCAACTGAATCGCTGAATTGAAAGAAGGTGTACCACCTTGCATCTAAATTTACAGAAACTCTAAGGGGTTAATGACCTATAAAAGGAACAAGAAGCTAAGGTAAAAGATAGGCTGAACTCTCCTTGTCTTCGTGTAATTCTTCTCGTTCCTTTACTGACTTAAGAATCGGAGTGTCTTCGATCGAAATACTTCGATCTTGGACAGTTTGTTCGTTTTTCAGGCAGACAATATTGGGAGATAAAGTTCAAAAATGTTCTTTATTCAAAATATCAAATCATATTCTAGTAGGAGGTATCTTCAATTTTTGGCTCTTACATCAATAAATAAAAACATATATTTTTTAAGTTATCAAGGACATGTATATACAATATATGAGTTGTTGTAAATATTATAATTATATGGGTGACCCATTGCTGTCTACTCTTTACTATAGGCAAGTAAATTGTATTAGTGTCAAACCCCATAACCCCCACTTCATGGTGCGCTCAAGTAAATATTTGTAATTATTACCTTTAATTCTCATTAAGATTGGAGGCCTATAAAAAGAGGCTTCCACCACAATGATATATATAAGTTGAGAAACTATTTCTCTAGTATTTATATATTCTCTTGTTTGTTTAAAATTCTATGTTTTATATTTACATAGTTTTATAAAAAAAATTATCTCTTTTATTTATCATACGTCAAATGATGATTTGATTTCATAATTGTTACTTAAGCAAAGCATGAGATAAGTACCTACATACACTATATTTGTATTTTACAACTCTCATAAGTATCTCACAATTGATAACAAAGACAATCTTTTACTCTTTTTTTTTGTTCAATGATGGAATATACAAGAATTAAATTTTCATAGTTCATGAGTACTCATATCTAATAATATATTAATCACAAGAATGTGGGTGTCGCTATTTTTATATATTATTTCTAATAATTACATTTGCAATCAAGTAGGTGTTATTTATACTTGCAGGTTATGTAATTTACATCGTCATTGAGGATAAACAGATTATTATTTATGTATTTGTACAATTCCAATTGAATTTTTATATTTGAATTTTGAATTAGATTTTTCTTGAACGCTTGAAGAGATTCACATTAATCTTATGAATCTTGAAATTATTTACACTAACAAAAACATAATGAATTGGTTGCCAAAAACAACATTAATTTGCTATCAAAAGTAAAATTAATCAATTGTCATAAGTATTGATGAATTCACTGTCAAAAGCAAAATTAATCAGAAGATAGTGACACTATAATGAAAGTTCCGAAAAAAGATATATTATGTTGCTAAGAAGAAACTTTATCTTGACGATGTTTTTTAGATCTAAATAAATCTACCAAATTTTAAAGGCATACATCGTAATGGAGGTCACATTATCCTTTTAATTATTCTGAGTCAGAAGATTTGTTGGACAAACTTCTTGGTTTTTATATGGGGTTATATTATATAATATTAAGAATATTGAACTACATATTGTGATACACCTAAAGTGCTCCCAAAATTTTTAAATGACATTCTAATCTTAGACATCCAATATCAATTTTGAATTATTGTGAATACACATGAGTCAACTAAAGAATCATAATATCTTTTAGCAACTGATTATTCATTCCTTCATATATGGTGAAATTATTTATATGTCTATTTGACGTATTTTTGGATTGCGGGCATACCAAAATCCGAATAGAATTAAGATTTAAATACTTACGACCTTACCTACTCGAACCAATATGAAGTTCTAAAATCTGATTGTTTAGGCGATTGTAGCGATGTGTACGGCTACATTTGAATTCTTTTCTTTCAAGGACTTTAAATAATTTCTCAAATAAAAGTGCAAGGGACTAAACCGTAAAGAGAACAGTGAAAATGAAAAGTGGAAGGTAGCTGAGTTTGGAGATGAAACAAGTACTGAACTTAACATTAAACGAAAGTAGTAAAAGATCACTGGAGTGATGAATACAAGAAAAGTAAATTTGCTCGAGAGCAATAAATAAGTATAAGGTAGGTTGGCTTTATGAAGAGTTTGTGTATTTGATCGTGGATCCTTTTTTTAGTGGCCTAGTCTTTGTTATTTATAGAGCTGACCTTCAGCCTTTGATCCATCTTTTCTAGGCAATATTGTGATCATGGCCTTGTCCCTCGAGATGTGTGGATGTGCGCTGAACCATCTCCAACTGGCGGCTCATGATGCCACGTTTCCTTGTTCCCAAATTTGGACTCTTACAAACTTACTTATAACCATGGGATCCCTTTCATGTGTCACCCTTTGGTCTTGCTATTTTTGGGTGTAAACATTACCTCTCCCCAAAAACAATGCGACTGAATACTCCATATTTGGGTTGTCGTTTTGCTCTTTGAATTTAAACTTTTGCCGTTACAGTTGCCCTACTTAGCTATTATACCGCCATTAATCGTAAAGCATGGGGATTGTAGCTAAAGTTCCACGTGTAGTCCTTCGGTCTATCCTTTGTCTTCTCAAATCTGCAAAAAATGGTTGACATGCTATTCGTCTATATCTTTTAATACTTGTTTTGGCTCGTTCTCTACCTTTATATGGTCTGTCCATACGCCTGTTGCTTTGTTATTATTCTGACCTTTGGTTCTTCAATGGAGGCTCCTCGTTTTGTTACCCTTGAAACTACTTTTTTTCACGAGTACAAGCTACTTAATACACTATTTGTACTTTTAATTCACTATTTGATTCTTCTTCACTAGAGTTGTCCCTTGGGCCAACCTTCAAAGAAATGCCTCCATATGAGGTTCAACGCATTTACCTTGACTCTCATGTGTCTCTACCTTTCAACTTCTATGAACCTCTCCAATAGACAAACTGGCTTGGTAGCAACCTTGTTCATGCATGGAAAACCCCCAATCTTGATTGGATATACTGCCTATTCTCTTTTCCTTGCGACCTACTGCAATGTGATGACTCTCCAGCGTCAGATCAAGAACATATTTTATTCCTACTTTACTGAATTAACTAGTTCTTTTTTATTCCTCCTTGACTATTCCCATATCTCCAACATGAACTCACCGCAAGGACAAGTGGCAGTGTTCTTCTTCAACTCCCTCTACATCTGTTTCTAATCTCCAAGTTGATGAGGGACATAATGTTAAAGATGACGCTCCACTAGTGTGTCATGTTCGTCAATGTGATGACACTCCTACTTCTACAACCCTCTCAATTAGTGTAGGGCCCTCTCAAGATGCCATCTTTGGAAGTCTTGAGCTCCTTGGTGTTGAGCGTGTAATATTGCATATCTAACGGTCGCATTACATGTATTTTAACTCAACTTTGCATTTAATTATTTAGAGTTAGTCGAATTTGTGAATAATGTGGAAATTTGGATGTTACAGATAATTGTAGGGTAAATGACAACTTTTGGAACCTTATAGCTAAGTGTGGATGAGTGGTGAAGACATGGACACATTACATGAGAATTTGGAGGCTTAAAGTGAAAGAAATCAAGGAGGTATCGGTACCTGGTATCATAGGTACCGGTACCCACACCATTTGTTATTGGTACCTCAGTATTCCCCATTTTTTACCATGATAAACTTTGAATATGAAAAAGTACAAAACATGAAAGTTGTATGTCTAGATATCATCTATCTTGTTTCAAAATATTAGCTCAATTGGATGGTGGGATAAAAAGTTATTATAAATTTACGAAAGCTAGAAAAGACCTACCGGTAGAATACTTGTAAGACCTACCGGTAGAGGACTGAAAACCTATCGATAGAAAATCCTTCTAGAAAATACCTACCGGTAGGTTACCCATGACCTAATGGTAGAACATGCCTAGAAAGCCCATACATTTCTCCACGCGACTCCACCAAATAAAGAGGCCCAACTTTAGTCACCTAACCTATGCTCTAACATTTCTAACACTCCATGATGATCTCCTTCTGGAAAAATTCGGGTTTTCAACTCGTACCGTAGCGGCTAATTACCGATTTGCCATTTTTCATAAAAATTCAATTTTTTTATGGGTTTTACACTCTTCCGTCCTGAAAAAGAATTTCATCCCCGAAATTAACACACACATGGACAGTCAACCACATGTATATGCAATAGTCGTATAACACTCATGACCAAAAGAATCTACCTCCATTCTCTAAAAGGAATGGATAATTGGCACGTATAGTGTCCTCATACTCTCATGTCGTCTCCTCCATACCACAGTGCTGCCATAATGATTATAGTTAAATAATGTGAATATTTGTTGGAAAAGGTTAACTATTTGGTTAAAAAAAGTTGATAAATGGGAGTAAGTTATTAAATAATTGATGCTATGTTAATAAAATATGAATTGTGTTTATTTTGCAGTAAAATTGCTGAAAATTGGATTAAATGAAGTAGAAAGACGAGTAGAGCTGAAAGGGAGCATACTGGAAGACGCGTCCGGACGGGGAATTGCTATGCGCCCGAACTTGAGTGTTAAAACGCAAGAGTGAATCATACTGGAAAGTGCATCTAGACGGAAGGAAACACGTGTCTGAATGCATGTTGATAGTCTAGTAACGTCAGTAGCTGAATTTTAGTTTAGTTAGACCTTTTCCCAAATAATCATATAAATAGAAGATGATGGCTATGTAAAGGGGACTTTTGGTTGTAGTCTCTTATTTTCTTTATTTTTATTCTTTGGTTCATTGTTATTATGGCTGGCTAAGAGATTCAGCTAGGGCTAGCGGAGAACCTCTTAAGGAAGTACGATAATGTTATTGACTTACAAGCTTAATGGTATTTGATATTTTGATAATTCAACTTTTGATTTATAGTAAAGTTTTTGCTCTATAAAAGTTGAGTCATTGTGTCTTATACTTTGATTGTTTGAATTTTCTTGCGAGACAAATAACTAGTTATTTCATGCTTAAGTTAATTACAATTATTTCACATAATAATATAATTGAAGGATTACTTGGGTAAGTCATGAATTTGATTGTTAGAGAGTTTGATTTATTGTTGACTACTTGTGTTAATCCAATTCTATTCCTAGCCTCCTAACATCACCCTCAATGTATGAATATGATATGTGTGAAAAAGGGAACATCACTCTTCCTTAGAGATGATATCAAAAGAAAGGGCAAGGAAATAAGGAAATGTTAAAAAGTGTGAGATGTGAATGTACAAAACTGCTCCCCAAGCGCAAGGAGACTTTTGTGGGTCGTGTTTTACTTGGAGGTATTCTAAGGTCGTTTCCTCGGGGAAAGATGCGAATCGTTTGAAAATGATTTCAGTGAAAAGAAAGTGTAAAATTCTTTGTTGATTTGGAAGTGGTTTGTGAGTTATGTTGTTATGAGTATGAAATGGAAAACAAATGTTGGCTAATATAATGGTTTACTCCAATGAGAATACCAATTTCAACTCAACTCTTTCCTCTAATAGAGTATAGGTGAACAATTGATTCATAGGAAGCTAGGGAAGAGATTGAGCGAGGATCTAAGCATAAACCGTGACAAGTCTACAGAATATCAAAACTCACTATCTCATCCACTCTCTATCCTGTCAAACCGAACCACCATACTCTGAGAGAAGGAGAGAAAAAGAGTTAAAATGACATTTCCAAATGGAGATATCCACTTGGATTAGCCAACTTAAAAGATTAGCTACTCATGTTTAAGTTAAAACTAACAATGTAATGGAAAGACATTATGAAGATGTGACTATTTAAATTAAGTTAATGCATGAAAAGCATGAGTTACAATAGAGTGCATTCAATACCCATTTACAGCTAAGAAATTGAAGAACATAAAAGCATTAATTGTGAAAGCTTTAAAAGAAGATTATACCTAAAAACAACTTGAAATAAATGACATTCAAAGAATTAAAGGAATCTTAGAAGGTTCTTACATTTAAACGGACGACAATGCATGGAAGAAAATGTAAAAATCTCAACTTCTCTCTATAAACATTATTCGTCACCTTCCCCAGAATTTCTCTCTTCATATCTTAATGTATCTTGCATAATGCTCCATAATCCAGCTCTCCCTTGCCAAAACATGCTTGGAGTGATGGCCTAGCCTACAAATGTGATCTCCATCCATAGGCTGTCAAGAGGAATTGGCTGGACAGGGTGGTGCAAAGCTAGCCTGCACACTCAGCAACTCCTCTCTTATCTCTCTTCATTGATCACCAAAGCTTCAAAAGTCTAATGAGAGATGTGAAAGGGATGAATAGTGTTGTCGGTGTGTTAGAAAAGTGTGGGAGACATGATGGTGGGACCCTCAAAACAACAGAGCTTGATATGTAGAGATGGGGCTGATTCAGCAAACAGTACCTGTATTGCATACCGGTACTTCGAACACTAGTGGCTAAAGAGTACTGGTACTGCATACTGGTGTTATTTTTGCATTTTTTTTCTGATTTCTTTCACTCCTGAGCTATCTTCCATCAACCCTTTCATCCCCATTCACCTCAACTCATTTTGGAAGGCCTTAAGGAGCCTCATTTATCGCCTTTTATTTGCAAACACCAAATATCTTTGTTAATAGCTCTAGTAATGCAATTCCAATCTTTTAATCTCCAAAAGCAAATGAAAATAGAATGATTAGCACATGAAATATGCAATGTCTTGTGCTAATCACACCCCTCCAACTTGGATTTTGCTAGCCCCTTAGCAAAAAATTTACTTTCCAAAACAAGAAAACAAGTGTAACATACAATAATCCATTTAAATAAGAAGTCCACCCAATCAATCTAAATATAAAAATCATAATGCAATTATCAAAGTAAACATGAACAAGATTGAACAAACTGTGGGTTTCTATTAATGTGTTAAGAAATTGGAGTATATAGAGTCGGACATCAAAAAGAAACAAAATGGCCTACGACCTAAGGATTCTTCTACTAGGCCAATGACTCCATCCTAACTAAGTACAATCTAACACAAAAGAAAGGACAACAACTACAATAGCCTACTACACATCACCCTCTCCATCATCCCCATCACCTTCATCATCTTCATCATCTTCATCCTCATTTTCTCCATCCTTATCTTCATCATCATCCTCTTCATCAACCCCTGTGGAGGTAAAGGGGCAGATGCGGATGGGGAAGTAGCTGGTGGAGTGGGTCCTTTTGGATGGGCCTCCTAGGGAAGGTATGCATGAACATCTCTCTTATCATGACCCGTCATACCCTGCACTAATGCCTCTAGTACATCAAGATGCTGAGGTACCGAGCATGCTGGTACAACTTTGAGTGGCCTAGTGGGCGCAGTTGGTACTAGATCCTCAGATTCAGAATCCAACTAAGCTCGCTCCCCCTGACTCATTTCTTTTCTCTTCTTACTACTGTCCTTACCAATAGCCCCAGTCTTGAGAGGAGTGAGTTTGTCAAACATGTAGCCCTTTACCTTAAAGTGCTTGCACATCCGGATTACCAAACTCCCGTATGGCAAATTGGTCATAGGCTTCTGTGTCATGGCAAAGTCTTTCATTACCTCCCATATAAAAAGGCAAAGTCAACTATTTTGCCCGACACGACAACGTCTAAAATGGCTAACTTCTCCATATATGGCTTCTTTTTCGCGATACTTGGGAGTAAATTGCAATGGAGAAGTTTATTCAAAAGCCCGTACATGAGTTTTAACCCTCCACTCAGAACAGTTCCCCTGAATTTAGCAGTATCCTCATACATCAAAACAATGAAATCGACCTTGGTCTTGGCTTTAGTGACATTGTGAGGATAGACTGACGGGAAGGGGGTGGTCTCTTATAGCCCCCTAGGAGAGTGGCAATGAGATCAAGGGTCACCTCGAACATTTTACCCCGAACATTTGTTCTCAATACTTCCACACCGTTCACCTCAGTTACCCTAAGCATTTGGTAGAACTCTTTACACATCGACAAATTATACCCTTCAACAGGCTCAAACCAAAATCTCATCCCATGTGCATCAATAATCTTCACAACCTCGTGCCTTGGGGTAAGTGTGAGGCAATCGAGATGCTGGTAACATGTCACACTCTTCTCCTGAATCCACTAGAGTTGTGCCTGTTACTGAACTCCTTAGGTTGAGGGGGACTAGATTCGGGTCACTTGGTCCAGGCCATGTAGTGCAATAGTGCCCCCATCAATAGACATGCAAGGAAGATCAAGAAAAGACCCTCAATTGGGTCTATGACCTCATGAACAACCGCCAAGTGACAAGCCATTTAGAATTTCTTGGAGAAATTGGAGTAAAAAGGGAGGATTTAAGATTATGGGATTTTCGGCACTTAAGGTTTCAATAGGGGTGGGTTGCACTAAATCCAAGCTCAAAGAAGGGGGAAATTAGGAATTGGAGGAGAAAGAAGGGGATTTGGAGGCTTGGGAGGTTTTTGAGTGAGAAAGAGAGAGGCTCTGGGGTCTGTGATTAAAGGGAGGAAGTGAAGGGTTCCCTGAAAATAATTAAATTGAAAAACCCTGATTTTTTTTCTTTCAGCAGATAGTACCGGTACTGCATACTAGTACCGAAGAGTACTGATATTGCATACCGGTACTTCGAACACCAGCGTTTAATGAGTACCAGTACTGAAGCATACCGGTATTGTTTTGCCTCAGTTGCAAAAACTCCTACTGTGCAACCCTTTACCACTCCTTTTCTTTTCTGGTCCTCCACTATACATTCTAACACTCACGTCATGACCTCTACTCCACCCTACCCATTTACTCCATTTGTAAACAAATATTCGAACCATCATGCCCAATTTATTACCAGAATTGCAACGCGATTGAAAATTTTGATACACTCAATGTACAAGGAATGGATTTCTAACTTTACCTATCAAAATGGGTACCCATTATGCAAAACACATTCTTAATAACATGGGCATTCCTAATTCATTTCAAATATAAAAAATTTGAGCAATATTCTCCCATTCTACAAGCATGGTACTGTTTTAGCACATTTCTCAGATGATTGAACTAACCACACATGATTAAGGCCATGGTCTCAAATACTATTCTAAAGTATGTACCTACAAATTCATTTTCAACTCATGTGTGTGTGATTTGAACAAGTCATTGAAGCATTTATGAAACAGAATTCACATTCGAATAACCAGACAAATTTAGTTTCAATGCAAAACTCATCGAAGGTCACTCTTAACCAATGAAATACACTCTAGTTCTCCTAGTATGCACTCCATGTGTACATGTGTGATAGAATATTGTGTTCAAAACAAAGTGTGCTCACATGTAATCCAAAATATGAAGTTCATGCATAAAGATGAAGCGACTTTAGCATAATCTCATGAAAAGAATGCTAGGGCACTAAATAGCAAACCAACTTCTCTTTTTTTTTTAACAGTATGCATCACCATGCATTCTCTAGATCATTTAGGACTTTCAAGGGTTATAATGCGGCCTTGGGGTGATATCTAGGTAAATGAATGAAGGATATAGGATAACAAAGAGGGTTTTCTGAGTGAATGACCTTTATTTCAAAAGATCTCCCTTTTTACGGGATTTCTAGGCTAACACTATCACTTCACGCTTTGTTTCTTTTTATTTCTTTTCCTCAACATTTTCCTTTTCTTTTTATTCTTCCACCCCTTTTTCTCCTTTTCTTGGATTTTCCATTCAACCTTTGAATTCAACATCATTTTTCCCTTTTTTTGAATTTCCACACCACACTTCATTTACTTTTGCAGTCACTCATTTTCAGCTTTAGGAACAACCAAAGTAAGGTAGGTATTTCTCATTTCCATTGGCTTGGTCCAATGTGTGGCATAGAAACGAATTTCAATTAGACTTAATCATGGCACTAGGGATAAAATTTTCACAAGACAAAGGCTAAGGCTCAAAGCATTCAAAAATGACCTAAGATCATCTCTAGATAAGAATAGGGAAGCATTATTCATATCAAGAAAAAATTAATTAACTACCCAGATGCACCTAACCAAAATAAACGTTATGAGATTATTGAATAAATTTGACATTGAAAAATTGTTGTTTGAGTAAATGTAAGTTCCTTCCCAAAAAGGTTTGGCACTAAAGCTCTCATAGGTCCTTACTCATCTCGACTACTTATGTTAATCCTAAAACATGAATCCAATCCGTAAATTGCTAAAATTACCATTCAAGGGACACATACAGTTGAGTTCAAAAATCAATACACATGTGATACTCACGCATAGGCTCAATTTCCATAGTATGCTCATGTGCTCAAGGTTCAAAACAACGACCAACATATCATCTAATCCAAACACTCTTAATAAGGGAATATAGATCAACATTCAGATATTTTTCACAAAAAATTTTAAAATTTTCATAATTTGCACTAATAGTAAACAAGAATTGGTATAATCCACTAAAATTCACAGACATTGGTGTAACATGCAACTGGTGGACCTCACCCCCAACTTGATTCATGCGTTGTCTTCAATGCAACAAAAAGAAATGATATGCAATGAAGGACAGTAAAAAGATGAGTAGCATTAGAGAACACCTCGCAATTGAGCTTCGACAAAAACACCAATATTTGAAACTAAGAAAAACAATACTATACAACCCAAGAAAGTGACATGAAATAAAAATAACATAAGTAAATAAAAGCAACTGTACACTAGAAACTGTAAAAACTAGCTACTCCTCCACCAAATCAGGATACACCAGGTCAATTAAATCCTCCTCCACCAAATCTCCTTCAAAACCCTCATAAATGGCTTAAGTCTTTGGCCATTTACTTTGAATGTCTAGCAATTCTCAGGGTTTGTGACCTCTACAGCTCTGTTGGGGTAGGCCACCTTGACAAGATAGGGGCCATCCTAACAGGACCGGAGTTTTCCTTGGAAAATGGAGAGACGAGAGTTGTATAAAAGCACTTTTTGGTCGGGCTCAAATGATTTCCTCACAATAGATTTGTCATGAAAGATTTTTGGCCCGTTCTTTTGAAATTTTAGAATTTTCATACGCATCTCTTCTAATCTCTTCCAAATCATTCATCTCTAGCTTCCTTTGCTTTCCAGCCATTCTTAGGTTGAAGTTTAAAGTCTTGATGGACCAATAGGCCTTATGTTCCATTTCAACCGACAAATGGCAAGCCTTTCCATAGACGAGCCAATAAGGAGACATGCCTAAAATAGTCTTGTAGGCAATGCAGTAAGCCCATAGGGCATTAATTAGTCTAACTGACCAATCTTTTCTATTTTTGTTAACCTTTTTTTTCAAGATATTCTTAATCTCCCTATTGGCCAACTCGGCTTGGCCATTGGTTTGTGGTTGGCATACAATGGATACTTTGTGTGTAATACCATATTTAAACATTAAAGATATAAATGACCTATTACAGAAATGAGATTCACCATCACTGATCATTGCACGGGGCATCCTAAACCTCGAGAAAATATTTTCTTTGAGGAACTTGACTAAAATCCTGTTGTCATTAGTCTTGGTCGGGATAGCCTCTGCCTACTTGGACACATAGTCCACTGCCCGAAGGATGTACAGATAACCAAATGACATAGGGAAAGGACCCATGAAGTCGATGCCCCAACAGTCAAATATTTCTATGACAAGTACAAGGGAGAGGGGCATCATGTTTCTTTGGGTCACACTACCCAAACGTTAGTATCTGTCACATTCTTTACAAAATAACACACAATCCTTTATAAGGGAGGGCCAATAAAAACCTGATTGAAGAATTTTAGCCGAAGTCTTCTTTTGTAGAGAAGTGCCCACCTCATGCTTGTGAATGGAAAAACTCAAGGACTTCTAATTGTTCATCCTAGAGTACGCATCTCCTCATGACTTGGTTAGGGCTATACTTGAATAGGTACAAGTTGTCGAAGTAAAAATACTTTACATCTGCCATAAATCGTCTTCGATCCTCTGGGCTCCATTGCAGTGGTATCTGTCCTGTTGCAAGATAGTTACATATATTAGCATACCAAGGACACACAGAATGAATTGAAAATAATTTCTTGTCAGGGATAGGAATGTGCTCATCAGACTCTTGCACAACAAGCCGAGATAAATGATCCACCACCACGTTCTCAACTCCTTTCTTATCCTTGATTGTCAAGTTGAATTCTTGTAGGAGGAGTATCCACATAATAAGTCTCGACTTAGCATCCTGCTTAGGCAACAAATACTTCAAAGTAGATTTTCAGTAAAGACAACAATAGGTGAACCTATGATGTAAGAACGAAATTTATCTAAAACAAATACTACCGCTAACAGCTCTATTTCTGTGGTAATGTAATTCATTTGGGCTTCATTGAGCATTTTTCTAGCGTAGTATATTACATACAGACTATTTTTCTCCCTTTGGCCGAGCATTGCATCAATCGCGTAATCACTCGCGTCGCACTTTAGCTCAAAAGGTAGATTCCACTTGGGTGGTCACATGATCGGAGGTGTGATTAGCATGCTTTTAAGTTTTTTAAAAGATGCCTCACAATCATTCAACCACTCGAATGGGACCTCCTTAGACAATAGGTTGGTCAAGGGTTGAGCCAATGCACTAAAACTTTTTATGAAGCGACGATAAAACCTGACATGGCCCAAGAATGATCGGATATCCTTGACAATTCTTGGCGTAAGAAGGTTGGAGATGATCTCCACTTTGGATTTGTCAACTTCATTACCCCTTGCCGAAACTATATGGCCAAGCACAATTCCTTCTGTCACCATGAAGTGACACTTTTCTCATTTCAAGACCAAATTTTTTTCCTCACATCTTGTTTGAACTTTATCCAAGTTTTCCAAACATCAGTCGAATGAATCCTCAAACACTGAAAATTCGTCCATAAAAACCTCTACTATCGTTTCCACCATGTCATAGAAAATCCCCATCATACAACTTTGAAAAGTTCTTGGAGCATTGCATAGTCCAAATAGCATGCAACGGTAGGTGAAGGTACCATAGGGGCACGTGAAGGTGGTTTTCTCTTGGTCTTCTAATGCGATCTCAATTTGATTGTAGCCGGAGTACCCATCTAAAAAGTAATAGAATAGCTGCTCCACTACTCTTTCCAAAACTTGATCGAGGAATGACATTGGGAAGTGATATTTTCTTGTGCAAAGGTTAAGCTTTCGGTAGTCAATACAAACTCTCCATCTGCTAATCGCCCTTGTCGGTATGAGCTCATTCTCATCATTTTCACCATCATAACTCTAGATTTCTTGGGTACTACTTGCGTGGGGCTAACCCAATTACTATCGATAATTGAAAAAATGATGACCACGTCAAGTATTTTTAACACCTCACCCCTCACCACCTCCTTTATGATGGGATTCAATCGTCTTCGTGGTTGGCGGGAAGGTTTGGCGTCCTCCTCAAGATAAATGCGAGGGGTGCAAATGAGAGTGCTTATCCCTTTGATGTCTGCAATGGTCCACCCAATTGCTCCTTAGTACTTTCTCAATACCTCGAAGAGTTCTTCTTCTTGTTCTATGTTCAGTGTCGAGCTAATAGCTATCAAAAAAGTTTCACCTTCCCCAAGATAAGCATACTTCAAATGGGAGGGTAAAGGCTTCAATTTCAAGTAGGGTTTTTGTATATCCGACAGAAAAATTTTCTTCTCTTGATGAGGAAGCTCCTTGAATGTAGGGGTCTATATTTCTACCCCTTCACACTTTTGAATTCCTTTGTTCCATTAATTTCCTCCATATCAACAAATTCCTCCTCTTCCAACTTAAAAGTGCTCATTAAATCCAAATATTTCTCTACCAAGGTGTCCATCTGGTTAACCTCATGTACCTCCTCATCATCACTCGGTTTCTTGGCAAGGGTGAATACATTGAGTTCCATTGTCATATTCCCAAATGCTAGCTTCATGAGCCCATTCCTGAAATTTATCACGACATTAGACGTAGAAAGGCAAAGGTCTACGAAGTATAACAGGTATTTGGAAGCAAGGGTTAACAACAAGGTGAGTTTCAAGCACAATAAAATCAACAGAAAAATAAAAGTTGTCCACTTGAACCGAAATATCCTCAACCACTCCCTTTGGTGTTCAAATGCTTTGATTGGCCAATTAAAGAGTGACTGAGGTTGGCTTCAACTCTTCAATTTGGAGTTGCTTGTACACCGAGTAAGGTAAGAGATTAACACTAGCCCCAAAGACAAGCAATGTTTGCTCCACCCGATAATTCCCTATTGTGTTGGCAATGGTAGGGAAGTAGAGGTCTTTAAAATTGGGGAGGGGGGTGTTTGTCTTCAAAATTGTGCTCACTTGCTCGGTGAGGAATGCCTTCTTGTGGACATTTAGCCTCCTCTTCAAAGTGCACAAATCCTTCAAAATCTTTGCACAAGAGGGGATTTGCTTTATAACATCCAGGAGCGGCATGTTGATCTTAACCTGCTTGAACATCTCAAGAATGTCAATATAATTAGCCATCTTCATGGGTGGCTTCAAACGGTTAGGAAATGAAGCAGGAACAGGGGAAACAATCACACTATTATCAATTAATTTATTTTCCTCAACTACTTGACTTTCTTTCTTTTCACTTGACTCACCCTCGTCAGTGTCACACATGGTCTCTTTTTCTTTTTGCAATGTAGTTTTGGGTGAAACCTTTGGCACAACATATTTATCAATTTA
Organism: Ilex asprella; assembly: GCA_023539305.1. Taxonomy (NCBI): domain Eukaryota; kingdom Viridiplantae; phylum Streptophyta; class Magnoliopsida; order Aquifoliales; family Aquifoliaceae; genus Ilex; species Ilex asprella. Next base: position 21,404,527 of record CM042188.1, on the reverse strand, counting down.
TTTGCCACTGTGAAGGGTGGTGACTACCTAGAGTTGCTCACAACTCTCCTTGGTGTTCTCGAAAGACTCAATCACATGTTGTCCCTTAGGGTTCTCATGAGGTTGAGTGGTTAATTTCCTCTTTTCTTGTTGTGTCAACCCTATCTGATTTGTGATTTTCGTGAGTTGAGTTGCCATGTTGTTAAGAGTTATGGCAATTTGGTTGTTGATGGCAGTTTGACTTTGGATGAAGGAATAAAGCACATCCTCCAAGTTTCTCTTATGAGGAGGTTGGTAGGTGGAAGAATTGGATGGCCCTTGTGGGGAGAAGCTTTGGGGAGGTGGATTTTGTGGTGGATGGTTTGACAAATACCCTTGTGGATTAGACTAGGTGTATTGGGAGCTAGATGCTTTCCCTTGACCTTGGTATTGATTTTGCCTCGGAGGTGTGGGTGATGAATATGCATTCGAACCATGAGGAATGAGATTATTATTTCTCCAACTTAAATTCGGGTGATTGCTCCAACTTAGATTGTAAGTATTCGAATGTGGAGAGAATGATTGCTTTGTTTGGTTAAATGCATGCACTTGCTCATGGTACGCTTCCTTAAGCACCGAAATGTTGGGGCACTCTGATATGGAATGCTCCCCATTAGAGACCTCATGTATCCTATTCATTTCAAGAATCTCTACTTTCCTTGACAACTTAGAAATTTTGGAAAACAAGTCTTCGTGGTCTCTCAAATCATAAATCCCTCCCCATTGAGTTTGATTACCCCCTTGATTTGAAGACCTTGGTACATCGGTTGGATCCATGATGTTCCATGATTTTGCATTTTATGCCAATGTATCAAAGTAATCAAAGGCCTCATCGGGGTCATTGCTCAAAAACTCGCCATTGCACATCATGTCAATGAATTGTCTATGGCTTGGTGTAATTCCCTTATAGAAGAAACTAACTATTTACCACGATTCAAAGCCATGATGTGGGATGGATTGCAACAACTCCTTGTACCTCTCCCAACATTGGTAGAATTGCTCGTTGGGCTTCTCCGAAAAGTTTTGAATTTCTTTTTTCAAAGTAGTGGTTCTATGAGCCGAAAAAAATTTGTTTAAAAATTCAAAGAGAATTTGGTTCCAAGATGTTATGGAACGAGGTCTCAAGGCATATAACCATGATTTGGCTTTATCTATAAGGAGAATTGAAATAATTTTAAGCGACCTATGTCCTCCATAGCATAGTTAACATTGAATGTTGTAACTACATCATCATATTCCCTTATATGTAAGTAAGGGTTTTCCTTTTCAAATTCATAAAATGTAGGAAGTAATTGCAACATCCCTGGCTTAACTTGGAAGAGATGAGCTTGAACTGGTAAGTGAATGCATGAGGGTGTGGTGCTATGGGTTGGTTGAAGGAATTCCCTCATTGACCTCACCAGAGGGTCAATGTGGATATTGTTCCCTTCATTTCTACGAGGGGGAAAATGCATTTGTGGATTGGATATTCTAGTTTCTTGCACTCCCCTACCCTCTTACATATTTGGATTGGCATCCACATTCTCAAAGTTTTCACCCATATCCTTGGGTGGGTCTTAGTTAGGATTCATGTCGGGGGCTAGGGGTTGACTAACAAGTTGGTTTAGATCGTCCCGTCCCCATATGAAACAAAACTATCTATAATTGAAATTACAAAAAACAAAAATCTATACACAGAACAACGTACCTCAGCCCATGATGAAAATCATGGGATTTACCTCCTTTGTCTGGAAATTACCTTCTTGATTCGACCCTTACCTTCCCCAACAACGGCGCCAAAAATTCTTGTGTTTATTCAATGCTTTTCCTAAGCTCCTAACATCACCCTCAATGTAAGTATATGATATGTGTAAAAAGGGGAACACCACTCTTACTTCGGGATGATGTCAAAATAAAGAGCAAGAAAATGAGGAAATGGAATGTTAAAAAGTGTGAGATGTGAATGTACAAAAATGCTCCCCAAGCGCAAGGAGACTTTTGTGGGTAGTGTTTTACTTAGAGGTATTCCAATGTCGTTTTCTCAGAGAAGGATGTGAATCGTTTGAAAATGATTTCAGTGAAAAGAAAGTGTAAAATTTTTTGTTGATTTGGAAGTGGTTTGTGAGTTGTGTTGTTATGATTATGAAATGGAAAATAAGTGTTGGCTAATCCAATGGTTTACTCCAATGGGAATACCAATTTTAACTCAACTCTTTCCTCCAATAGAGCATAGGTAAACGATTGATTCATGGGAAGCTTGGGAAGAGATTGAGCGAAGATCTAAGCATAAACCATGACAACTCTACGAAATATTAAAGATTCACTATCACATCCACTCTCTATCCAGCCGAATCGAACCACCATACTCTAAGAGGAGGAGAGAAAAAGAGTTGAAATGGCATTTCCAAATGGAGGTATCCACTTGGATTAGCCAACTTATAAGATTAGCTACTCATGCTTAAGTTAAAACTAACAATAGAAAGACATTATGAAGATGTGACTATTTAAATTAAGTCAATGCATGAAAAGCATGAGTTACAATAGAGTGCATTCAATACCCATTTACAGCTAAGAAATTGAAGAACATAGAAGCATCAATGGTGAAAGCTTTAAAAGAAGATTATACCTGAAAACAACTTGAAACAAATGACATTCAAAGCATTAAAGGAAGCTTAGAAGGTTCTTACATCTAAATGGAAGACAATGCATGGAAGAAAATGTAAAAATCTCAACTTCTCTCTCTAAACACTATTCATCATATTTCCCAGACTTTCTCTCTCTATATTTTAATGTATCTTGTGTAATACTCTATAATCTAGCTTTCCCTTGCCAAAAACGTGCCTAAAGTGATGGCCTAGCCTGCAGATGTGATCTCCATCAATAGGCTATCAAGAGGAATGGGCTGGACAGGGTGGTGCTGAGCTAGCCTGCATACCCAGCAACTCCTCTCTTATCTCTTTTCATTGATCACCAAAACTCCAAAAGTCTAATGGGAGGTGTGAAAGGGAAGAACAATGAAGTGGGCATGTCAGATAAGCCTGGGAGACATGATGGTGGGACCCTTGTTATCCGAATTTGATATTGACAATTTACGTGCAAGTATACACGATCAACAAGTGATAAAGTGATAAGTAGATTATCGTTCTCACAGAGAATTATTACTAATAAATTTCAAGTACTAACTTTATATCAATTCAGTTTTATTTAAACAATTGGAATTGAACTATGAAGTGACTTATTTAAAACTAAGCTAGATTTAATAATCAAGGGTTGAATTTAACGGATAAAAGAATTTAAGATTATAACTTCCCCTAATGCTTCGTATAAATCTGTTTACTCTCTTTCCAGTTAATTGGTCAAAATAAGTTGTTAACTGAGACTTCAAAATTATTTATCAAACCTCTTCTGATAGTAAGATAAAAATATCTTTCCCAATTTTTATATTCCTATGTAAATAAGTTGGAATACATTCATTAAGTTCAAACTCTCATAAAAGTAACACACGACAAATAGGTATATTCCTATCCTATACACAAACCCAACAATTCAATCCGAAGAAGAATTAACCAGATGCATGTCATCATATTTAGATCTATCCCTAGAATTCATCTCCCAATTTCATCTAGGGAATCAAATTAATTGATGACCAAACAATTATATATTAAACACAAAATATGACAAACAACTCATATATAATCAACAAGAACTAGAAACGAGAGTAGAACATTTAACTAAACATTAGGTTCTGCTGCAATCTTAATAAGAATTTAGTTCATAATGTAATTGAAAAACATCCTTCTCAAATTAAACAAAATCTCATAAAATCAAGAAGAAAAAGTAAGAGAAAAGAATGAATACTTAGTTGCAATCTTCACTCTCTCTCTAGCCTTCTAGTCTGATCTTCTTTGTGTCGGTTCCTTCAATTCTTGCCTTCAATTTTCTATCAATACTTAGTGTTTTCCTCTTATTTTCAGCTCCTAAAATCCGTTTTTTTATATCCCACTCAAACCCTAGCATATAGGAGGCATTAAAGTCCAATTTCGAGTAAAAAACAAGTCAAAATTCGTGTCCAAAAGCCAACACAAGCAACACAAGCGCAGCTGTGCTGAAATGATGCTCCTTAGACAGAATGTGGGCACAGGGCCGCTGAAACAGCGTTGGAACAGTGCTGGTTTTTTTTAGCCTTCAGCTCCCCTTGTTGTTCAGCCTTAAAAAATTCAGCATTTAGCCTCCAAATTGACCTTTTTTCGTTCCAAATGATCTTGTTTGCTTTCAAATGATGATTCCTACAAAATAACTTCAAAACACACAAAATAAATAAAAATGAACATAAAATAATCGAAAACTTGCAATTTCATCAACCCGAAAGTACACAATTTATTAGTATAAAACCTACTCATCAAATACCCCCAAACTTAAATCTTTGCTTGTCCTCAAGCAAAATACTAAGAACAAAAACTATAAAAACTAACCCTAACAACCACTCAAACAATGGATCAATATGAATCTAAATAATGGCCCCAAAAGTTACTACAAAAAAAAATTATTCACAAAAAACTTCAAAACAATGTAAAGTCTATCAATTCAACATACTCCTTAATTTTACCTATGCTCATGACCCTTTAAATGCATGCACATATCCAAACTATTCAAGCTAATTATCATCCAAATATATTTACGTAATCAAATGCTTCATAGAAGATATTCAATATCAACTCTATGGACTTACATTTCACATCAACCTCCGCTTATTAAAGCAACCATATAATTAGAAGGACTAACGAATTTTTTTCTCTTTTTTTTTCTTTTTCATTCGTTTGGTGAGTGCATTTTATGCTCCATCTCACCTCCTATTGAGCGAGTGCGTTTTACGCTCCATCTCGCCTTTTCTTGAACGAGTGCGTTTTACACTCCATCTCGTTCTCGACGTGTGTTCATTAGTGAGTGCATTTTATGCTCCATCTCTAACTCACCACTTGTCCCTTTCTTGTGTGTTGCTTTCCTATATATATATATACTAGTAATAACCCGTGCCTAAATGCACTTTACAATTAAAAAAAAACCTTTTAATTTGAAATATTTTTTTTTTCATTTGATTTTAGAAAAGAAATTGAAATCAATCTAACCCCTGCTATTTTTTTCAAAAAAAATTCGATAAAATTTCATTTGAAAATAAGAATTCGAAAAAATTTCAATCTATCTACATCGCTAATATATCTCGTTGTATATATCACTGTCAAACACAAATTATTGTATTGTCAAACACAAACCACTGCACTCACTCAAGAAAAAATTACTCAACCTAACTCAAAAACGTCCTCATATTTTAATCATTACCAAATCCAAACCAAAATAACATATCTTAATAACAAATGTCACAGTCACATGTTATATACGCAAGTCGAATCAAAGATTGACCCATGACTGAAGATGTTGTGTAATACAAAAAAAATTCTATTTTGAAATAAGTTGAAGAAAGCTTAATTTAAGCTTATAAAGCTAAAGGATATAGTGCATATCAATAGAAAAAAACTTCAAATAGTTTCTTTCAATGTTACAATAACCAAATGAATTAAAAGGAATCTTACATAAAAAAAAGACTTCTAGGACAATTTAAGTTTCGGTCCCATAGCATTTTGCGCGCTATCAACACCTGCATGATCAAATTCATAATTAATTAAATAATTTTAGCCAAAAATATGAATTCATAATATTGAGATTTGTCGAATCAAGAGTTATCCAATTTCAGGATTAAGTTATTTTAAATACCAAAATTGCACAACAAAGATCAAGTTACTTTAACTAAAATCAAACGTAAATGTTGCAACAACAAAATGAACATATTCAATATTTGCATGTTAAGTTTTTCACAACGTGATTCAAGGTTTAATGCGATCAATGACGAAATATTCATGGGGAGAAAGATAGAAAAATTTACCAACTTGACTTTAGGATCACATCAAATATTTCAACTTTTCATCTTCATAGCCCACACCAACAAAAACAACCATACCACACTCAAATCCTAAATCCCAAACATAATGCATACCTTACTTCAACAAAATTCAAACTCCCAAACCTATTAGTAAAACAAAAGTCGCGGCATTGGTGATTGCATCAATTCATTGTCATGCAAACAACCATCAAATCAAGAAGCAAATGTACAAAGTCACAACAACAAATATTCAGGATACTGCTCAATATGAACACATAGAGCTAAAGAAAGGAAGAGTGAGTAAGTACTTAAAGAGCTCAATGTAGTCCATTAACTTGCTCAAGGCACTTGACATATTTTTTCAGTCACAAAATATTAATCACAATAAGACACCCAACAAAATTCCAACATACAATCTCAATCAATTACCACACAATCTCAATCATAATAACCCTACAAATCTTATTTCATGGATATAACACACAACATTCGATCAAAAACACTAAAAACTATATTGCAACCCTATGTGATGAAATAGCTCATTAACACCCAAATTAAACACTACTCTTGTCCACATACTATATGGCTTACTCAATGACAATTCAACTCAAGCTTCGAAACATGAAGGAAAATTATGTCATTAGGAACCGAAATCATACATCACCAACACTTCTCTATACAAAGCAATTACAAAAATGGATGAATTAAACGGTCATTTCTAATTATAGAAACAAAAATGAAAACACACTAATTAATTTGTCATTAATCTCCGAACACTACCAGGTTCGTGTTCACCCCATAATGAGCTACTATCACAAAATTCTCAAAAACCAATTTTTTTTTTTCGCATATTACATGAATTAAAACCAAAAAGACAAAAACCTTTACATTTGAAGTACACCCACAGTATTTATCCACGGCAAAGACTTTCAATCAAATTACCAAGCTCCTAGCAAATTGGGTGTGACATAAAAGAGAAAGAGCTTATAGTATTTCTCTCAAGAATTTCAACAAACAATTAATCTGCAATATGATTTCAGCCATAAAGCAAAAAAAATTGTGGTTGTGGTGGTGTGTTTGAGGTGGGTGTGTGAGTGTGATTATGTGAAGGGGTGTGTGATGTGTGTGTTCGAACACTACCAATTTCGTGTTCACCCCATAATGAGCTACTATCACAAAATTCTCAAAAACCAATTCTTTTTTTTTT
>CM042188.1:21364787-21396988 GCA_023539305.1 Ilex asprella | reverse complement strand
ACGTAAATGTTGCAACAACAAAATGAACATATTCAATATTTGCATGTATCCATATACACAAATCTATATCAAAATCAACCCATGAACACACAACCACCAAAAAAATATATGTTGGTCGCATGAATCAACTATTCATTTCATGGGGGGAAAGATAGAAAAAATTACCAACTTGACTTTGGGATCACATCAAATATTTCAACTTTTCATCTTCGTAGCCCACACCAACAAAAACAACCACACCACACCCAAATCCTAAATCCCAAACATAATGCATACCTTAGTTCAACAAAATTCAAGCCCCCAAACCTATTAGTAAAACAAACGCCGCGGCATTGGTGATTGCGTCAATTCATTGTCATGCAAACAACCATCAAAGCAAGAAGCAAATGTACAAAGCCACAACAACAACCATTCAAGAAACTGCTCAATATGAACACATGGAGCTAAAGAAAGGAAGAGTGAGTAAGTATCTAAAGAGCTCGATGTGGTCCATGAACTTGTGAATTATCAAAAGTTACCATTAACTTGCTCAAGGCACCTGACATATTTTTTCAATTACCACACAACATTCAATCAAAAACACTAAAATCTATATTGCAACCCTATGTAATGAAAAACCCCCATTAACACCCAAATTAAACACTGCTCTTGTCCACATACACTATGGCTTACTCCATAACAATTCAACTCAAGCTTCAGAACGTGAAGGAAAATTATGTTATCAGGAACCGGAATCATACATTACCAACACTTCTCTATACAAAGCAATTACAAAAATGGATGAATTAAACGGTCATTTCTAATTATAGAAACAAAAATGAAAACACACTAATTAATTTGTTATTAATCTCCGAACACTATCGGGTTCGTGTTCACCCCATAATGAGCTATTATCACAAAATTCTCAAAAACCAATTCTTTTTTTTTTCTCGCAAATTACATGAATTAAAACCAAAAAGACAAAAACCTTTACATTAGAAGTACACCCATAGTATTTCTCAGCGGTAAAGACTTTCAATCAAATTACTAAGCTCCTAGCGAATTGGGTGTGATGTAAAAGAGAAAGAGCTTATAGTATTTCTCTCAAGAATTTCAACAAATAATTAATCTGCAATATGATTTCAACCATAAAGCAAAAAAAAATTGTGGTTGTGGTGGTGTGTTTGAGGTGGGCGTGTGAGTGTGATTATGTGCAAGGGTTTGTGATGTGTGTGCTGAACAATGGGTAGATGTACTATTTGTGTGCTTGTAGTGAGTGTGCTCTGTCTCTCCCTAGCAACGGACTCATACTTTCAGGCACTGTGTAACCAACCCAACAAAGGTTCAAAATCGAGTTATTACCAAAAGAATAGCAGTTGAAAAAATTGAGGTTTTAGGAATTGGAGATAATAGGTACTTACCACTGAGAGAGATACTTGACCGTTGGTAGAGCTGGGAAACATCGCCACTATTGTCGCTATTGGGTGGCAGTTGTTTCCTTCGACTGATATGGGGGTGGGAGAACAAAGAGGAAGGTGAGAGAGAAGGAGGTAGAGGAGCAAAGAGAGGGTGAGAGAGACGTTGGGTATGTGGGGGAGTGGTTGAGAGAATTGAAGTTAAGGGGGTGAGGGAAGTGAGAGAAAACCCATGAGAGAAGGACCGAAGTGATTTCAACCTTTTGATCAATTTTAGAGCATTAGGATTTGAGTTTGGATGTGACATATCTGAGGGAGAAATTTTTTGTGGGTGTGATTTTAGACCATTGGATCAAAATTTTTAAACAAATCTAAACCGTTCTTGTGCTTTCCCAACTTAAAGATTCAAATTGGGTTCTATTTTATTAGTATAGATATATATATATATATATATATATATATATTATACTAACCCATCATAACTAATATTTCCCCCAAACTTATATGAATACCTTAATTCGCTTTGAATGATGCTTATATTAGTTTTCCAAAGTTTCAATGATATCTCAAACAAGCATTTAACCAAGTAAATTCTCTAAATAATAACTAACCAAATAGATGTATATGCGCTCATGAATGAAAAGACCACAAATAGTGTAAAACCAACTAGTATGTCAAACTAAAAACTCAACATGTTCATCAATTTCTCTTAAATTAACAATTAATCTCATTTATCATTGGCCATGACCAAATTCAATCAATCCATTGCTCAAGTTGTAGTAAAACATGCAATTTAAATAAAACATAAAATGTAAATGCATACTTAATAATGCAAACAAGCATACACCCCCAAACTTAAACTAAACATTTTCCTCAATGTATAAAGTAGGAAAAAATAAGATAGAGGACTTCCTTGAGACTTCACTAGGTGGGATCATTGTCAGCGTCCTTTTTGTCCGCTGAGTTGGGAGTGTATTTGGGAAACATAGGTGGTCTGTTCTTGGCTCCTAGTAAGGCTTTGTGTGCGCTCTAACTTTATGCTCAATCCTTGGGACCTGTAAGCAATTGACATACCAATTAAACTGCACTAACTAACTAACTACATTATTTCTTATATGAAAAAAACTAAATTGAAATAAAATGAAACAAAACTTAGAAATTAAATTTTGGGTTGCCTTCTAATTAGTGCTTGTTTTATAGTCTTCAGCTTGACTACTTCCTATTTCATCCCAGGTCGACATAGGTAATTGAGGTAATTTAACGATTAATGTCGCTGCCCCAATATTGCTTCAGTCTCTGCCCGTTCACCTTGAGAGTTCTTTTCGAATTCAATTGCTCCATGCAGAAACACCTCCTCTTTATATAGCTTGACATTCTTAAGGGGATCTAAAATACAGCTTTGAACGAATACCTCATTCATTGCCTTTTTAACCACATCAACCCAAAAACATTCTTCTAGTTCCTATGTAAATTTCATAGCTGAATATACATTGAATGTGAACTCTTGATCTTGGACTCGCATTGTTATCTCACCTTTTTGTACATCGATAAGTGTTCTCCCCGTTGCTAAGAATGGTAGGTATTTTCCTATCTTCCTCACAATCTAGAACTATGAAATCAGCTGAAAAAATGAACTTATCCACTTTAACTAGAACGTCCTCAACTATGCCCCTTGGATAAGTGAGTGATCTATCCGCAAGCTACAATGTGAAATTAGTAGACTTTGCTTCTTTCAACCCCAATTTCTTGTAGATTGAGAGCGATCTCAAATTAATACTAGCTCCCAAGTCACATAATGCTTTCCCAAAAAATTGACTGCCTATTGTGCATAGAATTGTAAAGCTACCTGGATTTTTGAGCTTTGGTGGTATCTTCTTTTGAAGAATAGCACTGTACTCCTCCGTAAGTGTCACTGTCTCAAAATCGTCTAGTTTTCTTTTCTTTGATAGAATTTTCTTCAAAAATTTCACATAGTTAGGCATATTCTGCACTGCTTCTGCAAAAGAGATATTTATTTGGAGCTTCTTAAACACTTCTGTGAATTTAGAGAACTCCTTATTCCACTTATGTTTCTGCAAGTGCCGTGGAAATGGCACGAGAGGCACAATAGGTCTCAGATTACCTCCATTATGTAACTCGATCTTCTTCTTTCATTTCATGACCCATAATCTTGCTATATTTTATTTTTTTACCCTCACTATCATCTCCATGTGATTGTTTTGGAGTTCCACCAACAACCTCAGGTAACTCTTTTTCGCTTCGTAATGTAATAGCATTGTAGTGCTCCTTACCTTCCCTCTTAGGATTGATCTCTGTATCACTTGGTAGAGTGCCTTGAGGTTGGTTGTTAATGACATGAATAAGCTGACCCATTTGGTTTTCTAGGTTTTGGATTGATACTTCCATACTGTTCATCTTTGTCTCATTCTGTTATATGTACATGGACAACAAATCCTCCAAATTCGGCTTCTTGTCTTGCTGTGGTGGAGCTTGATTATGAAAGCATGGTAGGTATGATTGTGTTGGAGCAGAAGTTTGGGCTTGATTATTATTCCATGAAAAACCCAAATGATTCCTCCAACCAGGGTTATAATTATAGGAATTATTGTTGTATTGTTGCTTGTTGTGGTTATCAACATATTGTACTAACTCAGGCTTAATTGCACATTGATAGGTCTGATGGTTCCAGACACACAATTCATAAACAACTGCCACACTCTGAATAGGCTGCACTCCCAAGGCATCAATCTTCTTTGTCAATATAGCAACTTGTGCAGCCGATGTAGTAACTGCATTAACTTCATAAATCCTAGCTACCTTCGGTTGATTGATCCTTGTAGAGGGCCACTGATAATTGTTGGCAACCATTGTTTTCAATAACTCATAAGCTTCATCAAAATTTTTTTCCATCAATGCCCCACCTACAGCTGCATCGATACTAGCTTGAGTAGCACTAAAAAACCCATTGTAGAATGTTTGAACTTGCAACCACTAGGAATACCATGGTGAGGGCATTTTCGAAGTAAGTCCTTGAATGGCTCCCAAGTTTCGTAGAGTCTAAGAATCGTGTTGTGCGAATGATGTGATGTCGTTCCTCACCCTTGCAAGTTTTAGATGGTGAAAAGTATTTAGCTAAGAATTTTTGAGCTAAATTTGTCCATGTAGTAATAGAACTCAACGACAATGAATACAACCAACTCTTTGCCTTACCATGAAGTGAGAAAGGGAAAAGTCAGAGTCTAATTGCATCTTCAGAAACCACATTGTATCTAAATGTGTTGCATATCTCTAAAAAACTCACCAAATGATCATTTGGGTCATCGTCAGGCAAACCCCCAAATTGCATTGAATTCTGAATCATTTGAATGGTACCCGGCTTGATCTCAATATTGTTTGCTTGAATTGCGGGCCTTTGAATGCTTGATTGTATTTCTATCACAAGCGGCATAACATAATCCCTTTGCGATTTTTGTTCATCTTCCGCCATGGTTTCTTGATTATCTACCTCTTGACATTGCTTTTGCAAGTTATGTCACCTTCTCTTGATTTCGTCTTCATACGGTAATAGCTCCTGACCTTTAGATCGTGTTAGCATACAAAATTCAAGAGTGCTTGCGAAAATAATTAAAATAAAAAATAAAAAAAGAGATTAAATAAACTAGATCAAATTGATTGAAATTAATATTGAAATAATTATTAGCATAAATCCCCGACAACGGTGTCAAAAACTTGTTGTCTGAATTTGATATTGAAAATTTACGTGCAAGTATACACGATCAACAAGTAATAAATTGATAAATAGAGTATCGTTCCCACAAAGAATTATTACTGATAAATTTCAAGTACTAACTTTCTATCAATTGAATTTTATTTGAACAACTGAAATTGAACTATGAAGTGACTTATTTAAAACTAAGCTAGATTTAATAATCAAGGGTTGAATTTAACAGATAGAAGAATTTAAGATTACGACTTCCCCTAATGCTTCATATTAATCTTTTCACTATCTTTCCAGTTAATTGATCAAATTAACTGATACTTCAAAATTATTTATCAAACCTCTACCGAATGTGTGATAAAAATATCTCTCCCAATTAAATTACTATATTCTTATGTAAAATAAGTTGGATGGAATCATTAAGTTCAAACTCTGATAAAAGTTACACATGGTATATAGGTATATTCCTACCGTATACACAAACCCAACAATTCAATCTGAAGAAGAATTAACCAGACGCATGTTATCATATTTAGATCTATCCCTAGAATTCATCTCCCAATTTCATCTAGGAAATCAAATTAATTGATGGCCAAACAATTATAAATTATGCACAAAATATGACAAGCAACTCATATATGATCAAGAAAACTAGAAACGAGAGTAGAACAATTTAACTAAATATTAGGTTCCGTTGCAATCTTAATATGAATTTAGTTCATAATGTAATTGAAAAAAAATCCTTCTCAAATTCAGAAAATCAAGAAGAAAAAGTAAGAGGAAATAATGAAAACTTAGTTGCAATCTTCACTTTCTCTCTAGCCTTCAAGTCCGATCTTCTTTGTGTCGGTTCCTTCAATTCTTGCCTTCAATTTCTATCAACACTTGATGTTTTCCTATAGTTTGCAGCCCCTAAAATCCATATTTTTATATTCCCAATCATAGACTTCGGGCACAGTAAAATTTTATGATCTGCAATCAGTTCATAAATTTTCCTGGATAAACTTTTGATTATAAATAAAGATGTTTTCTTGTTTTCATTGCTAAATTTGGTGACTTGAGTTAAACGACATTTGATTCTTGTCTAGGACTGAAAACTAAGTCGTTAATCATTATTGTATGGATTTGAGAGAGATTACCTGATGCTCTAGTATTTTTCATTTTTTCAATCCCTTTAATTAGTTTTACCAATTCAAATACTCTTTTCAAACAAAACATTTTCATAAGTTTTTTTTACAAAACTTAGTGTGGTTTCTGGTGTTTTCACTTTTCCTTGAGTGTTCGACCTTAGTCTTTCGAGTTTATATTACTTTGCACAACATGTGCTTGGCTTTACATATTTGAAGTTGTAGCACATAACACCTTCACCACCCTCATGGTCTTGCCTATTAAAATCTGTTCTCGGCTATCCATGATATATACTGGTCCCTCCTCGAAGGTCTTATCTGCATCAACAACCAGCTCACCCCAATCCACTACATGTGTCGGATATGGAGTGTACTTCTAGAACATGGAGACATAGAACATCGCGTGAATACCTGATAAATTTGGTAGTAATGCCAACTGATAAATGACTATACCAACTCTCTCGAGTACCTCGAAGGCCCAATATGCCTCCGTGACAGCTTTCCCTACTTCTCGAACCTGGTCACTCCTCTCTTGGGCATCACCTTCAAGAAGATGTGATCTCTGACCTCGAACTTCCGATGTCGCCGGTGTTTGTCAACGTAGCTCTTCTACTGACTTTGCGCCTTAAAAAAATGCTTCTGTATTAAATCAACCTTCTTTGTGGTGTCTCTAATCAAATTCAGGCCCGCAGAGGGTCTCTCTCCAACCTCCATCCAACAAAACAGAGAACTACACGGCCTCCCATAAAATGTTTTATAGGGTGTCATCTTTATTCTAGCCTGATAACTTTTATTGTTGGCGAAAATTCACTAAGGGGTAGTGCTCTTCCCTGCTAGCCTTGAGATTAAGGAAGCATAGCCGTAGTATGTCCTCTAATGTCTGGATGGTCATCTCAGACTGACCGTTGATTGATCGAAATACCTAACCTCAACTTACCCCTAATTACTCTCCCTCATGTGATGCAATGTATGGTCGGGGGAGAAAGATTTCTTTCCCTCGGGATAGTGTCAAAAGAAAGGGCAAAGAGGTGAGGGAAATGGAATGGTGTAAAATGGGATGTGTGTGCACAAAAATGCTCCCCAATCGCAAGGAGACTTTCGTGTGTCGTGAAATACTTGGAAGAGTATTCCAAGGTCGTATCCACAGGGAAGGAAGTGAGACAAGTTTGAAGTGATTTGGTGAAAAACGGAAAGGTAAAATCTTTTGTCTTGAGAGTTGGTTGGTGAAATATTTGCTAATGAAAATGCAATGGGAAACAAATGTTGGCAAGTCCAAAAGGTCACTCCAACGGGTATGTCACTGCAACTCAACCCACTCCTCCGATTGAGTGTGAATGAATGTTTGATTCACGGAGAGCCGGAAGTGAGATCGATGAGGGGTTAAGCATAAACCGTGACTAGGCCTACGGTTTATCAAAGTCTCATCGACTCATTCACCTTCTATCCGGTCAAAACAAACCATTTGACTCTAAAGGGAGGGTGGAGAAGGAGTTGCAATGGTATGCCCAAAGAGAGATTCCCCTTGGTCTTGCCAACTAGAAGATTTAGCTATTCATACTTGAAATGAGAATGACTATGTAATGAAAGTGCATTGTAATGGAATGAAAGTCTAGAGTAGCTAAATGCAATAACTCACAAGCTAGGTTTGGAAGAGATGAAAACCCATTTTGAATGAATGAGAATGAAGAACTTAAGAACATTCATGGTAAAGCATTTGAAAAGAGTATTAACTCAGAAATAACATAAAATGAACTAGCATTCATAACATTCCAAGAAGTTCCAAGGATCTTTTCAAAACATTCACAGCTGAAACAATGGAAAATACATGTAAAACGTCACTTTCTCTCTCTAGAACTCACTATTCGTCATCCTCTACCTTGAGAGCTTCTCTCTCTATATTTTTGTTTACAAAATGGAATGATGGTATATCCCTTCCTCTCCTCTGGAGAAGTAAGCAGCACCCTACCAAAAACGTGCAAGAGAGCATGGCTGACCCTCTGGAGGTGGCAGTCGACCAAAGGGATCAGGAGGCAGGTTAGGGCCAGACCCATGTCAGGGGCTGCTCTTTTCCCTTCTTTCTCACTCCTCATTAAATGCTATAGCCTCAGGGACCAAAGGAAGGAGAGGGCACGCTGATCAGTGTCCTGGGTGTGTCAGAGAAGTGGTGGAGTCGCACTGGTGGGGCCCTCAAAACAGCTGAGCAGATATGTGAAATTTGGGCATGTCAGGAACGTGGTACCGGTACCGGATACCGGTACCCCAACTCCAGTAGGTTTTGGGTACCGGTACCTGGTACCGGTACCATTCTGCTTCCTTGTCTGCAGCTCTTGATTCCTTTGCTCCCGAGCCATGCTCACACTATCTTTTCAATTCCTTTCACTCCAAGGGGTGTGAGAGGGTCTTTAAAGCAATGATTGTCTCCATTCAACTGCAAATACAACCACATGGCATTAGAACTTTAATTCTTATACTTTGCATCATTTAAAACTCAAAAGAAAACAAAATGAGTTGATTAGCATTTCAGCATAAACAAAATTGTGTGCTAATCAACCGTCCTTTTGGGGATTAAAAGTTATACTCGTCATCAATTGTGTCCCCATAGTGTAAACCCCTACATTCGTATCGCTATATATTAACATGTTTATGTTTTGATATGCTAATATATGTAATGATGTATGCATGAACTAAGTAGATAGTAAGAGTAGAAATAAAAATTTTATTTGAGGTAATAGGGTATGTTGTAAAGTTTGGGGGTATTCCAGAGTTAAAACACACTTTAAAGAGAATTTGGGCAAAAAATTTTTTTGGGATACTGCCCT
This sequence comes from Ilex asprella, assembly GCA_023539305.1. Lineage (NCBI taxonomy): Eukaryota > Viridiplantae > Streptophyta > Magnoliopsida > Aquifoliales > Aquifoliaceae > Ilex > Ilex asprella. The sequence goes on along the minus strand of CM042188.1, from coordinate 21,387,930 downwards.
AGTGTTTTGATCATAACTTTTTATGTTGACATCATTTGGATCTGAAATTTTTATAGTAGATAGTAGACTTCCAGGACTACAAAATAGTATTTTATGAAAATTTTTCAAATCGATTTCTAAACAGACCAAAACTTTACTAGAAGTTTTAGCAGAAACTGTGATGGACGTTTGAACGTTGGGGACGTTCGAACGTAAGTGAGTCCGAGCACTTTGGTTTCTGCAGAGCTCTGTTGAAGATGTAAAAGTACTTGGAGCAACCAACGTTCGAAAGTCAAGGACGTTCGAACGACGTTCGAAAGGAAGGCAGTGATTTGCAATACGGATGTTGGAACGTTGGTTACGTTCGAACGTTACTTACGAATTCTACTTTCCAGAATCGCGCACAGGGGGCTATTTTTCCCACTATAAATACTTAAGCACGCCTCTTTTAGCCTCATTACTCCATTCCTAACCCTAGAAACACTTAGAGAGAAAGAAAAGAAGAGAGAAACTAAAGATTAAAGAAGAAAAACACAAGATCTAAGGGTGATTCAAGATTCAAGCCCTACAATTCAAGAACAAAAAGGTAGGGGTTTCCTTCTATTCACTTACAATGAGGCTAGGGTTATTATATATGTATGTTTTGGACTCCTAATCATATGTTTTTGCTATGGGTTCTTTATTTCTTGGTTCTCTTGCAAATATTATCATGTTTTACACAAAGTTAAAGTTGAATACTCATGAAATCTATTTACTTGCTTGAAAACACTATTTTTTCGAGAATGATGAATGGTATTCTTAAATTTATCATTTAATATTGATTTCTCATGAAGTGCTTTGTGTGGAGTAGCAAAATGAGGCGGTTGTGATCTCTTGTATTTTTCTTAAATTATTATTGGAATTGTCATATGTTAAATTTGGGATTTTTGGGATAGGCTTGTAAATAGAGGACATTGGTTTAGTATTGTATCTCTTATGAATGTGGGATGACTATGGGTGGCCTTGACGAGATATCGTAGGGTGGGTAGATGTTGTGCTTGCTCCATGTGGGTTGGCCTTTTTCCTACCACTCGTAGTGGGATTGGTGCCTTGCGAGGATCAAACTACTACTCGCTCACGTATGCCGTGTATGGGGATTAGTTCACTATGCCTAGGTTGGATTCGTTATTACCGGTGCATTGGTATGGGACAACGCAGTCAGTAGACGCCCTTCTCGAAGTTTGATATCCTTACGAGGATTTGTGTGTGTGGGCCTAGATATTACTCAATGTGTCGATTCATGTGGATTGCCTTACATCATAGTGGAGATACATGTTTATAATGTTCATACAAATGTAGTGGTTGGTATGTGTTCATTCTACTAGGTACGATTTCTGCAAGAGTTTTGGGAAGGAAGGGATTCCTTGTGTATTAGTTCCATTTATTCATTAAATTACTAGTTAGAAACGGTTTATGGTGGAATGTATTATTAATTGTGTATTAGTTCCATTTATTCATTAAATTACTGTTGTTACTTAAACTTGAGATCTGTTTAAAACGTCTCTGTTTTATTTCAAAAACTATATATTTTATTTGTGAAATGAGACTGACCGTTTTTATATGTTTTCTTAAACCTTGTTTGGGTTGGAAGAATTTTTCTACAAAGCTTCGTGCTTATCCCCTACTATTAAACATTTTTCAGATTATGTGCCAGAGGAGGAGCTCGGTGTTCACGAGCCGGGCCATGGAGAGGTTTCCTTAGAGGGATACTTGGATCTCGAGTGAGATATATAAAGATGTAGTTTATTTTGTGCTAGACTAGGGAATGTATTTACGATTATGTATAGCCTAGTATTTTATTTATTCCGCTGCTATGTTTAAGTGTGATTCTTTTGGAATGTAAATGTCATTGCATGGCCTATTCTTTTGGGATGATAGTGTGGATATGATATATGGTGAATGGAAGTTTATTTTATGATGGATAAATGGATCCAGTGTGGTCAATAGCTATGCATATGTGGACCCGGTGCGGTCAATTGTAGTATAATTGTACAGGTTGTATTTTGGGTAGGGCTCTTTGTACAAAGGAGACTCTGCTCGAATTTTGTTAAAATATCAATGGTTGATGAATGAAACTTTCTTATTTATGGAATATTTAGTGCTCTCATGCAGCGAATGATGTTTAGAATGTAATGCCGTCTAAGAGATTTTTGGGGCGTTACACATAGCCCGCTGAAAACTCTCCCAAAAATAGGTCGTGAACCTGGGATCGCGATACGATACTATAGATATGGTCACCCAATGCAACCGTACTATCTCTTTTATATACAACCTACACAATTCCTTTAGTGTGAAAGTCATCCGTACTGCCAAAAAAGTGTGCGAACTTCGTAAGTTGGTCCATTATAACTCACATAGTGTCATGCCCCCGCAATGTCTGTGGCAAGTGGGTCACAAAATCCATCTTAACGTACTCTCAGTTCCACTCAGCTAGCTTAGAAGGTTAGAGCAATCCTGCTGGTCTCTGGTGCTTAGCCTTGACCTGCAGACACGTGATACATCAAATAACAAAATCTCCATCGTACCTCTTCATCCCACTCCACTAGTATTGGCGGCGAAGATTATAGTACATTTTCGTGCAAACTAGATGTACATCATAATAGGAGCAACGAAACTCACAAACAATCTCCTTTCTCATCCGAGTGAATGATCCAACCCTCATCACTTGTACTTGACTGCACCTGTCCCCTGATGGACAATATCTCTATGTCTTGTCCCTGGGACTCGATCACCTTGCTCAGTAGGGAAGGCATAGTCACAAAAATCTCCAAAGTGCCCTGAGCCTATCCCTTGCAATACAACCCAAACTGTCCCACGGTCTCGAGCATCTGCCACTCTCGAAAAGTCACACTAGCTTAGACTCCCTGTGACTTTCGGTTGAGCTAATTAGCCACCACGTTTGCCTTATCGGGATGATAATGCAAAGTGAAGTCATAATCTTCCAAAAACTTCATCCACCTACGCTGCATCATATTGAGGTCCCGTCGCGTGAAGATGTATTACAGACGTTTGTGGCCTAAAAACACCTCAAACTGTTCACCATACAAATAGTGGTACCAAGCCTTCAAAGTCAAGACAATGACCACCAACTCCATGTCGTGTGTGGGGTAGTTCTACTCATAACTCCATAACTTCCGAGAACAATAAGTCACCACCCTCCTGGACTACAATAGTACACATCCAAGTCCGTCTTTAGAGGCATCACAATACACTATGTACCTCGGTCTCCTCTCCGGAACTATCAGAATAGGATCTGAAGTGAGCCTCATCTTAAACACTTGGAATTTTGTCTCACACAAGTCATTCCACTCAAATTTGTCCTCTTTTCGGGTCAACCTTGTCATAGGTACAGCCCGAGCTGTCCCTCAATTTTGAGAATCTGCCACTCCCGAAAAATCACACTAGCTAAGACTCCTTGTGACTTTCGGCTGAGCGCATCAGCCACAATGTCTGCTCTACCGGGATGGTAATGCAAAGTGAAGTTATAATCCTATATGTAGTTCATCCACCTAAGTAGTTTCATATTGAGATCCCGTTGCGTGATGATGTACTTTAGACTCTTGTGGTACAAAAACACCTCAAACTGCTCACCATACATATAGTGACACCAAGTCTTCAAAACAAAGACAATGAGCGCCAACTCCATGTCGCGTGTGGGGTAGTTCTGCTCGTGAGTCTTTAACTTCCGAGAACCATAAGTCACCACCCTCCCTGATTGCATCAGTACACATTTAAGTCCGTCCTTAGAGGTATCACAATACACTGTGTACCTCTGTCCCCTCTACGGTACTATCAGAAAAGAACTTGAAGTGAGACTCATTTTCAACACTTGGAATGCCTTCTCACATGAGTCATTCCACTCAAGTTTAACCTCATTTCGGATGAACCTAGTCATAGGTGCAACCCGAGCTGTCCCACAGTCTTGAGCATCTGCCACTCTCGAAAAGCCACATTAGCCAAGACTTTCTGTTACCTCCGGCTGAGCACATCAACCACTACATTTGCCTTACCAGAATGATAATGCAAAGTGAAGTCATAATCCTCCAGGGACTCCATCCATCTACGCTGCCTCATATTGAGGTCCCGTCGCGTGAAGATGTACTTCAAACTCCTGTGGTTTAAAAACACCTCAAATTGCTCACCGTACAAATAGTGACACCAAGCCTTCAAAGCAAAGACAATGACCACCAACTCCATCTCGGGTCTGGGGTAGCTATACTCGTGACTCTTTAACTGTCGAGAACCAAAAGTCATCACCCTCTTGGACTACATCAATACACATACAAGTCTATCATTAGAGGCATCACAATACATTGTGTACCTCTGTTCCCTGTCCAGAACTGTTAGAATATGAGATGAAATGAGCTTCATCTTCAACACTTGGAATGCCTTCTCGCATGAGTCATTCCACTCAAATTAGGCCTCTTTTTGGGTCAACCTAGTCATAGATGCAGCCCGAGCTGTCCTACAGTCTCAAGCATCTGCCATTCCCGAATAGCCACACTAGCCAAAACTCTCTGTGACTTCCGGCTGATCGCATCTGCCACTAGGTTTGCATTACTAGGATGGTAACAAAAAGTGAAGTCATTATCCTTCAGGTACTCCTTCCACCTACGTTGTCTCACATTGAGGTCCCGCTGCCTGAAGTTGTACTTTAGACACTTGTGGTCTAAAAACACCTCAAATTGCTTACCATACAAATAGTGGACTAAGCCTTCAAAGCAAAGACAATGATTACTAACTCCGTGTCGTGTGTGGAGTAGTTCTGCATGTGACTCTTTAACTTTCGAGAACCATAAGTCACCACTCTCCCAGACTACATCAGTACACATCCAAGTCCGTCTTTAGAGACATCCTAATACACAATGTACCTCTGTCCCCTCTCCGAAATTGTCAGAATAGGAGCTGAAGTGAGCCTCATCTTCAACACTAAAATGATTTCTCGCATGAGTCAGTCCACTCAAATTTGACTTCCTTTTGGGTTAACCAAGTCGTAGGCACAGCCCAAGCTGTCTCACAGTCTCGACCATCTGCCACTCCCGAAAAACCTCACTAGCCAAAACACTTTGTGACTTCTGGCTGAGCACATCAGCCACCACGTTTACTTTTTCGTGATGGTTATACATTGTGAAGTTATAATCCTATAGGTCATCCATTCACCTACGCTGCCTCATATTGAGGTCCCACTGTGCGAATATGTACTTCAGACTCATATGGTCCGAAAATACCTCAAACTGCTCACCATACAATTAGTGACACCAAGCCTTCAAAGCAAAGACAATGGTCGCCAACTCCATGTCTTGTGTGGAGTAGTTCTGCTCATGACTCTTTAACTTTCGAGAACCATGAGACACTACATTCCCGGACAGCATCAATACACATCCAAGTTTGTCCTTAGAGGCATCACAATACACCGTGTACCTCTGTCCCCTCTCCGGAACTATCATAATAGGAGCTGAAGCGAGCCATATCTTCAACACTTAGAATGCCTTCTCACATGTTTCATTCCACTCAAATTTGACCTCCTATCAGGTCATCCTAGTCATAGGTGCAGCTCGAGCTATCCCATAGTCTTGAGCATATGTCCCTCCCAGAAAACCACTCTAGCCAAGACTCTTTGTGACTTCCGGTTGAGCACATTAGCCACCACGTTTGCCTTATGGGGATGGTAATGCAAAGTGAAGTCATAATCCTCCAATTACTCTGTCCACCTACACTGCCTCATATTGAGGTCTCGCCATGTGAAGATGTACTTTAGATTGTTGTGGTTCAAAAATACCTCAAACTGCTCACCATACAAATAGTGGAACCAAGCCTTCAAAGCAAAGACAATAACCACCAACTCCATGTCGTGTGTGGGATAATTCTGCTCGTGACTCTTTAACCTATGAGAACCATATGTCACAACCCTCCCGGACTGCATCAATACACATCCAAGTCCTTCCTTAGAGGCATCATAATACACTCCGTACCTGTATCCCCTCTCTGGAACAATCATAATAGGACCTAAAGAGATCCTTATCTTCAACACTTTGAATGCCTTCTCACATGAGTCATTCCACCCAGATTTTAACTTCTTTCGGGTCAACCTAGTCATAGGTGCAGCCCTAGCTGTCCCATAGTCTCGAGCATCTGCCACTCTCGGAAAGTCACACTAGCCAAGATTCCTTGTGACTTTCGATTGAGCATATTAGCCACCACATTTGCTTTACAAGAATGTTAATACAAAGTGAAGTCATAATCCTCTAAGTACCCCATCCACCTACGCTGCCTTATATTGAGGTCTTGCCACATGAAGATGCACTTCAGGATCTTGTGGTTCAATAACACCTCAAACTGCTCACCATACAAATAGTGGCACCAAGTCTTCAAAGCAAAGACAATAGCCACCAACTCCATGTCGTGTGTGAGATAATCCTGCTTGTGACTCTTTAACTTTTGAGAACCATAAGTCACAACCCTCTCGGACTGCATCAGTACACATCCAAGTCCTTCCTTGTAGGCATCACAATACATTGTGTGCCTATGTCCCCTATCTGGAACTGTCAAAATAGGAGCTAAAGTGAGCCTCATCTTCAACAGTTAGAATGTATTCTTACATGAATCATTCCACTCAGATTTGACCTCCTTTTAGGTTAACCTAGTCATAGGTTCCGCCCAAGGTGACCCACAATCTCGAGCATCTGCCACTCCCGAAAGCCGTATTATCTAAGACTCCCAGTGACTTTCAACTGAGCGCCTTAGCCACCACGTTTGCCTTACCAGGATGATAATGCAAAGTGAAGTCATAATCTTCTAGGTACTCCGTCCACCTACACTGTCTCATATTGAGATCTCGTCACGTGAAGATGTACCTTAGGCACTTGTGGTCTAAAAATACCTCAAATTGTTCACCATACAAGTAGTGGCACCAAGCCTTCAAAGTAAAGACAATGGATGCCAATTCAATGTCATGTGTAGGATAGTTCTGCTCGTGACTCTTTAACTTTGGAGAACCATAAGTCACCACACTCCCGGACTGCATCAGTACACATCCAAGTCCATCCTTAGAGGTACCACAATACACTGTATACTGTTGTCCCCTCTTCGGAACTATTAGAATAAGAGTTGAAGTGAGCCTTATCTTCAGCACTTGGAATGCCTTCTCTCATGAGTCATTCCACTCAAATTTGACCTTTTTTAGGGTCAACCTAGTCATAGGTGCGTCCTGAGCTGTCCTACAGTCTCGAGCATCTGCCACTCCCAGAAAGCCACACTTGCCAATACTCCTTGTGACTTTCGATTGAGCGCATTGGACATCATATTTACTTTACCAGGATGGTAATGCAAAGTGAAGTTATAATCCTACAGGTCATCCATCCACCCACGCTGCCTCATATTAAGGTCCCCTAGCGTGAAGATATACTTCAGACTCTCATGGTCCGAAAACACCTTAAACTGCTCACCATACAAATAGTGGCACCAAGCCTTCAAAGCAACATGACCACTAACTCCATGTCGTGTGTGGGGGTAGTTCTGCTCGCGACTCTTTAACTTTCGAGATTCATAAGTCACCACCCTCCTTGACTACATCTGTACACATCCTAGTCCATCCTTAGAGGCATCACAATACACTGTGTACCTCTGTCTGCTCTTTGGAACTATCAGAATAGGAGCTGAAGTGAGCCTTATCTTCAACACTTAGAATTTTTTCTCACATGAGTCATTTCACACAAATTTGTCCTCCTTTCGGGTCAACCTAGTCATTGGTGCATCTAGTCGACAGAAGTCCTTAATGAACCTCCAGTAATACTTCGTTAATCCCAAGAATCTACGTATCTCAAAGACTAATTTCGGCCTCCCCCAACTCATGACTGCCTCAACTTTTTCTGGGTCTACGGATACACCCCAATTTGACACCACGTGGCCCAAAAATTCCACCTCTGTCAGCCAAAATTCGCACTTGCTGAACTTGGCGTACAATTGATGGTCTCTTAAGGTTTGGAGAACAAGCCTCACGTGACCCTCATGCTCTTCTTTCGTCTTGGAGTAGATAAGGATATCATCAACAAAGACAAATATAAACTGATCTAGGTAGGGTAGGCACACTCTATGCATGAGATCCATGAACGCTGCGGGGTCATTCGTCTATCCAAAAGGCATAACAGTGAACTCGAAATGTCCTTACTGCGTCCTAAACATTGTTTGAGGGATATCTGACTCCCTAATATGAGGAAAGGGGTACCTATTCTTGATAGTAACTCAATTTAACTGCTTGTAGTCTATACATAACTGAAGGGTCTTATCATTTTTCTTGGTAAATAACACTGAAGCACCCCAAGATGAGATACTTGGTCTAATAAAGCCCTTGTTCATTAATTCTTGTAATTGGACCTTGAGTTCTTCCGACTCTGCAGGTGCCTTTCTATGTGGAGTGCTTGAAGGTAATTTTGTAAAAATAAAAAGGTGAAAAATCTTTTGAATTTGTGTTTTGATGAGTGGATTTTTTAATAAAAATGAAATGAAAATAAGCTTGGCTAATCCCAAAGGTCATTGCAATGGAAATGCCAATTCAACTCAAATTTTTTTTCCAATAGTGTTTCGGTGCTTGATTGATTTGAAGGACGTGAGGGATTAGTATGGAGGTGTAGGCTCAAGCTTACCCTGTGACAAGTCTACGGTGTATCAAGAGCTCGCAACCATGTCCGCACTTAACCTAGTTAAACCAAACACCTTACACTACGAGGAAGAATGAATGAGAGTTGATTTAGCACACTCAAGAGGAAAGAGACTTGGTAAAGAAATGAAGATTAAAACTTGTATTGATGCAAAAAAAAGCTAAACTACAAAGATAAGTGCATTTAATACCCAACTAAAAAGTTTGAAGTGAAAAACTCAATGTAAACATGATAGATTGAAGAATACATAACTAAAATTGAAATACACTTGAAATAACTAAGATTAAAGTGTAAGAAATGAAGATTACAAGAGTATTACAACTTACTACAAGTGAAATGGGTAAGAGAAATGCAAAAATCCAACTTCTCTCTCTAAAACTAAGTATTCTTCCTTAAGCTTCTATCTTTATATTGCTTTGCTAGCTGAATAATGGTGTAAGGATGATCCATTTTCATCCATCAGCTCTCCTATAGTCTATGAAAGTAGGCTTCCCATCAATGGGAAATGATTTGACACTTGCACAGGCTAGGAGAAGCTTAGCCTGCAACCCACCATGACTCTCTCTTTCTCTCTCTTCCTCTTGAATGCATTTTCTTTTAAAGTTCAACCTTAGGTGTAGGGAGGCATGCTTGGATGTACAACATGTCAGGGATGTGTGGGAGAAGCAGAGGTGGGCCCACAAGCAAAGAAAGTTTGAGTTGCAGGTTTTAGTGTTTTTTTAGCAAATTTAGTGGTAGGTCGATTTCCAGCAGCTCCAACTCCAGTGTGCAAAACTTACAGGTAGTTTTATGAGCAAACCTACCGGTAGGTTTTTACTTGGTTTGCTCCTTTCTTGATCTTTTCACCTTCCAAGCCACCCGGTAAGCCTCCCCTTCATCTTCATTGACTTTGAGCACTATGTTGGGGGCTTAACTCAAGCAATTTCCAACTCTTTACCTACAATCACACAACAAATTCATGAATTATTTGATTAATTGCATTTCCTTCCATTTTCACCACAAAAGCAAGTATAAAAGGGGTGCAAATCTATACATGATGGGTAATATTTTGTACTAATCACACCCCCCAACTTGAGTTTTACTAGTCGCTAACAAACTTTATTTTCAAACCACAAAGTATAAAAGTACAACAATCCATTCATATAAGTAAATCACTAACAATAAAAATACAAAAATCACAATGCAATTAAAGAAATAGACTTGGGCAAGATAAAATGAAACAATTGTGGTTCTTTTCATTAATTACTTCCAAAAGTTCAGTACAAGGATTTAGAATTCAAAAGCAAAATGACCCAAAATCCTAGAAACACTTCTAATAGGTCGATAATTCTAATCCTAATTGTGCAACAACTTAAACTAAAACAAACAAAACACAATGATACCCTACTCGTTGTCCTCATCCATGTCCTCCTCATCACTCTCACCATTACTCTCCTCCTCCTCGTCACTAGAATCATTGTCATCATTGTCGTCAGAACCCTCCACCTTGACAACAATAGAAGTCATTGGGGCAGTGGTAGAGGGTCCAGCAGACGAAGATAAAGGTCCACTGGGAATCGGATCGCCCGGGAATGTGTGCTGAGAGATCCTAGTCATCATAAAGGTCAGCCCCTACATCGCCAAGGTCAGCCCATCATCATTTAAACATTGTGACATAGTACGGACCGGGGCAGAGGTAGAAGGCCCAAAAGTAAATGGCCCAGCCGATGATGGCTCAGGTCTTGAGGCTCTATCTCTCTCACCCCTACTCATGACTTTCTGCTTACTACTACTTACTTTCCCAATAGCTCCAAATTCAGGGTGTGTCAGCACTTCATAGACATAGGCTTTGACCTTGCTGGAGTAGCACATCCTAGTGACTAGATTGGCGAATAAGAGATTAGCCTTCCGTTTTTTAGCTTGGGCGAACACCTTCATAAACTCCCATATCAATAAGGCTACATCCATAGCCTTCCTAGTCATAAACACTTGAAGGAGGGCAAGCTTCTCCACATTGGGGTTCCTCTCTACACCATAGGGGATCAAATTGTAATTTAAGACCTTATTCATAATCCCATATGAGTGCCTGAGGTCCCTGACTTGAATTGTACCTTTGAATTAGGTCGAGTGCTCGTAGGTCAATCGCACATACTGATGGATTGTTTTTACCCCTTGGATGTTGTGTGGATACACCGAGGTAGTGGAGGTGGCCTCTGGCACTTCATCAATCTAGCAATCAAATCCGAGGTCACACTAAAAACTTTACCCCTCACATTTTTCTGGAGAATAAAACTGTCCTCATCCACCACATGTAATCTCTTATAAAATTCTCTACACATAACCATGTTATACCACCTAACTGGCTCAAACTAAATCCTGATACCGTGTCCCTCTATCACTCTCACCACCTTGTGAGTCAGCTTGAGAGTGATCACGTCCACGAAATGCTCACACGTGACATTTTTTTCATAAATAATTTGGTTGCAATTATCATTCCTTTCCTTCTTTCTCCTCTCTCCCCTATCTTCTCTAGAGCCATCATCTGCCCTATTACGGGAACTAGTGCCTACGGGTGGTGTAGAACTCGACCCTAATCGTTTTGTTCGGGCCATGAGCTGTAACAGTGCCCCAATCACTAGGAATGACAAAAACCAAATTAAAAGCCTCTCAATGGGCTCAAAAGCATCAATAGAGACCTTCCCTAAGCGAGCCATTGCGGATGATTCCAAGTTTTTGGAGAAATTTGAGTGAAAATGGAATTTGGGGGAAAAATGGGTAATCTAGGGTTTATGAGAAAAATCCAACAAAATTCGGTAAGATTCAGTAATAATCAACCCTAGTAGTGAAATATGGGAGATTTGGGTGCTGGGTGAGAGACCTTTGATGTTTAGAGAAGGGTTAAGAGAGAGAGGGGATGGCTTGGGAGATTAAGAGTTGAGGGAAATGTGAATGTTTTCCCAAAAGAAATGAACTTAAAATCCTTGTTTTCAACTTTTTGGGCAAAACCTAATGGTAGGTTTTGTGCACTGGAAAAAAAATTATCGGTATGTTTTGCCTTGTTTTAAAAAAACCTATGTGCTCGCATCCTCAATTCCACTCCAATCTAAATCAACCCTTCCATATTCGAACATCCTATTTATGCCCTCTACTCTATCAAAAACATGAAGTACTCTTGCGAACCACAATTGAGTGACTGTGACACAAGTCATTTTCGAATTTGCAATATGATTTAAAAATTTGATGCTTTCAACACATAAGGCATGTATTTTTAAATTTAATTACCAAAATAAATACCCAAAATGTAAAACACATATTCAAGTGATAAAGGTATTCCTAATTCAATCTAATATCAAAATTTTGAGTGTTATTTCCCCATCCTACAGGTTTAGGGTTGTATAACACATTGTTCAAATACCTGAACGAAGTACACATGAGCATCACCATGACTTTAAATGCTATTCTAGAGTACGCACCTACACATTCATTTTCAAATTTTTGTATGTGTGTGAAATGGACATGTAATTTAAGAATTTACCCAACGAAATTCACATTCACTTGGCTATCCAAATTTAGCTTCAATGTAAAACTCACCAAGGGTTTCTCTCAACAATGAATCACAATATGATTATCCTGGCATGCGCTCCATGTGTATGTGTGAGATAGAATCTTATACACCAAACGAAGTATGTTCACATATAATCCAAAAAAGAAGTACATGCATATAATTGAAATAACCTTGACATAATCACATGAAAAGAAATGTTAGGGTACTGGATAGCAAAATCAACTTCTCTTTTCTTTAAAGGTAAGCTTTCTCCATGATTTTTCTAGATCATTCAGGACTTTCAAAGGTTATAATAATGCCTTGGGGTGATATTGAGGCAAGTAAAATGAAGGATAAAGGATAACAAAGATGGTTGTTTGATTGTTGAAAAACCTTGTTGTTTCCTAACCTCTAAATGCTATTCCTTAGCATGTGAAGTGTATGGTTCATAGGGGAGTGTCACTCTCCCTTGGGATAGTGTCAAAAAAAAGGGGCAAGGAGAAAGGAAAATGAGATGGTGTAAATATGGTGTGCAATGAACAAAAATGCTCCCTAATCCCAAGAAGACTTTTGCGGGTCGTGTTTTACTTGGTGACATTCCAAGGCCGTTTCCATTGGGAAGGAAGTAAACCGAGGGGAATGTGATTTTGAGTAAAATAAAGTGTAAAATCTTTGTGGTTTGAAATTTTTTTGGTGAAGTGTGTTTTCGTGAAAATGAAATGAGACACAAATGTTGACAAATCCAAGAAGTCACTCCAATGGTGATACCATCTCAACTCGAATCCTTCCTCCAATAAAGCATAAATGAACGATTGATTCGTGGGAAACTAGAGATAAGATGGGTTAGTATCTAAGCCTAAACTGTGACTAGGCCTATGAAATATCAAAGACTCATCAATTTATCCACCCTAAACCGAGTCAAACCGAACCATTGAACTCTGAAATGAGGGAGGAGAATGAATTGAAATGGCATACCCAAGTGGAGGTTTCCCTTGGATTTGCCAACTGAAAGATTTAGCTACTCATGCTTGAAATGAAATTAACTATATAATGAGCATGTAGTGCAGAGAGAAGAAGTTCTTGAGTAACTAATTGCAAGAAAACATAAGCTAGAAGAGAATGTATTTAAAACCCATTTTACAACTAAGAAAATAAAGAACTTTGATGCATTAATGATAGAGGCTTGAAAATAGCATTAAACTTGCATTGAACTTGAAAGAGAATTAATTTAATGACATTAAATGAAGTTCTAAAGGTTCATACCATTGATTACAAGACAATGTATTGAAAGAAAATGCAAAATCTTAAGTTTCTCTCACTAGACACTATTCATCATCTTCTACCTAGCTTCTCTCTCTATATTCTATGTAATGTATGTTCCCCTTTTCAAACCATGGAGAGTTCCCTTCAAAAAACGTGCCCTAAAGTCTCATGTAGCTCCTTGACGTAATTCCCAACATAGGAGCATAAATTAAGGTGGGTTGGTACGGGCTGTGCAGGCCTTGTCTCCATACTCAGTAGCTTCTCTCTCCTCTCTCTACATTTATGATCTATGCTCCAAAAGTCCAAGAGGATATTCATGAGAGGATGTTATGTGTGCTGGAAGTGTCAGAGGAGCATAATAGATTAGTTGGTGGGAACCTTACGGTAGAAGAGAAACTTTTGCAGAATTTGGGCATGTCACGCAAAGCGTACCGGTACCACAAACTTCAGTTGTGTAAGCGTACCAGTACAATTTAGCTGCTTTTCTAATTTTCTAATATTCTCCTCTCCTAAGCTATCCCCAAGCTGTCTTTTCATCCTTGTTCATCTCAAATGGTTTGGGAAGGCCTTAAGAAGCCTCATTTAGCGTTGTTTAACTGTAACCACCAAATATCATCGCTAAGAACTCAATTAACACAACTCCCCTCATTTTATCTCTAAAAGAAATTAAGATGAGATATTAGCACATAAAAATATACAAATTTTTGTGTGAATCATTTTATTTCCACACCACACTTCCTTCTTTTGCAATCTCTCATTTTTGATTTAGGAACAACCAAGGTAACGTAGATATTTCTTGTTTTCTTTAGCTTGGTCAAATGTGCGGCATGAAAATGAATTTAAATTAGGCTCAATCATAGCACTAGAGATAATATTTGCACAAGACAAGGGCAAAGACTCAATGATGGCCTAAGATCACTTCCAGGTCCGCATAGGATGGCATTATATGCTCAAGACAAATCAGTCTACTACCCAAATGCACTCAACTGAAACAAACATAATGAAACTATTGAAAAAAATTTGACATTGAAAGATTGTTTTTTAAGTAAATGTAAGTTCCCTCACAAAAAGGATTTGGCACTAAAGCTCTCATGGATCCTTACTCATCTCCACTACTTATGTCAAGCTTAGAATATGGATCCAATTCGTAAATTGTCAAAATTACACATTCAAAAGTCACATACAATTGAGTTCAAAAATTAATACATCTGTGATACTCATGCCTAGGATCAACTTCTATAGAACGCTCATGTGCACAAAGTTCACAACAACGATTAACATGTCATCCAACTGACAAACTCTTCATGAAGGAATAGAGGTCAACAATCATATATTTTTCATCAAAAATTTTCAAAAATTTCACATAATTTTCACTAATGCAAGCAAAACTAAAAATTTCCCAAAAACCTTGGTATATCATACAAATGGTGGATCTCACCCCCCAACTTTAATGATGCATTGTCCTCAACGTAAAAAAAAAGATATATTACGCAATGAAAGAGAGTAAAAAGGTGAGTAGAGTAAGAAAACACCAAGATCTGGATCTAAGAGAAACCAATCTATACCACCAAAGAAAGTAAGTGGCATGAAAATAAAACATCATAAGTGAATAAAAGAAATTGTATGCTAAAAATGTAAATACTAGCTAGTCCTCCACAAACTCCGGATACACAGGATCCGTCAATTCTTCCTCCACTCATTGCTCTTTAGAACCCTCGAAGAATGGCTTGAGTATTTGACAATTGACCTTGAATGTTTGTCCATCCTCAGGATTTTTCACCTCAACAGCTTCGTTGGGGTAGGTCACCTTGACATGATAAGGTCCATCCCAACGGGATCAGAGTTTTCCTTGAAAAATTGAGAGGCGAGAATTATAAAAGAGCACTTTTTGTCCGGGCTCAAATGATTTTCGTATGATGGAATTATCAAGAAAGATTTTATCCCGTTCCTTTGAAATTTTGGAGCTCTCATACGCATCTCGTCGAATCTCTTCCAATTCATTCAGCTCTAACATCCCATGTTCACCGGCCATTCTCAAATTGAAGTTTAGAGTCTTGATGGCCCAATAGGCCTTGTGTTTCATTTTGACAGGCAGATGACAAGCCTTTCCATAGACAAGCCAGTAGGGAGACATGCCTAAAACAGTCTTATAGGCAGTATGGTAGGCCCATAAGACATCATTCAATCAATCGAAGAAATCCTTCCTATTAGTGTTAACCGTTTTTTCCAGAATGGCCCATAAGGCATCGGTCAATCTATAGGCCATTTGTTTGTGGATGATAGACGGTGGATACTTTGTGAGTGATGCCATATTTGAACATTAGAGATGCAAATGACCTATTACAGAAATGAGATCCACCATCACTGATCATTGCTCGGGGCATCACAAACCTCAAAAAGATGTTCTCTTTGAGAAATTTGACTCTGACCCGGTGGTCATTAGTCTTGGTCGGGATGATCTCCACCCATTTGGACTCATAATTCATTGCCAGAAGGATGTACAAATAGCCATAAGACATGGGGAACAGATCCATGAAATCGATGCCCTAACAGTCGACTATTTCTATGACAAGCACAGGGAAAAGGAGCATCATATTTCTACGGGTCACACTACCCAATCGTTGACATTTGTCACATGCCTTATAGAATGAAACACAATCTTTAATATGGGAGGACCAGTAGAAACCTGATTGAAGAATTTTGGCGGAAGTCTTCTTCACCGAAAAATGCTCGCCGCAAGCCTATGAATGGCAAAATGCAAGCACATTCTATTTTTCGTTATCAGGTACACATCTTCTTATGACCTGATCGGGACAATACTTGAACAAGTAAGGGTTATTGAAGTAGAAGTACTTCACATTTTCCATAAATCGTCTTCTGTCTTCTTGGCTCCATTGCGGCGGTATCTGTCCTGTTGCAAGGTAATTACATATGTCAGCATACCAAGGACATACATAATGAATTGAAAGTAAATGCTCGTTCGGGAAAAAGTTAGGAATAGGAATATGCCCATTAGTCTCCTACACCACAAGCCGAGATAAGTGATCCACCACCACGTTCTCAATTCCTTTCTTGTCTTTAACTGTCAAGTCAAATTCTTGTAGGAGGAGGATCCACTTAATGAGTCTTGGTTTCACATCCTTCTTAGATAACAAGTACTTCAATGCAGAAAGGTCAGTAAAGACAACAATAGGCGAACCAATGATGTATGAACAAAATTTATTTGAGCAAACACTACAGCTAACAATTCTTTCTCAGTGGTAGTGTAATTCATTTGAGCCTCAATAAGTGTTTTGCTAGCATAGTGTATCACATTCGGTCTATTGTCCTCCCTGTGACCAAGCACTGCACCGACCGTGTAATCACTCGCGTCGCACATAAGCTTAAAAGGTAAATCCTAATTGGATGGTCGCATGATAGGAGATGTGACAAGCATGTTTTTTAGTTTTTTAAAGGATGCCTCACACTCATTCGACCACTCAAAGGGGACCTCCTTAGATAGTAAGTGGGTCAGGGGTCGGGCCAATGCACTGAAATTCTTAATGAATCGACGATAAAAACCTGCATGACCCAAAAATAGGGGATATACCAAGATGCAGCTCAATGGTGAAGTCAACATCCTGATGTGGAGGTAATGTCGGTAGTTCATCCAAAAAAACATCCTCATAATCACAAACCACCCGAGGTAGACCCAATTGATGTCTCACCTCGTCCTCCAACATAAGGCTTAGCCCATCAACTGGCCATGCCAACGTGAATCATATACTACTTGGATTAGAGCATTGTGTTTTTTCCCTTGAAACTTGAAACAAACATCCTTCAATGTGTAGGCAATGACCCTCTTCTAATCACAATCGATGACAACTTGGTGTGCCGCCAACTAATCTATCCCAGGGATGACAATAAACTCTAACATGTCCATGACCCTAAGGTCCACGGTGAGTTGAATCCTCGAGATCTCTAGCTCACAATCCCGACATATCTAATCAATGCATACCCTAGATCATAGACGAGAATTCACATGCAATGGCTCTTTCAAGGTCTCAACCTCTAAGCCTAAGTCCCTTACACTTGATGCAGAAATAAATGAATGTGATACACCAGAGTCAAATAATACCCTTACCCAAAAGCAAGAGATTAGAAATGTTTCCTAAATAATCAACTGATCCTTTGGCTCACTTTGAGGTGTGATAGCGTAGACTCACCTCTAGGTCCCCGAAGTCCCGGCTTGTAATCCTTATACTCGGCCCCAGTTTAAACCCTGGCCCATTTGATCTGATTGCGTAGTTCCCAATCGTAAAGTGGTATGCGCATGTGCATCACCCTAGAACTCGAACTAGTTTCCTTGGCCTATGGTGGGGTAGGGAGGAATGAAATAAGTATGTAGGTGCCCCATCGATGATTGAGACTGAGATGCCCTATAATTATGGGATCCTTGTCTCTGAGGATAATCTCGTTTCTTGTAACCTGGATGGTGGCACATAAAACAAGTTCGCTGGTTAGCCTGGTAGGAAGTCTTAAAGTTTCACTCCCGCCTTGGGAGGATTGACCTTGGCCTTTGCCTTGATAGTCGCGGCCTTGTCCTTGTTACCCTTGGGGAGTAGAAGTCTTTTGATTCTTCCTCGAACTAGAAGAAGAGGATTGACCCTCCTTCTTCTTGTCCTTAGCACCCACCTCCTGGATGCCCCTTGCATCTTCTTCCTCTCTCTCTATGGCCATAGCCGTCTTGACCATCGAGTCTAAATCTTTAAGGCGGTAGTCCAGGATCTTCCCCTGGATGGACAACTTCAAACCATCCTCGAACTTCTTCACTTTAGCCCAGTTTGTGGCCACATAATCATTGGAAAAATAGGCTAACTTGATGAATTTAGCTACATATTTCATCACTTTCATAGTCCCCTATTTCAAATCTAAGAATTCTTGGAATTTCACTTATTGAATAGTTGTTGGGAAGTACTTGCCCATAAAGAGTTTTTAGAACTCTCCCCATGTCATTGCCTCTAGGTTCTTTAAGGTCTTTGCCCAATCCCACCATAGATGAGCCTCTTGTTCAAGCTGGAATGCAACTAGCATTATCTTAGTGGCATCGAACGTGATCTTCATAGCCTCCAAGATCTTATCAACTTGCTGGAACCAATGGTTGGCCACCATTGGATCTGCCCCTCCTATGAAAGTCGGTGGCTTGTGTGTCTTAAAATTTTGGAGGTTACTTGAGGGTCCTTGGCCCACATTGGCACTAGCTTGTGCAAAGGTAGATGCCACATGAAGGCTAGTTAGTGAAAGGCTAATGGTGGTTGGTTGTTATTCTGTCCACCTCCTCGGTCATTCCGATGTCCTCTTTCTCTATTTGCCATCAACACACATGTCAAATAAAAATAGAGCACTAAATTAGTATCCTGAGGTAGGGATCAAGTTAAAACATTAAGATTTCTCTCCATGTCTCATTAGTAGAGCGTATGCCACCCACTAGTAAACATTTATGACATGAACGTCCCGTTCCTTTCTCTTTCCAACCCCCAAGGCTATGTTCTCTAACCCTAATGTCTTTTGTCCATATACATTTAATCGTGTATATTTTTCACATAACACATAACATGTAGCATTGAAGACACATAACATGTAATGAATGATGGATGCAATGGCTTAGACCTATGACCTGCAAGCTCTAAGTAAATTGAGAACCTAGGCTCTGATACCAAGTTGTTACACCCCTAAAATTAGGGGTCATTTATCAATCTGTTGATCACACATCAATCACAAAAATGCCCATGAATGCCGCATAATCTGACACCATATCACAACACCCCTTCATTGGGATTATAACCAATACAGAGTTTGGGTAGAATCTCCCTTGTATCGAGCACTCCCAAATACATGACCTGTGTACAATTCAATCACTTGACCATTCTAAGGTCCAATATACATCAATTTACCCTTGATTTCATTCCATTTACATCCTTGAAACAAAATGACTCAAGGCCCAAAAGCTTGGTAAGATCATTTTAATTTTTTGAAAATTATAGAGGACCTACAGGTATAAAAGTAACGTTTTACCGGTAGAAAAAATCACTGAAATATTTCTACCAGTAGATAATTAACGTTCTATCGATAGAATTTTCCATTAGAATTCTTCAACTGGTAGATACTTGTTGTTCTACCGGTAGAAGAGCATACCAGAATTGTTCTACTGGTAGGTACTCGACATAGCCAAACCGAGTAGGCTACTTCCCTTACTGACCCATTTACTAGCAGCTTCCCCACCTCTTTTTCCATGGCCTAGGCTCTCTCAGCATCTATACTTCCCAACTTTTGGTAGAAGGGCTTCTATCTAGGGTCCATGTTGAGCCAATGGGTGGTGACCTTGGGGTCAATACTCTCCACATCTTTGTGGGACCAGGCAAAATTGTCCATGTTCCCTCTAAGTAAATCAATAAGGTAGGTGGCTTGATCTTGAGAAAACAAGGAGCCAATATAGATTATTCTTCCTAGAAAGTCCTCGTCCATCTCTACTAGTTCGAGTTCTTCTGCTAGCTCTCCTTTTTCTAGTGTGTTGTCATTCCTAGGGTTAAGCACTTCCACTTATAGGGTCTCTTGGGGGTTTTCTGGCCCTCATAAAGGCCACATAATATTCTTTGGTGGCGACTTGGTCTCCTCTGATTTCTCCAATCCCACAAGGGTTTGGAAATGAAGAACAATATGATAGGTGGATGGCAATGCCCTTAAGATATTGAGTGTAGGGAGTCCAAGAATGATTTTGTAGGTAGAAGGGAAATCCAACACTATGAAGTTCACCAAGATGGTTGAGTTTCTAGGTGCTATCCCCACTGTGACTTGTGGGGTGATGGAACGCAAGGGATGCACCTTTTCCCCAGAAAATCTAATGAGGGGCATCCTAATGGGTTGAAATCTCTCACTACCAAGACATAGACTATTATAGACTGATACAAACAAGATATCGGCGTAACTGCCACTACCCACCTAAATTCTCTTAACCTGGTAGTTGGATACCATTATGGTTAACACTAAAGGGTCATCATAAAAGTATTGGATCCCCTCGAGGTCCTTGTCTTAGAAAGAGATATCCTCCCCTTCCTCGTGCGTCTTTGTCTTAGAAAGAGAGAACCTCTCCTTGCATGTACCTTCCTGGTTGATTTGGAGTCACTTCCTCCTCCTAACCCTCTGATGATTATCTAAATTTTTTTGAGAGGTTATTGGTTCTCTTTATCATCCTAGTTCCAACCAGGTAGGGGGTACCAACAATGTATTATCGCAACTGATCGTGCTGTAGGAGTTCATTGATCTGCCTCTTGAGTTAAAAGCTGTTATTGGTGTCGTGAAAATGATCGCAATGGAAATGGTAGTACTTGTTTGGGTTTCTATTGTTCGGGGTAGACTTCATCTTCCCCAGGCAACGTATCATAGGGTCATCCTATATTTGGAGAAAGAATTTCTCATACGAATTGAGCAGCATAAAGGCTCGCCGTTCTTTCAAAGTTGTGGGATGGAGATGGTCCTTGACGGACACTTTTTCCGTTCTCTTCTTCTTACTTTTTGCTGCTCTTTTGTCTTCACGGATGTCCCTTCTCTTCTCATCCCTGCAAGAGGACTCAGCTCGCCTGGCCTTGGTGACATCCTTGGTATGCATGTACTTTTGTGCCAAGATAAATGCTCAGGCATACTTGTTGGTGGTTTTTTCAAGATTGAAAACATGAAACTTGATGAATGCAAACCTATGATAAAGGCGGATATGGTAACCTTATCATTTGGTTCTTCAATCTGAAGGGCCTCCTTGTTGAATCAAGTGAGGTAGCTTCTTAAATTCTTATCTCTGTCCTACTTGATGGTGAGTAGGTGGGTGACTGGTTTCTAATGTTGGTGTCCCACTATAAAGTGAGAGATGAATGATTTCCTTAATTCAGCAAACAAGTTGATAAAAGATTGCTTTAGCTTGGCGAATCACTGGTGTGCAGATCCCTTAAGGGTGGTAGAGAAGGCTTTGCACCTTATTTTGTCTGGTACATTCTGGAGTTGCATAACTTACTTGTATGTGTCATGGTAACCAAGTGGATCTTAAGAGTTCTACTGGCAGAGGCAGGACCTCCTATCGACGCGCTAGGTCATTATCCTCCAGTTGCAGATTCATTGACCTAGTTATAATTGCAAAGGATTTGAAAGAGTTTAGAATAAAAATAGAAAGATAGTAGAAATCTTAGTCGTTTCCCATAAATGGCATGAAGCTGATGATGCACAATCAAACCAGTTGAGTGTATGGAGTAAAGTAATTAATAAGATAATCAATAATAAAAGACAAATATTGGGTGGTTGGCCCGAGGTGACCTAACCACTGAAGGTAATAACGGTGGCCAGAGAACTTTATTAATAAGAGAATAAGGCTGCTGGTGAGAGAGAAATAGAGAGAGCTATGCTAAGAGAAAGTTGAAGGTGTGGTGTGTGAGAAATGCCTCCCCTGTTTAAGGGGATTACAATTTATCGGCACATAGTCCTAATTGAGGCAATGGCGTGAAGGTCAGACTACTAGTCTTTCGAGGAGGATAACAATAATTGGGGATATATATTATCTTGGAATCATGGTAATTCCGATGATTGCTCTCCCATGTTCGCTGACCTTTGTTGAACTATTGAGATTTGAACTGGACCCAAGCCATAGACTAGGCCTAGGCATTTTTGATGATTTGGGATTAACCCATGATCTGGGTCGAGGCCCAACTAGATCTAGGCTTGTCAGATTCCATATGATATTATATTTTTGTGCTAGAAATTTTCCAATATGAGTTTGACCACTTCTTGGTTTCTCTCCTACAAAATTGATATGATGAAAATAGTTCTTTTTATATATAAAAAATAGTTAGGCTAATAAAAAACATTTAGTTCAATCACTTGTTATTGTTGGGGCTTGATCTCTCTCTCTTTCTCTCACACATACACACACACGCACACACACAAACTGGACAAGATATTATATTTGCATGAGGAAGTGGCATATGCGAAAATTTTAACTATTTAATAGTGAGATTTAGATTTTAGTTTGGATTGGATTTAATCATTAATAGGGTGGGTAAATATGGGGTGGGGTTAGCCTATAGCATGGGTGTGTATAGAAGGGATGGACTTAGTAATTTTATAGTTGAAATTTTAATGGGGTGAGAATAAATATTTTTGGGGTAGGAATAGTCTAGGCAAGGATCAAATTTTTGTTTTCAAACCGTCGAAACGTTTCTGTAACACCCCGTATTTTCTTTTTATATATTTGTATAGATGTATCCATAATAAAATATTGTTGTGAATGTGTGGATATGTATAATAAGGGAAGGATAAACCATATAAATTTTTAATACTAGGATAAATACTAGAGACGCACATTGATTGGCAAGTTTGAGCTTTAGAGACGTTGAAACATGAAAATGGGGATTAGATGAATTTCTAAATACTTTTAGGTCAAGATAAGGTTTCCATTGAATCCGGAAGGTCGAAAAATCTTGGGAAAGGTAATAGGAAGTGCATTGGAAACTTGGTAGACGGAGGAAGAATCTGTCTGCTGATTTGTACCGGTACAGGGTACCGGTACTAAATGGTACCGGTATTGGGTACCGGTACCGGGTACCGGTACCCCGTTTACAGAAGGTTTTTGGTACCGGTACTGGGTACCGGTACCCCTATTCCA
>CM042188.1:21319061-21359787 GCA_023539305.1 Ilex asprella | reverse complement strand
CTGCTTTTGTACTAGACTAGGACACCCTTTGAAATATTGTGTAGTCTAGTTTATTTTGTAAATTTCCGCTGCGCTATAAGAGTAAATTTTTATTGGGAATGTAAATGCCAAAGATGGCATATTCTTTTGGGATATTCATGTAAACATTATGAATCATTGCTTAAAGTCTCATTTATTGATGATTTATCTTAGTGCTCTCATGGTATGAATGGTTATTGAATGTAATGCCGCCCAGGGTGTATTTTGGGGTGTTACAGTTTCTGTTTTCAAGGAGATTGAAATGAATTAGTGATGAAATTAAAATTCTAAATACTTCGTGGTGTTCTGCAATGTTTCAATGCATTTGCATAATTGTTTCAGAATGTTTCAGGATATTTCAAGAAACTTTGGTATATTTCGACCAATATTTTGTAAAAATAATTATTAACATTTTGTTTCCGAAATGGATCTAATTAGTAAGTAAAATTAGCAAATTACTACGCCTTTTTAAGACTAATTATACTTTGATGGAGCTTAAATAATGACATTTCAGGGCATAAAGTGTACAATGGACCAAAAGCAATGAATATCAGACTTTCATGCAACACCAGCATATTTTGGAGCAAAATTGGAAAAGTTTGGACCAAGCCAAGGACGTTCGAATGCCAACTCACGTTCGAACGTCCACTTGAATTGATTGAAGACCAGACTGCTGAGACATAGCGTGTTGTAGCCAAGAAGGAAGACTAAGGTACTTGAGTACCACGTTTGAACGTCAACTCACATTTGAATGTCCCCATGAATCATTTGAAGACCAGACTGCTACATGGAGTATGGAAATGAGCTTCACAGAAGACCACAGGCCACTTAAGTGAGAAGGGTCAGGCCCCATCTAGTGTTCGAACGCCCATAAAGCAAGACAGAAGACAACGTTCGAACGCCCATAAAGAAAATACAGTGACAACGTTCGAATGCCAGATCAAGTTCAAACGTTCTCCACAGACTGACTATAGAGTGGTTAGCTTTTCACTTGGACTTGGGCGGCCATGCACTATTCCTTCACTCCCTCTTGTCCCATCAACCTTGCCTCTAAATACTCCCATTGTGGGAGGAACTGGAGGAGAGGAAGATATTGGTTTGGCACTAGACCAACATCTCTTAATTTGTACTAGTCTTAAGCTTTTATTTACTTGTGTAAAGAGCTTGATGGAGGCTTGGACTCCCACTCATATAGTTATAGAACTATCTTATATTTACTTGTATCAAGGGAGATAGTTCATCTTTTGGTTGAGGGAGCAACCCTCCATCTCTTGTTTGAGGAAGTCACCCTCCAAATGTGACTTGTTTTCTTCTACTTTTATTGTTCATGTCTTTCACTTCTATTACTTGAGCTTCCATTTTTCTAGAGCTTTACCAAAGTCGTGAAGTGTGGAACATAATTCACTCATTCTTAGTTGAAGATCGGCTCCTTGTTTATTGTTATTTTATTTTTTAAGTCATCTAGTTGTAGGGATGAACATCACTCACTTTTCTAGCTTTACCAAAGCCATGAAGAGTGAGTAGTTTCTTATTCACTTTTTAGTAAGAGGTGAAGCGCGTGTAAAAATTATCCAAAAATTATATTTGTGCATTGTTCTTATGCTTAATATTTTATATTCTCCTTGCTTATTGAATGATTGATTGCATCTAACAAAGCTAAGATACTTTGTATAATCCGGGATTCTTTCTATGACACGGATGACTCTTGTATAGAAAAACTCATCGGTTCTAGGCAAGTACCCTGACTAGATCTTCATGACTACACTTCAATCTTCACCTTTATTGTGCTTTAATTAAAGAATGAAATATTAATGTCACGGTTGGATGTCTTGTAGAAACACTTGCTTGTTTGTAGACGGGTTAAGTCTCGGCAAAACAATTCTTGTAAACTTCTAGAAAGACATCGGAACCATGTTTTTAATAATTCATCTTTATCTTTCGATTAACTTGCTATTAATACGAGAGTTAATTGAATTATCAATCATAAATATAATAAACCGGATGATTAACTATATGTCCAGATCCTCGAACTAAAGAGTGATCTTTTTATATTTGAACTTATCTTATATTTTATCCAAAAAAATTGTCTTGAAAAAAATCTTATATTCTGTCTAGCAAAAATCCCTAAAACTTATAACTTTAAATCTCAAAAGCTACAATCATTTGGTCTCCGATACTGCTTACATTGAAACACCAACAAGAGTTCCATGTGGATTTGACTTTGGACTCAAACCGGATTATTACTACAGCCTGACCGCCTGCACTTGGGTGTACACATTTCGGATCTAGCCAGGATCGAAATATTTTTGAAATACATTGAAATGCTTTTGTTTCCTAAGTAAATCAAATAATGTGCCGAAATGAAATTTTGATTGCTGAACTCACCCGAATGATTGTTTTGATAGGGCAGTATATTCTAAGAATTATGTGTTAAATATCCCATGAACATGTTTTTCCGCAGTACTTGTTTCACTGAGATGTGATATATTGCTAGTGACGGTAAGATCGTTTACTCTTAAATATGAAATGCACAATAAATTGTTTAGATCGATACCTCAAATGGAGGCACTAGCCACTTGAAATGTCCCTACGAAAATTGCAAAACATAATAAAATAATTTGACTATATTTGAAAATTTGATCCAAAGAGCATTATTGGGATGACAAACGCAAGTGGATGAACATAAAATGTGTCTAAGTAGGGTTTTTGGGATGCGGATACACCTTCCATAATTTATTGGCTTTAAGTCCAAATCCAATTTTTTATGGGCAAAAAGAACATTTTGAACAAAAGGACTGAATTACCCTAAAATAATGTTTACTGCTGCAAAAACCGAATCAGAAATGCATATCTCCGATTGATTGGACAACACCACTCATCACACCTCCTCCAAAAGCGAACAACGATTGCATGATTCAACCAACCATTTGAAATTTGAAAACAAAAAAAAGATTATCATTTATGTCGTCTATCCACAAATTTTTGGATTTTATCAAAAATTTGATACGAGTGATTATGAGGATAAAAACATTGATGTGAGACGACGAGTTAGGGTTTTGCTCTCTACATCAACAGTCACCAGGATTCTTCCATCATCATCAACAAACGATGTAAGGTTAGAAAGCCATCTTGCATCGGAATTATATTGCAATATGAATGATATTATTTTATATAAACCCCCGATTTTATGAGGAAAAAAACACTACTATGCAATAAAAATTATAAAATAGGGTTTTGTTCTATAAGTGATCAAATGTATTTAAAATGTATATCTTGGCGAGCAGAATTTTAACACTTATTTTAAGTATCTATATGGTGTCACTCTATGAAGTCAATATATGATAACTTGGAATATGCATTTAGTAAAAAACAAGATATCACCCTATGCAAGTCAATTGAGTGAAGTAAATAATATTACTTAATGGTTCATACTACCATTTTGATGATTATTGTTCTGGCTAAAGTAGTCTCTCTATGTAGTCACACTATCTAGTGACTATATGAAGTAAATTCTAGTCACTCTGTATAGTAACTCTAAGTAGTCAATATATTAAGTAAATTCTATTTTGATTATTAGGGTTCTTTTTGGATTCACTCAATGTACTCGCCCTTTAGTCTCAATTTATACCTTTCTTCATATTTCATGAAGTATACTGTGGCATAAGAAAATTTGAAAGCCAACTACACAATGATCTCATTCACCAAAAAATTAGGATAAATTGATAATTTAGCTATTGAATCTCAAACACCATTTCAAAGAGCTTGAATTTACTCTTATGTAGTTTGTCTATCAAGCCACTCAATGTATTGCCACTAAATATGAATTCATTACCTGACTGTTGATTATTGTTCAATGTGAAGTCAATCTATGTAGTCAATCTAAGTAATCACTCTATTAAGTCACCACCAGGTTGATGATTATGGTTTCTTCTGAAATCACGGCATTTAGTCACTCTATGAAAGTCAATACCATTTTGATGATTGTGGTTTTGTGCAAATGTAACTATAACATTATTATAACGAATGTGTAAATAATACATTTGGGAACTTACAATCTTAATTTAGCATAATATTGAATATTTGACTTTATTTAGTTGTTGTATAATCCGTTGTGTCTTTCTTTTTGTGCCATTCATAATTCTATTATCCACTTTGTCACTCTTTTTGTTGATAGAGTGACAATAAGAATATGATACATTTTGACTTGAACTATGAATGTTTTCCTCAGGACACGGCAAAAACAAGATCCTCATAAAAAAATATGACTTCAAGCGCAAGAAATCAGTGGCAGACAAGGTGACTGACATGTCAAATGTTGTGGTATCATCATTTTGGCACAAGTGTTTAAAAAATATCAAATAGCTGAATGAACGTGATTAAAAAAAAGGAGGCAATTACATTAATAAAATACTGATACCAAATAGAAACATGTATCTGAAAGTAAATTTCTCTGATGTGTATAATTGCAATGAAGCAAATTTTGGACAGAACATGATAAAATTTGGTTTGACTTAATTCACAACAGAATTCGAATTATTCAATGATGCAACAATGAACAAAGATATAAACATGTATCAAGAAAATGCAAATTTAAATTTTAAAACAAAGGAACATACAAATAAGAATAAAAAACCATTTTTCAGTCTCAGAGATCATATTCAAGTAATTTTTTTATGTCTCTATAATGATATTATGAAGAAAAAAAATGATATTATGAAAAGGACATAATGAATAGTGGTATACTCAGCAAACAACCAAATGATCTGAAATCATAAATCAAATCATATGAGAAAAATACAAATCAAGAACTTCTTTAATTCAAATTTTATATATAAAAAAAAGAGAGAGAAATTCTTCAACATTCAACAGCAAAATAAATTAAAAAAAAAACATGATTAAAAGCAACCTTTATGCCTATCTATTATGATCTTGTGTATGAAAATTGAGGAGGAAGTGATTCGAAGACGAATAGATTCGACAAATCTTCAGTGGCTGAATTGTGCTGATAACATTTGGTTGCTATAGGCATAAGGTTTGATACTCCCTTCTCAAATTTTAAACGGTTTCTAAATCATCAAATTTGAAATTTATCTATCTC
This sequence comes from Ilex asprella, assembly GCA_023539305.1. NCBI lineage: Eukaryota > Viridiplantae > Streptophyta > Magnoliopsida > Aquifoliales > Aquifoliaceae > Ilex > Ilex asprella. The sequence continues at coordinate 21,354,671 of CM042188.1, read as the reverse complement.
AATAAAACAGATCTTATAAAAAAAGGAAAACCCAACCTGTTAAACTTCAATCAAGGTACGGGCAATTAAGTAATAAGGAGTCCCCACATCATAATAGAGTTGGTTTTGTATTTTTTATACTTATGTCTGAATTTGTATTTTTTTTCCCCAAAATTATCTTTGGATAGAAACATATATATGCACATGTAAATATTTTAGTCACATACTAAGATGCATATAAATATTATTGGTAAGATATAGTTGATTGGTGCTAAAAATTAGCATATTATTACACATTTTTAAGAGTAATTATACTTTGATGGAGTTTAAATGATGACATTTTAGGACATAAATTATACAAGGGATCAAATGCAACAAATATCAAACTTTCGTGCAAACACCAAAATTTTTTGGAAAAAAAATTGGACAAGCTTGAGACAAGGAAAGAACGTTCGAACGTCAATCCACGTTCGAACGTTCTCTTAAGTAATTGAAGATCAGACTGCTGAAGTGCGAATACATGGCTTGTTGTAGCAAGGATAGAAAACACAGAAGTACTTGAGTACAACATTTGAACGCCAATCCACGTTCTAATGTTGTCCTGAACTATTGAGGACCAGACTGATGAGTGCAAGGCTAATGGCATATGGAAGTAGCTCTCACAGAAGAACAGAGACCACTTGAGTAGGAGGTTCAAACTACATCTGGTGTTCGAACTCCCATCAGGCAAAGACTATAGACAACGTTCGAACGTTGTCCCCAAACAGGCTGCAAAGTGGATGGCTTTCAGTGGATTTTGAAGGCCTTACACTATTTTTACGCACTTTCTTGTCCCCTCCTCCTTGCCAATAAATACTCTCATTGTGGGAGCTACAAAGAGAGATTGGGCTTAGACTAGACCAACATTTCTTAGCTAGTTGTAGAATTAGTCTTAGGGCTTACATTTACTTGCATAGAGGGAGATATATCATCTTTTGGTTGAGGTGGGAAACCCTCCAAAAGTGACTAGCTTTCTTCTACTTTCACTATTTGTTTCATTTGCTTCCATTGTTTGAGCTTCCTTCTTCCATTAGAAGAGTGAAACTCTTCCACTTTTCTAGAGCATTACCAAAGTCGTGAAGAGTGGAACGTGATTCACTCATTTTTTGTCGAAGATCATCTCCTCGTGTAGTGTGTTTTACCTTGTAACTCCTCTACTTAGAGGGATGAGCATCACTCACCTTTTCAGCTTTTAACAAAGCCATGAAGAGTGAGTAGTTTCTCATTCACTCTTTAGTAAGAAGTGATGGACATGTATAAATCATCCAGAAGTTATATTTGTGCATTTTGTTTATGCTTAATGCTTTATATTTCACTTGCTTATTGAATGATTAAATGCATCTAGCAAAGGTAAGGAACTATGTATAATTGTGAGTACTTTCTATGACATCGATGACTCTTGCGTAGAAAGACTCAATGGTTCAAGACAAGTACTCTGACTAGAACTTCATGACTATCCTTCAATCTTCACCATTATTGTGCTTTATTTTAAGAATGAAAAATTAATGTAATGGTTGGATGCCTAGTAGAAACACTTGCTTGTTTGTAGACGGGTTGGGTCTCAGCACAGACAATTCTTGTAAACTTCTATAAAGACATCGGAACCAGGCTCTTGATTCTGATAATTCATCTTTATATTCTGATTAACTTCATATGTATATAGTGGTTAATTATGTTCCCAAACACTAGTATAATAAACTGGATGATTGACTACATGTCCAAATCCTCGAACTACATGGTGATTTTTTTTTTACATTTGAAATTATCGTATATTTTGTCGAGAAAAGCCTCTTGGAAAGAATTGTATATTCGGCATAGGCAAATCCCTAAACATCCCAACTTTAAATCTCAAGGGTTATAGTCACTTGGTCTCTATCACTACTTACTTAGAAACACCAACAAGAGTTCCGTGTGGATTCGACTCCGAACTCAACCGGATTATTACTACAACTTGACCGCCTACACTTGGGTGTACACATTTCGGATCAAGTCAAGTTTTTTGACGCCATTGCTGGGGAACCAAAAAGGTGTTTTAAGGTAAAAGGTAAAAAAACCTTCCTTTTTTGTATATATATTTTTCAAAAAGATCGACAGAATTTGTTGGGTCTCTGAATCAGTGAACCATCTTTACCTAGATCAGTAGCAGACTCTTTTGACAATAGTATGACAAATAATGAGAGACAAAGAGAAGTTCCAGTGAAAAAGGGGGAAGTGCCTAACATTCGAACATTGCAGGATTACTTAAATCCCACAAGAAAAAGTGTCCCCTTTTATTTTGTGTTTCCTGCAAATACACCCCTCTTTACTGTAAAGACGGGGACAGTGCAACAACTACCTCAATTTCATGGACTCAAAACAAAAAAACTCATATTTGCACATAAAAGATTTTAAGGAAGTATATAGAACATTTCAATACAATTCTGAATTGGTCAATATGAAACTTTTTTCCTTTCTCTTTAAAGGACAAAGTTAAACAATGACTAAACTCTTTGAAAGCTTATTCAATACCTAACTGGCAGACACTACAAAATGAATTTTCAGAAAGTTTTTTCTCTTACACCGTACCAATGCACTCAAAAGGAAAATCATGAATTTTCGGTCAAAGAAAGAGACATTTTACCGATGTTAGGAGATATTCAAAGATCTTTTCCAATCCTGCCCACACTATGCTTTTGAAAATTGGACTTTGGTAGGATTCTTCTATGACTACGCCAAGGGGTAAGTTTGTCGAAATGATGGAACAATGAGAGTTTATGAGAAAGAGTCTAGAGGAGGCATTCAATTTTTTTGACACCATATCTGATAGTTCTCAGATGTGGGACTTAGCCTCTCCTACCACTATTGAAGCTAAACCATCTACTTCCCAAGGGGGTAAGTATGTCTTGAAAAAAGATGATGACCTATGAGAAAAAATGACCACCCTATCTCGTAAGCTTGAAGCTTTAGAGATAAAAAGGTACATTAAGTTGATGTTAGCCCTCCCATAGAACAAGTGTGTGGGATTTGTGCACTGATAGGACACCCTACTGGGGAGTGTCCTATCATTCCTGCATTTAAAAAGATCTTGTTGGAGCAAACAAATGTAATTTCTAACTTCAACAAATCTTACTCCAACCCATATTTTGAAACATACAATCTAGGGTGGCGGAATCACCCAAACTTCAGTTGGAGAGACACATAACCAACTCCCCTGAATCCATAATAGGGTTCACAACCACCACCTCAAGGGCCTCCCACATATCCACCATACCAACCACCACAAAAGAGAAGCCTTGAGGACACATTGAATTAGTTTATGCAAAGCCAAATGAACTACAACAATAGTTTCACTCAGGCTTTTACTGATTTCAAAGCATAAACCACCATGTCTAGAAAAAAAATCAAAAGTTACATCCAAAAATTGACCCAATCCATGAGCACACACGAGAAGGGCAAGTTTCTTGCCCAACCAAAAACAACCACAAGGCCAATTTCAAGTGGGAAATCCTTCAATCATGGAAATCTCACAAGACCAAGCTCAAGCTATCACTACACTGAGAAGTGGCAAGGTGATTGACAAAACCATAAGAGACATGTTAATTCCAAAACCAAATATTATTGACAAACAATTAGAAACATGTTGATTCCAAGGCCATGACCTGAGTCAATTCCATACACTAAACCAGTTGAGCCTGAACCTGCGATTGAAAAAGAGCTAGAACCGTCAAAGAAAAAAGATCCTTCTTGTCCTATTCCCGCTTCTTTTTCCCAAAGACTCAAAACGGTACATAAGTTGAATAACCATCCTGAAATCTCTGAGCTCTTTAAACAATTGAAAATCAGTACTCCACTTCTAGATGTGATAAAGCAGGTTCCCTCTTATGCCAACTTTCTAAAAGACTTGTACACAATTAAGAAAAGCCAAAATGTTCAAAAAAGAACCTTTTTGACAGAACAAGCCAGTGTCCTACTTCAACACACAACCCCTCCAAAATACAAGGACCCAGGGTATCCAACTATGTCATGTGTCATTGAAAAAGTCAGAATAGAACAAGCTCTGTTAGATCTTGGAGCCAGTGTCAATTTACTCCATTTCCCTATCTATCAACAACTTGGTCTAGGTGAACTTAAACCCAATTGTATTACACTCCAATTGGCATGTGGAGGATGTCCTTGTTCAAGTAGACAACTTTGTCTTTCATGTTGATTTCATTATTTTGGACACTCAGTCAACAATGCATCCAAAACAAATTCCCGTCATTTTTAGTCGACCCTTCCTAGCAACCTTCAATGCATTGATCAACTACAGGAATGTAGTCATGAACTTAACTTTCGGGAATATGACACTTGAGCTCAATATTTTCAATATTGCTAAGCACCCTAGAGAGGACAAGGAAGTAAAAGAAATAAATTTCATTGAGTCGTTGGTTCATAAACATTTGAATGATACCATTTGTGAAACCTCTGCTGAATTCTATCTGTTGGATCCTAGCACATATGAGTTAACAAATGATGTCCCAAATCCACAAAGTTTCCCTACTTATGCTATTAAGATATGGTCACCCAAATTTGAGAAACTTTCATCGAATGGTACAAAATCACTCTCATCAAGTGTCAAGCCACCAAAGTCTGAGCTAAAACCACTCCCATCTAACCTCAAATATGCATTATTAGGAAAGGACGAGTCATACCCAGTGATAATTTCATCTAAGCTTACAGACTTGCAAGAGTCTAAGCTGATTGAAGTTCTTAGATACTATAAAAATACTATTGGATAGAACATCGCTGACTTGAAAGGTATAAGTCCGTTAATCTGAAATCATACAATATACTTAAAAAATGATTCAAAACCCTCTCGTCAAATGCAATGACGACTGATCACCTAAAGGAAGTTGTGACAACTAAGGTGCTCAAGTTATTAGATGCAGGGATAATATTTCTCATCTTTGATAGCAAATGGGTTAGCTCAACCCAAGATGTACCCAAAAAGTTTGGGATCACAGTGGTAAACAATTATGCCAATGAACTAGTACCAACTCAAGTCGTACAGGATGACGAATGTGCATAGACTATCGAAAGCTCAATTTGGTGACTAGAAAAGACCGTTTTTCTCTTCCCTTTCTGGATCAAATCTTAGACATAATTGCAGGTCATGCATTCTACTATTTACTGGATGGGTATTCTAGGTATAACCAAATCAAGATAGTATTAGATGACCAAGAGAAAACAACATTCATATGCCCATTTGGCACTTTTGCATTCAAAAAAATGCAGTTTGGACTTTGTAACGCTCCTACAACATTTCACAGGTGCATGCTAAGCTTGTTTAGTGGCATTGTTGAAATTTTTTTGGAAGTGTTCATGGATTACTTCTCTGTATATGGTGACTCGTTTGATTTGTGTTTGACAAATCTAGAGAAAGTGTTGATAAGATGTAAGGAAACCAATCTCGTGCTCAATGGGAGAAATTCCATTTCATGGCAACACAAGACATTGTCTTAGGTCATATTGTGTCATCTGAAGGCATGAAAGTTGACAAGACAAAAATAGACTTGATTAGAAATTTGCTTGCCACCAAGAATGTAAGGATGTTCATTCCTAGGACATACAAGGTTCTATAGGAGATTCACAAAAGACTTTAGTACCATAGCTAAACTCATGTGTCATCTCCTGAGTCAGGACATAATTTTTGTGTAGAGTGAAGCATGCTAGAAAGCTTTTGATAAGCTTAATGGTATGTTAATTTCTGCCCCAATAATCCAAACCCCTAACTGGACTCTTCCATTTGAATTAATGTATGATGCTAGTGATTATGCTGTAGGAGCTGTGTTGGGACAAAGAAAGGATAAGAAACCCTATGTGATTTACTATACAAGCAAAATTTTGAATGATACTCAAATGAATTACTCGACAACTGAAAAAGAATTGTTTGCTGTAGTTTTTGCTCTAGAAAAATTTCGTTCTTATCTTATTGGTTCTTCTGTTATTGTGTTCACTGATCATGCAACATTAAATTCTTGCTCATAAAGAAGGATGCCAAGCCAAGGCTCTTAAGAAGGATACTCTTATTATAAGAGGTTGATATGATCATTAAGGACAAAAAGGGTGTTGAGAATGTGGTGGTAGATCATTTGTACAGGTTAACGTATGAATTTCATGAGGATGGACGGTCAATTAATGAAAATTTTCTTGATGAATAGTTCACAGTCATGGAAACACTATGGTACGCTGACATTGCTAACTTCCTTGCTAATAGCACGTTTCCTCATTCCTTCACATTGATGGATTTGAAAAAATTTCTGAGGGAGGTTTGTAATTTCTTTTGGGACGATCCATATGTGTTTAAGTACGGTAAGGATCAAATCATAAGGCGCAGCATCCCCGAGCATAAGAAAAACACTGCAGCATGTAGTATCATTTTGTCATTCTGAAGCATGTGGGGGCCATTTCTCATAAAAAAAAATATAGGAAAAATCTTGCAGTGTGGATTTTATTGGCCCACACTTTTTAAAGATGTTCATGCATTTCGTATAACATGTGATAGATGTCAAAAGTTGGGAAGCATTTCTAAAAGAAACATGAGACTCTTAAACCCAATTCTACTAATTGAAAATTTTGAATGTTGGGGCATCGATTTCATGGGACAATTTCTCCCTTCCTTTGGCTATCTATATATTGTAGTGGTAGTTGTTTATGTGCCCAAATGGGTCAAAGCAATTCCATGCCGAAACAATGATCACTGAAAAGTGATAATTTTTTTTTAAAAAAATATTTTGTTCAGATTTGGAATTCCAAAATCTATCATAAGTGATAGGGGTGCTCATTTTTACATTTGTCATTTCTAGAATTTGATGAAAAAGTATTTGATTTTTCATAAAATTGCAATCCCTTATCACCCACAAACTAGTGCATAGGTAGAATTGGTTAATCGAGAGATCAAACTGATCTTAGAAAAAACGGTAAACCCAGATCGTAAAGATTGGTCGTTAATACTAATTGATGCTTTCTAAGAATATCACACTGTTTTTAAAGCAATTTTGGGCTCTTTATCGATTAGACTATGGCAAGCCTTGTCACCTACCTGTGGAATTGTAACACAGAGCATACTGGGCCATTAAAGCAATGAACTTCGACCTAAACAAGACTGGACTCTAAAGAAAACTTCAGATGAATGAGTTGGAAGAATTGAGAAATGAAGCATATGAGAATGTTAAGATTGCTAAGTCTAGAATGAAAATTTTTCATGACAAAAATATTGTGCGAAAATTTTTTAAACCCTCTCAAAAAGTCATATAATATAATTCAATGCTCCAACTTTTTTCTGGTAAGTTGAGATCAAGATGGACTGGACTCTAAATTGTCAAATAAGTGTTTGGACATGAAGTAGTGGAAGTGGAATACCCATCAAATTGGAATATTTTTACTATCAATGGTCAGCATTTGAAACAATTTTTGAAAGACTTTGTTAAAGAAGTGGAAATCATTCTTTTAATGGATCCAGAATATTCCTTTGACAAAGTCTTCAAAGATGTATTTCACAAAAATTGTTATGACCAATTTCATAAAAAGAGCTTGAATTTCCTTTGACATCTTCCGTATTTGGTCATAACTTTTGACTTCGATATTGGTTGAAAAGAAAATTCCAAGGGTTACAAAAGTGTATTTCACAAAAATTTCGTGATTCAACCTATAAATATGTGAAATTCAAGCTCGAAGTCTTCAAAGATTTTGTACTCGCACTCCAAAGATTTTATGCACGTGATTTAACTTTAAAAGACTTTTTTTGGAAAGAAATTCCTCCCAATCCAATCTTATATCTTCTACATGTACCTAGGATTTATTTTTGTATAAATAAAGGCTCTCATCTATTGATAGGGATGGATTTAGAGGATTAGAATTATTATTCTTTTTACAACTTTTCTTTTCTAGTTTTTGTTCTAGTTCTATGGCTTACTAAAAGTCAAACTAGGGCTAGGGGAGGAACTCTCAATGAAGTATGATAATGTTATTGACTTATGAGCTTAACGGTATGTGATATTTTGTTAATTCAACTTTTGATTTCTTAGTAAAGTTTTTGCTCTGTAAAAATCCTTGAGTTATTGTGTCATGTACATTGATTGCTTGAATTTCCCTGCGAGTCAAATAATTAGTTATTTCATGCTTAAGTTGATTACCATTATTTTAAAGAATAATATAATTGAAAGATTACTTAGGTTTCTGAATAAACTTTACATTATAAACAAAAGAGTTCTTGTGGTATTATTGCTAAATTTTGTGAATTGAATCAACCGACATTTGATTCTTGTCTAGGAGTAAGAATTAAGTCTTTAATCATTATTACATGGATTTTAGAGGGAGTACCTGATGCTCCAGCATTTTTCATACTGTTTTAATTACTTTAATTAACTTTCTCAATTCAATATTCTTTTAAACAAATAATGTTTACAAGATTATTATAGTATTAGTGTAATTGTTGATGTTTCACAATTCCCTAAGGGTTCAATCTCGGTCTTCCAAGAAATATATTACTTGGCTCAACCTGCCCTTGGGTTTACATAATTAAAGTTGAAGCACATTCCACAGACACAATCCTTTGTTTCATGTTTTTCACTTTATTCTTGTATTTATGCATGGGTGTCTTGCTCTTGTTCGCACTCACACACAAGGATTTCCATCCTAGCCAAAACCCAAATCTTCGTAAATATGATTAATTTATGTAGTTTTGCTTGTAGATTTTGACAAATGAACATATCTCTACCTTTCAACCTCATATCCAAGCTCCATACACTGATAAATTAGAAACATTTGGGATAATGTTCAGTTTAGGTTGGGGGTGAGAACTACAGTTCATATTTTATGCCCATAAAATATTTTGTTTTTGTTGTTGCCTTTGATCATATTGTGTAACTTGCCTCTTATTTTTTACAATTGATGATCATGTCTTTAAGTTAGCTTCAATTATCTTTGTGACTGACAGACGTTAAAGAACCAGATAGAGAGTCTTAAAGCTTAGCCAGCATGGATAATAAACTTTTTTTTGGTTTAGTTGAGAGTTTTACGCACTTTTTCATTTGATGTGCATACTGTGATCATGAAAAAATCAAGATTGGTAAGAAAGCCAAAATTTGAGTACAGCAAACGTAACCACTGTGTGGCAGAAACATTTTTGCAAAACGTCCTCGTGCCAAAAGGCTTTGTGCTTGTAAACAATGTGGCCAGGTCTTTCACATGAAAGAATATAATTAGTATATTGAAACAATTTTTGGTCGCACACTTAATCGATTAGACTAGATAATGAATGGGCAGAGTAAGGATTATCCTGACACGCCATGTTATTCTAATAGTTAGCTTAACCGGTTTATGTGACAATAAAATAGCATAATCACTGGTTGTTCAAACGGCATGGAGACAGAGAAAGACTCAGATTAGCTGTCTTTTTGACAAAACTATGGAAAAATGTGTTTTTGGGATGAAAAGGTCCAAATTTTTGTAAAAAGTGTAATTTTTTTCTAAATGTACAAATTTGTTTTTGATTGAAATAAAAATATAGGCCGACTTAGGAATGTCCTAGAATACCAACCTTAAGCTTAGGTAAGGACTTATCCTAAGATGCCATGAATTTTTAGATCAAATTTGTGTGTATACCCTTATTTTAATGTGTACATGAACTTGTATAAAAATTTTCATTTTTGATTTGGCGTTTAAGCACCAAATGATGTTCGAACGTCACCTACTTGCAGTACTCAAGGCTTTGATGAAGCTTCTGATGAGAACCCAAAAGCACTGGGAGCTATCTACGTTTCAAACGCCAACCAACGTTCAAACATTGGATGTTTACAATACTTTGGACCCTGTAGCGACCCAAAACGTACTTGGATCTCCAAGCATTCAAACTGTCGGAGAATGTTTGAACCAAACACCTACATTCGAACGTTGTTTGGCGTTCAAACAATAGTTGCTCTCAGTACTTTGGCCTCTGACAAAACTCAAAAGTATTGTGAGTTCACCACGTTCGAATGACAGGTTTACGTTTGAACCATCAGTTTAAAATTCTTCCATGCACGTTTGAACGTCAGTGTCGTTCGAACATCCACTCCCAATCCATAAAAACCTGGTTCGTCTTCTTCATTTAAAAAACACCCAAAACCCTTGAAAACCTTCAACTAGGGTGACCTGTTACTACCCAAGCCTCAAAACTCCATCCATTTCCAATTTTCACCAAAAATCAAGTAACCCAAACATATTCCACCTCATTTCTCACCTTTTTCACCAAGAAATCCAAGTTTTTAAAACCCAAAAAACCCCAAACAGATAAACCATGCCTCCATGAATGAAACTTCCCACTAGGTGCGACATAGTCAATCAAGAATCAAATATGGTGGAGGAGGTGATTGAGGAAAGAAAAGGGAGACCCACTATCCAAATATACGACAAGACCAGCTTCCTCAATGCCTTCAAGGCAGATAGGTATGAGATTTTTTTTTCAAAATCAAGTTGTAGTTTATGAGCGGACTGTGGTATTGATTATTTTGTGGAGTTAGGGATTTTTTAGGACTTTGACGCAAGAGGGTGGATGTTGTACTCGAGGAACGATGGAGAAGCCATGATTGACTTGGTGTGGGAATTCTACTCCAACGTCGAGATCGTCAATGGGACAATAAAAACATATATGAGGGGAACTCACATTGAGGTGGATGATGAGTAAATCCGAGAAACAAGGCAAGAGGTACCATAAGTACCAAGGTCAACCTACTCCCCTAGGAAGAAAGTGGGGTTGGACGTTGTGGGCACAGAGTTGACGGGGTTGGCCACTTTTTCATGGGTAGGATGGAGATTCTTTTGGCAAGGGGAATTGACTAACAAGTACAAGATGTTGAATTTAATTGCGGTCTCAAACTTCGCCCCCATTGGATGCAAGAACGAGATCCTCCCCGAGATGGCCTAATTGCTAAATGCACTTAGGAAGGGCCAAAACATAGATCTCTCGTCTTTGATATTGGCAGAGATGATGAAGGGGTGTGACATGAAGGTGAACACACTCCCCTTCGACACACTGGTGAAAGAGATGTGCTTGGACCACGGAGTCAGGGTGAGGCCAAAGTTGACAATACAAAAGCCAATGGGGCCTTAAAACAAAGCTTCCTTTCAGAGGAGCCAAGGTCATAGTGGCGCCCCCGCATCGAAACATGAGGTGCCCCATGCCCGAGGCACCGATGAGGTGCAGGATGCCCTGGATGAGGAGGAGGGGAGAGAGAGAGCTAAAGGCTAAGAGAGCTCGTGAGCTGACACAGGAGGAGGCAGTCCCAACACCAGCATCCAGCGATCGTTGAAAGAGATTATGCTTGGCATCAAGGCCAAGCAAGCTAAGATTCTCCGACAGTAGGGGGAGATTCACAACCTTTTGAGGGGTAGAGCTGGTGAATAGAGAGAGTGATAGGGAGATTTCTATTCTTGAAAGTTATTATGAATGTGTCACTTCTTTTATAGATGATTTGAATCTGTATCTTTTATGCTGAACTATAAAATTTTGTTATGAATGAATCACTCTTCTTTTTATCACATTTATCATGAATTTGTTAAAATTTAGCATTAAATTGTTAAATGTTAGGAACATATGTTAATGTTGAGATTGATGGCTTAAAGTGATTAATCACATGATCGGTTTGACACCTCACTTAACAACCTAGACTTAAAACCACATATGTTTGAAAAAAATGGTATATTATCTATGCTTAAATGTCAAATGTACATTGGTATTTGTTATTCTTAAGGTACAACCAGCAGAGATAATGGAAAATGTCATGGTAAATTTCAAGCCTTGCGATGCTTTTGAGAGACGATGAACATTTACTCAAGTAAGGTTTTTCGCTATCTACTCTTGAATATTCTCATTAAAATTGTTTTTCGATTGACACAACTAAAACAATCTATTAACATATCTCACAAGAAATCTATTCATATGACACATGCATGTGCACATACTTAAGAAATGATCTTAGGCCATTTTTGATTTGATTTCGAGCCTTAGCCATTTCTTTTACAAATTATATCCCTAGTTAGCCACGATTGAGCCTTCAATGAATGATTTCTTTTTCAAAGTAACCCATATAATAACCAAGCCACAAGAAAATATATTTTGACATACCTTTGCTATCTAATTTTCTTGCACCCTCTTATAAATCAGTATGATACAAAAAAAAAGAGAAAAAGATAATAAGATGGTGACTATTTTTCAATCAAAAGTCGGTGGAAACAACCGAAAGTGCAAAAGAGATAGAAAAACGGAAAAATGACCGAGAAAGTGAAAAACAATGAAAGAAATATCATATGTAGGCGAAATTTAGAAAAGCTAGGAAGAGGTGTGCTACATAATGAAAGGATAGCTTTTGAATACCATTGATGTCATTTTGTTAGCCATTGACCTCTGACTACATTACAACCTATAAAAAGCCCTAAATGATCTCAAGTCTGATGCATGTGTAGGTCATTAACCAAAAGTTGGGGAATGTTAAATAGTATTTCTTTATTTGCATCAATATTCTTCCATGAGATTATACCAAACATAATTAATATGTTTCCTTAAAAATTCACTCCTATAGTAATTATGCATGTGATTTTTCGATTGACCCTCTTCTGATCATATGCCCTTTTGAGAGACAAGTCACTGTAACTAGTTGGAATTTTTGCTGAGAGCGTTCTACTAGAGGTTTGTGAAATCAAAGCTATCCATGAAAGGTGGTAAAATAGAGTGTTTGTTATATACCAATTATTGTTACCAAAATGATAATTCCTACTACCTAAGGAATTCCAAATATCAATGTGACAAATGCTTATTTTTGCATAGTGCAAGTACTTTTGAAAGAGATGTGTTTAGGATATAAGTCGAAATTGAGGGTTGGGTGTCCCAACGACCATGATGTTAACTCACTTTAACCAACAATCTCATATACACATCTGTTCAACTAAAGTTTGTGGGTAGCTTCACTGAAAACCCTCACAAGACAACACTTGTCCACTAGGATACACATAGTGGTTTAACGGCTTGTTGCATATGCTAAATGCATCCGGATGACCTACGAAAATGGCATTCTAAATGAATTCGCATTTAATTTTTGTTGTATTACTGGATACTAGCAATTTTAAGGACGGAAGGTGTGATTAGTAGTAAAAATTAGCATATTATTATGCCTTTTTAAGACTAATTAATCTTTGATAGAGTTTAAATGATGACATTTCAAGACATAAATTGTACAATGGACCAAAGACAACAAATATCAAACTTTTATGGAAACAACAACATTTTTTGGAAGAAAAATGGGGAAGCTTGAGAAAAGGCAAGAACATTCAAAAACTAATCCATGTTCGAACATTATCTTGAATTATTGAAGATCAAACTGCTGAAGTGCTGATACATGGCGTGTTGTAGCATGGAAGGAAAACACAGAAGTACTTGAGTACAACGTTCAAACGCCAATCCACGTTCGAAAATTGTCATGAACAATTGAGGCCCAGGCTGATGAGTGCAAGGGCAGTGGTTCATGGCATATGGAATTAGCTCTCACTGAAGAACAGAATAACAGAGGCCACTTGAGTAGGAGGTTCAAACTCCCATCAAGCAAAGACAGTAGACAACGTTCGAACAATGTCCTTAGACAAGCTGTGGAGTGGATGGCTTTTAGTGGACTTTAAAGGCCTTACACTATTTTTATGCACTCCCTTGTACTCTCCTCCTCGCCTATAAATACTCCTATTGTGGGAGTTTCAAAGAGAGATTTGCAGACCCCCACACTTTTATTTTATAACTATATAGCAAGTAATTATTTTTGAAGATGCTTATATGTGTAATGATGTATGTATGAAATATGTAGATTGTAAGAGTAGCAATAAAAACATTAGTTGAGGTAATAAGGTATGTTGTAGAAGCTTGGAAGTATTCAGAAGTGAAATCGCACTTTAGAAAAAATTTGGGGATTTAGGATTCTGGACATTACCTAGTATTTTGGCCATAACTTTTTACAGTAATGTCAATTTGATCTGAAATTTTGACAGTAGATAGTAGACACCCAGAGCTACAAAAGTGTATTTCACAAAAAATTCCTAAATCGAATAGGTGAAAACTGCTCTGATAGTTGGGACAGAAAGTTACCACCGTCTGGATGCTCTAAGCTTCGTCCCGACGGTACTACTTACTTATCTTTCGTCCAAAACAGAGACTTTGGACAGTCTAGATGCCCAAGGCCCATTCGGATGGTACCATATATATTTACCCAGATCAGTCACGATTTTTCCCCCAATTCTTGCCTTCTAAATACACCAAAGTCGCCTCTTTCACCCCATTTCACCCCAAACTAGAAGGGGATTCTTACCTCAAGTAGATCAAATCCTCAAGGTCTTCACACCAAACTAAGGAAAAAGGTAGAAGTTTTCTCTCAATCTCTCACATTGAGGCTAGGTGTATATATATATATGTATATATATATATATATGTGTATATATATATATGTGTGTGTCTTTCTCTAAATCCTAGATATGTATTACAAAATCTTTGATTCTTTATATTCTTGCAATCAATGTCATGTTTTGAACCATGTCATGGTTTGGTAACCATTATATCTTTCTTTTTCATCTTTAAACAGTGATTTTTAAGGAAAATGGACTTTTCTCTTGGTATTTCCTTGGTTTTCACTTTCAAAACTTAGTGTTTGATATTGTGCAACAAATGATGTTTATAGTGATCTCTTGCTTATTTTCTCTTCAATTATTTTATAGTAATGTACATGTGAAATTGGAAATTTTGGTATATGCTTGTTGTTTTGAGAAATTGTAAAGTATGGTAGCTCTTGTAGGTGTTTGAATGACCATGGGTGGCCATTGACCGGGTATCGTAGAGTGGGTAGCCGTGTTTCTCACTCCGTGTGGGTTTGAACTATCCTACCACTCGTAGTGGGGTTGGGCCTTGTGAGAACCAAACTGCTATCGCTCAGGGGTGTCGTGTATGAGGATTAGTATACTATGCCTTGGTTGGATTCGTTATTGTCAGTGCATTGGTATGGGACAATGTAGACGACAGACGCCTTTCCCAAAGTTTGATATCCTTTCAAGGATTTGTGTGTGTGTGTGGGCCAGGATATTCTCGAAGTGCTTATTCATGCGATGTCTTACATCAGAATTGAGATACATTTTGGTTATGGTTTATTGTACCAAAAATTATTTCCACAAGAATTTCGAGAAGTATGGGATTCCGCGAGAACTTATGGGAAACAATTTATGGTGGAATGGTTTATTACTTATATATTGGTTTCATTCACTGTGGATATGATTAACTTGGAAATGCTTTCTCTTTGGAATGATTATATATTGGAGAATTGGTTTTACTCTTTTACTTAATTATTGCTACTGTTTAAACTTGAGATCTATTGAAATGTCACAGTTTTCCTTCAAAAGCTATATATACTATTTGTGAAATGTGGCCGACTATTTTTATATATTTTTCTAAACTTTGTTGGAGTTTGAAAAGATTTTCTACAGAGCTTTGTGCTCACCCCCTACAGTTAAACATTTTATAGATTATGGGTTAGAGGAGGAGCTCGGTGCATATGAGCCGGGCCATGGAGAGGCTTCATTAGAGGGATATTTGGATACCGAGTGGGACATCTAGAGATGTTGTTTTCTTTTGTTCTAGACTAGGATATTCTTTTGAAACACCGTATAGTCTAGATTTCTTTTGTAATTTCCGCTGCGCTATAATAGTTAATGTTTGGAAATGTAAAGGCCAAAGATGACATTCTTTTGGGATAATGTTGTAAAAATTCGTGGATGAGGGATGATGTCTCATTTATTTATGTGTTATCTTAGTGCTCTCATAATGTAAATAGTTTTAGATAGTAATGTCTACTTATAAATGGACCCGTTGTGGTCAATATAGTATAAGTGCACATGTTGTGTTTTGGGCAGAGCTCCTCGTACAAAGGAGACTCTGCCCGAATTTCGTTAAATTAAGGACCCCCGGTATTTGGGGCGCTTCAAGATTGGGCTTAGACTAGACCAACATTTCTTGCTTTTTGTAGAATTAGTCTAAAACTTAGGCTTACAATTACTTGCATAGAGGGAGATAGATCATCTTTTCGTTGAGATGGGAAACCCTCCAAAAGTGACTAGCTTTCTTTTACTTTCTTTATTAGTTTTATTTTCTTCCATTGTTTGAGCTTCCTTCTTTCCTTAGCGGAGTGAAACTCTTCTAATTTTCTAGAGCATTACCAAAGCCGTGAAGGGTGGAACGTGATTTCCTCATTCTTTGTCGAAGATCGTCTCCTCGTGTAGTGTGTTTTACCTTGTAACTCCTCCACTTGGAGGGATGAGCATCACTCATTTTTTCAGCTTTACAAAAGCCATGAAGAGTGAGTAGTTTCTCATTCACTCTTTAGTGAGAGGTGATGGACATGTATAAATCATCTAGAAGTTATATTTGTGCATTTCGTTTATGATTTATATTTCACGTTCTTATTGAATGATTGAATGCATTTAGCAAATCTAAGGTACTTTGTATAACCGTGAGTACTTTCTATGACACAGATGACTCTTGCATAGAAAGACTCATTGATTCACGGCAAGTACACTGACTAGATCTTCATGAGTACCCTTCAATCTACACCATTATTGTGTTTCATTTAAAGAATAAAAAATTAATGCAATGGTTGAATGCCTAGTAGAAACACTTGCTTGTTTGTAGACGGGTTGGGTCTCAGCACAGACAATTCTTGTAAATTTATACAAAGACATCGGAACCATGCTCTTGATTTTGACAATCCATATTTATCTTCCAATTAACGTCATGTTGACACGGTAGTTAATTGCGTTATCAAACACAAGTATATTAAACCGAATAGTTGACTACATGTCCAAATCCTCAAACTAAAGGGTGATTTTTTTATTACATTTGAAATTATTTAATATTATTACATTGGAAAGAATTTAATATTCGGCATTGGAAAATCCCTAAACATCACAACTTTAAATCTCAAGGTTTACAGTCACTTGGTCTCTGTACTGCTTACTTCGAAACACCAACAAGAGTTACTTGTGGATTCGACTCCGGACTCAATCGGATTATTGCTACAACTTGACCGCCTGCACTTGGGTGTATACATTTCGAATCAAGTCAATAGTAATCAAATGCATTTTATTTTTACTGATAAAATTATGTTTTTGATTTAATAATATAATTAAAAATTGGGTTAACTGCCAATTGCACCATGAAAAATCATTTAAATCCCAATTTACACCCCAAAGATAAAATATCTCAATTTACACACTCAAAGATAGAAAATTGTATCAATGTGTACCCCCAAAGATAAAAAATATCAATTTACACTTTCAAAGATCGAAATTTATATCAATGTGCACCTAAAACAAACCGCCGTCAGTTTGCTATCTAAAATTAAATTGATAAATTATACCTAGATCCCCTCATGCTTGTCAATTAATCATTTGGATTCCTTCATATTTTTAATATTACTCATACATTTGATGAAGTTTGTGCACGTGTAACACATAAACCCTTTTCGTTGGATATTTGTTAATATAACCATTAAAAATATAATTTTATCCTAATAAAAAATTATAATTTTATATTTCCCTTTATTTTGTGGGTCTGGTATACTCTAAAGTTTAAAATCAAGCTTACCATTTGAATGTCCAATAGAATTTAGGTATTTATATAATATTTTTATATTCAATGCAATATATCACTTAAACAGAATTATTTGAATGCCCAATTGGGGCACATTTTTAGTCATATTTGGATTCTCAATTGATGTAGGTGTAATATTTCAAATCTGAGAGGGTTTAGGTAATTAAGTGACAAATATGAAGGGGTTTAGGTGTAATTTATCTATTTATTAGGATAGAATCATATTTTTTAATGGTTACATTGACATATATCAACGAAAAGGGGTTATGTGTTACAGGTGCACAAATATCATGAGGTGCAGTAGTAATATTTTAAATGTAAAGGGGTCCAAATGATTAAGTGACAAGTATGAGTGGATCAAGGTATAATTTATAAATTTAGTTTTAGGTAGCAAACTGACAGCGGTAAGTTTAGGTGTACACTGATACAAATTTATATCTTAGAGGGTGTAAATTGAGATTTTTGATCTTTGAGTGTGTACATTGATACAAATTTCTACCTTTGATGGTATAAATTGAGATTTTTTATTTTTGGGGGTGTAAATTATAATTTAAATGATCTTTGAGAGTGTAATTTGTAATTAACCCTTAAAAATAACGTTGACAAACTGTCAATTGTTCGAAACTTTTTAAAGGCACTTTCCAAATCAATTGTTTGGCTTGACAAAATTATGAGAATGAAATTTTGGTGTTACAAGAATGTCAGCCGTAGTCCCTCATATCCTTAGTGGCATTTTTGTATGGTAATTGAAAAAATATAAGAATGGAAGGTAGGAGTTACATGTTTTTTATTCTTCAAGGAATGAATTATTTCTTGTATTTAGTAGGAGGAATAGGAAGTAGAAAATATTAGGAGTTATTTATTTATTTATTTATTTTTTGTTTGGTAAGATAGAAAAGTGGAAGGATGGAAAAAGTATAGATGAATATTCTACCATTTTATCTGTATAGGAATTATTGTGTACATAGTATGTAATAGATAAATAGAGTACATACATATACTAGAAGATGAGCAATGCTATACTGACCAAATTGTTGCCCAAATTTTATATCTCAAATTAATTGTAACACCCCGTATTTTATTTTATATATGCATATAGATATATAGTAAATAATTATTATAAAAATGGGGATATGTGTAATGATGTGTGTTTGAATTTAGTAGATTGAAAAAGGTAGAGATTTAAAATATTAGTGAAAATAATAATTAAAATTTAGTTCTAATAAGTGAAAACATGAAATTTTAGATCCTCGAACTTGTATTAAATAGGTTTGGTGTAAAAATATGGGTTGGAGAGGTTTGGGATGGATTTGGTTGGCTTAGCAATGGATTGAAAATGGAAAAGGGATGAAACAGTGAACAGTGCACGTGAACACTGCACTGGCTGCAACTTCAAGCCCTATTTAGACCTTGATGAAATCAATAACTCTCAAAACTCAAAACATGAAAGTTGTAGAGATATTTCTTAGAATTCCATAGCATCTTGAATCATCTCAATAGGAACTAGGAGGACGGAGTTATGTCCATATTACGAAGTAGTGTCTAAACTATCCAAAATCAGTCCTGCAGACTAACTTTCGCTAATTCGATCATAACTCCTTATTGAAAAGTTTAAATTGTGCACCGTTATTTTTTTAGAACCCTAACTCGTACATATTTCCAACCATATAGGTCACACATGCTATAAATACCTGAGTCAAATCAGTTTATTCTCCGAAGATGACCAAAAATCTGCCAAGTAGTCCGACAGACTACCTCTCACTAATTCGATCATAACTCTTTGTTGGAAAGTCCAAATTGTGCACTGTTATTTTTGTTAGAACCCTAACTTTTATATATTTCCAACCATATAGGTCACACATACTAGAAATATCTGAGTCAAATCAGTTTATTCTCCGAAGTTGACCAAAAATCTGCACTATGGTGTTCATTGGATAGTAAATTGTTGCGCTTTCTTCTTAGACCTTGAAGGTGTAAACCCCCATATGTTTATATTAATATAGTAATTTACTTGTTTAGTGATTCTTATATATGTAATGACTTAAGCATAAACTATATATATATTGAAACCGTAAGAATATCACTTATAGCGGTTCAGAGGAATAAAATAGAAATTTAAATGTTTTGAGTGTGAATTTATTTTAGTTTTGAAATAAATCATAAAAATAAATGTTTTAGGTTAAAATAACATTAAAAATGAATCCGGGACGTTGAAAAACCTTAGGGTAGTCATATGGATCAAACTGGATATTTTAATGGCAAAACCATAATTTTGGAGAAAACCAAAACAATCCAGGAACAGTAACATTCGGGATTCTGCTGGTTTAAAACCCCATATTCAGCCCCTTTACTCTCATTTCTCTCATTCCACTCTCACACCCCAACCCTTAGAACCCTAGAGGAAGACTAAGGAAGGAAGAAAAGGGAAGAGGGAGGTCCATAGAGCTTGGGTCTCACTTTCAATGTTGATTCAAGGTAGGGTTTTCTTCCATTCTTTTCTATTGATGTTAGGGTTAATATACATGTGGAATTTGGCTCTTAATAGTATGTATTTGTTATGGGTTCCTTGTTCCTTGGTATGTTTATAAATATTCACATGATTTGAACAAAATGATGGTTGAAAATCCATCAAACTCTAGTTTTTTTAGGAAAATATGGATTTTTCTCTATATCTTGACATCATCTTAATTTTGAAAATTCTAGAACTTTGTGTTGGGTAGTAAAATGATTGTATTGATGATCTCATGCTTATTTCCTTAAAACTTGTCTCTTGTGACATGATTTGCGAAATGAGTATGTTTTCTTAAATTGTTCTATTATGTATCTTGCTTGTGAAAATTGGGAAAAATCATGGAATTTGTTTGTATATGAGGTTGAGAATATTGTTGGTATGTCACTCTTGTGTATGGTGTTGTGAGGGACTTGGATTACCTTCGAAAACTGCCGTAGAGCGTTAGAGGTTAGTCTACCCCAATGGGGGGTGAGATGGTTGCCTAATGCTCGTAGTGGATTATTGTAGTGACAGTGACCACTATTGTTCACGGATACCGGGAAAAAGGGTTAGTATACTAGACACCTTGAGAGGATTTTGTCAATGCCGTATGAGACGGTACACACCCTTCCTAAATTGGCCTGTGATTGTTAGTAAAAATGGGTGAACGAGGTAGAATCGTCGTGTAGATTCATGAGAAGCGACAACCTACTTGAGTGGTACCAAATAAACGTTATTGTTCATTGTACCAAATATTATTTCTCCAAGAGTTTCGGGTAGTATGGGATGCCGCAATAACTTGTGGGATTGGTGTATGGTGGATTGGATTATGTTGGAAATTGTTTGCCAATTAAAGTTGATTTTATTCTCTTTTAATTCCTTATTATTATACAAACTTGAGATCTCTTTTAAAATGTCCTTATTTTATTTCAAAATTCATTGATATGTATGTGCGAAATGAGACCTACCTGTTTTACTTGATTTCAAAACCTTGAATGGGTTTAGAAGGATCCTCCTACAGAGCTTTGTGCTCACCCCCTACTTTCCCACCTTTCAGATTTTGCCTTTCAAGAGGAGCTGGGAGTCGAGGAGTCGATACTTTGGGAGACTCCGACAGAAGGGAGCGTGGATCCCAAGGTGGACGCTTAGAGTGACCCCCCCATTTCTTTTGTTATAGACTGGGATAATCTTTTGGGAGAATTATATAGCCTAGTCTTATTTTGTAAATTCCGTTGTGTATTTTAGTACTTTTGTTGGATGTAAAGGCCATAGCTTGGCCTATTCTTTTGGGATAACATGCAAACTTGATGGATTGATATTATGGTAGTTGAATGGACCCGGTGTGGTCATTACAGTAGAATTACACAAGTTGGAAGTTGGGGTAGAGCTCTCCGTACTAAGGAGACTCTGCCCGAATTTTGTTACAAAACCAATTATTGATGTACGAAATTTTCTTGTCGATGGATTTACTTAGTGCTCTCAAGCTTAAATGGTTATTAGAATGTAATGCCATCCATGGTGGTATTTGAAGCGTTACAGATTTGGTATCAGAGCCTAGGTTTTAGGTCTTACATGGGAGCTATAGGTTATGGATTACCACTA
Organism: Ilex asprella; assembly: GCA_023539305.1. NCBI lineage: Eukaryota > Viridiplantae > Streptophyta > Magnoliopsida > Aquifoliales > Aquifoliaceae > Ilex > Ilex asprella. The sequence continues at coordinate 21,332,892 of CM042188.1, read as the reverse complement.
GGGAAGTAGGATTAGGTTGAAGAAAATTGTTGGTCTAATTTTATATGAAACTTATGCTTTAGATTAAAGTGATATTTAGGATGTTTTGTACATCAATGAAACTAAATTGTGAATTGATATGCAGGATGGACGGTGAACAGATACGTGGACGTGGACGTGGGCGTGGTCGTGGGTGTGGTTGTGGAGGTCAAGCTATTCCACCACCTCCACCACCTCCCGACGCCATACAGAGTATTTACCAATGCTTAATGGAACTCGCCACCCTAGTGCAACAACCAGGTGGGAACAACCACCACAACGGTGGAGTTCGTCCTTTAGTCCAAGTAACGGACAACGGCGATGAGAACTGAAGGATAGTGGCTCTTCGAGAATTTCTACGGCAACACCCACCCACCTTCCAAGGGAGCTCCAATCCCTTAGATGCGGATAGATAGATCCGCCGGGTAAAAATAATTTGTGATGGTATGGGGATCTTCGAGTTGACTTGGCTACCTATTTGTTGGAAGGGGAGGCCGATTACTGGTGGGAGTCAGTGAAGAAGATGAGGGACACTGATACACACACTTGGGAGGAGTTTGAGCAAAGCTTCAACGACAAGTATTTTTCAGAGTCTGTCAGAGATAAGATGAGTGCAGACTTTCTAGCCTTGCGGCAGGGTAGTATGACCGTGGCTGAGTATGAGAGGAGGTTCGATGAGCTGTCCCGTTATGCTTCAGAGTACATATCCACTGAGAATAGGAGGGCCAAGCGCTTCGAGCAGGGTTTGAGACCGACCATCAGAGAGAAGTTTGTGGCACTCAGAATCCGAGACTACAGAGATTTGGTTGACAGAGTGACATTGGGGGAGAGAGACATTGATGACTCTCAGAGGAAACAGAGTTATGCTAGAGGAGGCCCGATCCGTACAGGTGCCAGTAGCAGTGGAGCACCGAGGGCATTACCATACCATCCCCCTGATCAAGCGGTGGGACAGAGACCTCCTACAGTCCGAGGAGAGGGGCATGCCCCGACTAGACCAAGCACTGACCCTCGTCAATGCTTTGCGTGTGGAGGTGTAGGGCACTTCCGAAACAACTGTCCGTCGTTTCCACCCAAGACTAATCAATCAGCTGGGCCATCAAATGCAAATAGGCCCCCTCCACCACCGAGACCATTGAGAGCTCAAGCCCCCGGTGATGCCAATCCGGGGAGGGTATTTGCCTTAACCCAACCGGAGGAGGATGCCTCCAATGCCGTTGTGGAAGATATCATTCTTCTCTACAATTCTTGGGCCCGAATCTTATTCGATTCCGGTGCTACTCATTCTTTTATATGTATTGCATATGCTATGAATTTGGGATTGAGTTTCGAGAAGTAAGAACATGCCTTGACTGTTGACTTGCCTACGGGAGAACAGTTGGGTACTAGCCGAGTTTGCAAGGGTTGTGTGCTTCGTATTGGGGAGCACGAATTGATTATGGATTTGATTGCTTTCGAGATGAAGGGGTATGACGTGATTTTTGGGATGAAGTTGTTATCCGCTTTTCGGGCGATAATGGATTGTTTCCGCAAGCGGATTACATTTCAATTGCTGGGAGAAGTCATTTTCAGTTTTGTGAATAACCGAGATTCTTTCCATCCATTTCCTACTACGGGAAGTAAATTCTTAAAAGCTAAGGAAGGAAGCCACTTGAGTTTCTTGGCTAGCTTGATGGGAGATGATCGAGATAGATCCCAATCGGGTATGGCGTTGATTGTATCGGATTTTCTGGATGTCTTCCGAGATGAATTACCCAGGTTACTGCCATAGAGAGAGATTGATTTTGCAATCGATCTTTATACGGGAATCGAACCTATTTCTATTGCTCCTTATCGGATGGCGCCTTTGGAGTTGAAGGAGCTAAGGAAGCAATTGGACCACTTACTGGAAATTGGATTCATCCGTCTGAGCACTTCACCTTGTGGAGCCCCGGTCCTCTTTGTGAAGAAGACGGATGAAACACTTCGGTTATGCACAGATTATCGATGGTTGAATTGGGTGATGGTGAAGAACAAGTATCCCTTACCGCGCATTGATGATTTATTTGATTAGTTGAGGGGTTCTAAGTTCTACTCCAAGATTGATCTCCGCACCGGGTACCATCAACTGAGTGTCAAGGAGGAGGATATTCCTAAGACTGCTTTTCGTACTCGGTATGGTCACTTCGAGTATACGGTGATGCCGTTCAGATTGACTAATGCTCTAGCAGCCTTCATGAATTTGATGCATAGGGTATTCCGGCCATATCTAGATCAATTTGTCATTGTGTTTATTGATGACATATTAATTTATTCCCAGACACAAGAAGAACATGCACATCATCTCTCGATTGTGCTACAAACATTGAGAGAACATAAGTTATATGCGAAGATGAGCAAGAATGAGTTTTGGATTAAGGAAGTGAAGTTCATTGGCCATGTTGTGTCCGAGCAAGGGGTAGCGGTTGATTCCTCGAAGATTGAGGCCGTGATGCAATGGGAACCACCAAAGAATGTGACAGAAATACGTAGTTTCTTGGGGTTAGCCGGCTACTATCGTAGGTTTGTGGAAGGTTTTTCTAAGCTTGCGATGCCGATGACTTGCCTTACCAAGAAGGGGGAGAAATTTGTGTGGACTCAAGCGTGTGAATTAGCTTTTCGCACCTTGAAGGAAAAGTTGACAACGACACCGATTCTCATTATTCCGAACAGTGGGGAAGGTTACGACGTTTACACCGATGCTTTACTACGAGGCTTGGGATGTGTGTTGATGCAAGGGAGCAAGGTGGTTGCTTATGGCTCGAGGCAACTCAAGATTCATGAGTAGAACTATCTCACTCACGACTTGGAGCTAGCCGCTGTGGTTTTTGCTCTTAAGTTGTGGAAGTGTTACTTGTATGGAGAGAATTTTCAAGTGTTCTCGGATCATAAAAGCCTTAAGTATGTGTTTACACAGAAAGAATTGAATCTCCGACAGAGAAGGTGGATTAAGTACTTGAAAGATTACGACTTCACTCTCAACTATCATCCGGGGAAGGCTAATGTAGTAGCGGATGCATTGAGTAGGAAGTCTCAAGGTGAAATCAATGTCCTTGCGGCTCAACGGTGGAAAATGATTGATACGTTAGAGGAATTTGATCTATGGGTCGATGGACCAGAGGATCGACCATATTTGTTTAACCTAGTAGCTCAACCGATTCTCCGACAAAGGATTGTGGAGTTGCAACGATTAGATCCCGAGTTGATAGAAATTCCGGATAAATTGGAGAGGAATGAGATTGTAGAGGATTGGTCTATAAAGAATGAGGAGTTACAGTTTCGGGGAAGATTATGCGTGTGAAAAGACGACCAAGTGAGGGAAGAAGTGTTGGGAGAGTGCCACCGATCGAAGTTCTCTACACATCCGGGGAGTACAAAAATGTATAGAGATATGAAACGACAATATTGGTGGAGTAGAATGAAGAAGGATGTAGCAAAGTTCATTTCCAGGTGTGCCGTATGTCAGCAAGTAAAGATTGAGTACCAACGACCTAGAGGATTATTACAGTCTCTACCTATCTTGGAGTAGAAGTGGGATCATATCACCATGGACTTCGTGTCAGGTTTTCCACGGACTTCAAGAGGGCATAACGCTATATGGGTTATCATAGATCGACTCACCAAGTTAGCTCACTTTTTGAGCAGACTGTACATTCGAGAGATTGTTCGATTGCATGGAGTTCCACTTTCTATCGTGTCGGATCGCTATTCTCATTTTGTGGCTCGTTTTTGGCAAAGTCTACAACAAGCTATGGGGACAGAGTTACATTTCAGCACAATCTTTCACCCTCAAACAGATGGCCAATCCGAGAGAGTGATACAGATTTTGGAAGACATGTTACGGGCTTGGGCGTTGGACTTCAAAGGGAGTTGGAGCGATCACTTACCGTTTGTGGAATTTGCATACAACAATAGCTACCAAGAGAGTATCGGGATGGCACCGTATGAAGCTTTGTATGGAAGACCATGTAGATCCCCGACGTGTTGGTTGGAAGCCGGAGAGAATAGTATGTTTGGGCCCGAGATTGTGCGGGAGACAACGGAGAAGATTCAGCTCATTCGGGAGAGATTACGCACAACACAGAGTCGACAAAAGAGCTATGCGGATAAGAGAAGAAGGCCTTTGGAATTCAAGGAGGGAGATTTTGTATTTCTCAAAGTGTCACCCAAGAAGGGCGTACTTAGATTCGGCAAGAAAGGAAAACTCGCCCGTCCTGTGGCAACACCATGGCGTGGAGGAAGCAACATGGGAACCGGAGTGGGAGATGCGAGAGAAATATCCATATTTGTTCGCTACTTGAGGTAAGTTTCGAGGATTAAACTTTCTTTAAGGGGGGTGGATTGCAACACCCCGCATTTTATTTTATATATGCATATAGATATATAGTAAATAATTTTTGTAAAAATGGGGATATGTGTAGTGATGTGTGTTTGAATTTGGTAGATTGAAAAAGTAGAGATTTAAAATATTAGTGGAAATAATAATTGAAATTTAGTTTTAATAAGTGAAAATATAAAATTTTAGGTCCTAAAACTTGTATTAAATAGGTTTGGAGTAAAAATATGGGTTGGAGAGGTTTGGGATGGATTTGGTTGGCTTAGGAATGGATTGGAAATGGAAAAGGGATGAAACAGTGAACAGTGCACGTGAACACTGCACTGGCTGCAACTTCAAGCCTAATTTAGACCTTGATGCAGTCAATAAATCTCAAAACTCAAAACATGAAAGTTTTAGAGTTATTTCTTAGCATTACATAGCATATTGAATCATCTCAATCGGAACTAGGAGAAAGGAGTAATGCCCATATTACGAAATAGTGTCTAAACTATCCAAAATCAGTCCTGCAGACTTTCTTTCGCTAATTCGATCATAACTCCTTATTGGAAAGTCCAAATTGTGCACCGTTATTTTTGTTAGAACCCTAAATCGTGTATATTTCCAACCATATAGGTCACACATGCTAGAAATACCTGAGCCAAATCAGTTTATTCTCCGAAGTTGACCAAAAATCTGCTAAGCAGTCCGGCAGACTACCTCTCACTAATTTGATCATAAATCTTTGTTGAAAAGTTCAAATTGAGCACCGTTATTTTTTTTAGAACCCTAACTCGTATATCTTTCCAACCATATAGGTCACACATACTAGAAATACCTAAGTCAAATCATTTTATTCTCCGAAGTTGACCAAAAATCTGCACTATGATGTTCATTGGATAGTAAAGTGTAGCCCTTTCTTCTTAGACCTTGAAGGTGTAAACCCTCATATATTTATATTAATATAGTAATATACTTTTTTAGTGATTCTTATATATGTAATGACTTAAGCATAAACTATATATATATTGAAACCGTAAGAATAACACTTATAGCGGTTCGGAGGAATAAAATAGAAATTTTAATGTTTCGAGTGTGAATTTATTTTAGTTTTGAAATAAATCATAAAAATAAATATTTTTAGGTTAAAATAACATTAAAAATGAATCCGGAACGTCGAAAAATCTTAGGGTAGTCATATGAATCAAATTCGAGATTTTAATGGCAAAACCGTTATTTTGGAGAAAACCAAAACAGTCCAGGAACAGTAACATTCGAGATTCTGCTGGTTTAAAACCCCATATTCAGCCCCTTTACTCTCATTTCTCTCATTCCACTCTCACACCCCAACCCTTAGAACCCTAGAGGAAGACTAAGGAAGGAAGAAAAGGGAAGAGAGAGGTCCATAGAGCTTGGGTTTCACTTTCAATCTTGATTCAAGGTAGGTTTTTCTTCCATTCTTGTCCATTGATGTTAGGGTTAATATACATGTGGAATTTGGCTCTTAATAGTATTTATTTGTTATGGGTTCCTTGTTCCTTGGTATGTTTACAAACATTCACATGATTTGAACAAAATGATGGTTGGAAATTCATCAAACTCTAGTTTTTTTGGGGAAATATGGATTTTTCTCTATATCTTCACATCATCTTAATTTCAAAAATTCTAGAACTTTTGTGTTGGGTAGTAAAATGATTGTATTGATGATCTCATGCTTATTTCCTTTAAACTTGTCTCTTGTAACATGATTTGTAAAATGGGTATGTTTTCTTAAATTGTTCTATTATGTATCTTGCTTGTGAAAATTGGAAAAAATCATAGAATTTGCTTGTATATGAGGTTGAGTATATTGTTGGTATGTCACTCTTGTGTATGGTATTGTGAGGGACTTGGATTACCTTCAAAAACTGTCGTAGAGCGTTAGAGGTTAGTCTATCCCAATGGGGGGTGAGATGGTTGCCTAATGTCCGTAGTGGATCATTGTGATGACAGTGACCGCTATTGTTCACGGATACCGGGAAAAAGGGTTAGTATACTAGACACCTTGGGAGGATTTCGTCAATGCCGTATGAGTCGGTACACACCCTTCCTAAATTGACCTGTGATTGTTAGTGAAAATGGGTGAACGAGGTTGAATCGTCGGGTAGATTAATGAGAAGCGACAACCTACTTGAGTGGTACCAAATAAACGTTATTGTTCATTGTACCAAATATTATTTCTCCAAGAGTTTCGGGTAGTATGGGATGCCGCAATAACTTGTGGAAATGGTGTATGATGGATTGGATTATGTTGAAAATTGTTTGCCAATTAAAGTTGATTTTATTCTCTTTCAATTTCTTATTATTGTACAAACTTGAGATCTCTTTTAAAATGTCCTTATTTTATTTCAAAATTCATTTGATATGTATGTGGGAAATGAGACCTACCTGTTTTACTTGATTGCAAAACCTTGAATGGGTTTGGAAGGATCCTCCTACAGAGCTTTGTGCTCACCCCCCTACTTCGCCACCTTTCAGATTTTGCCTTTGAAGAAGAGCTGGGAGTCGAGGAGTCAATACATTGGGAGACTCCGACAGAAGGGAGCGTGGATCCCAAGGTGGACGCTTAGAGTGACCAGCCCCCCAATTTCTTTTGTTATAGACTGGGATAATCTTTTGGGAGAATTATATAGCCTAGTCTTATTTTGTAAATTCCGTTGTGTATTTTAGTACTTTTGTTGGATGTAAAGGCCATAGCTTGGCCTATTCTTTGCGGATAACATGTAAACTTGATGGATTGATTTTATGGTAGTTGAATGGACCCGGTGTGGTCATTACAGTAGAATTGCACAGGTTGGGAGTTGGGGTAGAGCTCTCCGTACTAAGGAGACTCTGCCCGAATTTTGTTACAAAACCAATTATTGATGTACAAAATTTTCTTGTCGATGGATTTACTTAGTGCTCTCATGCTTAAATGGTTATTAGAATGTAATGCCGTCCAGGGTGGTATTTGGGGCGTTACATTAATGCATGTGGTTGGATTAGTAAGGTCCGTTAACTCTGCAAAATATTCAATATATAGGATTTTGACACATCACTTGAGATATAAGATTTGGTAAAGATTTGTGTATCACAATTTTATCCTTAAAATATATAAAGGCAAATAATATAAATTTTAACACATAATTAATTTTGCGTTCACTTTTCCTCCCAGTTTGGAAGGATAAATTTTGGTGAATTGGAAGGAAGGTTAATCTAACTATTTTTCTATCTTTCTTACTTTTTTATCTTACGAAATATAATATTTTATCTATCATTCTAATTTTTCATCATTTTATTTCTCTATTGTACCAAACAAAACATAACTTCTCTATCAGTACAACTGCAAAAAGAAGGTAGGTGTTAGCGGAGGCAAGAAAACTGATAATTGTCTTGGAAAATTACACTGGCATGACGAAATTTGCTAAAGTTCAATGATTCAACTCCATTGAAATCCTGACCAAAAGAAAAAAAATCACTGAAATCGCTAAAGTGAGAATTGAGAACATTTAAATTGACAGAATGTGAACCCAGAGATTCTGTCTTTCAAATTGAAGATCAAATTAACATTGGCTGGGCTGGGTTTGGATAACAAATTACCAAGAGCCCTATTCACAAGCCCTATAAACACGGGAGTTAAAAATCGTGCTGGCCCATGCCCAATTAAAACTCACATTCCTTTATGATATACATGTGAACACCTCTTAAAAGCTTATATGCTAAATAAGGGAAAATATGGAGCTGTGGACAGAGATGGGCTTTTCTCATCTCTTGCCAATTTTGACTTCCTTCGGCCTATGACTAAACAAGCTCCTCCAATTAGTTGGTTTGTTCATCACTTTCGCTACTACTACATCTCACTCGTTTCCCACGTATCTTCCTCTGTTCTGACTAGAAGGTCTCTATGCCTTTAACAACACCTTATTAATCTTCTCGGACACATATAATCTCTTATTGTAAATGAATCAAATAAGATTTGATATCAGATATTTCTTTAAATTAAAAAATTCGGATTCCGTTCCATGTCTCAATGCAACAGAGGTTAAGAAGTAGAGTCCTAGGCTCGGAAAATTGTTCAACCCATATTCGTTAGCAATTCCATGTACCTTATTTTGACATTATAACACTTGCTAAGAGGCTGCTCATGATCGGTGGCAAAGTCAGAAATATGTTTTAAGGCTTCTACATTTAACCACAAAGTTTATTTTATCATATAATAGATAAAAATAATATTATACAGTTATGTTTTTTATATTATATTTAATATTTAAAGATTCATTAAACATAAAGGGCCAAAATAAATTGATCATTGCATAGTCCCTTGATTTTGAATAACATACAAAAATTTTATCAAAATTGGGTATTGATTGTCTGGCCGAATTTTAGCTCAAAATAATTCGACGCGAAGAACAATTGTTTTTCGTCTCCTCTCATTTTCCGTAACAACTCCAGTGTTTTTGTGCCTCCACCAAGTGAGTTTTCATCCAAGCAAACCTAATCGAATATTATTAGGATTCTCATGTGGTCCCCGAGTGGATTAGGCCTTCAACAGCTATCATTTTCTTCTTTTTATTTGTTTGTCTTTTTGCTTAACTAGAAGGATTAAAAAATAGTAGGTTTGGACCACAAGTTAGAGTGCACAAGCTTCCTTCTACCCCCAATGTCAAGATTGATCTACACACTTTTGAGGAAAAGAGAGTGAGTCCTCCACCCATTTTTCGACCTATCCCAAGTTTTAGGAAGAGAAAAAAAGTATGAGTGACCAATGAGGACTTTGAGAAACTTACCTTATCAACCAAGTTAGAGGCTCCGAGTGCTTCTAACAAGGTCATGGTTCCTAAGAGGTAGGAGAGGCGAGTGTATGGACTTAGGCGATCTTGCATGCATTTCATCAAATACCATACGGTCATACATTTGTGTGTGTATATATATATTGTTTATTTTGTTATTTTTATATATATAAAAATAAAAAATATTTAAAATTTGAAAAACTAAAAATAAAAGAAATAGAAAAATCCAAAAAGAGTTTTACTGTCACACTTTGATTTGAATTGAAATTGTTTCATCATTAAGTTAAAGTTGAAATGTGCATTACTATGAGTCATAGTAGAAGATAGAGAATTTAGTGGCATAAGTCTGATTGCATAATTCATTAGCCAAAGTATCTTTCATCCTAATGTGCATTGATAGTGTTTTTCTTTGAAAATTTTAAAACTAAGTAGACAAATTTCATTTAACTTCACACTCAGGAGTTTGATTAGTTTGAATTATTGATAATTTTGAATGACCCTAAATGTTGGTGATAGTTGAACACATGGCCAAAGATTAGTTAAACACTAATCACTTAAAAGATGCCAAAGGCCAAATTGGGAAAGAGTCAAATGTGGCCACATCTAAAAAAGTGAGACAAAAATAAATGGCTAAAAACAATTGCACTTGAAGTGTGAGAGTATTTACGCTTAAATGTTAATTGGTTATTTGTAAAACTCATAGAGTTCATGTTTATCATATTTAGAAGCATACATTAGAGTAGAGAATTCACAATCATATTAATTGAAGCCACATATAAGAAGGGATAAAAGAGAGGGAGAGTTGTAAAAAGATAATATTGAGATAATTAAAGTTTTAAACTAATCAAAATCTTTTTTGTGTGGGAGGTTGGTTTCACATACGTGCACTTGAATTAATCAAAGTTGAACAAAATTCAAATACTTGTGAATGAAATTAAACTTGAGTGAAGAAACATTACTCTAGGTTATGTATTTGAGTTGAAAACCTTTGAATATGTCTTAGAGTAGCATATTAAAATGATGAATTTTGGATGAATCTTTTTAAAATGTGCATTTGAGTGAATTTCATGATTATTTCTTTTGACCATTTAATGATTAAAATTGCAAATTGTATTTAATTTTGAACCTAATTCATCCATGCATTGCATTTAATTATTTGGGATATAATTGATATCCATGCATTCATGAAAGTTAGGATTCATTAGAAACAGGCTCAAGTGGATTGAATAGTAGAAAACAAAGTTACTCTACTTCAAGAACTGCTTGAGTGACCCCATACGTGCTTGAGCGACCACATATTCTTCAATAGTCAGGGTTTAAAAAATGCATTTTGGATGACTCTTGGTATCCCTAACCCACTCAATCAAGTCTTAAGCCTCCTATAAAAATCACCCAAGGTTTCTAAACTCTCTCAAACTTCTCCTTTTGAGACCCAAGGTTTATTCACATGAGTGAGCAGTAAGATCTAAGGTTTTACCTTGAATCCACACAAGTGAGACCTAGATTCTTCGAGTGAGCAGTAAGATGGCCCCAAGAAGAGAGAAAATATAGAGTTTAGGATGTTTATGATGATATTAAGTATAACTTCGATAAAGCTACCCTAATCATGACACAAGAGTTCGCAAAGAGATTCAGATGGAAATTCTCTCATAGGCTAGTGTTGATCGAACGAGGAATTACAACCACGGAGGTATCAAATCTTTTGGTTTCTAATCTTATGAATTATGGGTGGGCTCGAATGTTCCATGACCCTATGACATTGAACGACAGCATGGTGAGAGAATTTTTTGCACATATTCAGATTGATGAACCTGATTCACATATTGACCACTTTGTCACATATATCATAGGATCTACTTAGGATTGAGAATTACTACCTAGTGTAGACTCTATAGACCTATTACCTCCTCTTCATGTTGGTACTAATGAACAGTATGGTTTATATCATCTTGAAGAATGGGTCACTCAAAATTTCTTTCACAAATCATTGACTCCAAAATATAGGATGGTTCACCTTATAGCAAACTACAATATTAAGTCAAATACCCATGGCTCAGATTTTCTTTTTTCCAGAGTATAGATGCTTTATGCCATAGGTAGAAGATTTAGTCTTGATTTTCCTATGATGAATTTTGGGTATATATGTAGATCCATTTAAAGAGACGAGTGTCAAATCTATTAGCTTTTGGATCCTTGACTACTCGTATTTGCAAAGGAAAATGTGCTACAGTTCCACCCAGTGACTAGTTGCAGAACCTTATGTAAAATTCGGGAAAAAATTGAACTTTTTCGAAAAAGGGCAAAATGGTAATTTTTTACTATAATGTGTATTTAAAATACTCATGTTCTAGACTTCAAATGAGGAAACAAAGTTCGTCTTTAGACTCGTATCGCGAAATTTAGTCACTCTATCAAATTTCATCGAATTTAGAGATAGTCCAATTTTACACGTCGTTCGAGACAGCTAAATGACGAATGACCTCACAAAGGTCCCTGAAAACGGAAATTTTGAAATTTATTTATGATTAAATAAAATTTCAAATGAATTCAATTTGAACTTAAATCGGGGTCAAATAAATCGTTTCGGAGCAAAAACGAATCCGAATCGGTGAAGAACACGTGGCGCGATGTGGGCGGAGCATTTAAAAATATAAATAGGGTCTTAAATGGAATATTTCAGTGAAATATCCCATTGTTCAGCCCCCTTTTGGCCGGCCATAGAGAGAAAAGAGAGAAAACTTGATTTTCAAGCTTTTCTCTGTCGATTTTCAAAGTTCCGTCGTTCGGAATCGCTTGGACCAAGAAGTAAAGTTCTTCTACGCAATATGGGCTATCCAACCACACCAAAAACAAGAAATTTTACCGAAGATCGAAGAAGTCAATTTTGTGGAATCAAGGTTTTTGGGGCAAGGGAGGTGCCTAGATGTTTTCTCCATTTTGTATTACGCTTCAAGAGGTAGAGTTTTTCTACTTTGGCTTATTCTTATCCTATGATGTTCATAGGAATAAGAGTTAGGGCATAGCATGACTTAGAGTATGTCTATGGTCTTAGAGATGAGGAAAAAAAATGAGCATGAAAATGGCTTAGGCTAAATTCTAGCTTGAAATTGGTATGTGGAAGTTACGTGAGTGCATTTTTGTAGTTTAGTGAAAATTGTGCTTGAAGGTTGTGTTTAACATGATGAATGCCTTGAAGGTGTTTGATAGAATGCCATGATTAGTTTAAATGGTCATTTTGATGTTATTGTGGTTTATGTGGTCGTTTTAATGGGGTATAAATCCTGGTATATTGAACCTTGTTTGGTTCCAATGGATAGTTGAACAACAAGTATGGTTGTCGGCTATAATCCTGGTTAAAGGGATACTATCACGTGGTTTCGGGGCATGCGACATTCAAGGGTATTTCCGCTGTTGATGGGTGATCAACTAACTTCCGAATTTTGGGGCATCACACCTTATGAGAGCATTGAATAAGAGTTCTATGAAATTGAGTAAGACTTAGGTAGACCACTTTAAGGAGAGAGGAGAAGCAATAGGAGAACCACTAGCGCATCGTGAGACTGGTACATTTAGAACACCACCCGAGTATGACTTTGAGATCCTTACAACCCATAAGACATCACTTATTGATATGAAGGCCAGGGTTGAGCGCACGATGATAGAGCATCATCGCCTAAATTCTTAGAGGTTGGATGTGGTTGATGGTAGGATATCGAGCCTAGAGGAGACCCAACAAACTATGATGGGAGCAGTTCCACATAGAGTTGGGCAATTCAGAAGGTTGCTGAAAGGAAGCAGATTGCTGAAGATCTAGTGCAAGATGATACAAATTCAGACATAGAGATGCCCTGATGCAACAAAGGAGATGGTGGAGATGTAGCCATTTGAACTATGACTTTAGAGTCTTAGTATTAGGTCATAGGTGAGCATGAGAGAGTTGTATTCATTCATGGCCTGTACTAAAGTACCCTGTTTATTTTTTTTGTTGACTTTTAACTTTTGTTGGCTTTTTCTTTGTTCATCTCTCTTTTTTTTTGTGATATACTATTAATCCTATGCTTAATTGATTATCTTATTTGATCATTGAGTTGTATGCCTTGTTTATCTCTTAGTTAGTCTATGTGCATGATTTAGCTAGTAGCTATTCATTCTTACATTCTTATTATACTACAATTTTATGTCATAATTGTTATGGGTCGTCATTGGATTTTTTTTTAACAAAACAGAGCAAGATTGATATATCATTGAGTTGAAAAATTGAGGTTATAATCGGTCAAAAGAAAAGCCTTATGCTCGGAGGGACAGATCCTAACCAATTCACCAGAGGCGAATTATTTAACATATTAGCCGCCACCCAACGAGCAGCCTTGTTAAAGGTCCTAGGCTTGTGTAAAAAACTAAAGTTGTTTAACCTAGCATAGTGTCTTATATCTTCAATAATTAACCTAATTTCCCAAGGGGAAACGTCTTCATTAGAGCTGAGCTTGATGATGTTGAGGCAGTCATTAATGATAGTTGAATGGGTGATCTGCTGTGCTTTTGCAAGGAGGCATGCTTGCCTCACTACTTTTTTTCGAAAAAAGGTAAAATTGTAATTTACCACTATAATGTGAAAATTAAAATACGATATAATATATAATATATAATATATTATATATTTTTTATATAATAT
>CM042188.1:21287495-21318661 GCA_023539305.1 Ilex asprella | reverse complement strand
ATATTATATATATATATATATAGAGGAAAAAAAAAGAAATGAAGAAATTTGTTATTGAGGAGACTCGAAGGGTAGACCTCATTAAAGTCCAAAATTGTTCTCCTTGTTTCCAAAATTTTCAAAGAAAACTTTGAAAACAAGCTACACTTGTTTTCTGTTTCTTTGACTCAAATCTCATTTTTTTCGAAAATTTTGAGAACTAAAATGCTATACAAGCAGCATCTCCTTGTTTTTAGAGTTTGGAGAACAAAAAACAGTTTTTGAAAACATATCTAAACTGGCCCTTGATTCTTCAAGCTTTCTCCGTCGATTCCCAGATTTTCGTCGGTTGAAATCCGTCGAGCCAAGAACCAAAGTTCATCTCCTCGACGAGGGCTACGCGTACGTACCAAGAACGATGGATTTCACCAAAGATCAAAAGGGAAAATTTTGGAGATATCAAGTTCTTGGGCTTTGGTTGATGTTTTTGGAAGTTCTATTACTTGCTACACGCTACAAGAGGTAGGTACTTTGGTTTTATTCCTTTCCTTTGGGGCTGTTAAGGGACTGATTTTAGGCACTGTTATGGACTAAAATGGACTTTTCTTGTGCACTTTCACCCCTCGACTGCAAGACCCTGCGACTTTGTTATACACTTCACTGTGGTAAAATTTCGAAAAAGTGTAGTATGGTGTACGGAACCGGTGGTATAAAATCTAAAATTCGTTGCCCAACAAGACACGAGATTTTGATTTATAAAAGTACTAATTCAATGAGTAACACCTATCAATGATTTGATTTTATAATAAAACAACTTTTATGTTCAAACGATCATTGGGGAGATTTTTCGTCGAATGACGGTTACACTGCACGAGTGCATTGCATTGCGTTGTGGGATTCGGTGAGGACTCGGGTCATGGTGCATGAGTGAGTTTCATCTCATTTCATAGCATGGAATGGTAGAATTCCAACCTAGAATTGCCTATTCTTACTTGGAATGTTGATGTGAATATGAAATGTTGTATGTGAACATTGCATGTGCACTTAGGTGGGGAGTAGCCTCTATAAGAAATTACTCTACTGGACGTTGCTCACCCTATACGGGAAAACATTTTAGGTGGGAGAAATACACCGGTGGATGGCTTCAATTTGGACCCTCATGTTTGAAGAAAGCCGAATGTGGCTTTATTTTCTGTTAATATACAATACTTGTAAAAATTATGTTTTGGGCATGTAATCCTTTGCAAATGATTGTAATAGAACATATATGAACCATTGTTATAGTAACCTTGCATGTTTTGATATAAGTATGGATAATTGAACCCGGTGTGGCCAATGTTTACTTATACCTGGACCCGGTGTGGTCAATATTTTATATTGGGCCTCGGATGGATCATGTGAAGATATATTACACAAGTTGGATTTTGGGTAGAGCTCCTCGTACAAATGAGACTTTGTCCGAATTTCGTTAAATTATGGACCCGGTAAATGGGGCATAACGGCGCGATATCGAGTTACTCGATATCCAAGGATATTCCGCGAGTTAATAGAAAATCAATGGACCCCCGAATTTTAGGGTGTCACAGCAGGGAAGGCCTTTGCACTACCAAACTCAAAAACACCCTTATTCATGCACAATACTACTCCACAGGCTGCCTTCGCCGTTTCTGGAATGAAGGCACCATCACAAAAGATACGAGCTTCTTCCTTAGCCTCCTGTGGTCCAATCTCCCTCCCCACTAAAGCCTGTTGTCCCTTTGGTGACATATCTTCGACATTTCTAAATTGATCCCTCCACATAGCCTGAGCACATAGAACTACAACATAAGCATTAACCTCCTCCATGTTAAAAATGAACTAATTCCTGATTAACCTTGAATAGTATGCAATTTAAATTGGTTAAGTAATTAACTTTGAAAGATAAAAACAACTAAAAATTATCAATTAGGGTTTGTGCATAAATTAAATACTTTATGTTCAAATTTGCAAGGTTTAATGTAGAATTACCGGAGAATACAAGGAAGGATATTGCAAAGCTTGAAACAACAAAGGAGTAAAGTGAAATATAGACACATGGAACATCCAACACACGACACATGAATCAACTACAAGGCACCACCGTCCGGACGGTGTTGGTGGCGTCTGGACGGTCACCTAGGCAGTTAAAGCTCATCTCACCACCTCTTGTTTCCTTGGTCACTTATAAATAAGGGTGCTCTTCCTCTTTCATACCATACGGCTGGCCACCCCAACAGCTCTGGAGAGAAATTCAAATAGAGAGTGAAAGAAAGAAAGAGAAATAGCAATCCAATCCGGTTCGTCCTACTCTCCAATCGATACTCTGTATTTTTACATTTCTGTTGTATCATTCTATTCAGATAATTGAACTGCCACCACTTTTGTGTTTTAATTAATACGAAAGGTGGTTGTGTTTCAGTTGTTCCTTGTGAAAGAAGTTTTAGAGTTTGTATTTAAATTTCAGTTGTAATGGAACCTACCCAAACTCCCCACCTGTTTATAGCAATGGAGTGTGAGTAGTTACTTATACCCTTAAGTGAAGGATAAACATATGTAAAGTATTGGTTAGATTATAGAAATGCTAATGTTTTATTCATATATATATATATATATATATATATATATTATACGATTCATGCATGATACAACGATGTATGTAATTTCAGTGTTGTGCCTGGAATTATGTCATCAGTGCATCATCAACATGTCGGTTAAATATCTATGGTGTTCCTATCGAAATGGCTTGTACTCCACCGGAACGCTAAGGATGTTCTACTGATGCATGGTACAAAACCTAAATGTTCCTCATGAATGACTTGTTCTTTTGGGTTATTAGGGTTGTTTAATTACTATATATAACTATATAGTCAAATATCTACGGTGTTTCTATCGGTCTGACTTCTCCTCCACCAGAACGCTGAGGATGTTTAATTGGTATATATATAAATGTATCCCAAATGACCTATTGAATAATTAAAGTATTTCTTTTGAATGACTTGTCCTTTTGGTTCACTTGGATTAGTCAATTGACACATCTATAACCATCTAATCTAAGAAGTCACTGTGTTATGACTTAATACCACCAGCTGACCTAAGAAGTTAATGTGTTATGGTTTATTATGTACGCACTTACAATCGTGAGATAAATTGAATAATTCAAGTAGTCCTCATGAATGACTTTTCCTTCTGGTATGCTTGGATTAATCAATTTTCATGAATACCACCAGCTAACCTGAGAAGTTGTTGTGTGATGGTTTATATATATCAGACCTATCGATTGACTTGCCATTAACATGGAAGTTAACTGTGGTAGGGTAGTATTTTTGGTATTTAACCAACATAAAACATATGAAATCCTTAAACTAAAGAGTATCTTTTACATTATTGTCATTAACAAGCTTATCTCCGCACTTTATTTAAATTAGACTAGTTTTCAATCTAAGCTCACATCATAAGCTATCTAACGTTATACTGCTTCAAACAATAACTTTACTGTTTGTTTTATTTATTTTAAATGCTAATTACTAAAACTCTTCATGGGATCGATACTTGGATTTAAACCTAGAACACTACAATTTGACCACTTATACTGGCTGTATAATTAATATAATTCAGATCACTAAAAAGTGTGAATCAAGTTTTTGGTGCCATTGCCGAGGAGTTATGGTAATTTTAAAATAAAAAATAATATACAAATAAAAAAATGAAAAGATATTTATTTATTTGTATTGTATGTTTATAGTTTGTTTGTTTGTTTTTAATAGTCTATGTCTGTTCATTCATCAGTAGGTTCTGTGAATCAGTCATCTTCGTCATCTTCTACTGCACAAAAATCATTTGACTTAAGTATGGCTCAAAACGTACCTAGGGAGGAAGAAGCTAGAGAACAATAAGTAATTCAAAATACCCTACCATTAAGAGAATATCTACATCCTACAAGAACTAATGTCCCATCGTGTTTTGCTTTTCTAATAAACGCTCCAAATATTAATTTCTAGCCAGGAACAATGCAGTTACTACCACGGTTTCATGGTTTAGAAAGTGAAAACCCTTATGTTCATATGAAAGAATTTGAAGAAGTCTGTGAAACTTTGCAAGATAATTCTGAAATGGTCAAATTAATTTTTTTCCTTTTTCTTTGAAAGATAAAACTAAACTATGGCTTAACTCCTTATGAGCAACTTCTATCACAAGTTGGCATGTGACATCCCAAAATCCGGGGGTCATTAATTAACCGTTGACAACCCGTCAACTAGCAAAAATACCAGTGGATGTCGCATAACCTGACACCACAATAAAAACATCCAAGTCAAACACAACATGGTTCATACCCCATTAGGGTCCAATTTGGTCATTTAAAGGAAGAAAATTTTAAGCCCAAAGCTTGGCAAAATAATTTTTAGACTGGCTACCGGTAGGTGTACACTAGCTACCGGTAGTTCGGGTATTCTGAAAAATCTCTTCCGAAAGCTTCTTGTTAGCTACCGGTGGCTAGAACCCTCTGGACCAACGACTACAGGTAGCCTGAGACCTTCTAGCCCACGACTACCGGTAGTTAAGCCCAGATTTTGCCCATTTCCATAATTTTTCATTTTCAATTCTTTTAAAAACATCTCAAAACCAACCAACACATATACAAACCAACTCTAACTCATATAACATGACATTTATATACCAAATATAGTTCATATGAGTTCTATTACATTTCCATACCAAGTATTGTTATACTTAATTTACAACACTCAAAACAACAAGGCCACATGCCGGCCCTCTTCACTCTCAGTGATTCGAATGTGCTCCGTCCACCGGAGTATACTTCGCACCTAAAATGTGTTCCCGTATAGGGTGAGCCAACGCCCAGTAGTGTAGATCCTACAGAGGTTACTCCCAACTAGATGCTCATGCTCATGCAATTTTCACATGCAACATATTGCCAATTCATTCCATACAAGAATATGCATTCAATGTTGGAATGCAACCATATCATGCCATGAAATGAGATGGTACTCACTCACGCACTTCAACCCTAGTCCACGCTGATTCCCACAACACAATGCAATGCACTTGTAAAATGACTCGTCACTTGACGAAAACCCCATCCAATGATCGTTTGAAAATAAAAGTTGTTTCAATTATAAAATCACATCATTAATGGTTGTTACTCATTGAATGAGCACTTTATAATTCAAAATCTTGTGTCTTTGTTGGGCAACGGATTTTGGTATCACAAACGCCGGCTCTGTATGCCATCACACTTTTTAGGAATTTCACCTCAGGGGTGTGTGTGAACTAAGCAACCGGGTCTTGCACCCGAGAGAGTATCTAGACCTTCTTGTTATACCCAACATAAGTTTTTCATGCATGCAACCATGCGACTCAATTGGATCTTCAACCCAATTTTTTCAAGCCCACCCATCAAGCTCCAAGTTTGGTGTTGATCGCCATGCACCGACACATCGACACTCATGCATATAGCCCATGAATGTGATGGCATGAACATGCCCAACATGCAATGAATACCACATGAGCAATATTTTCCACACATCATCATAGTCCATAGAAAAATTATATCTCATGCATATAAATTCCATACTCCATCATGCTCAATATATATCAACAAGCATAAGTGCACATAACACAACATGATTAGTCATGTTATATCACCAAACAACAACGTTTAAACATCCAAGGCATTTCGTCAAACACCTTAAGGGCACCAAGTCGTATAATCACATAACTCATTTACAAGCACAAATATGTAACACATAGCATGCTTTAGGGTTCACCAAGTTACAAGAATCTATTCAAGCAACTCCCACACATGAAAACAAACTAGAAATTGACTCAAGCCCATTCTACCCTCATTTCCTCATTTATATAACATTAGACAAGCATAGGGATGATTTCAACATTAAACCCTTAGTTTACCAACATCCATGAAAAGATTAAATCAAGGTAGAAGGATCCCTACCTCAAATGGAGTGTGGAGAACTCCAAGAACATCAACCAAACCTTCAAGATCTTGATCTTCCAAAATCTTCCTCTTGGACCTTCGGTGAAATCTCTTGTTTTTGGTGTGGCTGCGTAGCTTTTGTCGCGTAGAAGAACTTTAGTTCTTGGCTCGACGGATTCCGAGCGACGAAACTCCAAGAATCGGCGAAAGAAGATTGGTTTTCTCCCATTTTCTCTCTCTTTTTTCTCTTCTCTCTTCTCTCTTGGGTGGCTTAACCAGCAGAATAATGGAGATGTTTTGTGCAAAAATCTGATTTTTAGCCCTATTTATAATTTTTGAGACTTGGCCTAGATCGTGCCAAGTGTCCCCCGCTTATGCGGGTCTATTTTCACCCAAAAATGATTTATTTGATCCCAGTTTAAGTTCAAATTAATTTTATTTAAAATTTAATTTATTTTTAAGTAAATTTTCAAAAAAATATTTTTGGGAACCTTTAAATTGTCATTCGCCAGCAGTCGCCTCGAACGACGTGCAAAATTCGACTATCTCGGAATTCGACGAAATTCGACAGGGTGACTAGATTTTGCAATAAAAGTCCAACGACGAACTCCATTTTCTCATCCGAGGTCTAGAATATGAGTATTATAAATACGCATTATAATGACAAAATGACCATTTTGCCCTTTCTAGAAAAAAGTTTAATTTTTTTCGACTTTTACATTCTTCCCCCATTAAAAGAATTTTGTCCTCGAAATTCACACACACATACCCATATAATCGCATGTATATGCAACAATCATTCAATACTAAATGACTAACAAAAAAATTCCTTCATCCTTAAATAAGAAAGGATAATTGGTACGCATGGTGTTCTCACGCTCCTATGTTGCCTCCTCCACTCTTCGGTACTGCCACAACACCTTTACTAGCCTCATGGTCTTGCCTCTCAAAACCTGTTTCTGACTATCCATGATATGCACTGTGTTGTCCGAATTTGGTATTGACAATTTACATGCAAGTATACACAATCAACAAGTAATAAAGTGATAATTAGAGTATCGTTCCCACGGAGAATTATTGCTAATAAATTTCAAGCACTAACTTTGTATCAATCCAATTTTATTTAAATAATTGAAGTTGAACTATGAATTCACTAATTTAAAACTAAAGCTAAACTTAATAATCAAGGGTTGAATTTCCCGGATAACAGAAATTAAAATTACAACTTCCCCTAATGCTTCGTATAAATCTTTCTACTCTCCTGCTAGTAAATTGATCAAAATAAGTTGTTAACTGAGACTTCAAAATTATTTATCAAACCTCTTTCGATAGTTAGATAAGCATATCTCTCCCAATTAAATTGATATATTCCTATGCAAAATAAGTTGGAATAGATTCATTAAGTTCAAACTCTCATAAAAGTTACACATGGCGTATAGGTATATTCATATCCTATACACAAACCTAGCTATTCAACCCTAAGGAGAATAAACTAGACGCGTGTCATCATATTCAGATTTATCCCTAGAATTCATCTCCCAATTTCATCTAGAGAATCAAATTAATTGTTGGCACACAATCATACATTAATCACAAAATATGACAAACAACTCATGTATGATCAACAAGAACTAGAAACGAGAGTAGAGCAATTTAACTAAACATTAGGTTCCGTTGCAATCTTAATAGAAATTTAGTTCATAATGTAATTGAAAAACATCCTTCTCAAATTAAACAACATCTCAGAACAACAAGAATTAAAAGTAAGAGAAAATGAATGAAAACTTAGGTGCAATCTTCAATACTTCTCTGGCCTTCAAGTCTAATCTTCTTCATGTCGATTTCTTGATTCTTGTCTTCAATTTTCTTCCAATTCCTTGGTGTTTTCTAGATGTTTTCAGCCCCTAAAAGTTAGAATCTCTTTATCCCACACAAACCCTAGCATATATGAGGCCTTGGAGTCCAATTTCGGGTCAAAACAAGTCATAATTTCGCGTCCCGGACTAGCACATGCGCAGCTGTGCTGAAACAGCGCTACATGGACAGTACGTGGGCGCAGGGGTGCTGATTCTGCACTGGAACAGCGCTGCTCTCTTTATTTCTGCTTCAGACCGGTTTTCGTAAAATTGTCATAACTCTTCATCCCACCATCCGATTGAGCTGAAATTTTGACACAATACAAAAGACATCCAGATCTACAACGTTCATGTTTTGCACTTTTTCAGATTCGAAGTGGATCATTCACAAATTGGAAAAACAGAGGCACTATGTCAAAACTTTGGGAAACTAGAGAGCTATTCCTTCCAAATCGACCTTGTTTCCTTCCAAATGATCTTGTTTGCTTCCAAATGATGATTCCTACCAAATAACATCTAAACACACAAAACAAATAAACATAAACATAAAATAATTGAAAACTTGCAATTTCATCAAGCCGAAAGTACACAATTCGTAGGTATAAAACCCACTCATTACACTGGTCCCTCCTTGAAGGTTCCATTCGTACCAACATCAAGTACGCCCCGGATCCGACCAATCCCCCAAATGAGTCGGATCCGGGGAGTATTTCCAGAGCATAGATACATGGAATACTGCGTGAACACCCGATAGACTTGGCGGTAACGCCAACCGGTAAGCGACTGTACCCACCCTCTCGAGTACCTCGAAGTGCCCGATGTACCTCGGCGACAGCTTTTCCCGCTATTTTCGCATGCCGAATCTAACCACTCCTCTTGTAGGCATTACCTTTAAGAAGACATGATCTCTCACCTCAAACTCTAGAGGTCACCACTGTTTGTGGACGTAGCTCTTCCGTCGGCACTGTGCCGTCAAAAGACGCTTCCGTATCAAGCCTACCTTCTTAGAGGTGTCTCTAACCAATTCTGGACCCGTAGAAGATTTCTCTACTATCTCTGTCCAACAAACCGGAGAACGACAAGGTCTCCTATGCAATGCCTCATAGGGTGTCATCTCTACGCTTGTTTGATAACTGTTGTTGTGGGCAAACTCCACCAAGGGTAAATGATCTTCTCAGCTACCCTTGAGATCTAGGACGCATGCCCATAGCATGTCCTCTAATGTTTGGATGGTCCTCTCCGATTGAACGTCCGTCTGGGAATGAAAAACAGTACTTATCATCTGCTGTGTCCCCATAGCTCGCTAAAAACTCTCTAAAAAATGAGTCGTGAACCTGGGATCCCGATCTGATACGATAGATACGGGAACCCCATGCAACCGGACAATCTCCCATATATATAACGTGTAGAATTCCTCTAATGTGAAGGTCATCTGCACAGCCAAAAAGTGTGCCGACTTAGTAAGCTGGTCTACTACCACCCATACCGTATCATATCCCCGCGATGTCCATGGCAAATGGGTCACAAAATTCATCGTGACATGCTCCCACTTCCGCTCGGCTACCTCCAAGGGTTAGAGTAACCCTGCTAGCCTTTGATGTTTAGCCTTCGCTTGCTGACACGTGAGACATCGACTGACAAAGTCGCCCACTTGTCTCTTTATTTCGCTCCAGTAATACTGGCGACGAAGATCAAGATGTGTCTTCGTGCCACCTGGATGAACTGTAAAACGAGAGCAATGAAATTCCCTAAGAATCTCCTCTCTCAGATCTGCTAACTGATGAACCACAATCCTTCCTCGATAGCGAAGACTACCATTCGAGTGAATGACCCATCCCTCGTCACTTGTACCTGTCTGTACATGGTCCCGGATGGACAATAGCTCTGTGTCCTGAATCTGGGACTCAATCATCCTGCTCAGTAGGGAAGGCATAGCCACCAAACTCCCCAAAGTACCCTAAGCTTGACACATATAACGTAACCCAAACCATCTCATAGTCTCAAGTATTTGCCACTCCGGGGAAACTACTCTAGCCAAGACTGCCCGTGACATCTGGCTAAGTGCATCAGCCACCACATTTGTCTTACCAGGATGGTAATGCAAAGTGAAGTCATAATCCTGTAAAAATTCCATCCACCAGCGTTGCCTCATATTAAGGTCCCGCTGTGTAAAGATGTACTTCAGACTTTTGTGGTCCGAAAATACCTCGAACTGCTCACCGTATATATAGTGGCGCCAAGACTTTGAGACAAAGACAATAGCCGTCAACTCCATGTCATGTGTGGGGTAATTCTGGTCATGATTCTTCAACTGCCAAGAACCATAAGCGACTACCCTTTCGGATTGTATCAAGACACATCCCAACCCGTCCTTCGAGGCATCACAATACACTGTGTACCTTTGTCTCCTCTCCGGAACTATCAGAATAGGAGCTGAAGTAAGCCTCCTCTTCAACTCCTAGAATGCCTTCTCACAAGAATCGTTCCCCTCAAACTTGACCTCCTTTTGGGTCAACTTCGTCATAAGTGGTGCTAATCGAGAGAAGTCCTCAATGAATCGCCCATAGTACCCTGCCAATCCCAAGAAACTACGTATCTAGAAGACTGACTTCGGCATCTCCTAATTCATGACTGCCTCAACCTTCTCCAGGTCTACAAATACACCCAAAGCTGACACTACAAAACCCAAAAATTTCACCTCAGTCAGCCAAAATTCACACTTGCTGAACTTGGCGTACAACTGATGGTCTCTCAAGGTCTGAAGAATAATCCTCAAATGACTCTCATGCTCCTCCTCAGACTTAGAGTAGATCAAGATGTCGTCAACGAAGACCACAACCAACTGATCTAGGTAGGGTTGGAACACTCTATGCTTGAGATCTATGAATGCTGCTGGAGCATTCGTCAATCCAAAAGGCATGAAAGTAAATTCGAAATGCCTATACCACTTCCTAAACGTCGTCTTAGGGATGTCCGTCTCCCTAACCCTCAACTGATGGTAACCGGTGTAGAGATGTATTTTGGAATAGACCCGCGCTCCTCTCAGTTGATCAAACAAGTCATCAATCATCGAAAAAAGGGTACCTATTCTTGATAGTAACCCTATTTAACTACCGATAGTCAATGCATAACCGAAGGGTCTTATCCTTCTTCTTGGCAAACAACACCAGAGCGCCCTAAGGTGAAGTACTCGGTCTAATGAAACCCCTGTGCAACAATTCCTGCAGTTGGACCTTGAGTCCTTGCAACTCAGCAGGTGCCATCCTATGTGGAGTCATAGAAATGGACGATGTGCCTGGATGTAACTCAATTATGAAGTCTACATCCATGTGTGGAGGTAATCCCGGTAGTTCATCCAGAAAAACATCCTCATACTCACGAACCACTCGAGGTAGACCAAATTCTTGTCTCACCCCGTCCTCTAGGGTAAAACTTGCTAGCCAACCCATCAACTGTCCGTGCCATCGGGAGTTATACACTTCTCAGGGTAAAGCACCGTGCTTTTCCCCCTGGAACTTGAAACAAACACCCTCAAGCGTATAAGCAGTAACCTTCTTACGATCACAATTAATAACAACACGGTGTGTTGTCAACCAATCCATCCTAAAGATGACATCGAACTCCAACATGTCCCTGACCCAAAGGCCCACAGTGAGTAGAATCCCTGAGATCTCTAACTCACAACCCTGACATATCTGATCAACCCTCACCCTTACTCCTAGGGGAAAACTTCCATGCAACGGCTCTTCCAGGTTTCAACTTCTAAGCCCAAATCTTTCACACATGATGCATAAATAAATGAATGCGATGCACTAGAGTCAAATAGTACTCTTGCCTATAAACGAGAGAGTAAAAATGTACCATTGATAACCAATTGATCCACCGACTCAGTGTGAGGTGTAATGGTGTAGACACGCCCTTGGATCCCCGAAGTCCCAACTTGTGAGCCTTGTCCTCGGCCTCGACCCATGCCTTGACCCATCTGGCCTGTTTGCGGAGTACCCGCACGTAAAGTATTAGGGGCTTGGACAACACTCTGTAGTTGGAACAGATCTCCCTGGTCCATAATGAGACAGGAAGGAACAACGTGTGCTTGTGTGAGTCCCACTGACGTCTGGGATTGAGACGTCTCGCAACTCCGTGAGGTTTGTCTCAAGGGCAATTCTTCCTCACATGGTCCGGCTGTAAACAATAGAAACATGTCTTATGGCCTGCCTGGTAAGTTGTCCTCTGCTTTTTCCCTGAGCGTTGGTGGCTCATGGAACTTAAACTCCTTCGGATATCTTGAGTCGCTTTGCTCATAATGGCGCTTGCCTGTGCTAGGTTAGCAGCCATCGTATCCATAGCCTCTATAACGGCTTATTGGACAATACTCCATGGTGGTTGGTTATTGTTCCATCCACCATCGTGGCGTCCCCTTCCTCTATATGCCATCTACACCCATGTCAAACAACAATAAAGTACTAACTTAGTATCCCAAAATAGGGATCAAAATTGAAACGTTGAGAATTCTTCTCATTATCTCCCTAGTAATGCGTATACCACTCACTACTAGACAATTCCATCATGAACCATCTCATTCATTTATTCTGACCCTAGTGTTCATTTTTCCCATATACATTCTACAATGCATATAATTCTCATGTCATTTGGCTCATAACATATAGCAAATAGAACACATAATGTGAAATGCACATGAAATGCAATGGTCTAGACCCAATGCCCATCAAGTTTACGTATACAATTTACCTAAGGCTTTAGTTGTGGCCAATGATAGACTCATTTCTCACATGGACCATATAAGATCTATGACCTATGCTCTGATATCAAGCTGTGACACCCCAAAATTTGGGGGTCATTAGTTAACCGTTGACAACTCGTCAATCTGTGGAAATACTCGTGGATGCCGCATAACCTGACACCACGATAAAAGCATCAAAGTCAAACACACCATTGTTCATACCCCATTAGGGTCCAATTTGGTCATTTAAATGAAGGAAATTTTAAGCCCAAAGCTTGGCAAAATAATTTTTAAAACTTCAGATTTTTAGACTGGCTATCGGTAGGTGTACACTGGCTACCGGTAGTTCAAATATTTTGGAAAATCTTTACCGGAAGCTACTTGTTAGCTACTGGTAGCTAGAACCCTCTAGACAAACGACTATCGATTGACTATCGGTAGCTTGAGACCTTCTGGCCCACGACTACCTATTGAATACCAGTAGCTACTACCTTATGAGTTTGACTACTGGTAGTCGTGACCCAAAGGTAGCAGCTACCGATAGTCAACAGGTAGTCATGAGCCAAGAGGTCTCAGTCTACCGGTAGTCGTTGGTCCAAAGGGTTCTAGCTACCGATAGCTAACAAGTAGCTTCTAGTAGAGATTTTCCAGATTACCCGAACTACCTGTAGTCAGTGTACACCTACCGGTAGCTAGTCTCAAAATCTGAAGTTTTAAATATTATTTTTTCAAGCTTTGGGCTTAAAATTTCCTTCCTTTAAATGACCAGATTGGACCCTAATGGGGTATGAACCATGGTGTGTTTGACTTGGATGCTTTTAACGTGGTCTCGAATTATGCGGCATCCATAGGTAATTCTACAGGTTGACGGGTTGTCAATGGTTAATTAATGACCCCCGGATTTTGGGGTGTCACATGGCAAGCTTTACAAACTAATTTTTTTAAAAAAAAATTGCCTATGCATCGTACTAATGCATTAAGACGTCAAATAATAAATTTTGATGTAAAAGAAAAAAAAACTTTTTATCAATGTTGGGTAAGATTTAAAGATCTTCTCCAAGCTTGTCCACATCATGTTTATGATGCTCTTCCATCTGCAATGCGACAATTTGTTGAAATGATGGCTCAAGAAGAATTTATGAATAAAATCCCTGAAGAAGCATTTCAATTTTCTGATACTATTTTAGAGAGTTCTCTAATGTGGGACTCAACTTCTTCAAACATTGTGGAAAATAAGTCATCTACATCTGAAAAAAGAAAATGTATATTGAAAGAAGATGATGATTTAAGAGCCAAAATGGCTAATTTATCTCAAAAATTAGAAACCTTAGAAATGAAAAAAATTAAGCAAGTAACTTTTATTTCTTTTGCTGATCAAATATGTGAAATTTGTGCATTGTTAGGACATCCTTCTGGAGAATGTTCAACTATACCTACTTTTAAAGAAGTCTTAATTGAACAATCAAATGACGTTCCAACTTATAATAAACCATATTCAAATCCATATTCTGAAACTTACAATCCAAGATGGAAAAATCATCCAAATTTTAGTTGGAAAAATACACAACATACAAATCAAACACAAGGTGCTTGATGATTTCCATTGTTGTTTTCCCTAATCTCCGGACATAACCCTCTATATGTGTATGTGGCTTATGT
Organism: Ilex asprella; assembly: GCA_023539305.1. NCBI lineage: Eukaryota > Viridiplantae > Streptophyta > Magnoliopsida > Aquifoliales > Aquifoliaceae > Ilex > Ilex asprella. The sequence goes on along the minus strand of CM042188.1, from coordinate 21,304,455 downwards.
GTGAAGGGAGTGCTACTCTGCCTCAAATGATGTGGGAAATGGGACAACGGAATAGTGTGAATGAAATGTATGAACACAAGTGATTCCCAAGAGCAAGAAGACTTTTGAATGTCGTGTTTCATTTAGAAGAGTATTCCAAGGTCATCTCCTCGGGGAAGAAAGGTGAATTGTGTGAATGTGATTTTGTGAAAAAGTGAAAAGTGTAAAATATTTTGGTTAGTGTTTTGGTGAGTGAAGTTTGTAAATCAAAATACAATAAAAATAAGTGTTGGCTAATGATAATGACCAATCAACTCGAAACCTTCCTCCGAAGGTTTGTAGATGAACGATTGATTCATGGGAATCTAAGGATGAAATGATGGGAAGCCAAGCATAAATCGTGATTAACCCTACAGAATATCAAAGACTCACAACCACCCTCAACCCAGTCAAATCGAACCATCGTACACCAAGAGAGAAAAGAAAATGAGTTAAAATAGAAAACCCAAGAGGAGGTCTCCCTTGAATTAGCCAACTAAAAATCTAGCTACTCATGCTAAAAGGAAAGACATACAATATGTAAAGAGACATGGTATTGAAATGAAATTTAAACTTGCATGAAGGTGAAGAGAAGTGAAACTAGAAAAATAAGTGCATTTAATACTCAACTAAAAAGCTTGAAATGTGAAACTTAGCATAACAATGGTGAAATGAAGAACATGCAAGTAAACTTGGAATATACTTGAAATAACTAAGATTAAAGTACAAGAAATAAAGATTACAAGAGATTTAAAGCTTAAAATAATTAAAATGGAGAAGAAAGTGCAAAAACATAACTACTATTTATCATCTTCTTCCTTGAACTACTCCTAAGCTTAGGTAGCCACCCTTGAAGAAATCGTGTATGCTGAATATATGGAGTGTGATCCTTCCAATTTTGTCCATAGCATGAGTGTGCAGACCATCCATCAATGGGAGGTGAAATGATGGCTTGGATAGGCTAAGAGCAGCCTACCCAACAACTCCCCAAGCAGCCCCTTCTCTCCCATCCTCATTAATGTCTTTGCCTTCAAAGTCTTCAACAATGGTGTAGGAGACATGTAGATGTGTAAGGGAAGTCAAAGGGGTAAGTGGGGGAATCAATGGTGGGACCTCCAAGCAAGTGCAGCTTGATTTTCAGGCGTTCTGACACTTCTAGATGACGTACCAATATGTTTTAGCTACTGGAGTTTAGCGTACTGATACGCGTACCGGTACACTTTGTCTGATCCGGACCAGTTTTCGTAGAATTATCATAACATTTGATCAAACTGTACGATTTAACTGAAATTGTGACACAATACTGAAGACATCTAGATCAATAACTTTTAGGTTTTGTACTTTTTCAGATTTGAAGCGGATCATGGTCTAAAAGAAGGAAAATCGAGGCTCTGGAACCAAATGGTATGTGTGCAAGTGCCTTCGTTCCCAAGTACCAATACCTCCTTAATTTCTTCACTTTTAAGCCTCCAAATCCTCATGTAATGTGTTCATGCCTTCACCACACATCTATACCTAGTTGCAAGGTTCCAAAATACATGATTTACACTATAATCACCTACAACATCCAAAATTTAACATTATTCATAATTTTGGCTAACTCTAAATACTTAACTACCAAAGTTGAGTTAAAATGCATGTAATGAGACCGTTAAATATGCAATATTTTGCGCTCATCACAAGGTCTATGACAACTACAAAATCAATAACAATATCAACCGTATCACCCTTCTCATAGAAGAACTCTGGAAGATACTATGAGAAGGTAATTGATAGTTGACCTTATCAGAAGATAATTGATAAAACTATAAGTCATCTTCTCTGAAGTGGTAAGGTAATTGATAAAACTATAAAACCCAAAATTCTAAAAAAAAATGTAAGTCAATTCCTGTGAACAAACCACTTGAATCTGAATCTTTAGTCAAAAAGCAACCAGAAATACAAAGTGAAAAAGATCATTCATGTCCTATTCTGTTACCTTTTCCTCAAAGGATTAGAAAGTCTTCATCTGAAAAAGATTAGTCTGACATTCTTGAGTTATTTAAGCAGGTAAAAATTAATATTCCTTTGTTGGATGCAATAAAAAGAGTTCCAATTTATGCAAAATTCTTAAAAGATGTTTGCACAATAAAAAAAAGAATTAATGAACCAAAGAAAGCATTTTCAACTAAACAAGTTAATACTATAATACAACATGATACGCTTCTTAAATACAAAGATTTGGGTAGTCCTATAGTCTTATGCCTTATTGAAAAATTTTGAATTGAACAAGCTCTGCTAGATATTGAATCCAATTGTAATTTAATGTCATATTCAGTATATACACAACTAGGATTAAATGTGTTAAAACCTACTAATATTACACTACAACTAGCGAACCAATCGATAAATATTCCACAAGGAATTGTGGAAGATGTTATTGTCCAAGTTTATCAATTCTAGTTTTTAGCAAATTTTATTGTTATAGACACGGAACTAATTTGTCATGCATGTGCATCTATATCTCTTATTTTGGGTCGACCATTCTTAGCTACATCAAATGCGTTGATTAATTGTAGGAATGGAAACATGAAACTTTCATTTGGAAACATGACCTTGGAATTAAATGTTTTTAACAGTGCAAAACAACCTAGAGAAGAAAAAGAAATGCATGAAGTAAAATATGTTGAGGCACTAACTCAAAGTTATTTTGAAAAGATTTTTCTAAAAAAAGAGTTAGTAGCATTGGAATCTATACTTGATATTGAATCTAAAAATATATCAGCAAAGAATCTACAATGTAAAAAACTGTTACCAAAACTTATAAAATCTAATGTCAAAGTTTTAAGCCAAAATTAGAACCTCTACAAACCAATCTAAAATATGTCTTTCTAGGAGAAAATGGGATCTATCCAGTGATCATACCATTAAAATTACCTGAAATTCAGGAAATAGAACTGACAAAAGTTTTGAAAAATTACCAAAGTGTTATTGGATGGACAATAGAAGATATAAAAGGTATAAGTTCACTTCTATGCAATCATTGCATCCATTTAGAAGAAGATGCTAAACCATGTTGTCCAATGAAAAGAAGATTGAATTCACACTTAAAAGAAGCAGTTCACGCTGAAGTACTTAAACTATTAGATGCTAATATTATATATTCTATATCTAATAGTAAATGGATTAGTCCTACACAAGTAGTTCCAAAAAAATCTGGTATTACTGTAAAAAAATTCAAGAAAACAAATTAGTCCCGATGCGTACAGTCACAGGTTGGCGTGTATGTATTGACTATCAAAAGGATCACTTTTTGTTAGCATTCCTAGATCAAGTTTTAGAAAGAATTGTTGGGCATGCATATTATTGTTACCTAGACGGATATTCTGGTTATAATCAGACCGAAATTGCAATAGATGATCAAGAAAAAAACTACATTTAAATGTCATTTTGGTACTTTTGCTTATAAAAGGATATCTTTTGGATTATGTAATGCCCCCAACTACTTTTCAAAGTTGTATGTTAAGTATATTTAGTGATATGGTAGAACGACATCTAAAAGTCTCTATGGACGACTTTTCAGAATATGGTGATTCATTTCACTTATGTTTAGAAAATTTGGAAAAAATACTTGTTCGATGTGAAGAAACAAATCTTGTCTTAAATTGAGAAAAATGTCATTTCATGGTTACACAAGGTATTGTTTTAGATCACATAGTTTTTAAAAGAGGAATTGAAGTTGATAAGTCCAAAATTGACTTAATAGTTAATCTTCCTTCACTGAAAACTGTAAAAGATGTTCGATCTTTTTTATGTCACGCTGGATTTTATAGATGATTTATAAAAAAAATTAGTTCACTATCTAGACCTATCTGTAATCTTTTATGTCAGGATATAATATTTGAATGGAATGATGCATGTCACTTAGCATTTGATAAATTAAAAAACATGCTTATTTCTGCACCTATCATGCAATCTCCTGATTGGTTTTTATCTTTTGAATTGATGGGTGATGCAGGTGATTATGCAGTAGGCGTTGTATTAGGCCAAAGAAATATAAAAAACTTATGTTATTTACTATGCAAGAAAAAAACTAAATGATGCACAAATGAAGTATTCAACCACAGAAAAAGAATTATTTGTTGTTATGTTCGCATTACATAAATTTCAATCATATCGGGTTGGATCGTCAATTGTTGTATTTACAGATCATGTAGCTTTAAAATATTTACTTACTAAGAAAGATGTTAAGCCACGTTTTTTATGTGGGATTTTATTACTTCAAGAATTTAATATTACAATTAAAGATAAGAAAGGTGTTGAAAATGTGGTAGCGGATCACTTGTCAAAGTTGATTTACAATATAAAGGAAGAACCAATTCCGATTAAAGAAACCTTTCCAGATGAACTGTAATAACTCATACTCTTATCGTTATATTGTAATGGTGTTATGTGTTGAGTTATTAATATATGTAACTACATGTGTATGCACTATGTAGATTGTAAGAATAGAAATAAAAATGTTGGTTGAGGTAATAGGGTTGGATGAAGAAGCTTGGAAGTGATCTAGAACGGAAGCAAATTTTGGAGATAGTTTGGTAAGAAATATCAAGATACTACCTTAGTGTTTCGATCATAACTATCTATCCTAATGTCCAATTGATCTGAAATTTGGACAGTAGATAGTAGACTCCCAGGGATACAAAAGTGTATCTCACGAAAATTTTACAATTCAACCTCTAAATGGGTCAAAACTACACTGAAAGCCGAAGCAGAAACTGGAATTCCGTTCGAACGACCAACGTTCGAATGGGAAATGACGTTCGAATGGTAAATCGCAAAATCAAAAGTACTGGGAGCTCTCTGATGAAAATATTGTTCATCCAGAGCGACCAACGTTCGAACGGAAAATGACGTTCGAACGGGAAATCGCAAAATCTAAAGTACTGGGAGCTCTCTGTTGGAAATACTGTTCATCCGGAGCCACCACCGTTTGAACGTTAAATGTCGTTCGAACGTCAGTTGCGAATTCTGACTTCCAGAATCGCGAACCAGCGTTATTTTCTTTCTCTATAAATACCTAAGGCCGCCTCCTTAGCGTCCAAACACCATTCCAAACCCTAGAAAACCTTGAGAAACCACAAAGGAAGGGAAAAACACAAGATCAAAGAGGATTTTCACCTTGAATCAAATCAAAAGCTTAAGTTCTTCAAGAACTCTATGGAAGAAGAAAGTAGGGGAATTCTTTCAACCTTGTTCAATGATACCTAGGGTTATACATATACATGTTTTGACTCATATTAATATGTATTTGATATGAAATCCTTGTTTCTTGATTGTTCTTGCTATCCTTACCATGTTTGATGGAGGTTATAGCTTGTTATCCATTAAATCTTTGTTATTAACATCCAAACCTAGTTTTCTTCAAGAAGTTTGGATTTTTATTATTGATATGGATTTGTTCTTGACTTAAAAGCTTAGTATTGATTTATTCTTGATGTCACGACTTGATATCTAATTATGCTTGTTCTCCAACCTTGGTAATCAATTGTTCTTGATTTCAAGACTTGTTATTTATGTGTTCTTGAGATAAAAACTCTATATTCAATTATTCTTGATACAGGAACTTTAGTGTTTTGCTTGAAACAATAAAAGTATATCTTTTGAGAATCTCATGCTTATTTTCTTGAGGAGTCCTACTAGAAAAGCATAAATTGTGAGATTTGAGGATTTTGGATATATTTATTACTTGAGATATACTTGTGAAATTGGGGGTTTTGCTTGTTATGTGAGGAATGGTTGGTATTGTATCTCTTGTATGGTTGTTTGGGATGAGCATGAGTTACTATTGACCGGGTATTATAGAGTGGGTAGTCGACGTCTACTCCATGGGGGTGTGATCTATCCTACCACTCATAGTGGGGTTAGTGCCGTGCGATGACTAAACCACTATCGCTCATGGGGTACCGTGGAAGAGGATGTGTATGTGATTTGTATGTGGTTTTGTGTGGGGCATAATATTTTCGATGGTGACCATGTGGAAGCTACTTCATACTTGAGATACGAATACAGTGTGTGTTATTGTTCCTTGTACCACGAACGGTTTCTACAAGCTTTGGGAGGTATGGGTCTCTGCAAAGCTTGAGAGAAACGGCTTATGGTGGAATGAATTATTAGTAGTATATGGGTTATCATTCATGGTACCAAAAATAGTTTGACAAGAGTTTCGAGGAAGTATGGGATTCCGCGAGAACTTGTTGGAAACTGTTGATGGTAGATGGATTATTTGATTGTATGTTGGTTTCACTTATTCTTTAAATTGCTGTTGTTACCTAAACTTGGAATTTGTTTAAATGTCATTGCTTTAATTCAAAATATATATGATATTTGTGAAATGAGACCGAACTGTTTTACATCTTTCTAAACCTTGTTCGAGTTTGGGAGAATGTTGCTACAGAGCTTAGTGCTCACCCCTTACAAATAATATTTACTTCCAGATTATAGTTTAGAGGACACTCTCGGAGTTGATGAACAGGTAGCTTGGGATGCTCAACAGGATGGAAGCGTGAATCCCGAGGGAGATGTTTAGAATTGTTATACTCATGTCCTAGACTAGGGACTTTCTTTTGAGATAATGTATTAGTGATCTTTTGTTTATTCCGCTACGAGATAAAATACTCTTGGTGAATGTAATGGCCATAGTTGGGCCTATTCTTTTGGATGACACTTTAAACATTCTGTATGATGAATGGAATATTTGTTACTTATGGAAATTTTTAGTTGCTCTCATGATGTGAATGGTGTTAGATAGTAATGCCGTCCAGGGTGGATCTTGGGGCGTTACAAGTTTGGTATCAGAGCTTAGTGCTTACCCCCTACAAACAATATTTACTTTCAGATTATGGTTTAGAGGACACTCTCGGAAGTTGATGAGCACGTAGCTTGGGATGCTCAACAGGATGGAAGCGTGAATCCCGAGGGAGATGTTTAGAATTGTTATACTTATGTCCTAGACTAGGGACTTTCTTTTGAGATAATGTATTAGTGATCTTTTGTTTATTCCGCTATGAGATAAAATACTCTTGGTGAATGTAATGGCCATAGTTGGGCCTATTCTTTTGGATGACACTTTAAACATTCTGTATGATGAATGGAATATTTGTTACTTATGGAAATTTTTAGTTGCTCTCATGATGTGAATGGTGTTAGATAGTAATGCCGTCCAGGGTGGATCTTGGGGCGTTACATGAACAACTTTTAGCAATAACCGAAATGTCGTGGTATGCAGATATAGCTAACTATCTAGCCACTAGTATTATTCCTTCTAATTATACTTGGTTTGATTGGAATAAGTTCTAAAGTGAGGTACGTAATTTCTTCTGGAAAGATCCTTATTTATTTGAATACTGTCAAGATCAAATAATAAGACGTTGTATACCTAATAATGAAATTAGTCAAGTAATTCAGTTTTCTCACTCAGAAGCTTGCGGAGGCCATTTTGCTTCAAAAAAAACTGTTGCTAAAATTTTGAAGTGTGGATTTTATTAACTGACTCTTTTTAAAGATGTTCATATCTTTTGTTTAAATTGTGACAGTTGTCAAAGAATGGAGAATATTTCAAAAATAAATATGATGCATTTAAATCCTATTTTAATTATTAAAATTTTTGATGGTTGGGGCATCAATTTTATGGGACTATTTCCTCCATCCTTTGGATACCTGTATATTTTGGTTGCAGTCGACTACGTTTCTAAATGGTTAGAAGCAATTCCATGTAGAAATAATGATCACAGAACAATGATCAAGTTTTAAAAGAAAATATTTTATCTAGATCTAGGATTCCTCGAACAATCATCAGTGATGGTGGATTACATTTTTGCAATACAGCTTTTGCAAATCTTATGAAAAAAATACTTGATTTCTCATAAAATAACCACTCTGTATCATCCACAGACGAGTGGACAAGTTGAATTAGCTAATAGGGAGATAAAATATATTTTAAAAAAGATAGTAAATCCAGATCATAAGGATTGATCATTAAGATTCACTGATGCGCTTTGGGCTTACCGTAGTGCATATAAGACTATTATAAGGATGTCTCCTTATCGGTTAGTTTATAATAAACCAAGTCATTTTCCTATAGAATTAGAACGTAGATCATATTGTGCATTCAAAATGATGAATTTTGATATGGATACAGTTGGAATATCTTGCAAACTTCAAATTAATGAATTATAGGAATTAATAAAATGAAGCTTATGAAAATGCAAAGATTGCTAAATCAGGAACAAAAATTTTTCATTATAGAAATATCACGTGCAAATCTTTTAAACCTTCTCAAAAAGTTATGTTATTTAATGCAAAGCTTCGTTTATTTCCTGAAAAGCTAAGATCTAGATGGACATGTCCTTATATTGTCAAGAAAGTTTTTGACTACCGAGCAATTGAAATTAAAAATCCAATGACTGGAAATATCTTTAAAGTAAATGGACAAAGACTTAAACCATATTATGATGGATTTAATCAAGATGTAACTTCTCTATAACTTTTTGATCCAGTTTATGTGCGCTGAAAAATATATTGTTATTTGATTATAAGTAATATTACTAATTACTTGTAATTTATTTGACAGATTAAATCTTCTAAATGAGGAAATTTAAGCCATGTCCTTATTTGATTATAAGCCATATATCCTAATCGCTGAAAGCTATAAAATTACTGGTTTTTTTAATTCTCAATGCTGGTTATCACTATTTTTACATTTCACATAATGTTTAATTAAGTTGGGGAGGTATGGGTTTAACTTTACTTTTTGTGTTAAGAATAGTAATTGCGATTTAAAAATTATGTTTATCTTTGTGAATAAGAGACGTTAAAGAACCGGATAGTGACTCAATTTTCAATAATTTTTGAGTTATTTTAAAAAAAATTATAAAAATTGAAAAATGAAAAAAAAATATTTTGGTTAAGTTTAATTTTACTACGTCACTTTCCAAAAGATATACATGCGTTGATCATGAAAAAAAACTAGGTATGCTAGAAATTTAGAAATTTTTGAAAGTCAAGCATAACCCTTGAGTGGAAAAAGTACATTTGCTAAACATCGATGAGCAAATCGTCTCTATGCTTGTGTAAGATGTGGTCATACAAAATATTTGAAACAATACAATCAGTGTGCAAAAACAATTTCAGGTCGAACGTCAGATCGTTTACAGTGGATTAGGTATGGGCAGAGTATGAATTATCCTGAAACGTCATCCTATTCTAGTCCAATGTTAACAATATATGCAAGAGATGAAGTTAATTGTGTCACTAGTGTTATTGATCCAGTCAATTCTGACACTGACTAAATATGATCAACAAGATGTTTAGTTTTGGGAATAAATGTACATAGTTATAAATAAATGTAAATAGCTATAGAATAAATAAGGAAATTAGTAAATAACAAAGAACAAATAAAAATAATAATAAACCCAATTTTTTGGAAAGAAAAATAGTGGTTAGCAAAGCTTTGCCGAATATATAGAATTATAACTAATTTTGTGAACTGCAAAAATTTAAAGAAAAAAGAACAGAAATACAGAAAATCAGAGAAGTTGTTTGTAGTTGCAAATCAAAAACCAGTCAGATAGCACTGCCCGAACAGTGGGACTAGCGTTCGGACGACAGTACACTTATATATATCTCCTCCATACAGAAAACCGATCAATTCAGTCTCCCTTGCAAAGCCATAATTCAAAAAAGTCAAAATCTCCAAAGAAATAACTCTCAAATCTGCTACACTCAACTGTTTTTCCTCAAATATTCTTCTATTATTCACTTACCCATAACATTTTGAAGATATATACAGATTGAAATCAATTTGAAATTGAGTATTTGAAAATAAATCAAGAAAAAGATAGATTCAAGATGATGAACAAGAGGGTCTTCAAGCCGAGCACGAAGGCATCAATCTCCACCACCTCAAGCACCTCCACAACAACTTGGATAGGGGAATATTTTCAATGAGGTGATGTTTGAAAATTTTGAACAATAGACCTGGTATGATGATAATTTTATGATTAAAACTATTATTTTTGGAAGACCAGTTATGTTTGAAGATTATGAGAACAAAAGAGTAAGACAAATTCTTTATGCAAGAGGATGGTTACATTAGACAAATTCTTTATGCAAGAGGATGGTTACATTTTGTTAAATTATCTGTTCCTGCTTATGACTGCTTAGTTCAGGAATTTTATAGTAATGCTGAGATAATTGGAGAAAGGCAATTACGTGTGTTCGTATGAGGTAGTATTTTTCAAGTTACACCAACTACTATAGCCTAGTTATTTCAACCCGTGTAGAGACCAGAAAACCCACACACCCGTACACCCAATTACTTGATTTAAATGTTATAGGAAAAGAATTTGCTTGGGGTAGACCAAACAAATACATAAAGCAAGGAGACTTGACTGACAAATACCACATTCTAAATTTCATAACAGTATACAATTTTCTACCCGAGTCCAAAAGAATCAAATTTATACTGAGCAAACTTATTTCTTATATGTATTTGGAATGAGACACACAATCGACCTACCGAACTTAATTATGGATCAAATGGTACTTGTTGTGGATAGAAAGAAACCATCACTCCTATATCCTATGTTAGTTTTTCAGCTATGCAAGAACGAGGGTGTAACACCCTGCATTTTCTTTTTATATATGTATATAGATATATAGTAAATAATTATTGTAAAAAGGTGGATATGTGTAGTGATGTGTGTTTGAATTTGATAGAATTGGAAAAATAGAGATTTAGAATGCTATTGGAAATAATAATTGAATTTTAGTTTTAATAAGTGAAAATATGAAATTTTAGGTCCTAGAGCACTTGTAGTGGGTTTTCATTTGGTAATGAGACCACTATCGTTCACTGGAGTTCGAACTAGGGTCGATATACCTTTCCTGGGAAGGGACTCGTCACTGCCATTGGGATGGTGACGCCCTTTCCCAAAGTCCTTGTGATTTGATTACGATTGGTGAACTAGGTATAGTCGTTGGGTAGATTCTTGAGAAAAAATCAAAGTACATAGCATGAGATGAACCAATATATATCTATATATCTAGATGAGAACATGAAGTGGATTAAGTCGGAGTCGTTGCATTGGTATGGGACAATGCAACGACAAACGCCTTTCCTAACCATTTGGGAATGGTTTTTTTTAGAAATGCTTTTTAATGTTTCTATTTAATTATCACTGTTGTATAAACTTGAGATCGATTTAAATGTCCTTGTTTTATTTCAAAAGCTATATATGATATTTTGTTAAATGAGACCGACAGATTTTACATTTTTCTAAACCTTGTTTGAGTTTGGGAAGATTTTACTACAGAGCTTCGTGTTCATCCCCTACAATTATATGTTTTCAGATTATGTGCTAGAGGAGTTGGGAGTAGAGGAGCCCGTATATTGTGAGAATCTGCTAGACAGGAGTGTGGATCCTAAGGTGGATGCTTAGAGTGACACATTCTTTTGTACTAGACTATGATATTATTTTGAAACATTGTAAAGTCTAGTTTATTTTGTTATATTCTGTTGTGCTGCATTAGTTAATTTTGTTGAAATGTAAAGGCCAAGATGGACCTATTCTTTTGGGGATTTTGTAACACCCCACATTTTCTTTTACACATGTATATAAATATATAGAAACAACTTGTGGTAAAAGTGTAGATAAGTGTAATGATGTGTGTTGTAATTTGATAAATTGAAAAAGTAGAGATTTAGAATGTTAGAGTAAATCATAGTTAACGCTAGTGTAGCTAGTGAATGGGTGACATGAATTGTAAACGAACTTCTAGCAACTATGTTTGGGGTACCAAAGTATGTTGTGAAAGTTTGAGTTGGTTTTGGAAGGGTTTAGGATGGATTGGAAATGAAAAATGGAGGAAAAAGGCGAAACTGGCAAAACCCTACCAGTAGAGTCTACCGGTAGAGTATTGTACCGGTAGAGTCTACCGGTACACTTTGGTCCAGAGAGTTCGCGCTACCGGTACAGCCTACCGGTAGAGTCTACCGGTAGATCCGAAAGAATTCTGAAACTTAAATGTCGCGATCTTGGACCAATTTTAGCCTTATAAATACCCAAGGTCGTCTATTTTGGCTCTATTCCGGCCACTCCAACATTAGAAACCCTAAGAGAGAAAGAAAGGAAGAGAAGAGAGGAAGAAAGGAAGAGAAAAACAAGAGTCAAAAAGGGGTTATCCAAGATCTAAACCTAGCTTCCAAGAACACAAGGTAGGGGTTTTCTCTCACTCGCTTACATTGAGGCTAGGGTTTACTTATATGTACTCTTTCCACTCTAAATCTTATATGTATACTATAGATCATTGATTCTAGATAATACTATCATGCTTTAAACATTATTAGTGGTGGGTTCACCATTAACTCCTTATTTTTGGCTAAAAACCCTAGATTTCAAGAGAGATGAACGTTTCTCTAAATTGTTCCAAATTCTTGATTTCAAATCCTTAGTGTGTCATATAGAACCATAAAATAATGCTATTGTGATCTCATGTACTCTCCTTGGTTGTTTGTGAAATAGTTGCATGATATATTTTGGGGATTTTGATAGAAGCTTGTAAATTGGGATAATTGTAGAATTGTATGCTTGGTTTGATTGTTGGTAATGCACATGAGTGAGAGGTTCCTTGTAAGGATGCTCACCCCTTTCTCAAGAGGTTCCCGGTAAGGATGCTTGGGAAACAATGTAATGAATAGTGAGAGGTTCCTTGTAAGGATGCTCACCCCTTTCTCAAGAGGTTCCCGGTAAGGATGCTTGAGAAACAATATAATGAATAGTGAGAGGTTCCTTGTAAGGATGCTCACCCCTTTCTCAAGAGGTTCCTGATAAGGATGCTTGAGAATCCAAAGTGACCCAAAAAGGGAGGTGGAGGTTATCGCAAAGTATGCCACCTACCCAAGAAATTGTTGAGAATTGTTTATAACCATTAACGATTAGTAATTGTGTGTAATTGCTCTTTTATTCCCTCAAGTAATGTTTTGAAATAAAGTTGAGATCCTTTTTAAATGTCACTGCTTTATTTCAAATTATGCGTCTATGTTATGTTAGAAATGAGACCGACTATTTTATATGTTTTTCTAAACCTTGTATGGGTTTGGGAGAATTTTTCTACAGAGCTTCGTGCTCACCCCCTACAGTTGAACCTTTTTCAGATGTCGAGCCAGAGGGTGAGTTCGATGCTAGCGAGCCGTACCTTGGAGAGACTTCACTAGAGGGATACTTGGATCCCGAGTGGGACATCTAGAGATGCCGTCATGTGTACCTTTGTGTTCTAGACTAAGATATTATTTGAGCACTGTAGAGTCTAGATTTCTTTTGAAACTTCCGCTGCGCCATAGTAGTAAATTTTCATTGGGAATGTAAAAGCCAAAGATGGCATATTCTTTTGGGATATTGATGTAAATGTTATGAATTAATGTTATGAAGTTTTTTTATTGATGGTTTATATTAGTGCTCTCATGGTATGAATGGTTATTGAATGTAATACCGTCCAGGGGGTATTTTGGGGTGTTACAGAGTTGGTATCAGAGCTTAGGCTTTAGGTCTTACATGGGAGCTGTAGGTTATGGATTGGCTTGAATTTGTTTGTGGTTATGTGTTCATCACATAGGTGAGATTTGTTGTTTATTTAGGATAGGGTTTAATTATTTGTTCGAATTCGAGGAGTTGTCTTGCTACGCAAATCAAGTTTGTGGCCACTGATGCAAAAAGGGCTAAACGCTTTGAACGAGATTTGAGGCCTTCCCTTCGTGAGAAGATGGTCACACCCTGAATTCGAGAATACAAGTATCTCGAGGACGTGGACGTAGACGTGGACGTGGATGTGAACGAGGATCTGAAATTGAACGTGGACGTGTACGTGGACGTGGACGTGATTGAACAGAGACTTCAGATAGTTCGAGAAGATGAAGTGACTCAGACTAGAACAAGCAGTGACCTGCGCCAATGCTTTGCCTGCGGAGAGTATGGGCACTTCAAGCACAGATGCCCCTAGTTTTTCCAAAGGACCAAGCAAACAACCGAGCAAGTACCAGCAACTGGGCGAGTGAATGCAAACATGCCACCGCTACGACAGCCACGACCACCACAGAGACCGTTACAAGCTCAAGCCCTCGGTGGCGCCCATCAAGGAAGGGTTTTTGTTTTGACTCAACCGGAGGGAGATGTCTCCAACGCTGTTGTGAACGGTATTGTTCTTCTCTACAATTCTTGGGTCCAAATTTTATTGGAGTCCTATGCGACCCATTCTTTTATACGTACTGCGGACGCTTTGGAATTGGGATTGGGTATCGAGGAGCTAGAACATGCTTTATATGTTGACTTGCCTACGAGAAAATAGGGGGATACCAGGCGGGTCTGTAAGGGTTACGTGCAAGCGAATTACATTTCAGTTACCAGTAAGCTTACTTATATGTATTTCTTGACTCTAAATCATATCTGTTTGCTATGAAATCCTCATGTCTTGCCATTCTTGTTAATATTACCTTGTTCTAAGACAATTATGGTTGAGTGAACCCTAAATCTTTTCTTATGCCTTTGAAACCCTTGTTTTTAAGGAAATTGTGTGTTCTCTTGATTTCTTCATTTATTCTTAATATCTAAATTTGATATGCACTGGGTAGTGACTCTAATTCCGGTGATTCAATTATTCTTGATATTCTTTATTCTTGGTTCCAAGACTTGAGTGTTCTTTTGGTCTTGATTTCTAAGCTTCATAATTCTTTGTTTTTGATTTCACACCTTGATAGTTGTATGTTATTGATTTCAATACATGATTGTCCTTTTATTTTGAAATCTAAACTTGATATCCATCTGTTATTGACTTCTAACCTTGATGTTCAATTTTTCTTGAAATCCACACTTGATATTCATTTGTTATGGAATTCTAACCTTAATATTCAATTGTTCATGAGATCTAAACTTGATATTCCTTTGCTCTTGATTTTCAAGCTTGATATTCATTTATTATTGAATTCAATACTGAATTCCTCCTTGTGCTTGAGTTCAAAACTTGATACTCTTTAGTTCTTGATTACAAGCTTGATAGGCATCTGTTATTGACTCCAAGACTCGATTGTTACTTTGTTCTTGATTCCACAACTTGATTATTTATTTGTTCCTTAATTCAAAACTCTAGTGATTGGTATTGACCAATAAAATGGCATTTTTGATGATATTATGTTAATCTTTCTTAAATTATTTCGTTAAAAAAAAAAGGATATGTGGATTTGGATGTAAAATTTGGGGAGAAGCTATGCGTTCCCGATGATTCGTCCCTAAAGGAGGAGATACTTGGAGAGTGTCATCGCTCTAAGTTTGCTATCCACCTCGGTAGCACAAAGATGTATAGGGACATGAAGCGACAATATTGGTGGAGAGGAATGAAGCGAGAAGTGGTGAAGTACCTTTCAAAGTGCACGGTGTGCCAACAGGTGAAGATCGAACATCAAAAGTCTAGAGGATTACTACAGTCTTTGCTTATCTCAGAGTGGAAGTGGGATCACATCACCATGGATTTCCAGTCAAGTTTACCACGGACGTAGCGCGGGCATAATGCAGTATGGGTTATTGTGAATAGACTCACCAAATCTGTCCATTTCTTGAGTAAGAAGGCCACGGATAACTTAGAGACTTGAGCACGTCTACCTCCGTGAAATTTTCAGGTTGCATGGAGTTTCACTCTCTATTGTGTCGGATCGTGACTCGCGGTTTGTGGCACAATTTTGGCAAAGTCAACAACGAGCTATGGGGACGGAGTTACACTTTAGCACCGCTTTCCATCCTCAAACCGATGGCCAATCCAAGAGAGTGATTCAGATTGTGGAAGACATGTTACGTGCTTGCGCGTTGGACCTCAAGGGGAGTTGGAGCGATCATTTACCGTTGGTGAAATTCGCGTATAACAATAGCTACCAAGCAAGTATCGGGATGGCATCGTATGAAGCTTTGTATGGAAGACCATGTAGATCTCCGACCTGTTGGTTGGAAGCCGGCGAGAGTAGTATGTTTGGGCCCGAGATTGTGCGGGAGACAACGGAGAAGATTCAGCTCATTCGGGAAAGGCTACGGACGGCGCAAAGTAGACAGAAGAGCTATGCGGACCACAGACGAAGACCCTTAGAGTTCAAGGTGGGAGACTACGTATTTCTCAAGGTGTCACCTAAGAAGGACGTGTTTCGATTTGGCAAGAAGCGAAAGTTAGCACATAGATATACCGGACCATTCGAAGTGATCAAAGTGGTGGGCAAGGCTGCATATCAGTTGCGGTTACCAGCTCAGTTGTCTGGGGTACACGACGTGTTCCACGTTTCAATGTTACGAAAATGTCAATCGGATATAACGCCGGTCGTGGACTTGGAAGATATAGAAGTTCAAGAAGGAGCAACGTATGAAGAACAACCGGTGAGGATTCTCGACGCCAAAGAGAAAGTACTCCGCAACAAAGTCATTCAACTAGTGAAGGTGTTGTGGCAACACCATGGAGTGGAGGAAGCTACATGGGAACCAGAACAAGAAATGCGGGAGAAGTATCCATAAGTGTTCGCTACTTGAGGTAAGTTTCGAGGACGAAACTTTCTTTAAGGGGGGTGGATTGTAACACCCCACATTTTCTTTTACACATGTATATAAATATATAGAAACTACTTGTGGTAAAAGTGTAGATAAGTGTAATGATGTGTGTTGTAATTTGATAAGTTGAAAAAGTAGAGATTTAGAATGTTAGAGTAAATCATAGTTAACGCTAGTGTAGCTAGTGAATGGATGACATGAATTGTAAACGAACTTCTAGCAACTATGTTTGGGGTACCAAAGTATGTTGTGAAAGTTTGGGTTGGTTTTGAAAGGGTTTAGGACGGATTGGAAATAAAAAATGGAGAAAAAAGGCGAAACTGGCAAAA
>CM042188.1:21225797-21282495 GCA_023539305.1 Ilex asprella | reverse complement strand
TATATATATATATATATATTATACGCTTTATGCGTGATACAGTGATGTACGTAATTTCGATGTTGTGCTTGAAATTATGTCATTAGTGCATCTGTAACGCCCCAAAACCACCTTGGACGGTATTACAATTTATAAACCATTCACATCATGAGAGCACTAAATAACTTCATATCCAAAAGAATTTCATTCATCATTCATAGTAGATATAATAACATCCAAAATAATATGCCTAACTACGACCTTGACATCCCAAAAGATTCAAAATACAACTTGTAACTGAATACAAAGTATTGGGCTTTACAAGGTCGCAATCTAGAACAAAAGAAGATGATGCTCTAAGCTTCCACTTCAAGGTCTACATCTCGTTCTACTGGAGCTTCACATTGTGTCGGCTCCCCAACACCAAGCTCTTCCTCTAAGCTATTAAAATCTGAAAAAGACATTGTTTGTAGGGGGTGAGCACGAAGCTTTGTAGGAACATCCTCTCAACTCGAACAAGGTTTTGAAAGCATGTAAAATTAGTCGGTCTCATTTCTCAAATAACATATATAACCTTTTGAGGTAAAATCATGACATTTTAATAGATCTCTGGTTTACGAACAACAATAGAGTTAAACAGAAATGTGAAACCAATTACCAACAACGTGCCATACAATTTTCAAAAGTAACCAATACTCCATACATGATATAATATTGTCCTCTTTGGCATGAACATCCTTATAAGGAACCTCTCACCCTCATGGTTTTGTTTCTCAGGCATCCTTAAAAGGAACCTCTCGAGAAGACCACATATTGTCCTATTTTGGCATGGGCATCTTTACAAGGAACCCCTAACCCTCAAGATTTTGTTTCTCAAGCATCCTTACAAGGAACCTCTCGAGAAGACTACATATTGTCCTCTTTTGGCATGAGCATCCTTACAAGGAACCTCTCACCCTTAAGGTTTTGTTTCTCAAGCATCCTTACAAGGAACCTCCTGAGAAGGAATGAGAATCCTTACAAGGAACCTCTCGCTCATGTTCATCTAAACAACCATACCAGAAATACAATACCAATAATTTTCTCAAATAACCAACCATTCCACAAATTCCCAATTTACGAACAAATTCCTAAAATACCAAATTTTCACAAGTGATACTCCCAATAGAACAAATTTAAGAAAAGGTACAAGATACCATCACCAATATCATTTTGATACTCAACCCAAAGAACCAAAGTTTTCAAAACCAAGATTAAGTGGAGATAGAGGGTGAAATTCATTTTTTTCACAAAAACTAGAGTTTTAAAGCAAGAGCAAGAGATTTCATGGGTATTCTGTGAAACCCGAGAAATTTTGAATTTTTCTAAAAAGGGCAAAATGGTAATTTATCACTACAATGAAAAAATTAAAATACGTGTTCTATTGACCTCATATGACACAACGGACTTTGCCATTGGACTCGTATCACGGAATTTAGCTACCATGTCGAATTTTGTTGAATTCCGAGTTAAGATAAAATTTTGCACGTAGTTCGAGACAACTTGATGGCGGGTGACCCCACCGGGATCCAAAAAACCGAGAAACTCAAAATTTAATTATTTTTGATGAAAATTTTAAATAAAATTAAATTAAATTTAACCCGTAATGTGATTAATCGTTTCGAGGCGAAATCGGACCCGATTAAGCGAGGGACACATGGCGCGACTTGTGCCGCACATTTAAAAATTATAAACAGGGGTAAATATCTTAGAAAATCAGATTTTTGCTCAAAATATCAGCTCATTTCAGCTGGTTCAGCCGCCCATGAGAGAGGAAGAGAGAGAAAGAGAGAGAGAGAGAAAAATCATTTCTTCAACCTTTCTTTTGCCGATTCTCGGACTTCCATCGCTCGGATTCCATCGAGCCAACATAGAAAATTGATCACCATCACGAGGGCTACGTCTACGTACCAAAAACAAGTGGTTTCACCGAAGATCCAAAGGGAGGATTTTGGAGAAATCTAAGCTAGGAGGCTTGGGTAGTGTTTTTGGAAGTTTTGGTTCTTCCTTTACGCTACAAGAGGTAGGGTTCTTCCTAACTTGAACTACTCTTTCCTTAGATGTTGGTAGTTTAAGGGTTTGATATAAATATTAAGCATATGGATAGATTTTTCTATATGGCTATGGTAATGGAAATGGAAAAGTGAGCATAGAAATGGTTTAGACTACTTGTTAGCTTGATTTGGATATATGGAAGCTACATGCGATCTATCATGTAACTTAGTGAAATTGAAGGCATGCTATATGTTTTGTAAATTATGCCTTGAAGGTGTTTGATGAAATGCCTTGAGTGTTTGGAATTTGTTGTTTTGATTGAATTGGAATAACATGCTTAAGTTATGTGATAGCTTGTGGAGTCATGTGCTTATGACATGATTTATGATTGATATATGTTTTGTTGATATATGCATGTATGATATATTAACATTGTGATGAAAATGGTATTTACATGCTTAGGAGATAAATTTCCCTTGGATGTATTGAAACTGTTCATGTGTAATGCTTAGCATATTGAGCATTATGTAATGTGCAATGGGACATGGCATTGCATATGCACAGAAACATCTCATTACATGAGTGTGTGCATGGGTATCATCAATACCATATTTGGTGATTGGTGGAAGGCTTGGAAAAGTTGGGCCGAAGGTCTAGCTAAGCTGCAAGAGTTCAAGGAGTTGGGTTAGGGTAACAAGAAGAGGCAAGACGACCTCTCGGGTGCAAGACCCGGTGTTTGGGAGATGCACTCCCTTGGTTCAGTCCATGAAGTGTGTGGGTGTACACGAAACTCTTGGTGAAAGTCCATGAATTCCGTGTGGGTTGGATGACCCTTGGTATGAGTCTATTAATATCCACCCCAAGAAAGACCCTAGTATTGAATATGTCATTTGATGTGAATATAAATGATGAGATTGAAACACTTTGGCAATCCATTGGACATGAATGTTGCATGAGCATGAGCATCTTAGGTGGGGAGTAGCCTCCGTAGGATCTAATCTACTGGGCGTTGACTCACCCTATACGGGAAACAATTTCAGGTGTAGGGTTTGCTTCGGTAGATGGACCCCATGGAGAGCATCACGGGTGAAGGGGGCCTACTTGTGGCCTTATTTCAAGATTTTGTAAAACCTTTTGTTATAAATGGTTTTTGGCTTGTAGATTATGCAAATAATTGTGGCAGAGTTTGTATAAATCATGTATAATGTATAAAAAACTTCATTATATATGTTTGGAATGAATTTGGATTGGTTTTGGATGGATTGGAAATGGATTGAAAATGAAACAGCAGGTTTGGAAGAATTCTGGGCGGGTGTTATCGTTCGAACGGTGTCCACGTTCGAACGTCAGGAACTTGTAGTACTTTGGTTTTGCCTTCAGTGAATAGTGTTTTCATCAGAGAACCAAAGTACTGGGAGCAACATCTGTTCGAAGCCACTTCACGTTCGAATGTCAGAAGCAGCCTACGTTCGAACGCCAATCCACGTTCGAACGTTGGGAGTTAAACTAAAAATTTTGAAATTTTAAAACTAAGTCCCTATGCTTGTGTACTTTGATTTCCTAGTTTCCAATGATACAAATTAACACTAATGGAGGTATATTGAGGTATGTTGAACCTCGGTTGATTTAAGGATAACTTGTACACGAGTTATACTTGTGATTTATAATCTCGACTTAAGGGATGTTCCTGACGTGATGTCGGGTTTTGCGACACTCACGGGTATTTTCGCGGGTTGACGGGTGGTCAACGGTCAATAAAGGACCACCAGATTTTTGGGGTGTCACATATTCAACCCTAACTTTGCATTAAAACATGTTAATAATTACAAGAGGACCAAGAAACATAGAACCCATAGCGAATACATATGTTTAGGATTCAAAACATGTATATTTATATAACCCTGGCCTTAATGTAAGAGAATGAAAGAAAACTCCTATCTTGTGTTTTTCTTCCTCTCTAATGTTTTCTAGGGTTAGAGGTGCTGAAATGGGGCTAAAGGAGGCGTCCTAATGTATTTATAGCACAAAAGTGGACCACAAATGGTGACTTTAAAAAGTCAGATCTCTTTCGATGGTACCGGTACGACAAACTCTCTGGACCTCGGGGTACTGGTATACAGTACTGGTATGGTTTGCCTAGTTTTGCCTATTTTCTCTATTTTCCATTTCTAATCCATTCCAAACCGTTGCTAAACCAACCCAAATTTATACTACTTACATTTGTGCATTAACCTAGTAGTATAACTTTTATTGCAAATGATTTCCTATGTTTACAAGCGATAACTCAGTTTTAACTATTATGTACAAAATTAGCACTTTCTATGGTAATAACCTATATGGTTCATTTCTACGCCATTACATATATTAAATTACTAAACAATTTTATCGTTATGTCACTATAACACACGTGGGGGTTTACAACATCATCAACTTGCCGGTTAAATATCTACGGTATTCCTATCGGTATGGCTTGTCCTCTAGCCAAATGCTCAGAATGTTCTACTAATGTGTGGTACAATACCTAAATGATCCTCATGAATGACTTGTCCTTCTGGGTTATTAGGGTTGTTTAATTACTATATATAACAATATTGCCAGTCGAATATCTACGATGTTCTTATCGATATGACTTGTTTTCCACCGAAACGCTGAGGATGTTTAACTGGTATATATATATCATAGATGACATATTGAGTAATTCAAGTATTCCTCATGAATGACTTGTCCTTCTGGTTCACTTGGATTAGTCAATTTGCACATGTATAACCAGCCAACCTAAGAAGTTACTATGTTATGACTTAATACCACCAACTAGCCTAAGAAGTTGTTGTATTATGGTTTATTATGTATGCACTTACAATCACAAGATCAATTGAATAATTCAAGTAGTCCTCATGAATGGTTGGTTCTTCTGGTGTGCTTGGATTAATCAATTGTCATGAATGCCACCATCTAACGTAAGAAGTTGTTGTGTGATGGTTTATATACATCAGACCTACCAGTTGACTTGTCAGTAACATGGAAGTTAATTGTGGTAAGGTAGCATTTCCAGTACCAATATAAAGCATATGAAATCCTTAAACTGAAGGGTATCTTTTATATTATTGTCATTAACTAGCTTATCTCCACACTTTATTTAAATTAGACTAGTTATCAATCTAAGCTCACATCCTAAGCTATCAAACATTATACTACTTCAAACAATAACTTTATTGTACGTTTTATTTATTTTAAATGCTAATTACTAAAACTCTTCGTGGGATCGATACTTGAACTTAAACCGAGAAACTACAATTTGACCACTTATACTTTGGTGTATAATTAATATAATTCAAATAATTAAAAAGTGTGAATCAATTCCTTGTCTTCGGTATTATCCAACCCACAGTGGCCATTTTCCCCAAGATGTCTAGTCTACATTGTGCCTCCTTCACCAGCATTTGGAGAGTAGATGTTGTTTGAGCCATGGACATAAATGTTGTATCTCTCCTCTGTATCGAAAGATCCATTCCAAACTAGACCATCTTGGGCCATTCACATTCAAACAGGGTATGTTCAATTGACTGTATACGACTAACTTATAGATCTGGCATATAGGCGATGTAACACACTTCCTCTTAAACAAATTTTCATGTGTGGCAAGAATATTTTGACAAGATTTCCACAAAAAATGTCTGACCTTAGATACTGCCTTAATATTCCAAATGGACACCCATAACATAGGGTGGGGTAAACTGAGGAACTAACCTTAGGTTGTTCTGAGGTAACCTTGCAACCCAACATATACCCAGACTTAATAATGTAGATACCTTTGTTGGTTGGCCACCAAACTCTCCTATCTTTTTCTCCATTCATAGACAAAAGGGATAGCATGAATTGCTTTCAGTTCCCGTCTTGAAATGGCAGTTTCTAGACTAGAGGTTTTCCATCCTTTGGGAGTAACCTTAATAACATCAATGACCCTTTCAATGGGGCAATCCTGGGGCATTGGGGTTTGAATAACAAGATTAGGGAGGAGAGGTATCCATTTATCATTCAAAAACATACATTACTGCCATCACCAATTTGTCACATTAGAACTTTCCTAAGTAGCCTCCTTCCATGCAGCAGACTAGTACAAACCCATGATAGAATTGCACCACGTCTTGCCTTTAACAGATCCTCAGTTGGGAAGTAAATTGCCTTCATAAATTTTTCCCAGTATGACACTGCCTGATAGATAAGCCTCCAACATTGCTTCTCCAAAAGGGCTTGGTTGAACAACTTAAAGTCTTTGAATCCCATCCCTCCAAATAACTTTGGATCAGTCATTTTCTCCCATTTCCTCCAGCATATACCTTTCTTATCCTCATCACCCTTCCACCATAAATTCCTTACATAATTGTTCAACTTGTCACAGATATGTTTAGGAAACTCCACCACTGACATGACAGTTTGGAATAGGCTGAATAACTGCTTTGATCAGTACCTCCTTCCCCATTGGATTGAAATCTATAGCAAATAAGATAAGAATATGTTAGGTGACTTGATTTTATACCTTACTGCATGTTGTCATTGAGTTGACATTTGTGACAAAAAGGGAGAGAATATTTTAGGTACATGTGAGAGTAACCGGGTAGATTTTTTCCTGACTAGGTTAGATATGTTGCATGTCAACTTAGAAAGGAGGAGTTTGTAGTTCAAATACTCAAGGGGAGTAAAATTTGGAAACTTGATATGATATCACATATTTTTTCTTCTTTATTTTTCACTTGTTATTTTACTTGCGAACGTCAACTAAGAGGGAGAACTATATATATTTTTCATTGATAAATTAATTGGTTCTCAAACATATGAGGCAATTTACTTCAAACATGTTACATATCACTTACATGATGTATACATACTTATGCCTTATGCTTATCTTGGTGCTTTGCATACCTATTGATTATGCAATTTATTTCTCTAAAATATCATGTGTTTCACGTGGTTTTGGTTTGAGTGGTGAAGTGCAGGACTATAATTTTCAAGCATCATCCAAAGATATAGATCCCAGCACAAAATAGAGATTTAGGATGTATACATGAGTGTTGAGATTATATTTATAATTCTTTTCTTCAATAGTTTGAGGTTGTATTCTTTATTTCAAACTTGTATGTTTTGTAACGAAATTGGCAAAGGGGGAATTTTTAGATTATGTTTGGTAATTGACTAATTTCATGGAGTTCATTTTAAAATCTCAACTATTTACATGGTCATGATTCTATCAAGTTCTAGATCCAAAAACGACATTGAAGGGAGGAGATAAAGCATCAAAGTTACATCATTCAACCTCCGCACACACCTTCATGCTTATAGGCACCTAAGATGAACCCTTAGTTATTTAGGATGATTAGGATAAAAATGGCATTGGAAGCGATTGGATTATAAATCCTAGGTGATTATGTTTTTCTAAACCATTTTTGTGCTTTGAAAACATAGATCGAGTCACAATCAGACCCCTCTTTGAGCAACATCTTTTAGTATTCAAGAGGGACAAGTTCTTGCTTGGTTTTAAGTTTAAACAACCTGTAGAGATTGACCTATGTTTGATAGCCTTCGCTAGAGTAGTCTCTTGATGACTTTGGATAATAAGGAAAAGGACACAGGGGGCCAGTACAGGGCTCACTATATGAGCTCGTTCGAGCGGTCTCCATGGCCAACCGATCAGTCCTGGTCCTTGGCTGATGAGAATGGTTATGAGTTTTCTTATTTACTAAGTGGGCCCTTATTAAAAACCTATAAATAAAGAGAGCTTTTCCCACATTTAGGTCAAGCCTTGAGAGAGTATTTTGAAGAAAGAAATATATCTTTCAATTTTGAGAGCTTCCACCACAACCTAGATCCCTAAGATCGAAAGGCTAATACTAGTGATTCTTTCTATCCTCACTACTTGGAGTAGAATAGCTTGTTGGTCAAAACATCCATTGGTGTGTGCATACCAAGGATTATTGGCGTGTCCATAATTGCTCAATTACTAGATGAACTGTGCAGCGAGGAGGTCCATGTTAAGCTACACCAGACATCGAAGAAGGAGTTTTGGCAGAGAGACATAGAAAGGAAAGGAGCATCTAGCCATGGTGATGGTTGACATATAAGACTCTAGTACTTGTATGTTGACTTGTTGAGTGGAGGATTAGGATTTGGTGAACTACGAGTGGTTTCCCGAGGTGTTTTTCAATAAGGGTTTTTTGCGTCAACAAAATGCTTTTGTCTTTTATGGATTATTATACACACTTGAATATTTTAGCACACACGCGCACTATGTATTTGATGTTCTAATTGTTTGATATCATATCATCAATAGTTGTGTAATTGGGTTTGTTGTGATCCCTGTGAGGTTGACTTGAGTGAATTAATTTCATATTAATTAAAATAAATCTTCATGGTTTTACATTGCTTTGTATTGTTGAAAAGAAGTAATTGTGGCAGATATAAGTTTTAATTTGTAATTGATATGGGTTAAAAGTGCAAAACCTATCCACTCTCCCCTTCTAAGTTAAATGTCCTGGTGTACATTTTTATATTCGTGTCCATATAGGGTTTCTTATCCCAAAAAATAGGTTAGGTTGCCCACATGGGCTAGAACCCAAACCCAACAATATCCCCTCCCAGCTCATGTGGGGGGCTCAACCAAGCACGCTTTGCTTCTACAAATTTCATCTTTCTCCTTAAGAAATGATTTAGTCATTATATCTGAACCATTCTCAGTATGAATCTTTTCAAGTTGCAATAATTTCATCTCTAATACATCATAGATCCAATGATATCTCACATCAATATGCTTGGATCTAGAGTGGAAGGTTGGTTTTTTACAAAGATGGATAGAACTCTAATTATCACAATAGAGAATACATTTCTCCTGTTGTAGGCCCAATTCTTATAAGAATCTTTTCATCCATAACAACTCCTTGTTTTCTTTAGTGAGAGCAATATATTCAGCATGTGTGGTAGATAAAACAATACCTATCTAGAACTTGGATTACCATGATACTAATCCTCCTAAATAAGTAATCAAGTAACTCTAAGTAGATTTCCTATAGTCAATACCTTTTTTCTGACTCAATCCTTTCACAACTAGTCTTGTTTTGTACTTGGGTTGTGAGCTATTTGGTTCAACATTTAATCTGAACACCCACTTATTCTTGAGTGAGGATGTCATATTTTCTTACATGGCCTTCTACCATTTCTTCTGTCTGTCACATAACCTCTCCATAACTCTCAGGCTCTATTGTATCCTTAGGCAATACTTATTCATTAGGAGAATACATTCTGGGAGGTCAAACCTCTTTGGCATATCTTCTTGAATGAGACTCTAGAGGAGCTGGCTCTACATGCTAAGGTGACTCTAGAAGGACTTGCTCTAGATGTTCTAGTTCAACAAGATCAAGTACATGTACTTCATTAACATCAACTGCGGGTTCAACAATGTCATCAACTTTATGAAAATTTTCTTCTTGGACATCTCCCTCATGATCATCACGCATAATGGGTGAAGGAGAAATTGGACCCAAATCAACAATTTCTTCCCTGAAAGACTTTGGAGTTTTAGCCTATTCCAAGTCTTCAATGGTCTGGTCTTTAAAGTAAACAACATCTCTACTTCAAAAAAAATTCCTAACTAAATTATTCATTTTTATAATCCAAAAAGCACTTTTCTAGAGTGATCATTAATAAAAGTCACATAATATGATGCACCACCAATAGATTTTGCTTTCATAAAGCAGATATCTATATGAACAAAAACCAAAACATTATCTCTTTTTAGAGGGAGGGGATTTGACAAATGAAACTCTATTTTATTTTCCATCAACACAATGAGTGTAGGGCTTTTGTGGCTTACCTTTAATGTCAGGTAGGAGTTGTCCCTTAGCAAGAATTTGAAGTCCCTTTTCAAACATGTGGCCAAGTCTCCAATGCCATAGCTCTAGGGAAGAATAATGCTCAACTACGTTCACATCACCCTTGATTATATTTTCCTCTGTCTTGTAGAGAGTGTTGATTTTCTTTCCCTTGGCTAAGATAAGAGAACACTTGCTAAATTTTCTTTTTTCATCACCCAGGTGACAATGATAGCCTTTATCATCTACTTTTCCAATGGAATTCAAGTTAAAGCACTTATTTGGGACATGCCTGACATCCTTGAGAAGAAATATATACCTAATTATGGTTTCAACTTATATATATCCAATGCCCACAATCATGCACTTTGCTTCGTTTCCCATCGTAACCCAACCAAAGTCACTGCTTGAATAGGAAGAGAAGAAATCTCCATATGCAGTAATATGAAAAGAAGTAGTTGTATCAATTACCCAAGTAACGTCCAAGTTTACAAGATTAGTGTAGACATTATCACAAACAATAATCACATTATCCTCAGATGCAATTGTTGTAATATTATTTTTATCTGCACTTTTTTCTTGAGATTATTCTCATTTTCACTTCTGCACTTTTTCTTATATTGCTCGAGCTTGCCACAATGAAACACTTTATCCCCTTTTTGGACTGTACAATTTTTTACGTGGACCTACCTCTTGACTTGTCATGATTGTCATCACTATAATTTATAGTTTTACTTCTCCCCTAATCTTTTGTGACAAGTACATCTGAATTCTAAGAGAAAAACCATTTTATTTTCGTCTGACCTCTTCATTAAGCATATTATCTTTCACCATACTGATAACGATCATAACTAGGGTCTTACCAACTATTTGGCAGGTGATGAGTATAGAATATTGCACATCATATATCTCTTTGCACCAATTTTATACTTGCTTTTGTGGAAAAAAAATGGGGAAATTGTGTTTAATCTAACAATTAATGAAGTTTTTGTGTGATTATAGGTAAAGAGTAGGAAATGGAATGTGTTAAGCTTTCAGCAAGTGCTTGAAGGCAATGAAGAAGGAGAGGCTTAATAGGTGGCTTGGGATATCAAGAAATCAAGAAAAAGGCAAAACATGTGAAAACCTATCGGTAGATGTTCATCAAAACCTACTGTTTAGTGCACTGAAATTCTTTTATCATTACCTCTTCCAAAACCTGCAGGTAGATTGGAAAAAACCTACCAATAGGTTTTATCTACATTGTACTAGTAGGTTTTGCCCAGAAACGCCAAAAAGCTACAATCTCAACTCCAACTGCTTCATGGGCCCACCTCTACTTCTGCCCCACATGCCCTAACATATTTTACATACAAGCATACTTTATTACACCTAAAATCTAACTTTGGAAGAAAATTTATGGAAGAGAAAGAGAAAGAAAGAGAGTGGTTGGGGGGAGCATAAAAGAGGAATGTGGGCCTATGGTTGTTTGTACCAATCCCCAAAGACCTCCCAATGATAGGAAGTCAGCTCACACAGACCTGGGGTAGAGTATGGACGAAATTAGGGAGCACTTTACACATATTATGGAGCTGCACATATAGTTTTAGAGAGAGAAGCTCAAGGAAGAAGATCAAGTTAGAGAGAGAAAACTGGGTTTTTCGCATTTCTTCACCATTTTCAGTGTTGTAAGCTTTAAATTACTTGCAATTTTTCCCGTTTTTACTTAAAAATATTTTATTCAAGTTGTATGCAAGCTTAGCTAGGGTTTTCTAGCATTTCAAGTTCTACATTTGGGTATTTGTTTCCCATCTTTGTATTGACTATGAATGCTATTTCTGTTTTAGTTTAACTCTTTTCTTGCATTAACACAAGTTCTATTTCCATTTCGTCATCATGTCTCTTTACATTATGCATGTTTTTGCATTGACTATGGATAGCTAAGTAATTAGTTGGTTAATCCAAGGGAGATTCCATCTTGGGTATGCTAAATCAACTCTCCTTCATTCCTCCTCGTAGTTCATAGTGTTTGGTTTGACTAAGTCAAGTGCTAACGTGGTTTTGAGATCTTTATACATTGTTGACTTGTCACAAGGTATGCTTGAGCCTACATCTCCACATTAGTCTCCCACTTCTTATGAATCAATCAAGCATCGAGACACCATTGGTAGAATGAATTGAGTTAATTTTGCATTCTCATTGGAATGACCTCTTTGGATTAGCCAACCTTATTTTCATTACTTTTTTATAAAAACCTGCATTCACCAAAACACAAACTCACAAATTTTACACTTTTCATTTCTTTACAAAATCACCTTCACCACAATTCAACCTTCCTTCCTTGAGGAGTCGACCTTGGAATACTCAATTCCAAGTAAAACACAACATTGTAAGTTTCTCTACGGCTAGGGAGCACTTTTGCACACACATATTTTCCCCATTGCTAGCATCGAACTTGAGGGAAAGTGACAATCACTTACTCATATAAGTCATATACACACAACCGGGTGCATGTTCAGAGATTAGGGTGAAACACAATTCAAGCAATAGGGAATTCAATAGAAATAATGCTTGTAGCTCATCATCTAGCACAAATTTATTGGTGGACAACTCATTCAATAATTCGTGAAAATTATTGAGATACTCTGCACCACTATGCCTATGCTTATACTTTGAGTTCAGAAGCCTTCAGATCATAAAGGCTTTATTATGTACAGTCTAGCACTCATATAGAAACTCTAGCCTTTTTCTAAAGTTCATAAGCATCAGTTTTTTTGGCTACATGGTGAAAGACACTCCAATTGATCAACTGTTTGATATGTTCAATGAATTTTCAATTCACTTTTTTCCTTTCCTCCTCAGTTCTATTCAACAATGGCTTGATCCCCTTCAATTCAATAGGTTCAAACAAATCTTTGCAATACAGGACATCCATCATCTTACTCTTCTAAACGGAGTTGTTTTAGGTCGTTAATTTAATCATGGTACCTAAAGATTCCTCCATTTAATTTGCACAAGAAAATACACAACCTAATCAAGCAACCTATGCTTTCATACCACTTTGATAGGATGAACTCACAAAAATATGGGAACTAATTTCTACCCCTCTTTATGCAAATTAAATAGTTGATTCATCAAAGGCAATCAATAAAAAATTAAAGGAGATAATAAAATCAACAAGCAAGATACAAAATTTACGTATTCCTCCCAAGCCGAGGTACATTAACAAATATTGATCTCAACCTTCCATTATATTTTAGTACTGAGTTTTCAACAATCTTCCATCGAACAAGTTTCAGACACTATCAAAGTATAAATA
This sequence comes from Ilex asprella, assembly GCA_023539305.1. NCBI lineage: Eukaryota > Viridiplantae > Streptophyta > Magnoliopsida > Aquifoliales > Aquifoliaceae > Ilex > Ilex asprella. The sequence continues at coordinate 21,269,325 of CM042188.1, read as the reverse complement.
ATTCATCACTCGAAGATGGATATCAACAAAATAACGAGAACATATCTCACTTGATAGATCTTGCAAAATATAAAATCTGAGAAGATTTTCGAAAAATAAACTAATCACTGTAGAATTCCCATTGTTTTGAACAATATACTAAATTTTTATTAAAATCGGACATTGACTATCTTCCCAAATTTTGGCTCAAAATAATTACACGAGAAGAAAAATCTTTGTTTGTCTCCTCTCGATTTTCGTAACAAGGATACTATTTTTACACCTGCACCATGTGGCTTTTTATCAAAGCAAACCAAATTGAATATTATTAGGATTCTCATGTGGTCCCGATGGGAATACGCCTCCAACACCCATAATTTTCTTCTTCTTTTTTTCCCTTAACTAATAAGGATTAAAAGAGAATGGGTTTACACCCATGATTGATGGGTTGGACTATCCACATGGGCTGGAACCTAAACCAAACAAAGCTCTTTTTCCCCTTTCTTCCTCTGCCCTACTCATGATTTTACTTAAGGATCACATGCACCAATTATATTATGATAACTTTGTCAATGGTTTAACACACCACATGGCTATCATTTGATGTACATTAGCACTAAAAAATTGTACATGCTTAATGAATGGTTGACATATATCAAATTGTCAAAAAAAAAACTTGAAAAAAATAATTTGTGTCTTACAAATTATTTTTGTGACAACTTTTCATTAAATGTGCACACCATACACTGTCACATGGTGTATATAAGTCACTAAAAAATTTCTTGTTAGGTTACACTTGCTTTTTCAAATTGGAAATGTAGTTGGCACAAAGAAGGGACAATCCCACCTTACCACCTTGAATGATTTTTACAATTTCTAGTTTACCCTTGATTGTGCTCGAAATCTTCTTATCCATCTACATAATAATAATGGGTTGAGGCCCAAGGGGCTTTGTGTGTGCTTAAGACAGAGGGTAAGTTAAGAGTTCAAGTGAAAATAAAGACAGAAATATGAGTGGTTCATCACAGCCGAAGGACTAAGGCTAGATCCATTATGAATGAGATTGTGGCTCCCTAAGGGCTATATTACTTGGGGAGGAAGGTATTCATTCCAAGTGGTTTGGCTAGGAGCCTTTTTACAAAGTATTTCCTAGGTTGCTCCTGATACTCTCTCTTTCCAATCTTTTCTTGTCTATCTCTCTTTGAGTGTATCATTTAGTATTTATAGATCTTATCATTAGTGTTTCGCATTGGTTCCTTTCTTTGGCTAATTTTGTGGTCCCTTCCTTATTTGTCATTTAGCTGAACCTGCCACCTTGACGTTTCTGTGCCCATTACACTTGGAATGGTATGCACCAGGTACCTCCACTATTGGTGAATATTCGTTCGTTAGAGTTGTGAGGTATTGTCCCCTTGTCTCTTGTCTAAGTGGCACGATAGGGTTACCTTAGATCTGCTTTGTGTCGAGCTCTATACTCTCGAGCAGATGTTTATCATACATCATGCTAGGGCTGGTTTGGCATATATCCCAAGATGGATGATCTTGGGCTTCCATGGGGCTAGGCTATGGCCTAGGCCGGATATGGCGAATGCTATCTAAGATGGGATGCTTGGATTGCATTTGATGAACCCACAAGAGGTTTTGGGCCTAGACTTAAATCCATTATCATCATTAGTTTCCTCCAGCCCCAGGTCAAGAGGATAACCTTTCAGCCCAGTCCTGGGGTTAGAAATGCCTTTTCCATCGTAATGATTACTTTTGTGGGTGGCGGTTTCTCATAATTACTTGTGTTTCGTTAGTGGTGTACTCAGTTTCCCCATATTTTCTCTAATGGGAGATAGGTGCTGAGAAAGGACACGCGTCGGTTGAGGAGGGTTCCTCTTGTATGGATCCTTCTACACATTTTCTTCTCACATCTCGTCATGGTAATAAATTGTATGTATAAAAAAAGAGGAATCACCACGTCTTTTTCATTATATTTCGAATTCCAGTTTTCTTGCACTCATTTTCTCTTCTTTTGGACTCTAAGGTGGCTGCTTTGAGTTCACGGTGGTTCTGAGAGTTCTGGATTCTTCATCCTTTTGCAAATCGACCTTAGCTCTTTCTTAGTTACTTTTTTGTAATTATGGACTCTATCGAATATGACGTGATTTTTTGGGTTCTTTTCAACTCTCTGTTTCATTGAATTCTTTTGATGTGGTCACTATCAAGTGTGCAACCCGAGCTAAAAAGTTCTTAGGCTAAAAATCCTAGTCGAGGTCTGATTAATCTTGATTAATGCATGATTTAATTAAGTTAATAGGTCAATTGTGTTAGTTAAACAAAGTTAAACTAATCAAAATTGACCTATTACGGTTAGTGTGTAAATTAGGGATAATGCATTAATTGTTGTTCTTTTCAGGGTTTTATGCGTCAAAGCTACAAACTACCGGGGAGCCAATTGTGAATTCTAAGATGACAATTATTAAAGCCCTAAACAAAAAGAGATTAAAGTAATTCAAATGTCATCTTTTGGAAGCTTGTGAAATGACAACTTTTGGAAGCTTGTGAATGACAACTTTTGGAAGCTTGTGAATGACAACTTTTGGAAGATTGTGAATGACAACATTTGGAAACTTGTGAATGTCATCCCTTGGGCTTGTGAATGGTATTTTTGGGGTTTGTAAATGTTATCCCTTGGGGTTTGTAAAGGCTTTGCCTATAAATACCACCCCTTTGTGGCTTGTAGAGACATAAGTTTTTTGCTTGACATAAGTCTTTTGAGAGAAATAAGTTTTTGTTAGATAAAAGTTTTTGCTAGAGTTCTTGGTTGTGGAAATCCCTCCAAGTTGTTATTGCTTTCTTTCTTCCCTTAGAGGAGTGAAACTCTTCCACTTTTCTAGAGCTTTACCGAAGCCGTGAAGGGTGGAACGTGATTCACTCATTCTTTGACGAAGATCGTTTATATTAATGCATTTCGTTTATTGCTTTCTTTGTATTGTTGCTTTCTTTTATGATATTAGCATCTCTTGGTTGTGGAATACCTACCAATTAATTATTGCTTTCTTTTATTGTGTTATTATCTCTTGGTTGTGGAATACCCACCAATTAATTATTGCTTTCTTTTAATTTAAGTCTTGTTTTATTTTGATGCATTTCATTTATGCTTAGTTCTAACATTTATTTCTTTATAATGTCTTCCCATTTAATTGTTGTCTTTACTTTAATTATGAGTAGCTAGGATTTTAGTTGACTAATCCAAGGGAGACCTCCTCTTGGGTATGTCATTTCAAATCGTTGTCTTTCCTCCCTTTAGAGTCAAATGATTCGGTTTGATGAGGTTGAGAGTGGATGAGTTGGTGAGCCTTTGATATTGCGTAGGCCTAGTCACGGTTTATGCTTAGATACTCACCAATCTCATCCCTAGCTTCCCCCGAATCAATCGTTCATTCATGCTCAATCGGAGGAAGACTTTGAGTTGATTTGATATTCCCATTGGAATGAACCCTTTGGATTAGCCAACACTTGCTTTACTTGCATTTTCATTTACAAACACAACCCCAAAACATAAACAAAAGATTTCACACTTTCTTTTCACTTTTATAAAATCACCTTCACACACTTGAACTTTCCTTCCTTGAGGAGACGACCTTGGAATACTTTTCCAAGTAAAACACCGACACACAAAAGACTTCTTGCGATTGGGGAGCGCTTTTGTGCACACACATCCCATTTTCCACCATTCACATTCCGTTGTTTCCTATCTCTTGTATCATCCCGAGGGAGAGTGACACTCCCTTCACACATAAGCCATACACATTTGAGGGTGGTGTTGAGAGGTAGGTAACGACACTATTTTTACTCAATCAAGGTCGCGCGGCTAAGGAGCTCACACCTTTGGAGGGTTACAAAACTCTTTGAGGGCTAAAAGGCTCTTAGGCTGAAAAACCTAATTGAAATCTCGCAGCTGAGGAGCTCGCGCCTTTGGAGAATTGAAGAACTCCTGGAGGCATGAAAAGTCAAGCTGAAAAGCTCTCAAACTGAAAATTCTAGTTGAGATTGCGTGGTTCTAGAGCTTATGCCTTTGGAGAGTTGAAGAACTCTTGGAAGGCTGAAAAACTAAACTGAAAAGCTCTTAGGCTGAAAAGCATAGTCGAGATCACACGGTAGAGGAGCTCACGCCTTTGGGGAGTTAAAGAACTCTTTGAATCATCTTATGTACTAGTTTACTAGCTAGAATTCCAAATTTCATTGATTGAGAACTAGGCGTTTACAGTTGTTATCCTACTTTCTCATTGTATCATTGTTCATGATCCTATTGGTAATACTGCTTCAAATGATTTTACATTCCAGGAGTGTTGTATGTCTTTCCCCTCTTCAGTTTGTAACTCATAGTTTTCGAGTCGGACCACCCTTTTTACAATTTATGGGCCTACCCAATTGGGATTGAGATTCCATGGGTGGGATTTTTCCTTGCAGGGAGAAGTTTCTTGAAAACCAAGTCGCCTGGCTTGAAACTCCTTTTCTTGACCCTCTGATAGGACAAGACTCATTGTAGTGCTTCATCTCTCTTTATGTCTAGTAGATCGAGGTTGATGATCAGAGATCTGTCATTCTATTCGGGATCAAAGAGCTTAGCCCTAGTTGAATGAAGTTCAACCTCTACTGGGCCATTGCCTTTGTCCCATATGTAAGGATGAAAAAAGTCTTATTAGTTTCCATTTATACGATGGTTCGATAAGCCCATAACACCGCTGAAAGGTGATCAACCCATTGGGACGTAGAAGCTTCTAGTCTTGTTTTAAGTGTCAGTTTGATAATTCGTATAGTGACTTTTGCTTGTTCATTTGACTGCAGGCGCTAAGAAATAATTCTTAATTCCCAACTCCGTGAAAAAACTCGTGAATCCTGGATTATCGAACTACTCTCTGTTGTCTAAAACCACGACTCTTGGGATGCCGAAACGAAAAATTATTGATTTCCAAACGAAATTCTTCACCATCTGCTCGGTAATCTTTGCCAATGCCTCAGCTTTTGCGTATTTAGTAAAATAATCCACAACGTCTATTTCAAACTTATATTGTGCAACACTGACTGGCAGATGCCCCAGAATGTCCAATCCTCAATGCTGGAAAGGCCAAGCGCTGATCACGGTGTGAGTTGCTTAAGAGGGCAATCCAACAAGTTTACATGGATCTGACACGTCTAGCATTTCTTTACTACTTTTTTGGCATCTTTCGCCATTGTGGGCTAGAAGTATCCATGTCGAAGTGCTTTACTGGCGAGAGTTTGCGCTCTAATATGGTTCTGACATATGCCCTCGTGAATCTCCCTCAAGATATAGTTCGCCTAGAGCTTAGTAACACATTTTAATAGAGGAAAAGAAAAGTCTTGTTTGTAGCGTTTACTTTGCACCATAGAGAATCCTGCTGCTTTGTTTTTTAGCTTAACTACTTCCTTTTTATAGTGTGGGAGGTGTCCGTCCAATAGAAAGGAAATGATAGGATCCATCCACGATGTGATCTCATCCACCTGCATAACCTGATCTTCATCAAGTTGGGCACTTGGCTTGAGTAAGACCTCCATAGGCGTTGTTCCCGCAGATCCTGTTGGGTCACTATAGCTAGCATAGCAAGTGCATTGAGTCGATAGTTTGCTTCTCTGGGAATCTGAATGATCTTGGAAACCACAAATCTTCTTAGTCGGCTTCGCACCTTTCTCATGTACAATGCCATCTTATCGTCTCAAGTCGCGTATTCTTCTTCCACCTTCCTGACTACTAGTTGAGAGTCACTGTGGATAATGATTTGTTATGCTTCCATTGACAAAGCCAGGTTTAGACCAGCTACAAGGGTCTCATACTCGACTTAGTTGTTGGAGGCTTGAAAGTTGATGGAACTCAGTGCGTACATGAGACTCTACCCTTATAGAGAAGTCAAGATAAGGCTAGTTCCACTCTCCTGGGTATTTGAGGCGCCATCTACGTACAACTTCTACGTCGGGACGTCGATAACAAGATCAAGATTTTCGGGTTGGACTTTTGGTAAGGGTTAAACTCTGCAATGAAGTATGCGAGCACCTGGCCTTTAATAGCTATCCTTGAATTGAACTTGATATCAAAGTCGTTGAGTTCCACTGTCCACTTCACCAGTCTTCCAGATGCCTGTGGGTTGTGTAGCATTTGTCTCATAGGTTTATCAGTCGGTATTTCAATGTTATGTGCTTGGAAGTAGGGTCTTCATCTTCTAGCAACAACAAGAAGAGCAAGGACGAGCTTCTCCATCTTGGGGTATCTCTCATCGGCTTTTCTGAGGGCTTTTCCGCAAAAATAAACCATCTGTTGTACCATTTCCTTATCCTTGACTAAGGCAGCGCTAACCAAGAATTTAGATACGACGAGGTATAAGGTCGGGATTTCTCCCTCCCTCAGGCTGACCAATAGTGTAGGCAAAGCCAAGTAGGTTTTTAAGGCTTGGAAAGCTTCTTCTCACTTTTCATTCCACTGGAAAATGACCTTTAATACATTGAAAAATCGCTGACACTTGTCACTAGAGCGTGAGGTAAATCGATTAAGCACTGTAATCCTCTCGGTAAGGCATTGAACTTCCCTAGTGTTAGTAAATGACTTCATCTCTAGAATGACTTTCACTTTCTCGGGATTTGCCTCAATGCCTCGGCTATTGATGATGAATCCTATAAACTTTCCTGACGTTTTTGTGCCCATTACACTTGGAACAGTATGCACCAGGTATCTCCACTATTGGTGAATATTTGTTCGTTAGAGTTTTCAGGTATTGTCCTCTTGTCCCCTATTCACGTGGCATGATAGGATTACCTTACCTAAGCGTGCTAGGGCTGGACTAGCGTCTATCCCGAGCAAGAAGATCTTGGGCTTCCATGGGGTTGGGTTGTGGCCCAGACCGGATATGGCGAATGCCATTTAGATAGGACGCTTAGATCGCCTTTGATAAGCCCACAAGAGGTTTTAGCCTGAAAAAGGGCCCAGACTTAAATCCATCATCATCAACCCTCTTAAAGATTAAAAGTCTGAATTCTATCCACGAATATTCTAACCCCAATAGTAGTTCAAGTGATAACATAGATAAATTATAAACTCTGACGTCTTGAGTTTGATTTTTTGTAATTCTTTGGGGCTAGGTTATGATGGATTTATCTCTCATAAATACTTTAGTTCTAGCGTTGATTGCCTACCTTTAACATTGCTACTACTTACAAAAATCAAGTTGCAATTTGAGGGTTTTTATTTTTGACCGGACAAAATAAAAGTTGCAAATCTTTTAGGATCAAAGTGCCGTTCGCCCTAAAAAACTAAAGCAGCACTCATCTTTCTTTGTAAGATTAGTTAAGAGCTTTCTTCTGAGCCTATCTATTATTTTTGTTATGAGAATTTCACAAATTCTTTTTAAGATTAGTTCCCCGGTTCTGAATCGGAAAATTTGAATTTATATCTTTGTAAGATTGATTGGTCTTGTAAATTTGAATCTGGCCGAAGAGGAAGCTCGATGCAAATATGGATCTAACAATTGCAGCAAAAGGTTTTAGTTATAAAAAAAATGTGACTGACTAGTTTTGGCCAAAATGAAGAAACGAAAAATCAGATACACATTATACATCCATCTCGACTGTAATATTTTGAGCTTAGAGGGTAGGGGTGCACCTCGGATAGCAGGGCGGAGTCAGGATTTTCTTTTGAGGGGGACAAATATTATTATAACATGATATTTTAATTTAATGTGGGTCATTCATTAGTATCGTTAATATCAATTTTTCGTATGCATAGAATATATCATAATCAACCTCACATGGATGTAAAAATAAATCAAATAAATAGATGTAAAAATAAATCAATTCATCAATTAATTAATTATATAAGTTAAATTTTATCATCTAATTATTCAAGTATAATTAAATTTCCTCATACTTTTGACAAATGTGAAGAGAGAGATTGGGGAGAGAGAACAAATATATGAAATACATATTCTAAATAGTTTTGAACTTTTTATGTAGTGTTCTACTATATTATAATTTGTTCTCTTAACTATGACACTAATTTCACTTTAATAGTTCATGCAAACTGTCAATTTTAATAGTTAATGATTCAATTTGTTCAAATCAAAAATTGAGAGCATAAAATAAAATCATTATAATTTAAGGTATAAAGTATAGTTTTAAAATTTTCAAGTAATATATAAAATATAATTTAAAGGATATAGTTTATAATTTTCAAAAGTTGAGGGGGTCATGGCCCCCTTGGGCCATTACATGGCTCTGCCCCTGTTGAGTATGTTGGTGAGTTGAGAGGTACATTAGAACTCAACTCGAGTCAACAATCATCAACTTGAGTTCAAATCGAACCTTACCAGAATTGTTCAACTTGCAGATTGCTCGTGACTTTAGGATTATATACTCAAAAAATAATTTGCATTCAAGGCAAGTTATTGAATTCAAAATGAATTTTTGTTAGACCTTGAAAACTAGAGACTCCAATCTAAAAATTGATCGAATTTAAATCGAGTTGAGCATTTGTGTACAAATTCTACTAAAGTATTGAATATTTTTGGGTTAAGCTAGGGTAGACCTATCCAAATTTCACCTCTACCTAACCTTCACTTAAGCATGGGGTACCTTGTGTGTGTATGTGTGTGAGAGTGAGTGAAAGAGCCCATCTGCCCACAAAAAAAAAATTAATATAGCCCTCATAGGAATGATAAACAACAAATGGCTACAGCCACTTGACAAACAATGCCAGAATGAAAAACACAATTCTGAAACACTTGATAAGTGTATCTTGTACACTTTACTCATCCCCTACAATTTGAAAAGGACTTTCAGAACCTTACTTGACCTATAATGTCCAATCCCATGAACTTTTTGCACATTGGTGAAAGACCAAATGATTTAAAGAATCTAGCCCTTCTGTTTATTCTGTCTCCCGAACCAGTCTTATAAATAAAATCCTTCAAAAGGAGATTCTTATTGTCAAGAACAACCATTATGGAAGGAGAGCAGTAGAAGGATAATACCAATAAAGCACTGGACAATAATGGGTGGGTACATCCCCCCAAGATATTATGGTACTTGGTACCAATTATTCTATCAAAGTCTCTTTTGCTTTACTTTTTATAGTTCAATTAGCGTACCAAAATGTATTTTTTTGATATTGTACCTCTACATCCACTAACATCCACTAAAAAATTTGTCACATAAAATTTTATTAATGTTATTTTTTTAATAAATAATTTTAAATCCTCCAAAAATAAAATTAAAACTTAAATGCATTTCTACAAGACACCGACTTTACTACCATAGCGTTAGCCCAGTTGTTATGGTCCTTTGTATCAATCTTTTTTTTGGTTTCTTCTAGGCACATAAGCTAAAGCTATGTTCACTTGGCTAGGAAAACAAGTTGAGATCATGGGGGTTTGGACCATGAATTATGGACATCTAGTCAGCTGGAAAAGCTGTTAGCAGTCAAAAGCGTGCATGGGCGGGGCTTACTTTTCCAACATGGCACAAGATTAAAAGAGAGTGTGACTATATTTCGATGTGCTTGTCTCCCATTATAGCCCCAATATATCTATACACAAAAACACACACCGCAGATGTGCAACTTTTTTTTTTGCTTTCTTGCTTTTTTGGTGAAGTTTTGGTCTTCTAGGTGCAAAAATCATTCCAGAACAGGGTAATTGCCACTTGATCATTTTCTTCTTACAATTTGTGAAAGGATACTGGTGGTGTTCGAACTTGAGACGTGGGAAAGAGGTTGAACTGAAGAGTTAATAGCTTGAGGATAGTGGCTTGCAGTCATTTGACAAAGAAAATGATATCCCGAGGTAGAGCCAAGCAACTTTGCCTAGTGCTACAGTAGAATAAGAAAGGAGAGCCGAGCAGGAAAATTAGTAAATACACGAGATACGTAGGACTATAATTTGGCTATTCCACTCTAATAAAGTTTCTTGTTTATTGGGGGATTTTATATATCTTGGGAAAGAAGATAGGACTATAATTTGTTTGATGCCTTCAAATGGATAAGGCTCTGGTATTTATACTAAAAGGTGTGGTGGTACTCCTGTCATCATCTGGTCGTTCCTTAGTTTGTTATGATTTTATTGAGATAACGATAGGCCATTAGAGGTTATATTCCTAGGCCGTTAGAGACTATATTTTCTAGGTGTGACGTGACCTTCTAAAACACCACAAGAAGAAGGAGTTTGGTCTTAATGCCGAAGCAAAACTTTTTGATTCAGCACCAAGACTTTTTTGCTTTGGCAAAGGGTACGTAGTAAAAGTTGATCGATGCAAAAAGTTAGCTTTCGGCCAATTACCGAAACAAAACTTATTGGCTTCAAAAAATAGGCAAAGCAAAAATGTTGAAGCAAAAAGAAGGTATTTGCTTCGGCATATTCAGTCGAAGTAAAAAAGGACTATTTTGCCGAAGTAAAAAAATCAAAACAAATAGTCATTTTTTGCTTCGGCAATTTTGCTGAAGCAAATACTAATTTCTTGCTTCACCATTTGCCAAGGCAAATCCTCTTTCCAGAAGCAAAAATGTATATATATTATTTGCCGAAGCAAATAGTTTTTTTTAAAAATAAATAAATTACATTTGACGAGCCCGAATTTAGCTGGGCCAAGCCCAATCAAGATAAACCGAGAAGGCCCAAGACAAAGTCCAAATCGAGACCGGTTCAACCCATAGATAAGGAAGATATCAAGGGAAAGTCCAATCAAAGCCCACCGATTGGAGAAAGCCCAATTCGAGACCGGGTCAACCCATGGATGAGAAAGACATCAAGGGAAGGCATCAGGAGGAAGACACCAAGCCAGGACCCCTTAGGGGCCGCCCAGGGCCCCCTTGGGGCGCCGCCTGGCTCGGCCCCCTCGGGCGTTGGCTTGGGCTGGCCCCTTCGAACATCCCCTCCTCCATCTTCCTTCAGCCTCCTTACTCAAGTCCAAGACGACCGAGTCCACTCCAACTCGAGCTTAGGCTTGAGCCTACCTCAATGAGAGTCCGAATCCAAGACGACGACGATCAAGTCTAAATGTCAGCCGAGAGTCCGCCTCCGACTGAATAGGAGCACGAGGGAGAGAAAGACGGGATACGGAGATCTCCTACCTAAATCGTACTTACCAAAATAACAGAGTTTCCCTCATTCACGGCACCGCCTCACCACCTTAACCCTACCCTATATAATGTAAGCCCCTCTCCACACGGAGAGGCAGGACCTTGATCCCTACACACACTACGCCTCCGAATCACTCGCATACTCACCCTGCTCTCTCTCTCTCGCTCTCCCTCTCTGCACCACTGTAAAATCTCTGGAGTACTCCAATACATTAATAAAGATCGCCGACCATCGTCGTCATTCAAGAAAATGGACGTAGGCTACGGCTAAACCACTATAAACCCCTGAGTCGACCCTTTATTTTCTATTCTCTTTTAATTGCTTGGTTATTGCTCATTGACTGCGACCGTACGTATACTTGACTGTTGAACTCGCACGGAGATAATTTTGTGCATCATCAGTTTGGCGCCGTCTGTGGGAACGACATAGTTTCTACTACCTTTCAATCCTCTTCGCAATCTATGGCGATTACCACCCGGTCGATGAGCCAACAGCCGGGAGACCACAACCCGGCCTACCGGGGGGAGGAGGCTCTGCCTCCCTTCGCACCGTCTGAACCATCCATTGTCGCGACTCCTACTGGTCAACAACAACAACTCCTCCAGACTATGCAATTACTGGTGAAACAAAACCAGCAGATCATCCAACTGATGCTCACCCAAGGAGGTGGTACCCCTCATCCAAAGGGAGCAGTCCCCATCCCTCCGACTGGGGAGGAACAGCAACACCCACCTCACGAGCGTCAAGCAGCCCCTCGCCAGAATACCCTGCGACCGCAGAGTACCCCTCGCCTAGCAGTCCCTCCTCAACGCGCAGGGAGCTCACGTATCCCCCCTTCTCATGTGCATGCGCAGGAGGATGAAGGAGAGAGTCAATATGGAGACCATGAGAGCCAGTACCGCCATCCGACCGAGGATGTCCCCAACCAGTGGGACGAGAAGATAAGAGAGGTGCAAAACCAACTTGGCGACGCCCTCAACGCCATCAAGGCACAGACGCCTACGACCGTGGACTACTTGGTGAGACGCACTGACACGCCCTTTATCACTGATATTGTCAACTACCCACTACCTTCGAAGTTCAAGATGCCCAACATCGAGACCTTCGACAGTAACAGAGACCCTCTCGACCATCTGGACACCTACAAGTCCCTCGTGCAGCTCCACAATGTGCCTGAGGAGATCATGTGTAGGGCGTTCCCTACCACCCTGAAGGGGTCCGCCCGCCAGTGGTTCTCCAAACTCAGGCCCTCTTCCATTCGATCCTTCGCAGAGCTAAGTAAGTCCTTCGTCTCCCACTTCATAGGGGGACGTCGCCACCAAAAGCCAGTGACCCACTTGCTCACCATCAAGCAGGATAGGGACGAAAGCCTCCGTAGCTACCTTGCCCGCTTCAACGAGAAGGTCCTCCAAGTCGAAGAAACAGATGACAAGGTAGCCCTAGCCGTCTTTATCGCTGGACTTCGCACCTCCAGCTTCATGTTCTCGGTCATCAAAAAGCATCCCTCTAGCATGCCCGAGTTACTATCCAGGGCCCAAAAATACATAAACGCCGAGGATGTCACCAAAGCCCGTAGAGGTGAGTCCTCCCGAGGAGAGAAAAGGAAAGACAGTCGAGAAGACCGAAGGGAGACTGAGAACAAAAGAAAAAAAGTCGAGAGGGTCCCCGTAAAGGACCGCCTCGGACCACTACCCCTGAGGGACCGACAGCCATTCACTCCACTCAATGCCTCGGTGGAGCACATCCTACTCCAGATACAGGATGACCCAACCGTCCGCTGGCCCGGAAAGATGAAGTCTGACCCCAAGCGCCGAAATCTCAGTAAATATTGTCGTTTCCACCGCGACCATGGACATGACACGGACGACTGCTTCCAGCTGAAGAAACAGATTGAGGAGCTTATCCAACGGGGTCATCTCAGACAGTGTGTGGCTGGTCGAGGACCTGCCCCTCCGCACGAAGAACGAGAACACCAGCAACCCCTCGGTGAGATTCAAACCATCGTCGGAGGACTACGAGGCGGAGGTGACTCCAACTCCGCCAGGAAGGCGCACGCCTGCAAAGCTAGACAGACAGAGTCTCATGACTCTCGCCCAATGAAGACCCCACAACATGGGGAGGAGGAGGTCATCCCCTTCTCAGATAGAGACCTGCTGGGGGTCCAAACTCCACATGACGACCCCCTAGTTCTGACCTTGATGGTGGCCAACTACCAAGTCAGGAGGATCCTGGTCGATAGTGGAAACTCAGCCGACATCCTGTTTACCACTGCTTATGACAGCCTTCACCTCGCCAGAAAGAGATTACAGCCTGTCAGGACTCCCTTGGTCGGCTTCTCGAGAGAGAGGGTCCAGCCTTTGGGATCCATCACCCTGCCTGTCACCGCAGGGACCGCACCAAGGAGCTCTACTATCATGGTAAATTTTCTTGTACTTGATTGTCCTTCTGCTTACAACATAATACTCGGACGTCCTGCCCTCAATGCCTTAAGGGCAATACCTTTTACTTACCACCTCCTCCTCCGCTTTCCCACTTCCAATGGGGTTGGAGAGATTAAAGGAGACCAGGTCTCAGCCAGAGAGTGCTACGTGGCCTCTATGAGGGCTAGGAGACCGAATGAGACACTCTAGGTCGAGGTCCTTGACCCTAGAGACGACAGTACCTTAGAGAGAGGTGAACCAGCAGAGGAGCTTCGCCCAATAATACTGGATGATAGCCTTCCAGAAAAGAAAATCTACCTAGGCTCCTCACTCTCCCAGGAGCTGGCATCTACTTTGATAGACTTCCTCAGGAAAAACACAGACGTCTTCGCCTGGTCCCATGAGGACTTGGAGGGCATTGACCCCGAGGTGGCCTCCCATCGGCTAAATGTTGACCCCAGATACAAGCCTGTTCGCCACAAGTTGAGGAGTGTGAGCACTAAGAGGGGGCAAGCCATGGGAAAAGAGGTGGACAAGTTGCTGACTAATGGGTCAGTGAGGGAGGTAGCCTACCCAGAATGGCTATCCAATGTGGTAATGGTGACAAAAGCCAATGAAAAGTGGCACCTCTGCGTAGATTTTACGGAGCTCAACAAGGCCTGTCCCAAGGACAGTTATCCTCTCCCACGAATCGACCTGCTCATTGACGCCACGGTAGGACACGAGCTCTTGAGTTTCCTTGATGTCTACTCCGGTTACAACCAGATCAGCATGTTCCCTCCAGACCAAGAGAAGACCTCATTCGTCACCCCAGAGGGACTTACTGCTACAGGGTGATGCCTTTTGGGCTCAAGAATGCCGGTGCCACATACCAGTGCCTCGTTAACAGAATGTTCAAGGCCCAGATTGGGAAGACAATGGAAGCCTATGTGGATGATATGTTAGTGAAGAGTGTAGTAACCACATATCATGTCGCACACCTGCAAGAGACCTTCGATGTGCTAAGAGCCTACAAGATGAAATTGAACCCTGAAAAGTGTGCTTTCGGTGTAGGCTTAGGGAAGTTCCTAGGCTTCATGGTCCATAAAAAGGGCATTGAAGTCAACCCAGATAAAATTAGAGCAGTCTTGGAAATGAAGTCCCCCGCCTCAACCAAGGAGGTCCAGCGCCTCAACGGGAGAATAGCAGCGCTTAACAGGTTTGTTTCTAAATCTGCTGATAAATGTCTTCCCTTTTTCAAGATCCTCCGCAGGTCCTTCTAGTGGGGCCCAGATGCAGATGAGGCCTTCTAGAGGCTCAAGACTTACCTCTCCACACCGCCACTACTCTCTCATACTGTGCTAGGAGAGATCCTCTATCTCTACCTCTTTTCATCCCCATCTGCCGTAAGCTCCGTACTCATCAGAGAGGAGGGGGCATCCAGAAGCCTGTCTACTATGTAAGTAGGGCCTACCGAGGAGCAGAGGTGAGGTACTCGGAGTTAGAAAAACTAGCTCTCGCCCTTGTCACTGCTGCCAGACGTCTGCGCCACTACTTTCAAAGTCATACCATTACTGTGGTCACCGATCAACCGCTTAAGAGAATCTTGGGAAAGCCCGATGTCTCAGGCAGACTCCTCAAATGGGCTGTAGAGTTAAGTGAATTCGACGTGCGGTACCAATCGAAGGCCGCCATCAAAGCACAGGTGCTCGCAGACTTTGTAGCAGAGTCCACACCGCCCCAGGAGTCCAACAATGAAGAACTAGGCGCCCCTGCGTACACCTGCTCAGTACATACTGGCTCCCTCAACCAGGAAGTCGGACCGATTGCCATACGAAGACCCGCCGATCCGGAGGAGGAACAGGGGGTAGAGCCGTCGACTGGGCAAGCCAGGGCGTCGCTCACCCTACCTGGGGCGCTGTCCACCTGGCTTGAGGTGCCGCCCACCCTGGCTTGGGCGCCACCTTCTCAAACCCCCTCACTCTCGTCTTCACATCCTCTCCTGACATCACCCCCGTCATCCACTCCGCCATGCTGGAAACTCTATGTGGATGGGTCCTCTACTAATGAGGGCGGTGGAGCTGTACTCGTACTAATCAGTCCCCATGGTACTCTGTTAAAGTACGCTGTCTCTCTCCACTTCAACACGTCCAATAACCAAGCAGAGTATGAGGCCCTCATATCGGGTCTAAGGTTAGCCTTAGAGATGGAAGCACTCCGTCTCGTGACTTATAATGACTCTCAGCTCGTAGTCAATCAGGTAAGGGGAGATTTTGAAGCCAAAGAAGAAAGGATGCAGGAATACCTCTCGGAGGTCCAAGCACTCCTCACAAAGTTTACATACTTTGAGATTCACCATGTACCTCGAGAAGAGAATGTCATGGCTGATGCCCTCGCCAAGTTTGCATCTGCCAACATACTCATGGGACCGGCGTTGACAGGTCACCAGTTCGAACCTAGCACCACCAAGATAGAGGAAGTCGAGACTCACTGTGTATCATCGGAGTCCAATTGGATGACTCCCATCAAAAACTACCTAGAGGAGGGAACTCTCCCAGACAACCCAGTGGAAGCCAGAAAGTTGAGGATGAGGGCATCCAGGTATGTTATATTGCAAAACACCCTTTACAAAAAGAGTCACTCTCTCCCACTACTCCGCTGTCTCACCCTAGAAGAGTCGGACTATGCCATGAGGGGATATGTGAGAACCATTCAGGAGGACGTGCATTGACTCATAAGACAGTCAGACAGGGGTACTATTTGTCCACCATGATCAGAGACACCCGAGACTTCGTCAGGAGATGTGATAAATGTCAGCGCTTTGCGACTGTGCCCAGACAGCCGCCCGAGGAACTCACCACAATTCAGAGCCCGTGGCCCTTCTCCATGTGGGGGATTGACATTCTAGGTCCCCTCCCTGTGAGTCGAGGCCAATGCAAGTTCGTAGTCATCGCCATCGACTATTTCACTAAGTGGGCAGAAGTTGAAGTCTTAGCCAGAAGATAAAAGACTTCAAATGGAGAAGTCTAGTCTGCCGCTTCGGGATACCTCATGCCGTCGTGAGCGACAACGCCAAGCAGTTTGATAACAAGATCCTCAACGCTTTCTGTGTAGACCTCCAGATTAAGCAACCCCATTCCAGCCCTGCCCATCCACAGGCGAACGGACAAGCGAAGGTCACTGTCAGGACCATACTCCGTAACTTAAAAGCCAGATTGGAGACCGCAAAAGGGAAAAGGGAAATGGGTAGACGAACTCCCAGGAGCACTATGGGCATATCGGACCACATCAAGAGGTCCTACGGGTGAGACCCCATTCTCTCTAGTCTATGGAACAGAGGCAGTAATACCCGTTGAAATTGGGGTACACTCCCTTAGGGTCCAGAACCATGACCCTACCAGTAATAAAGAAGGCCTCCGCGTCAACCTTGACTTGGTGGAGGAGGAGAGAGAGATAGCCATGCTCAGGAATGCAAAGTACAAGCGTCGCATTACCAAGTACTACAATTCGAGGGTGAAGCCTCGTGCCTTCTTACCTGGGGACCTAGTCCTCAAAAAGGTCATCCTATCCACCAAAGACTCCCGGGAAGGAAAATTAGGACCCAACTGGGAAGGACCCTACACGGTTACGGAGATAGTAAGGCCGGGTACCTACAGAATCCAAAACTTCAAAGGGAGAGTCCTAGGCCACCCATGGAATGCAGAACACCTAAAGAAATACTACCAGTAGCTGGGGGAAGTCAATCATGAGTTAGTGATCATTGTTTAGGATATTTTGTTAGTCAATTTCATATGTTAGTCTTTCTCGTTCGAACATTTACTTTGAATTATAAAATTGCTCGGTATTTTTCTCAAAAGAGTTTTCCATCCAAAAAACCTTTACAAAAATGATATGTCATCTGAGCACATGAACTCTTGACAAAAAGATGGACATAGTATACCAACAAAACAAAAGACACAAAGACAACACACTCCTAGCGGCCCTCACTGCTCCCACTCACATAGTCCTCGTCATCGGACTCAAGAGCCTGAGAAGGCTTAAGGTCAAAGAGATCATAGTAAGGGAAAGCTTTAGAGGCCTTCCTCCTGAGCTCCTCGTAGCCGTCAATGAAGGCGCTGGCGCTGGCCCTCTCAGCAGCATCCCTCTGAGCCTCTGGTTTGGTAGCCCTCTCAAGTGCTACGCGCAGGTCAGCCTCAAGTTGAGCAGTCTTCCCTTGCGACTGTCTCAATTCTTCAGCGGCATCCTCTCGTGCCTGCCGCAACTCCTCAGCGGCATCCTCTCGTGCCTGCCGCTCGAGTCTCGGTACATCACGGCATCCTCTTGTGCCTACCGTGCTAGCCCCGCGGCATCCTCTCGTGCCTGCCGCAACTGCTCCTCAGCAGCCTCTCGGGCCTGCCTCTCCTTCGCCTGGCCACTAACAGCCTCCCCAACCTTCAAGGTGTTATTGAACAAGCCGGGCAAGGCAGCAGCCATCTATAGACATTTGAAAACAAAATACAAGGAGAGTCAGAAATTAGACCAAGATATGACAAAGAAAGCCAAAAACGAAACAAAAAGGAAAGCATACCAGAGCAAAGCCCTCAACAGCGGCGTAGACCATGCCTTCTGGACCCCGAGAGGCAATCTCTTGAGCTTCAGCGCCGCTCACAAAGTCACAGAGTCTCCCTCTTGCCGCACTCAAATTTCGGAGCATAGACGTCGAGCGAACGTCCGGGTGAGGGTAGCTCGGCGGGTCCACAAGTGTGGTAGAAGATGGCGCCGGGACCTCAACCCCCACAGCAGTATTAGAACAACCCCTCGGAGGAGAGGAGACATCGATCAGAGAAGAGGGTGGAACATCACCAAGCTCAGCCTCCGTGAGACTAGTAGACCCCGGCTGGGAAGAGCTGGGGACATCGGACTTCGCCCTCTTGGAAGGAGGAGGGGGAATAGACGCCACTCTGGAAGTAAGTAACTCGTCCACAATGGACCTGTCAATAGGGGTACCTGCAAAGCCAGTGTAAGTAAGAAAGCCTGTCACATCACATCCTTAAGAAGATCACTAAGGTGTCAAGTACCTTTCTTTTTCTGCTTCGACGGAGCCGGGAAAATACCGGCTGCTTGCATGATCTCGGAGGCATCCATCATGGGATTGTTGCGAACCATCTCAAGGAACCTAGCCTGATCCCGGGATAGAGTCGGTGGGACTGCAAGATGACAATTACACTATGAGAAACACATACATGAAAATTAAGACAGGAAGTGAAGGAAAGATCCTCACCCAGCTTAGTATTCGGGGTTATATGCCATCGGGTTGGCACCACGTCACGATCGGAGTCAGAAGCCCACTCACCTCCAACAAAAAAGAATTTTCTCTTCCATTTGTGAAGATTGGAAGTAATACTAGTGATAAACTTGCCCGCTCTCGGGACAAAGCGGTACCATCCTTGGTGAGGAGCAGGGTTCTCAAGAAGCATGTATGTGACAACAAATTCCTCAAACGGAGGGAGAACAGCAGTGTTGTGCACCAACCGCCATAGTGCAAAAAATGCAGAGAGTACCCTCCAACCATTGGGGGCCAGCCTCCCCGGGACCAGAGACAAGTGTCCAAGAACCCGACATATGGGTCCGGGAATAGGGAATCGAAGTCCCGCCTCCAACATGCCCTCGAAAACAACTATCTCACCCGCGGAGTCACAGCACGCAGACTCATCAGCCTCAGGACGACTGCACGTCACAGAAGGCGGAATATGATATCAGGTAACTATTTCAGAGATATCCTCATCACGCACAAATAGGCTGAATATAGAAGCTACCTTATGACGGTCGTCTCCTCCTCTGCCTGGACCTCTGTCAAGATCACCAACAGTCTCCCTCTCGCCTGAACGAACGACAACAGAAAGCAAACTCAGACCATAGCAAAGAAAAGTAATTATACCAACAAAGATAAGTAAAATACCGAGACACATACCTTGAGAACTCGAGTCACCCATCCGTTTCCTGGACTCACTAGGAGAAGTCTGCACTGCACCCAAGGAGCTCAGAGCGTCGCCCATGCCTGTGGTGCCGCCCACTCCACGGCAGGCGCCTCCGACCTCGTTCGGCGACCCACTCCGTCTGCATGCTTCTGTGGTCCCCCATGACGTGCCAAAAGGGGTAGACGAAGGCTCTTTGCCCATGCCTGGTCTTGAGCCAAAAACTCCGAAGAGCCTCTCAACCATTGCTTGGAATGCGCCAGAACCACCACAAAGAGAAGGACCCAAGCGTCCGAAAGCCAAGGAGGCGTCACCCGGAGCCTGGGCGCCGCCCATGGAGGACCTCGCCCTTCCCTCACCTTGATCAGACACTCCGACTCCATTGCCTACGCCAAGAAGGACTTCGCCTGAACCTTGGGCATCCGCCTGCATTGCACTCCCAAAGCCACAGCAAGGAGAAGGACCCGGACGTCCGAAAGTCGGAGGGGAGCCGCCTGGGCTGGACCCATGGGCGCCGCCTAGGTAGGCACCTTGGACGCCGCCTATGGCAGCCCCTTGGGCGCCGCCCAGGCCGGCCCCTCGGGCATTGCCTCCTCTCGCCTCATCTCCTCCACTCTTCAAGCCCCTCGTCCTCATATGTTTTTGATCTCAGAAAAAGAAAAGAAGAGAGAAATGGAAGAGAATGAGATGAACAGTAGCTTGAAGACCTTTTTTATAGAGGAGGGATGGCTTCTCAAGGAAGCCTTTTTATAGAGGTGGGATGGCTTCTCAAGGAAGCCTTGCTAAAGCTTCTTGAGGAAGCTTGGATGTGTAGCCTCTTGAGGAAGATTGAACAACTCTTTAGGGAGCTTGGAAGAGGAAGCCTTTGCTCAGGAAAGTGAGAAATGAGAGTGAAGTGAAGAAGGTGGGAATAGTGACCTCTGTTTATAGACGAAGGTATATATATAAAAAAAAAGAAAGAAATGTTTTTCGATCATTTTGCCGGGGTTGTCCTAAAAACTCGATTTCAGAGAGATAGGAGCATTTTTGGGAAAAATTGTTTGCCTCAAACGGACCCTTGTGCGCAAAGTTATGACTGTCTGAAGTTTTGCCGTAGTTCCGACACTCCAGCAGTCTCTCTCACCCACGGGCGCCGCCCACGATTTGGGCACCCGCCTCATGGCCGTAGGCGCTCGCCTCAACCACAGGGACGCCTACCCCATTGCCTCGGACCCCAGGAAGACTCTGCCGAGTTCGACAAGTCCCCGAAGACAGAAGGAACACCGCAAGGGGGCAAGATAACTTTACACATGCCCTCAACCCCTTCCTCTCGCAAGAATTAGAGGCTTGGGGCATGGGGGCAAATGACGAGCCCGAATTTAGCTGGGCCAAGCCCAATCAAGATAAACCGAGAAGGCCCAAGACAAAGTCCAAATCAAGACCGGTTCAACCCATGGATAAGGAAGATATCAAGGGAAAGTCCAATCAAAGCCCACCGATTGGAGAAAGCCCAATTCGAGACCGGGTCGACCCATGGATGAGGAAGACATCAAGGGAAGGCATCAGGAGGAAGACACCAAGCCAGGACCCCTTGGGCGCCGCCCAGGGCCACCTTGGGGTGCCGCCCAAGCTGGCATCCTTGGGCGCCGCCTGGCTCGGCCCCCTCATGCGTTGGCTTGGGCTGGCCCCTTCGGACGTCCCCTCCTCTATCTTCCTTCGGCCTCCTTACTCAAGTACAAGACGACCGAGTCCACTCCAACTCCGAGCTTAGGCTTGAGCCTACCTCCATATGAGTCCGAATCCAAGACGACAACGATCAAGTCTAAATGCCAGCCGAGAGTCCGCCCCCGACTGAATAAGAGCACGAGGGAGAGAAAGACGGGATACGGAGATCTCCTACCTAAATCGTACTTACCAAAATAGCAGAGTTCCCCTCATTCATGGCACCGCCTCACCACCTTAACCCTAGCCTATATAATGTAAGCCCCTCTCCACACAGAGAGGCAAGACCTTGATCCCTACACACACTACGCCTCCGAATCACTCGCATACTCACCCTGCTCTCTCTCTCCCTCTCTGCACCACCGTAAACTCTCCGGAGTACTCCAATACATTAATAAAGATCGCCGGCCATCGTCGCCATTCAAGAAAGTGGACGTAGGCTACGGCCGAATCACTATAAACCCCTGAGTCGACCCTTTATTTTCTATTCTCTTTTAATTGCTTGGTTATTGCTCATTGACTGCGACCGTACGTATACTTGACTGTTGAACTCGCACGGAGACAATTTTGTGCATCATCAACATTTACAATAATATTTTTTTTGCCAAACATACATTAATACATATCTAAAATAAAATATATTAATATTATAAAAAAAATCCTTAAAAGTACATGATAACATAGGTTTTCATAATTAAAAAAAATTCTAGCGAAAGTATCAATACATGATTGATAAAAATACTCTCCCAATGCTCAGAAAAAAAAAAACACTCTCCTAGATGGCATATGGGCTCCCCTAGAAAGAAATCCCTTAACCCCTTCTGCATCTTCATCCAAATGCCAGAATGGTGATATCGACAAGAGTTTCATTGAGAGGCAGTGACATCTCTCTCAATGGACTGTTGTGATTCTTCCATTATTAATCTCCAACTTCACTATTTGAAAAGTTGAAACATAAACATTTATTAGGAATCATTAGTAATTTGGGTACTCTAGATTCAAACATATTACCCTTTCTTTCATACCATCATATCTTGAAATCAAACAAATTAATCAAAGACAATAGACCCAGAGCAAGCAACCTAGCAGTAGTATGCAAAAATTAATCACATATATACCACCATTTTTGTTTTCAGAACTGACTTGCAGAGCTAGTGGGCATGTGTGAAGGAGAACCCTTAGTCAAATACCACAACAAGTTTGATGGAAACAACTTAGTAAAGTTTTGCTTCATACAACCATCCATTTTTCACAAGACAACAATTAATCAACCCTCCCCAACATAGTCACTACCCAGGAAACACAAATCCACCCAATTCTTGTTCCAAATTGAAATTTTACATGATGTTTTAATAGAGAAACAATCCCCTACTTATAGAAGCCAATGACATTGTAAATGAGTAATGTCTTAGAAATTTTCTCGATCACTTAGTATGCATCTAAATGAATCCCTCTATTTAATTTGTCTTCATTATGCCTCCTTTCAAACTCAACTACCCTTTAACAATAACACTGATGCAATGGTGAGCATGGTTCCCAGGTGGAAACTACTCCTTAAATCGTGGAGAATGGGGACTTATTCAGGTTCTAGAATTCTTATCAACTCTTATCTATTTACTCTGTTAATTCTTTCCTAGCTTATTTCCATAAGACTCTGTTGCTATGTTGGCAATCCTTTCCTAGTTTATTTCCTCATTTATAGTACCCTATGTAATCCTTTAAATATGGTAGTGATAGAGGAAAAAGGGGTGCTGACCTTTTTTTTCATGATATTGAATTTGAGAATGAATAGATTTCATTAACATAGAGATTATGTTTGTAGTTTATTTCCACTTGGACGTTGACGTGAGGTTGGCTCTTGAGGTTTGCACCTAACACTTTCCACCAATTTCAACCATCTAAATCTAAGTATTAAAAGGACTTACAATACAAACCAACACAAACCAAGTCTACATCGATAGGACCATATCTCCATCCCCTTTACTTGTATAGAGGTGGGTGTACAGTAGGGTAAGTGGCCCCAAATGTATCAATTCACATTTGAATCCCTCATTGCTCACAATCTAGAACAAAAACAAAACTAAATCCTTAAATGGTAAAAAAAATTGAAATTCCCTTCCATCCCCGTGTTTACTTAATAAACTTAACTAAAATGATGAATCATGTTGATCCCAAAAATAGCAGTAGTAGATTGTTTGATGACCTGGTGATTCCCGTCGAGTTCCTGTAAGGAAGTTGAAGATTAGAGGGGCTCCGGAGATCGGCCCTCCAATGATTAAGTCAGTAAGGTTGAAATAGGTTAATTGGAATGGAGTTATGAGGAAGTACTTACCTGATTCCTAGCTTGTCCCTCTCCTTTATAGTCTTTCAGCTTACTTTATTGTTAGATCTCCCTCAGCTAGTTTTCAAATAAGGTGCCCCATAAAGTTGAACTTCCCTTCCATAGCTGGAGCTGGTTTGAGCTATTTTCCTAGGATTAGGTGAAAGAGTTGGCAATGAAACTAGGATCGGCAGGGTATATCTCACTAGATCGCGACCTTGTGCCTCCTCACATGCTTTGGGCATGCACGTGCCTTGGTGCGTACATGCTGGCTAGATTTACATCCATCAACTACCCCTAGCTTAAACTGGTGGGGGGCATATGGTATGCATTGATTACATTTGTTCGTTGCATCTTCTTCGCATGCTCAATTGCCAATGAGTCATTGTAAGCCCATCCTATAAGAGCCTTCCTCAATCTTCTTTAGCGAGACATTAAGAGCAAGTGGAACTCTGGTACATTCTCACCTCTTTGCCCTAATCATTTTTTCTTTTGGTACGACTCTTCACTCTGGAGCATATAGGTTGGAGCCAAGTATTTTAATTTCACTTCTATTGTTTCAGTTTTCTGAGGTGGAGGAATTTCAACATAGAGTATTTAGGTTTTTTTGTAAGCAAGCCTAATCGTGCTCAACCTGCTTTTGTGCTTGAATTTTGTTTTTTTTGTAGTGGTTAGAAGACTCAATCGTTCTTCACACCTAAATTTGTACACCAATCATCATAGCTTTTGTTGAGACTTCAATATTTTATTATTTTATAGCTTAACATAATCACTTTACTTAGTATAGTTTGCATATTAAGCCTTGATTCTATGATTGTAGGTAAATTGAATGTAAAGGTTGAGTTCAAGCATTAAAAAGATGGTAAGGGACATGTTGGGATTGAGTTTTCTCAGGTAAAGATAAAACTAGAAGCATTATAAGCATTTTGGAAGCAAAGAGGAGTTCTACTAGTAGGAAGGCAGAAGAATGAAGATTCTACTGGTAGTTGAAACATAGTCTACTAATAGCAAAGCCTCCAATACTTTTATCAATGAAGTTCTACCTGTAGTTAAAACATGTTCTACTGGTGGCAAAGCTTATAGTACTTTTATCCAAGAAGTCCTATCGAATGTCTACTGGTAGCAAAAGTTATAGAAGTTTCAAAGAATTCATCAGATAGAGACCTATTGGTAGGTAAAGGAAGTGCTACAGATAGGTTGAGGCAAATATTCATGGGTAGCTCAATTAAAAATTAGATCTTGCCATATCTTTTAGGGATTTTCAACCAATCAAAGAATGAGATAATTTTGGAATGAATATACATCAAAGATCTAAATATTTTCCTTCCAACCAAAATAAAATGGAGACCCTGTGGAGAATCAAAGCGGAAGCTTGGAGAATACGTTTAGTAGTTCTCTTTTATTTTTTCATGTTAGAGAGTTTTGGATTTATTCTACAGAATTCGATTTAAGTTCGGTTCTTTTCTTTTATTTGTTCATGCAATATTTACATTCAATTGTCTTTACTTTCAAAGCCTTGTCATTTACATTCAATTTTTCAATACAAGCAATCAATTTCAAGCTTTCTATTATTTCCGTTATCATGAGTGAGTAGTCTTCCTCTGGATAATCTGAGGAAGGAGTCCCAAACCTATGAATATGGCATATTCCTTAAACTAGAGTTTTAACGTTTGTATGGTTGATTGAACATGTTATGCTTTTGAAAACTAAATTGGTTTACATACTTCCCGATTATTTGTATGGAATTAGGCTTGGTACAAATAATTATGGTATTCTCTGCAATCTTTAGAGTACCGATTCTTCCATCATAAATCATCTTTCAATTGCTATAATTACTTCTGTCCAAGTTTTTAGTTGAAAATTATCCGTCTGTAGTAGTTTGGATATGACATTAAAGGATAAAATCTTATTCGTATGTGGGATGAATTCTCAAGGTTATTCTATTTTTCCATTTGTTGAATTTCAATTTTATTTGTAGTTAACTCTCAAAATTCTCAACTTCAAAGATCTTTTTCATTTTATTTTCCATGACCCTGGATTCCAATTCTTTCTCTAAGGAGACGACCTTTGACTTTTTGTTCAAGTTACTACACAATACCTTTTTCTTACACTTAGGAGCTTTCATGAAAATAAAACCCCTTTGGAGGGCAAGCAACTTCCCAATTATAGTTATTGATTTTAACCAATCTCCTTCTGAGAACATCTTAGCTCTTGTACCTCAAGCGGATGCGGCCAATGAGGACTCTGACTCAATCCAAGAGATTGGGTCTTCAAACCTAAGAATTTTTGGGGCCAAGAACTTCCAAAGTTGCTTGAGTGAAAAATATCTTGAAGAGCTGAGGGCTCATATCCCTGACTCGGTGCGCTTGCGAGTCCCCTATGATAATGAGACTGGAAATTCCTTTTTCCCAAACTAGGCTTGCTTCTATGATTTTACCTTTGAGGTTAGACTTTGATTCCCAATCCCGCGATACATTAGGGAGACACTTCACCTCTTGATCCTAGACCTACCCAGCTAACCCCCAATAGTTGGGGCTTTTTTATTGGTATGGGCTTTATCTAGGTTAGTGCAAATGATGCCGATGTTCACCATACTTTCACCGAGCTACTGTAGTGTCTCTTTTCATGTTCCCCACATTTGGGGGACACCCACCCCTTTTCTAATTAAGGGTATTGAGTTCTTGCATTTACCATCTTTTTTCATTTTATGTAAATCAAACCCCTTGTCTTATAATTCCAAACCTTGGGTGAAATTGGCGCTTAACTATCCTACAAAGGATTTCTTCGAGCTAGTGAGTTATCAGGCCCTTTTTGAGTGCCTCGTGGACCCCCTCTAGGCAATCCCACAACTTTGCCTCTAATATCCACTATCCAAAAATGTATAAGCCTTAAATCTTTTTTCTTTCAAATTTTGACATGTTCTAACCTTAAAAACTCTTCAGCTATGGCCCCGAAGGTCATTGATCAGAAGTCCATTTAGGTAATTTCAACCAATCCCCTCTGCAAGAGGTCGAAATTATCTTTCCTAGGGGAAAAAGGGTGCTCTCAATCTCCAATGTTTCTCCAACATCCTCCCCATCTATTGACGTCACTTTTGGGGATGGCATCTCTTATGATGATAGCATAATAAAGGTTGAACTACCCCCATAGAATTTTCCCTTATTCCTCTAACTATTAACGGAAAGGGTAAGAGTTTAGGGGTTTGGTGGAAAAGACCCGTGATACGCTGCTCCCTCCATCAAGCTCTATGACTACTTCCCATTCCATGTGGGACAATGTAGAGGAGGCAATGACTTGTCTAAATCAATTTGTCCAGAAGGATGAGTTGTAAATCACCTTCGACCTCAATTCATCCTACGTTGCCAAGAATTTGTCCCTTGTTGTTGGGCAAATAGATTTTTTATCTCTTCCAAGTTTGCTTACCCCTTTTGTTTTTAACCTTTCCTTCCTTATTCCAACTTTCAATCCTCACCACAAGACTCCAATATTTAGCTCTAAGTGAGAAGAGGTCTAACGAGTAGGATCCAATCGCTTCATTATTAGTGAAAAAGGGGGAACTAACCTCTGCACTTAGGGAAATTGCCTGCTTCAAGGAGACTACTAAGAAGGGCACGCATGGGCTTTCCTCCATCGAGAAGTATTGGGACAAGGTCTCTAGGTATAATAGTGAGCTACTGACCAGATTGAATGGGATTATAGCGGAGCTCCACGAGCTTTCTGTGGGGAACAAGGATCTGGAAAGCGAGAAAGAGCCTTTTTCCTAAAAACAAATTGAGCCTTTTGCTTTCTCGAAGAAGAAAGAGACAAAGTTGAAGGCTACTAAAGCTCAAGCCTTATCTTTGTATCAAGATTTTGTAAAGTTCAAGGAGGAGATGTTGGAGTATTACATTGGCGGATTTGAAGACTTCAAGAAACGAGTTGTTTCTTGATCTGGTCTTCTCTGCTTGTAAGCCTAGTGAAGATGTGACCCCTATTGTTGTGGTTGTCCTACAGATGGATGCAAGTGAGGGAGTGAGCAGCTTGCCTCTGTTGGGAACGAAGGAGGACCTAGCCTTAATTTGTGTCATGAATCCCTCTAACGCTTTGACTTGTTCTGAAATGTGTACACCCAAGTGCAGGAAGTCAAGTTGTAATAATAATCCGGTTTGAGTCCGGAGTCGAATCCACAAGGAACTTGTTTGTGTTGGTGTTTTTAAAGTAAGCAGTGGTGGAGACCTATGGTTTGTAACTCCGGAAGTTTTGTGAGTATGAGTTTGAGAAATTTTCTTCCTGGATTAAATATTAAAATCTTTCCAAGAAGGTTTTCAAGACAAAATATACGATACATTCAAATGAAAGGAACGTCACTCTTTAGTTCGAGGATCAAGGCATGTAGTCAATTATCCGGGTTATTATATTAATGTTTGATAACTCAATCAACTCTCATGTCAACAGCAAGTTAATCGGAAGATAAAGATGGAGTATGATTCCGTTCTTTAAATGAAGCACAATAATGGAGATGATTAAAGGGTAGTCATGAGACTCTAGTCGGGGTACTTGTCTTGAAACGAAGAATCTTTCCATGCAAAGTCATCCATATCATAGAAAGATTCTCGATTATACAAAGTCTTTAACTTGACTAAATGTAATCAATCATCTGATAAGTAAGGGGATATAAACGTTAATCATTAGAACAAAGCATAATACAAAGTCCGGATAATCAATACATGTCCCTCACCTCTTACTAAAGAATGAATGAGAAACTACTCACTCTTCATAGCTTTGGTAAAGCTAGAAAAGTGAGTGATACTCATCCCTCTAAGTAGAGGACTTCTCAAAGTAAAAGTACAATTAACAAGGAGCCAATCTTCAACGAAGAATGAGTGAATCATATTCCACCCTTCACGGCTTTGGCAAAGCTCTAAAAAGGTGGAAGAGTTTTACTCCTCTAAGCAAGAAGGGAGCTCAAATAATGATAGTGCAAGACATAAATAAAAGTATGTATGTAAGAACATAAATGTAAAAGTTAGAAGTAAATAGAGACATAAAGGTAAAGACTAAAATTAAATCAAGAACATAAATGTAAGGACTTGAAGTAATTAAAGAAACTGCAACGCTTAAGCAAGTGTAAATGTAAAAAATAATGTAAAGAAAAATGAGTGGGAATCTAAACTCCCCACTTCTTCTAGCAAAGAGAAAAACTAAGACAAGAATTGAAATAGATATATGTGATGAATGTCAACTGGTGAATCCTTGAAATGATTCCACTTATGAGACCCCCCTTCTCTCCATAAAATCAAGTGTATTTATAGAGCAAGGAGAAGGCAGGGAGAGGGGTAAAAGAATAGAGTTGGGTGCCAAAGTCAAAGTAAAAAGTCAACCACTTTGCAGGCAGTCTGTCAATACTGTTCAAACGGTCAATGGCGTTCGAACGATTTCTCTGTCTTTTCTCTACACCGTTCAAACGTCAAGTGGATTCAGTGTCTTCCAATCATGTCAGAAGACACGTGGTTCTCTGTACAAAATCTCCCTCCAAGTCTTTGTGCAAATCTCCCTTCAAGTCCTTGTAGAATTTAACTGCCCTCTCCAATAATTCCAGGGGTGTTCGAACGGTGGTTGTCGTTCGAACGTGGCACTCAAGTGCCTGAGCCTTCTGACTGCAAGTCTGCAACACACCATGTCTTCAGTCAGTCTGATCTTGTCATTGCTTCAGTGGACATTCGAACGATTATGACCGTTTGAACTTAATTCTCAAGTCTTGGCATGTTTTTTTATGACCGTTCGAATGATATGTTGCGTTCAAACGTTGCTTCCTTGTTCCAAGCTTTTACAATGTGTTCCCTAATGTGATTTGGTTGTCTTCAAAGGTACTTTTTGTTGCCCTTGAACCTCTTTACACTTTAAGACCTGAAACATCATCACTTAAACTCCATTAAAGCACAATTAGTCCAAAACGGGTCATAAGAATATGCTACATTTGAGTATTAATCACGCTTCTGTTGAGTGCCCAATGTTGCATTGTTTTATAACTTGACATATTCACTTCAGACATGCTAACAAACTAACTTGCTTCACTTAGTGCATATTGTGTCTTATGGGTTGATTTCTATGTTTGCCGGTAGTTTAGGTGTAAAGGTGGACATTAAGTGTTGATAGTATGGCAAAGGACAAGGTGGGATTGAGTCTGCTCAAGAAAATCTGAAGTCGGGAGCCTTGGAAGTCATTATTGAAGACAATAAAATTTCTACTCGTAGGTGTTATACAAGTAAGAAGGAAGAAAAATAAAGATTCTACCAGTAGCTTGGAGTACAGAAGATTAGTGTAGAAGTTCTACCGATAGGTGGTTGGTGGTACACATTCTACCAGTAGAAAAACTTACAAAAGTTTATAGTTTTTCATCAGAAAAGTCCTACCGGCAGGTGGTACATGTTATCTCTATAAAATATTTCTAGTACTTTGTTAGAAGAAGTCCTACCAGTAGGTGAATAATGTTTTACCGATAGGAAAAGCCATAGAAATTTCAAAGTTTTTGTCAAACAAAGTGCTATAGGTAGTTTTTACTTTTATATCGGTAGGTCGTGTTGTAGAAGGAGTTACTACCTGTAGGTAAAGGCACATTTTTATGGGAAACTTAATTTAAAGATCAGATTTTCTCAAATCTTTTGGGATTCTCAAATAATCAGAGAAAGAGATAATTTTGGGAAGGATATATATCAAAGACAAAGATTCTCCCTCTAAACATAAGGCCCTACGGAGAATACAAGGATACTTCTTCAGCCCTTTTGTCTACTTTATGACATTTTAGAGAGTGTTAGGTTATTTTTTAGAGTTTGGCTCCTGTTCTTTTTTTAAGTCCTATTCTTTCAAATTTTTGGCAATCATACATTTGTTTGTCTTTAATTTCAAACTTTGTTATTTGAATTCAATTTTTCAATACAGACGATTACTTTCAAGTCAACCTTTAGTTATCCAAATTTAATTATGTCTTCTTTAATGTCTTGTGTTGTTTACATTATCATGAGTGAGTAGTCTTTCTCTGGATAAAGAAGTAGTATGATGAGCGTGTAATATTGCATATTTAACGGCCTCATTACATGCACTTTAACTCAACTTTGTATTTAATTACTTAGAGTTAGTCAAATTTATGAATTATGCGAAAATTTTGATGTTACAGGTAATCATAGGGTAAACAAAGGCTTTCGTAACCCTTTAACTATGTGTGGATGAGTGGTGGAGAGGTGGACACATTACATGAGGATTTGGAAGCTTAAAAGTGAAAGAAATCAAGGTGATATTGGTACTTGGTAACATAGGTACCGGCAACCACACCAATTAGTAGTAGTACCTTGGTATTCTATATTTTTTACCATGATCCACTTTTAATTTGAAAAAGTGAAAAACATGAAAGTAGATCTGGATGTCTTCTATCTTGTGTCAAAATTTAAGCTCAATCAGACGGTGAGATCAAAAGTTATGATAAATTTATGAAAAATGGTCCTGAGCTTGCAACCCCCTTACGATCTACCGGTAGAACCTTAAAACCAACCGGTAGAAAAACCTATTGGAAGTTTTCTACTAGTAGGTTTTTTACATTCTACCAATAGGTATTGCCTAGAAGCGCTAGATAGTTTTCCACACGACTCCACGTACTCCGGGAGCCCACCTATTGTCATCCCAACCATACCCTAACATTTTTGACAAACTATGATGGTATCTTACACCCCAAAGTCAAATTTCGGAAGAGAAAAGCATGGGATGGGGAAGAGAGACAAGAGGAGTGGTTGGTGAAGGCATGGGAGGTGTATGCTAGGCTTGTCCTTGATTCTTGAACTGTATAATCCCTTCCCACTCATTAGAAGTTAGCTCTCATGGACCAAGGAAGGGGTATGGATGAATTTTAAGCAAACTTTACAATATAGTACAAGCTTTTTAAAAAAGGAGGCTGCCTAAGCTTTGGAGTATAGTAGAGGGAGAAGCTCAAAGGAAGAAGATGAAGTTTTAGAGAGAGAAAGTTGGGTTTTTACATTTTCTTCACCATTTTCATTGTAGTAAGCTTTAATCTACTTGTTATCTTTTCCTCTTTCACTCAAAACTCTTTCTATGAATCAATCAAATACCGAGAAACCATTGGTTGAATAAATTAATTTGATTTGACATACCCATTGAAATGAACTCCATGAATTAGTCAACCTTAATTTCTTGCTTTGTTATCAAAACACAACCCACCAAACTAAAATTCACAAGATTTTACACTTTTCATTTCTTTTCAAATCACCCTTCGAAAACACTTGACCTTTCCTTCCCTAAGGAGAAGACCTTGGAATATCCATTTCAAGTAAAACACGACATTGCAAGTATCTCTACGCTTGGGGAGAACTTTTGCACACATACATGTTTTTGTTCATCCACACACTATTTTACTCATTTCTTACATCAAACCCGAAGGATTGTGACACTCACCAACTCATATAAGCCATATATATACAATTCGGGTGCGTGTTTGGAGATTAGGGTGAACGCAAATCAACCATTTTTGGCACCGTTGTTGGGGAAGACTAAGTGTCAAGTTTTAAAGGTGATTTGAGACGACATAGGTAAGTCTCTTGATTTTCATCACTGGCCAAGTTATGTTGTCTCGATTGTAAATAGTTTTTTGTAGTTTGTATTTTATGTTATGTTTCCTAATTTTTCTGAAAATGTGTTAACTTTCCCAAATTTTGAAAATGTGTGCACGATTTGTGATGGGTATGGTCACATCACTAGTGAGCGCCCACTAACTTTTACGGTTCAAGACTTTGCATCTGAAGGATCAATTTCAATATTGGCCCTCAAAAAATTTTACGCCGACCATGTTGCAACGAGTTATCTGAGTTATGATTGACAGAACGAACCTTATAATTTTTCATCTGATCTCACACCACCAAATGAATTTTTCACTATCCAACATATGAGGACTCAACCGAACAAGAATTAAAAAATACTCTTTGTGAGTTTATGCTATACTAAATGGAAGTCAATGTCCAAGTAGCCCAACAATTTTTTGAAATTAGAGATGACCTTATTGCATTGACTAATATAATAATAAATAATTGTGAAGAACAATATCTTCAGCATAGTCGATGTATTGAGGATGATCATTTCTATGGAATGCAAATTGATGTTCAATATCCCACCACTCTTGATTGTGAACATTTTAATGAAGTTATTATCTCACATGAGGCCAATAAGCCCAAGGTCAATTTGTCATCAAAGAATGGTGCTGAGGTTCACACTTTCAACATGAGGAAGGCATTAAAATGGAGTCAAGTGTGAAAATTTTTAAAGAGAAGTTGTATACTCCATTGTTGAAATTGCATAAACTTGTGTGCACCTCTGTTTTGTTGAGAATTTTGAATGATTATCTTTTGTACTATTGGATAGATTGGTTAGGAAAGGCATTTATACAACAACAACAAAATTAAAATTAAAAAAATCAATGGGCACAAGTTCATATCCGAATTGAAGCCGGATTGACATGAGTCCTTTTTGTTTGTTTTCATGTACATAATTGTTAGATTTCTTTTATTGTTATATTTTTATTTCATGATGTTTTAGTGTAGATTTTAGCATGAATTTGGTTACCTCTCCCTAATTTGAACTCAAATGATTTTGAGATTTATCGTAACAAATCTTATTTAGTATCATGATCGAGTCTAAGTTAGAGAGTATAAACAAGCTTTTTTTTTGTTTCATTTTACCTTTAATGTTTATATATAGAAATAGGAGGGTATCTTATTTCCCATGTTACTTTCATTTTTCTCATTGCATGATTCCTTGGGCATTGAGGACAATGCATTATTCAAGTTAGGGGGTGAGGTGCACCATTTACATGTTCCACCACTTTTTGTATAGAATAGTTGGAAATGTGTAAATTTTGGACATTTTTTGTGAAAAATATCTAATATTAAACTATATTCCCCTATCCTAATTGTTATGGAAGTTGTGATTGCTTGATTTTTATTTTAAACTTTGAACAAGTGAGTACACCATAGAAGTTTATCCTATGCCTGAATATCACATATGTGTTTTCTTTTGAACTCAACCATAGTGCACCTTAAATGTGTAATTTCGACAATTTATTATTAGGATCCACATTTTAGACTTTGACGTGCATAGTGAAGATGAAATAAGTTTTCGTGTGAGCTTTAGTGTCAATCCTTGTTGGAGGGAACTTACATTTACTCAAATGAACAATTTTACAAATTCAAATCTGTTCAATAATCTCATTATGCTTACTTTGGTTAGAGTATATTTGGATAGTTGATTGACTTTGTCTTAAAATGTCAATATGTCTCCCCCATGCTTATCTAGAGATGATCTTAGGTCATCTTTGAATTGCTTTGAGCCTTATCCTTTTTCTTGTGAAAATTTTATCCCTAGTGCCATGAATGAGCTCTCTTTGAAAATTCGTTTCTATGCCACATGATTGACCAAGCCAGTGAAAAAATATTAAAATTACCACACCTTGGTTGTTCCGAGACTAATTGTTATTGATCGTAAAGAAAAGGAAATATGGTCAGGAAACCCAAAAAGGGATAAACGGTGCTGAAGTTAAATTTTGAATGAAAAAAAGAAAAAAGAAAAAAGAAAAAAAATGCAAGAAAAGGGGGGTTGAAAAAGAAAGGAAATGATAAGAAAAGAAAATAGTTGAGAAAAAAAAGAGAAAAAAAGTTGACTTGAAGGTGTAAAGTTGAAAGTTCCACAAAAATGAGATTTTTTATAATAAAGGTCATGCCCTCGGAATAAAGATTAGCACAAAACTTTGTATATTTTTATGTGCTAATCATCTTATTTTAATTGCTTTTGGAGAATAAATGATGGGATTGTGTTAATTGAGTTCTTAACGATGATATTTAGTGTTAGCAGCTAAAAGGTGTTAAATGAGGCTTCTTAATGCATTCCCAAGTGAGTTGAGGTGAATGAGGATGAAAGAATGGCTAATGGAAAGCTCAGGAGTGAAGAAAGCAACAAAATCAGACAAGGAGGCAGAAGCGTACTAGTACGCAACACCGGTACAATTTGGCCACTGGAAGATAGCGTACCAGTACGGGGTACCAGTATGGTCATGCTACTGGAGTTCGACGTACCGGTACACTCTACTGAATCTTCCACAATCTCTGCAACTTAAGTCTTCCATTTTGAGGGTCCCACCATGAAGTCTCCCACTCTTTTCTAACACACCCACAATACTATTCACCTCTTTCACACTTCTCTTTGGACTTTTGGGAGCCATGGTGATCAATGAGGAGAGAGGAGTGAGAAGAGAAGAAGATCTGGGTGTGCAAACAAGCTCTGCAACCCCTCTATCTTACCCATTCTTCCTGAACCCCTACAGATGGAGGTCACTTCTGGAATCTAGGAGACCTCTCCAAGCACATTTTTGGGAAGCCAACTCTCAAATTATTCAATATTCCATACATGACACAAGATATAGAGAGAAAAGGTCTGGGTAGAAGATGATGAATAGTGTTATAGAGAGATAAGGTGAGATTTTTGCATTTCTTTCAATAGATTGTCTTGTAATCCCTTGTAAGAATCTTTTAAGCTAAATTAAATGAATTTAATGCGATTGTCTGCAAGTTCATTCCAAGTTTAATCTCCTTTTAAGGATTTCCTCATTAATGCATTGAAGTTCTTCTTTTTCTTAGTTTTGAAATGGGTATTCCAACTTTCATTTATAGCTAATGTTTTCTTGCATTTAGTTATTCAAGAACTTTATTTCTTTGCAATGCATTCTCATTACAATGTTAATTTCATCCCAAGCATGAGTAGCTAAATCTTTTAGTTGACAAATCCAAGGGGAACTTCCACTTGGGTATACAATTTCAACTCATTCACCTCCTTTATCTTAGAGTTCAATGGTTTAGTTTGACTAGGTTGAGGGTGGATAAGTTGGTGAGTCTTTGAAATTCCGTAGGCCTAGTCATGGTTTATGCTTAGATACTCACCCATTTTATCCCTAGTTTTTCAGAAATCAATTGTTCATTCATACTCTATTGGAGGAGAGATTCAAGTTGAGATGGTATTCCTATTGGAGTGACCTCTTGGATTAGTCAACATTTGTTTTTCTCACTTTATTTTCATTAACACACACTTCACCAAACAACTTTCAAGAACAAAGATTTTACACTTTCTTTTACTCAAAATCACCTTCCCCTTTGGTTTACTTCCCTCCCCTTGGAAATGACCTTGGAATACCACCAAGTAAAACACGACCCACAAAAGTCTCCTTGTGCTTGGGGAGCATTTTTGTGCATTCTCACATTAAATTTACATCATTTCATTTCTCTCATTTCCTTGCCCTTTCTTTTGACACTATCCCAAGGGAGAGTGACACTCCCCTTCATCCATACACTATACATGCTAAAGGGTAATATTTAGGGGTTAAAGGAATACAACAAAAATAGTCAAGCAAGTAACCCTTTTTGTCTCCCTCTACCCTTCGTTTCACTTACCCTAAATATCACCTCTAGGCCTCATTACAAACCATAAAATCCCTAAATGATCTAGAGAAAGCATGGTAAGAGCACACTTCAAATGAAAAGAAAAGTTAATTTTGTTATTTAATGCCCTAACATCCCATTCATGAGATTAAGCCAAGGTCGTTTCAATTGTTATGCATGTACGTTATTTTTTGGGATTATATGTGAGTATATTTCGGTTTGTGCACAAGATTCAATCTCACATATACACATCGACAGCATGTCCGGATAATCATTGAGTTATTTATTTTTTAGGGAAACCCTTGGTGAGTTTTGCATCAACGATGAATTT
Source organism: Ilex asprella (assembly GCA_023539305.1). Classification (NCBI taxonomy): domain Eukaryota; kingdom Viridiplantae; phylum Streptophyta; class Magnoliopsida; order Aquifoliales; family Aquifoliaceae; genus Ilex; species Ilex asprella. Next base: position 21,233,054 of record CM042188.1, on the reverse strand, counting down.
GGATAACCAAGTGAATGTGGATTTTGTTGAGTAAATGTTTAAATTTCATTTTCATTTCACACACACAAGTTGAAAGGAAATGTGTAACTGCTCAATCTAGAATAGCATTTTAAGCTATGATGAAATTCATGTGTGATTGGTTCAGGTTTTCAGAGAAAGTTGTTTTTGAAATTGCACTACACCTTTGGTATTTCATGGGGAAGCTTCCATTCATCAACCGTTCGGAAAAGCAATGAAATCTATTGACATCATCCCACTTTTTATTTTAAATGCACATTTTGCCCTTATAAAAAAAAAACACAAAAAATCTAACCAAAATATCCAAATCCAAAATCAAGGATGGAGTTAGAATTTTTTTCATTGTAGGGAAACATAAAATTTATTAATAATTTTGATGATACCAAGATCAAATCCACACTAAGGACATGACTGTTGCACAATAAGGAAAACAACCAACCTAAAGTTCAAACTAACTAAGCTACTAAGCATGAAGCCAGATTAGTCAACACTTGAACCAATTCAGTTATTATCAAACAAACTCGATTTATCGAAAATAGCTTATCCTACAGTGCAAGAAAGGATAGAAGGGGAATTACATCATCAGATCTCATCCAAGAGATGTAAGTACCACACTACCCTAATGTATAAATATGCGAACCCTTGCCTCGCCCAAACAATTTGTAATTTTATTATCAAAAGGTATAATTTTCTTCACCAAGTAATACAAACTAGAGAGAACAAGAGATTCTATTAGAGGACTAGCCTAACTTGGTGAAACACTTATCCCCTTGAATTTTTGCCACTGTCATTCAGCACTCACACCGAGCTCACTTATCTCCCCAGCTCACGCTTCTTAGTTATCCACACCATCAAATTTAAACAATTATTTTTTAATATATTTTATTAGTACAATTTCTTTCAAAACCCAATTGGAGTTATAGTTCATATTCACAAACAATTTACACAAAGAACCAACAAAATAGATTTCTATCAAAATATATTTATATTCCCTACATATACTATAATATTGTCTACAAGGCATTACAAAATACGTTGGTAAAAAGAAAAATTGCTCAATTAATGAATTTGTGTTTAGATAGAAAGCTTCAAGCAATCAATCAATAATATTTTACTGGCCATAAGAAAAATTTTAATACTTTAAAATATAAATATTCAATTTCAAATTTGACCAAAATCAAGAGATTTTATTGTGTGAGGGATGTTTAAAGTCTAATTATGTTATTTACACAAGAATCTCGCTTATTTTCTAAAGTAAAAAAAATATTATTATATTTTTCTTATACTTTTCAATATTGTGGTCAAATTCCCAAAATATTGCAAGTCTAAAAATTTAATACATATATACACCAAAATTTTTAAAAAATAGGGTGGGGCAATTGCACCCAATGGCCCCACCCTAAATGCTCCCAGTCCAAAATGATAAAAATGTAGAACAATGAACATATTCCCATCATTTTCTTAAAAAAAAATGAAAAATATTTCCCACCAACAGCCGCAACAATTAAACAAGGACTTAACTGGTTGCATAAAATTACTTGCACCTCTCTACGGTTTGGACTCTTACTACTTACCTCGTCATTTGGGAACTAACACTTTGCCACCTTATATTTTAGGAGTTAAGTATTATTATCAATATTTCCTTTAATACTCATAATCAATCACAAAAAATACCAATTTAACATAAAATACATGCCTTAATATTTGTTATACTATTAGATATCTAGCAAATAAAACAAGGCTCTTCGAGGGTCCAACCTCCAGTATACTTGTAATTGACTCAAGGAAAGTGATATCTTCATTAATCAATCAGAATTACAATATATAGACCTTGGACTTAACTACTTGTAACAACCAGGAGAAGATAATGGCCTACTGGCCCATGAACTAATTAATTGCTCGTAACAGCCAGAAGAAGATAATGGCCTATTGGCCCATGACACAATAACAATAATGGTCAGTTGGGATTGGGGTATATGATTTGTCACATGACAAACCCCCCTTCTTCGAGGACCCTGTTCGCAAGGCTCCTAAATTTTTGTCGATAATCCCTAAGGTCTTCCCAAGTAGTGCCATCATCGCCGAGGCCATGTCATTTTACCAATACATCCGTTGCTGCAGAGTTGTGAAGCCATTTCAGGCGTCGATTGAGGATCTTTTCTAAATCTGGATGAAGAGAGCCATCGATGTTCACTGGAGGAAGGTGCAAAGACGGAACGATGGAGTCACCAACCTGTTTCTTAAGGCAAGAAACATGAATCTTTGATTCCCCTAGTAAGCGATGGTCCCCACCTTACATTCCCCCTAGAATGGGCCATAAAAGCATGGGGCAAGCTTCTAGTGCCGTCAAAAGGATGTTGATAGTTGGTGATAGAGATTAAGGCACAAATAAACACAATCAGATGGTTCAAACTCCCTTTCCGTGCGCCGAAGATCAGGAAATTTCTTCATCTTGTCCTGGGATTCACTCAAGTTATCCTTTAAAAGTTACAAGATGGCGTCCCCATCCTTTAAAGTAGTGTCAATTGTGAGAACCCGAGTGGTGTCGGAGACATACTAGAGGATTGCAAGAAGTGGAAACCCGTGCACAACTTCAAACAGTGAAGTCTTAGTGGAGGAATGGATCGTAGTGTTATACCAGAACTCAGCAAGCGGCAACCAAGTGCTCCAATCGCGTGGTTTATCACTGGCAAAGCGCCAAAGGTAGCCCTCCAAGCATTGGCTTACAATTTTTGTCTGGCCATCGCTCTGTAGATGGCACGTCATGCTAAGGTTCAACTTTGTATGCTGCAACTTGAAAAATTCAGACCAAAAATATGACAGAAAATTAGACCACGATCGCTGACAATGGTCTTTGGGAGTTCCATGGAGCTTGAAAACGTTGTCAATGAAGGCTTGAGCAATGATGTGTGCCGTGTAGGGGTGACTACTGGGTCAAACACTCGACAACCACCATTATAACATTTTTGGATCGTGAGTGGGGAAGGCCTTCAATGATGTCCATGCTGATGTCAGACCATGGGGAATTTGTAATTAGAAGTGGCTGGAGAATACCTGGCAGAAGGCAGTGCTCAACCCTTAGGCGTTGACAAACATCGCAATCTCGAATGTGAAGGCGCACCGTTGTCATGCATTTGAAGAGGTTCGGATTAGAGGATCCCTCCCTAATCAATGTTTGGTACAGTGTATAGAGTTGAGGGTCACGTTGGTAAGCTTCCAGTAATTTTTGAACCCAAGTTGTTTCCACTATTGCGATAGTAAGGCTTTGCATGGACTGGTTATCTGGATTCATCTTGGACTGAGCATCGGCAACATTATTCTCACTGCCAGCTTTAAATTCAACACTAAAATCAAAGCCGAGAAGTTTGGAGATCTGTTTCTGCTAAGTAGGAGTACTCACACGCTGTTCCACCAGATATTTTAAAGCTTGTTGGTCTATACGGATTCTGAATCTTTGCCCCAATAGATAGGCACGCCATTTCTTCACAACTAGTACTGGTGCAAAAACTCCTTCTCATAGGTTTAGAGATGGAGGTTTTTTCCCTGTAACCCTTGGCTAAGATAAGCTAAGGGACGTCCTTCCTGCATAAGCACAGTACCAATGCCTTCATCAGAGGCATCACATTCAATGATAAAGGTTTTAGAGAAATCAAGGAGTCGTGAGATAGAAGGTGTGGATAGGGTCAGTTTGAGGTAGTCAAAAGTTAAAGTGGCAGTGTGGGTCCAACGAAAAGAATCTTTGCGCAAGAGTTTTGTCAAGGGCTCGACAATGGTGCCATAGTCCTTGATGAACTTCTGATAGTATCATATGAGGCCTAAGAAACCATGTAGAGCACATACTGATTTGGGTAGAGGCCATTGAAGTATGTAAGAAATATTTTTAGGATCAGCCTTGACACCGTGGACCGAAATTAGGTGACCAAGGTATTCAATCTCATGACAACCAAAATGAAATTTAGATAATTTAGCATATAGTTGATGGCATTTAAGAATGTTTAGAACAACATTGAGGTGGAAGATGTGTTATGTAAGAGTTTTGTTATAAATCAAAATGTCGTAAAAAAAAAAAACAAAGACAAATTTGCGCAAATAGGGACTGAAAATGTCATTCATGAGACTATGTAAAGTAGATGGGGCATTAATGAGTCCAAATGGCATGACTAAAAATTCATAATGCCCTTGGTGAGTGTGAAAAGTCGTCTTTGGGACATCCTCGGGTGCGACCAAAATTTGGCGGTACCCAAAATGGAGATCAAGTTTAGAGAAAATCGTAGTCCCACACAATTCATCCAGTAGTTCATCAGCAAGGGGAATAGGATACTTATCTTTGATTGTCACTTTGTTGAGAACGCGATCGTCAACACACATATGCCAACTTCCATCGGTCTTGCGTACAAGTGGGATTGGAGAAGAATAAGGGCTTTGACTTGGTCGAATTATACCACTGCTCAAAATTTCAATTATCAATTTCTCAATCTTGCCCTTTTGGTAATAGGGATACCGGTAAGGCCTTGAGCTAACTGGACCCACCCTTCAAACAACTGGAGTTTATGGTCTTGGCTTCGATGTAGAGGCAAGTCGGTGCATTCCCGAAAGACGTCAGCATAAGTAAAAAGCAACAGTTTGAGGGCAAAAGGCACCTCAAGAGTGGATGTGGAAGAATCTGCCTACAAGAGGTGAACCAATAATCCTTTTGTGTGAGGACCAGAATAGGAGCAGAAGTCATGCAATTCCATCAGTGTAGGCACAGAAGGGCTTAATCCTTACAAAATAATTGGTTTATTGCGCCAAGTAAAGCCAATAGTAAGCTTAGCAAAATCCCACATGATTGGTCCAAGGGTGCATAAACAATTAACACCGAGAACCAAATCAAATCCTCCCAATGGAAGCAAGTAGTGAGTAGTGGAGAATTTGTGATTGTAGATAGAGAAAGGGATTGATACACAGTAGCCTAAGCAAGGAAGGCGATCGCAGTTGGCCACCATCACCAACAAGTGAGGTCCATCCGTTATAGGCAGGTTTGCACGATCAGCTACCTTGGGATCTATCAAACAGTGGGTGGTGTCTGTGTCAATAAGCATCATGACCTGCTATGAGCCCACCTGGCCAAGTAATCGCATAGTGCAAGGTGCTAGTGTACCAGAAATTACGTGTAAGGATATCTCAACTATGCCACTTGGTGATGATGGAATAGGGCTATAATTATCCTCCATGATAACAGCAAGTGGTTCTGAATTTCCAGGTGAGTCATCATCTTCCAATCCCTCCAGCAAAAAACACTCTAAATGTCTTGTAGCGATGCCCAGAGGACCATTTATCTTCACAATAATAACATAGGCCTCATTCGCATCGGTCCCGTATTTGAGCTGAAGAAATGCGATGAATGGGTAAATTGGTTCTTGGTGTAAATGGTAGAAGGCATCGGTTAGAGAGTGGTGGAGGTGCAAGCAATGGGGAAGGTGTACAAGGAGTCATGGATCAGTAAGAGGGTAGGCTAAAGAAGCTAGTCTATTGTTGGGCTGGATTTGGGGTAGATGTAGTGAAATCGGGTCGAATATATGTGGCATGCTTGCAAAATTCCTCTTCATAAATTCTAGCTAGGCCGAAGGCAGTGGATAAATCAGATGGCTTAAACATAGTGATCATGGTGCGGATGTCATCTTTGAGCCCACTTATGAAGGTGCTAGCCCTAAAATCTTCAATAAGGTTGGTGATGCGATTTGAAAGTAATTCAAAGTGGGACTGATATTCTTCAACTGTGGAGGTCTGCCAAAGTTTGGTAAACTCAACAACTATATCATCAAACAGAGTAGGAGCAAATCGCAGTTGAAGGGCATCGACAAATGCATCTTAAGTCAGGACCGGATGTGTTTCCTCCAACCATTGAAACCAAGTAAGTTCCTTTTCTTCCATGTGAAATGAGGCCAATTTGAGTTTTTGTGGGTTCAGTGTATTATAAAAGGCAAAGAATTCTTTGCAACGGAAAATCCAACCAGTGGGGTTAGAGCCGTCAAACTTTGGGAAATATAACTGGATAGCACTACCTTGAATTCCAGTTGGTGTTTCAAAGAGTGGGTGGGTTACTACCTTCATGGTCATTGGGCTTTTTGAGGTTGGGTGGGTGGGTCAAGGATTGAGTTAAGGTATTGTAACTGGTGGCTAAACTCGCGACTTGTTGAATAATTTCTTCCAACAATTGTTGTAGTTTGTTTTGGGCTTGGGATAACTGGGTCTGGTTCTCACTAATGGAAGCATTCTCGGCTCGTAATTGAGAAAGTGCCTCCAAAAGTTGAGACAGACGAGTTTCATCAGCCATGGAGTCGTCCTGTGCTCTGATACCACTGTTAGATATCCAACAAATAAAATAAGGCTCTTTGAGGGGCCAACCTCCAATATACTTGTAATTGACTCAAGGAAAGTGATATCTTCATTAATCAATCAGAATTACAATATATAGACCTTGGACTTAACTACTTGTAACAACCAGGAGAAGATAATGGTCTAGTGACCCATGAACTACTTAACTGCTTGTAACAACCTGGAGAAGATAATGGCCCATGACACAATAACAATAATGGTCGGCTGGGATTGGGGCACGTGATTTGTCACATGACATATACTCCTATATGTGTGGATATATATGCAGATATGTATTGGTTCTCTCTCTCTCTATCTCTCTCTCTCTCTCTGTGTTAAGTACATTTTAATTGCAATTAGCAAAAGTTCTGATGGGAAAATACATTCGAAATTACAAATACTAAATGTATTAAAATATTTTATACTAAACCATTAGTTGTTGTACTTAACCCAAAATATCAAAGTGGATAAATTATAAATTTCTAAATCTCGTGGGGCATTTTAGAATTTTGGACCTACATTGGAATACAATATAATTCACCCAATGAAAGAAGGTATATGGAGTGTTGGGGCTTGATATGAATAAGGGAACCTATGCATGGTACCAATGGTTGCTCCTCTTATACTCAGTATGGTATGATGAAAAAATGGAATGATGAAAAAATTAAATGATAAAAAATTGGAAAGATAAAAAGTTAGATAGATAGATAAAATATCATATTTGGTAAGGAATTATGAAAAAATAGATGAATGAGCTTTCTTTTCAACTCAAAAAAATTAATTTCTCTAAAATTGAACGAAAAGTAGATGAAAAATTAATTATTTGTGTTGAAATATATCTTATTTATCTATATATCATTTGATATATACATATATTATTTA
>CM042188.1:21212690-21225397 GCA_023539305.1 Ilex asprella | reverse complement strand
TACATATATTATTTATACATTAATTTCATATATAAATACAAAAATAAAAAATATATATTTATACTTTTTTTAAAAAAATTTAAAAAAATTTAAAAAAATTTAAAAAAATTCATCTTACCAAGCACAAAAAAAAAATGAATCATTTTCATTTTTCATCCATTCTACCAAACACAAAGGAATGAATATTTATCATTCTTAGTTTCCTTTCTTAGAGGATAGAAAGTGTATCACTCCTGCTTTCTATCCTTCATGCTTTCCATCTTTGCAATTAAACAGAGCATTAAGGTTATTAAAATCATGAGAAATCCTATGAGCGAGAGGAATGTCGTGGAGCAGATAGGGCAACAATAAGTCAAGCAATTGAATACATGGTAGTGCCTAACTGTCCTTACAAATTGCCAACCACTCAATGGCCCAAAGACATGTTCCCATGTTACTACGTAGTGTCCTACTTTCTATTCAAAGACATAGTGCTCTACCCTATCTGGCTCTTTGTGCATGATGATTGGTATCATATATTATAGTTGAAATAAATTAGGAATTCCCTTATCCCATCGTAAAATCCATGTTTAACTACAAGTTTATTCAGCTATTATTTTTAAAACCTTTGCCAAACAAAACTTTAGATTATTGACAACTGTGGCTATTGGATGATTTCGATTGTTTTGGATTCTTTCAATTCCATCTTTTTCCCTATTTTGATCGATTTTAATAATTCAATTTAATAATCCAACTTTAATCGACTATATGTGGATGATTGAAAATTGCTGAAATTAAAAATTTTGAAATCGAGATGATCTAGATCCATGTGACTTACTAACATAGCAGTAAATTGAAGTAATTTGGTGGTCCATACATTTCCAACATGTTGAAAAAACAGTGCCTCATTATAATGAGGCACTGCTTTTTTCAACCTACAGGAAATGTATGGACCACGAAATTGTTCCTCCAAGGTTGGGGAAGAACAAAGATATGATGGGACAAGTAGTTGACAATTGAACCAGTGGGAACACCATCAAACAAGAACTCTTCAACTCAAGTGGCTTTTGTTTTCTCTCCTGTTGAGGATCACATTGAATCAATGGTCATAGGCTCATAGCTTAACTGCTTAAGAAAAAAAAATACAGAAAATAACTAGTTCAGAAGCGTACTTGAAACAGGGACCTAAGTTCAGAGATCATCGTTGTATTTTAGCTTGTTAGTTGATGTGCACATGTATTACACGTGTATCATTTCAAGCTATAATTTTGGATTTATTTGTAACTCAAAATTATGTAAAAATCAAAATAATCCAAGAAAATTTAATCGGACGAAACATCCACAATCATATCTAATAAAGTTTTTTTTTTCCATTAATGAAAAATACAGGAAAACAATCATCTATTTGGTCTAATGCTTAGGTAATCTCTGTAGGTAAGAGTCTATTATTTACAAGAAATTAATGTTGAAATAGGGAGTGCACAAGGAAATTGGATTGTTCTATTGAGAAGTCTTAGAAGGAAAATCATGATACCAATACATCATAGATATGTGACAAATTATTTTTCTTGTCCATGTTCAAATCCCACATCCTGGCATAATAAGTGGGAAGCAAACGTATTCTCTAACAAACAAAATTATGGTTTTGTGCAAATTTCAATGTTCTGTCTATGAGCTGCCTTCATGAACAAGTCCACAATAACCAAAATTCCTTTACAACCTCTATCCATTATAATAGGAATAAATGGAGATAAATACAACATAAAAAATTAAAGGACTACACATGTATTCTCTAACAAACAGTATATGGGTATGGCTAATCATTATTCATTTGTCACAAGAAATGATTTAGAGTTCTAGAACAATGAGTTTTACAAACGAATATTTATGTAGATTTAGTAACAAATCCAAAAAAAAATATAATTAAAACTGAAATCAATCTACCATAGAAATAAAATGCAAACCACAAAAAAGTTGCATAAAGAACATAATTACAATTCAATTAGAAAGAAAACCAAAACTCGTCCTCATAGCCTTTGACGATGATGACGAGGACGAAAAGGACGCAACCATTAGAGAAGAAGAAACAACAGTGATCTTTTGTCGGAGCTTGTTCGAGAATATGGGATTTAGATGGAAGAATCCATTAAAATTGCTTTAAAATCTCACAAGTGCATAGGGATGTAGGTCGCTTCGAATAGGAATTTTTGGGAGTAATAATGAAAGTAGCCTGAAAGACTTCTTCCTATTACCCCTTCATTGTCGTTTTAGAAATAGAGTCACAAAACATGGAAGATGACGTGGTACCGTCCAAAGCAATTGTTGTCTAATGGAATTACATTATCTATTAATTCACCAGCAAATAAAAAAGGCATTATCTATTAATTAAGATTGCCTTAATAGGATGAAGGTTGAATAAAAACTAAAACTTAAAAATTAATTTTTGGAATTTGTAAGGACTAAGATTATGTATCAGTTGTACTTGTGATTGTTACTTTTGTTGTAGCATAAAGGAGTTAACAAATATTACTTTTTAGAATTGTTTGAGAGTAAAAATGGTAATTAAAAAAATTTCACTTATAGTGAGATTTAGAAATAGTATAGATATAGATATAGATAATATAGGTCAAACACAATCCTAATAATTATTGTATGATTAGGTTATACTTTTTGAAATTACTTTTGTTGCTTTTATTATCTTTTTAAAAGTAATGTTTGGATCTACTAATCTCATTCCTGTGCACGTGAGAATCCCAAGAACTCTCTTTAATTTAAAGGCTAGATAACATTAGTACATATATATACTCAAGTACCTTTAGATATTTAGTCGATGTGACATTGAGTTCCCATACTTAAAAATACTCTTTTAGTTAAAATATTTTAACAATAACAACAACAAAATTCAACTAAATAACAAAAGTGATACTTAACGGTATATAAATCACTTGTAGCAAATAATAAAACACCGTCGAATACGGTGGCGGTAGCCATTATTAATGTAACATGGCAGCCACCATTAATCATATTATAATCTAGAAAAACTAGACTTGTCTTTCTAAATTGTTAATTTCACCGGCAGCCTCCCTCCAAGGTTTGAATATTTTGTTTATAAATTATCGAGTATAAATAATTCATAAAATTCATATACCGCTGGTCCTTCAATTATTCTTTATTTTCAAAATTATCTTGTCTTAGAAACTTGTTCAAATTCTAGGCTTAACTATTTGGGTCTGTCTTGTTAATGGCAGGCTAAAGCATACCCTTCTCTTAAGAATCCTTGAACTCCAATTTTGTGGTTTCTTATACGTTTAAAAATTGCTAGCTCACATGCTAGACAACTTAATTAGTTGACCCAGAGAGATTCTTGCCCCTTTTTTGTGAGAAATACTCTCTCTCTCTCGCGTGTGGATTGGTCTGTGTGTCTGTCTCTCTCACACACATGAGAAATACTCTCTCTCTCTCTCTCTCTCTCTCTCTCGTGTGGATTAGTGTGTTTGTCTCTCTCACACACACAAACATGATGTATCCTCTCCTAAAAAGACACAAACATTTATCCTTTTTATTTTCTAAAAGACATTTAAATCACTACACAAGCCACCGCTCTAACATAGAGGAGCTGCTTATTCTACTTCTATAATTGACTAATATTATTCATTAAGAATAATTATATTTTAATCCCCTTGAATTATGCCTACGATCTCATATTTACCCCTTCAATTGTTATGTTTCTCTTATTGCATTTTGAACTATAGCTATTGGTTATCAAATTACTCTATCAACTATCGTATTTTTTTACATTATACCTACCGACAATTATAATTACCATGTTTTGAAATTATGCATGATCAAAGTTAGAAACCCCGTGGGCCAACGGGCCATTGGGTGTCTCAGACCACCACCTGACAACCATGTAGACTGCCAAGTCGGGAAAATCAGCCCATCACCATCTAAGGTTGTTCTTATCAACAAAAAAAAAGGGACAAAAATTACAAATTTATACCTACCCCCCATCAAAAAAAATAAAATAAGAATTAAAACTAACGTGATTAAAACTCTTAAGTCACATATTAAAGTATTCCGAATAGTTTGACCCTGAAACTTTTTTTATTAAAGTTTTATTCAATTTTCCTCCAATGATTTGGATAAAGAATTTGTCTTCTGAACAAAAGCTTTAATATGTCCCTTTCTATGATAAAATGAAATTAAATTTAAGAAAAACAACAATTCAATTATTGAAGCAACCACCATTTATAATTTTATAAATGAATAAAATACCATTATTTGGAGTTGAAAAGTATAGGGATCGACAGTCAATGGCTTAAAAAGGAAGGCCTGTTCAATCAATTATCAAAAGGAAGCTGAGCACAAGCTCAATTCCTGCGATTTCTCAACTTTCCAGATATTGACATGTTCAAAAGAACAAAACAAAAAAAGGTTTTGACAACAGTTGCAATGCTATTGTCACACGCGTCACCTGCTTAGTCCATACAGCTCTGTGAGAAAGGGGTGCTGAAAAAAAACAGAGAAATACTAAACGTGAGGAGATCCTCTGCGCTAGTGCAGGGTACTGTGCCTATAAAAGATGTTTTACACGTAATACGATATTATTTAATGTGCAATGTTATCGTTTAAGGGATCAACATCTCTTTGAAAAGCAACGGAGCTATGCTCAATATCAAAATTTGAACTAAATTGCAATTCAAATGACCTGACAAAAATCAAATAATCATCAGTTATTATTGAGCCTCTTTATAATCGATCAAAAATTGAGTTGTGCTATCTCTTTAATTTCTATTTAAATTGTGTATGATTATTGATGATATACAAAATAGTTTCGTGCAAGATCAATAGTCGAGTGTGCAATAAGGTGTAATTAATGGACAATTAATAAAGTAATCAATGACACTAATGTAAATATTGAGTCAACTACAGATATATGGTGGTTTGGTCCGGGTGACTTACTCCACTTTAAAAAATGACAATGGCGGCCGAAGAATTTTTATTGATCAAGCAAGGTGAACAAGAGAGAGAGAGCAATGTCTAACTCCGAGAGAGATACAATAGCTATGAGAGAAAAAGTGTGTGTAGTGAGATGTCCTTCTCAATGCAGAGAGCTTATAATTTATAGGCATTGTGAGGTGGTGACGTGAGGGTAAAGACACTAGCTTTTCGGGGAGGGTAGCTACAAAAGGTAAGTACAATTTAAATAGCATTGATCTTAGAGAATGGGTATCACGATGATCTCTCCCCTACGTATTTTTATCTTCCTAGGCTCCTTGGGTCTTAGACTAGATCGGATTGATGAACTGGGTTTGGCCTGCCTTTCTTGCAGTTCTAGGCTTGCTTGATTTATGAGGTCTGGCCCAATTAGATCTAGGCTCGTTATTTTTCCATTCCCCAATTTCTTGACGTGTTAAAGATTTTGAGGGTGTGAGTGAGCTTTCGTTTCTTGTTCTTCATGGTATAGCTTACTCGACTTCTGCCCACTTAGTAAAGTAATCAACAGCTATCACAACGAACTTGCACTGACACCCAACTGACGGGTAGGGGATCTAGGTTGTCAATCCCCCACATGGAGAAGGGTCATGGCTCTGAATGGTGGCTGTCTGGGTACAGTCGCGAAGGGTTGGCTCTTATCGCACTTCCTGACGAAATCTCAGGTGTCTCTGATCAAGTTAGGCTAGTGGTAACCTTATCTCACTGCTTTTGTGGGCTAGTGCACGCCTTCTCGAGTAATTGTCACATATCCCCTCATGGATTTCCCTCATGGCGTAATTGGCTTCCTCGGGGGTAAGACAACGGATGAGTGGTAGTGAGTAACTCATTTTGTAGAGTATGTCGCGTAAGATGACATACCTGGATGCTCTCATCCTCAAATTTTTTGCTTCTACAAGGTTATCCAGGAGAACACCCTCCTCTAGGTAGGCTCGGATGGGTGTCACCCAGTTGGGTTCCGAGGATGTACAATTAACATCGTCCTCCTCTGTCTTGAGGGTGTTTGGCTCGAACTGGTGGCCAATTAGTGTCGGGCCCATGAATATGTTGGCAAACACGAATTTGGCGAGGACGTCTGCCATGGCATTCTCCTCTCGAGTCACATGGTAGATTTGGAAGCAGGTAAACCTTTTTAACAAAGCCTAGACCAATGATAGGTATTCTTGCATTTTCTCCTCTTTTGCTTCAAAATCTCCCTTTACCTAGTTTACTATTAGATGTAAGTCATTGTAGGTTGTTAGGTAGAGGGCCTTCATCTCCAATGCTAGCTTCAACCCTGATATGAGGGTCTCATATTCAGCATGGTTGTTTGATAGAGCAAAGTGGAGGGAAATGGCGTACTTCAGTGAAGTGTCATGGGGGCTGATCAACACTAGTCCCGCGCCGTCGCCCTTGCTAGTAGAGGAATCATCCACGTAGAGTCTCCAACTTGGTATAGTATGCAGTAGCGAGTGTGCAGAGGGTTCAAGTGGAGTAGGCACAAGGGAGTCGATCACCTCTAGTCTCAGAGTATGGTCTCCCGGGGCATGTGGAGTTGTCTTCAAGGTGTCGATTCCTCTTAGGGTAGTGCCTGGTCTTGCTTCATGGTAGGTAGAGGCAGTATGTATTGAGCAAGTAGGCGTAAGGGCATGTGAGACTTCTTCTTAGGACTCCTGTTGTGGGGTAGAATCCTGGGATTCTTGTACCGACATAAAATCCTGAGACTCATGTGGCAATGTAGATTTGACCACAAAGTTCGAAGTGTTTGTGCTTTTATGGGCGCCTCGGTTGATATTGTATATCAAACTCACTTAATTCGACTACCCACTTCAGTAATCGGCCAGACACAACAGGCTTTCGCAGAATTCTCTTGAGTGGTTGGTCTATAACCACTACGATGGCATGGCTCTGAAAGTAGTGGTGTAGACGTCTCACGGTGGTGAAAAGTGCAAGAGCAAATTTTTTAAGCTCCGAGTACCTTATCTCTGCCCCTCGAAATACCCTACTTACATAGTACACAGGCTTCTAAATATTTCTATCCTTCCAGATAAGGACAGAGATCATGAGAAAGGGTGAAAAGGAGAGGTAGAGATACAAGGTCTCTCTTGGTACAGAATGGGAGAGAAAAGGTAGTGTGATGAGGTAGACCTTAAGCTTCTGGAAGCCCTCATTTACATCTAATCCCCACTAGAAAGACATGCAAAGGATTTTAAAGAAAGGCAGACACTTATCTTTTGATTTAGAGACAAATCGGTTGAGGGCCGTTATGCTCCCGTTAAGGCGTTGGACCTCTTTTACTGAGGCTGGGGACTTCATCTCCAAGATGGCTCTGATCTTGTCTAGGTTGACTTCTATGCCCCTTTTGTTGTCCATGAAGCCTAAGAACTTTCCTAAACCGATACCAAAGGCTTACTTTTCAAGATTCAGCTTCATCCTATAGGCTCTCAATACATCAAAGATTTTCTGGAGGTGTGCCACATAGTTTGCCGCAGCCATACTCTTCACCAACATATCGTCTACGTAGACCTCCATAGTCTTCCAATTTTGATTCTCGAACATCTTGTTCACAAGGCGTTGATATGTGGCTCCAACATTCTTGAGTCCAAAAGGCATCACCCTGTAGCAGTAGGTGCCCTTCAGGGTGATGACTAAAATTTTCTCCTAATCTGGAGGGAACATGCTGATCTGGTTGTACCTGGAGTAGGCATCCAGAAAACTCAGGAGCTCGTGCCCTATGGTGGCATCAATAAGGAGATCGATGTGTGGGAGAGGGTAGTTGTCTTTGGAACAGACTTTGTTGAGCTTTGTGAAGTCTACACAGAGGCACCACTTTCCATTGGTTGTTGTATCTATCACTATGTTGGGCAGCCAATCTAGGTAGGCTACCTCTCTTACTGACCTATTTTTCAGTAGCTTCTCTACTTCCTTTTCCATGGCTTGACCTCTCTCCGTACGTTCATTCCTTAACTTCTGACAGACGGGCTTGTACCTGGGATAGATTTTGAGTCTGTGGGAGGCCACTTCGGGGTCGATGCCCTCCAGATCTTCTTAGGATCAAGCGACGACATCCTTGTTTCGTCTGAGGAAGTTTATCAAGTCGAATGTGTGCTCCTAGGAAAGTAAGGAGTCTATATAGACTCTTCTCTCTAGAAAGCTCTCGTCTACCACTACTGGCCGATGTTCTTCTGCTAGTTCCCCTCTTTCCAAGGAGTTGTCGTCCGTGAGGTCAAGTTCTTCAACTTGGAGAGTCTCGTGTGGCTTTCTAGCACACATAGAAGCCACATAGCACTCTTGGGTGGAGACCTAGTCTCCTCTGATCTCTCCAATCCCACTGGTGGTTGGAAAATGGAGGAGAAGGTGATAAGTGGATGGCACCACCCTGAAGGTGTTTAGGGTAGGACGTCCCAAAATAATATTATAGGCAGATGGGCAATCAAGTATAATAAAAATTATCATGATGATGGAACTTCTCGGTGTTGTTCATGCTGTGACTGACAGGGTGATGGAACTCAAGGGATAAACCCTTTCCCCCGAAAAACTAACAAGAGAAGTCCTAAAGGGTTACAATCTCTCGTTGCCCCAGATAAAGGTTGTCAAAGGCTAGTATAAACAGAATATCAATTGAGTTGTCGTTATCGACTAGGATCCTCTTAACCAGGTAGTTGGCTACCATCAGGATTAAGACTAGAGGATCATCATGAAGGACTTGTATCCCCTCGAGGTCCCTGTTTGAGAAGGTGATCATCTCTTCCTTCCTGTGTCGGGCTATCTTCGTGGGATAAGAGTCATGTGAATCATCCTTTCTGGCATTTTGGGTATGCCCTTTTCTAGCAGAATTGGAGTTACCTCCTCCTTCTTACCTTTCAGAGATAGTTTGGATCTCTCTGAGGGGTTACTGTTGCCCTCTCAATCCTCCTGGTTTCGACCAGATGGGGGAGCTGGTCCTCGGCTAGCAACATACTACCTCAGTTGAACATGCTGAATAAGCCTTAATTTGCTTCTTTAATTGAAAACAGTCGTCAGTGTCGTGCACGTGGTCACCATGGAAGGGACAGTATCTGTTGGGATTTCAGCGGTTTGAGTCGAACTTCATTTTTTCGGGCCAGCGAAGTATGGGGTCATCATGTATCTGGAATAAGATGTGCTACACCGAGGCCTTGGGTGGCATGAAAGGCTACCGTTCTCTCGAGGGTATGAAATTGAGACAATCCTTGACAGAGACTCTCTCGATTTTCTTTCTCTTGTTCTCTGTATTCTCTAGCGTGAAAAGCGATCAATGACACCTTAATGTCTTGCTCCTTGATCTGGAGAGCCTCCTCGTTGAAACGAGTGAGCTAGCTTCTAAGGCTTTCATCTTGGTCTTGCTTGATGGTGAATAGGTGAGTAACAGGCTTTTGGTGTTGGCATTCCCCAATAAAGTGGGAGACAAAAGACTTACTCAATTCCACGAAGAAGTGGATAGAGGAGGGTTTGATCTTCGTGAACCATTGTCAAGTAGACCCTTTTTAAGGTGGTGGGGAAGGCTCTACACATGATCTCATCAGACACGTTAGGGAGTTAAATGAGAAACTTATAGGTGTCAAGATGATTTAGAGGGTCTTTGGTACCGTAGAAGATCTCGATGGCAGGCATCTTGAACTTCAAGAGTAAAGGCTAATTGACAATATCTACATCGAATGGGTATCAGTGCGCCTTACAAAGTAATCCACCATCTCGAGCGCTTGTACTTTGATAGTGTTGAGGGCATCACTGAGTTAGTTTTGCACCTCTCCAATCTTCTTATCCCATTGTTTGGGAACATTCTCCGTCGGGTTGTTGTAATGGATTTAATGATCATCATACTAACTTTCTCCTTCGTCCTCCCATGCAGGTACATGAGAATGGGAAACATGTGAGCTTCCAATGCGATGAGGAGGGACTTCTAGGCAAGAGGCGTTCTAGCCCGAGGCTCCACAGTGGGGGGCGGTTTGGCGCCAAGAGTGAAGAGGTTGTGGTGCTCATCTCGTCAAAGGGAGTGGTGCTCCTCCTATAGGTTGAGGGGCGACACATCCCTAGGCGAGCATGAATGGAATGATTTGTTGGATCTGGTTTACCGACAACTTCATGGTCTGTAAAAGTTGTTGCTCGACTACGGGAGTCACCGTAGCGGTTGGTTCTGAAGGTGCGAGGGGAGTTTGAGCCTCCTCCCGGGGAGCTGGGCTGTTATCTCCTGGTGTTGACTCATCGACTAGATCGTGATTGTCATAGAATAGCAGGGAAGTAGAAAACTTAGTCGTTTCCTACAGACTGCGCTTAACTAATGATACACAAAATAGTCTCGTGCAAGACCAACAGTTGAGTGTGTGATAAGGTATAATTAATGGACAATTAATAAAGCAATCAATGTCAGTAATTTAAATATTGAGTCAACACACAAATATATTGTGAGATCCCGATATCCCACATCGGCTAGGGAGGGGAAAGTTGTTGGACTTATGAGTAAGCCACTCACCTTACATGACATAAGGTCTTTTCCTAAGGGAACTAGGAGGAACAAAACCGTGAGGGTCAGTGGACCCAAAGTGAACAATATTATGTCATGTGGAGGATAGGGTATTACAAATTGGTATCAGAGCCAACTCTCGCCTAGATCGAGTGTGGGGTCCTGTCGTGCTCGCGTGTAGTGGGTGGGCAGGTAGCTGGCAAGCTACTACACGGGGACGTGTAGCCCTGAGGGGGTGGTTTGTGAGATTCTGGTATCTCACATGGGTTAGGGAGGAGAAAGTGACTGGACTTATGAGTAAGCCCATTGTCTTACATGACATAAGACATTTTCTCAGGGGAACTGGGACGAATAAAACTTGTGAGGATCAATGAGCCCAAAGCGAACAATATTATGTCATGTGAAGGGTGGGGTGTTACATATATAGTGGTTCGGTCCGAGTGACATACTCCGCTCTAGAAAACGGCAACGGTGGCCGGGTTTTATTGATCAAGCAAGGTGAACAAGAGAGAGAGCAATTGTTAACTCTAGGAGAGATACAATAGCTAGGAGAGAGAAAATGTGTGTAGGGAGGTTTAGAGGCAAAGTTCAATGTGTAATGACATGCCCCTCTCGATAGAAAGAACTTACAATTTATAGGCACGGTGAGGCGGTGATGTAAGGGTAAAAACACTAACTTTTCAAGGAGGATAGCTATAAAAGGTAAGTACAATTAAGATAATATTGATCTTAGAGAGTGGGTATCTCGATGATCTCTCTCTCACGTGCTCTTATCTTCCTAGGCTCCTTGGATCTTGTACTGGGTCGGATTAATAAACGGAACTTGGCCTGTCTTTCTAACGAATCTGGGGTTGCTTGATTTACTAGATCTAACCCAATTAGAGTGGGCTCATCCATTATGTCATTTAGGACTTGTATTATATGTATATTGTCTTTAACTAAGTCTACATCGTGATTAGTAGGATTTAAATCAATCTATTTATTACAAGGGTCATAGGGGTCTATCTATTTATTACACGAATTATTTAAAATTAAACTCAAACCATTTGATGATAAAAAAAAAAAAGTCAAACCATGTGATTTTGAATTTATAAGTCGTGGCAGGAATTTCCATACTAATCCACCCCCCCCCCCTTTTTTCGGGGTCCACCGGAATTGGGAATTGCTAAATTTATTGCATGGATCAAACTGCTTTAAAATCTAATAAGAACTAACCTTTCCCACTCTATACATGGGTTGTATTTCAGGAAAACAAATATTAAAGTCTTAATTGGATATGAGGCTGTGCTTAAGTTTGAATAATCGCCGCAAGTTGGTGCGGACTGAGGTCAAACATGCACGAGGCCATGATCACGCGGATGAGTTCAAATAACTCACGCTAAAGAGACTTTTTGAGATTTTTTTTTTTTTTTTGCCGTGCTTTTTTTGAGAGACTAGTAATGCAACACATGTGTTACATGTGAAATTTTTTTAAAAAATATTTGATAAAATGCATAAATATTTAATTACACAGTTAAATTAGATACAATCTCATATTTATCATACTTAAATTTTTTGTATTGTGGTTGAAGAGAAAAAATGCATATATTAATTTTTTGGCACTAGTTATAATATTGTATCAATAAAGTTGTCAATTTGCATTAATATTGGAGTTTTGGAAAAAAAATAATGTTTTTAAATTTCCTGTTAAGAGTAACATAACTATCCAAAAGTTTTACAAATATAGAGATTTATATGATATGTTAGATGTTAATTTGTTATTTAAATATAGATGGATATAATGATTAAATATATAATAGAAATGAGTGATGTAATATTTTTAGGGAGAGAATATATAAATAATTAAACATGTGATAGAAATGAATGATGAGATTTGATGTTTGAATATAATAAAAGGATGATGGGCGAGGTAAGTGATTAGTGATGATTTTAAGGAGAAAAATATGACTGATATAAAATTCAAACACACTTCTATTTTATTATATAGATAAAGAGAGAAACAGATTAAGAATCTGTTTGTTAACTCAAATTCATACACTTATTAATTAAATCTATTTGATAACAAAACCCTATCACTATATATATGAAGCTCAATCTCAAGGACTCCTCATTATCTTTTGTGTTTCGTGATTTTGAAGTATTCCATTCCAATTGAACTTTTATGTTTTTTTAGCATTCAAGTAGGCGTGGTTTGCTGGAAATTAAAGTTTTCATCTTTTAATATGATTCTACGATATATAGTTCTACGTTTATATATATATATATATATATA
>CM042188.1:21185743-21212290 GCA_023539305.1 Ilex asprella | reverse complement strand
TATATATATATATATATATATTAGTTGGTGTACACGCATGTTGTACGTGAACTATTTTGAGTGAAATATCATAAAATAAAGTCGTGGACTACTTTCTCTAAAATTCATATTATTAGTAAATTATTTCCTTTCAAATTCATATTTTTAATAAATTACTTTTCCTCAAATTCATGTTTTAGATGAATATTGATGATCAATCAATCGATAATCACTTTTCATAAGCAAATTCCAAACAAAAGCAAAAAATAAAAAATAATATAAAATACTTACTAAATATGACCGTTGGTTATTTCATGAGTAAATTTGGAAAAGATTTTTTTGCCTAGAAATAAACATTATCACTAAGGAACGCGAAAAAAAAAAGATAAAAAAGAGAATTTTTGCATTCTTGCTTTATATGAGATATGATGGTATTAAGATATTGTACGATCATCATCAGGTGACCTTTTTGCTTAAACTGATAAATTAAATCAATTTACACTGACTAGATTGAATGTTCGAATTCGATACTCAATTTTTAATGAATTCGAGTATTGATTGTAAAAACAAAATTTGTTGGATACCCGAATCATATTAGGATTGCTAATTTTTCATTGAATTTGTATGCAAATTAGAAAAAATTGAATCCATTCATAGGCGTACTTCTAAATGTATAAACTTTATCAACATACCTAAGTCTTTGCGCCTCTAATTAACTATGTATTTTGATTTTAATTAACTACTTCAACAACATATAGCTCAATTCCCGACAAATACAATTTTAGAATGTATTAATTTTGCAACAAACCAAATAACAATTAGAATTAGCATCAATAATTCAAAATTTGAATTAAACCTAATAAAAGAACCCAATTGATTTAATTTATCAGTTCAATTTTACAACAAATCAAACTACATTTTAAAATCAAATTAGAAATTTAATTCTAGCTAATTTGAAACAATTAAACCATTATAATCAATGCTCAAATGTAAACAACAAAGAGATTGAAGAGGTAGTTTCTCGTACCTCAATATATGACAAAAAAAACCATTTGAGTTTTGGATTCTTCTTAGAAAGGAAAAGCTCTAATGCTACATTGTTCAGCAATTCTTTGTGTGCTCCCATTTTAGCTAACAAAGGAGAATTTATAAACTTTTATTTGTTTAAACTTGCAACTTTCTATCACGTTTTATTCATAATGATGAGTTAACATACGAATATTCAAAAATACAAAAAATCAAATGAAATTGGAAACAAGAAGCAAGAAGCAAGAAAGCATTGAAATAGAGAAAAAAATTCACTTTTGAATATAATTTCAGTGCTAGGCAGCAATTCATACCAAACTTTGCTTTATTTCCTGTAAAAAATCAAATAATGTTAATAAAACTAAAAAAACACATTAATTAGAGCTTAAAAAATATCATTTTTCCCTACGGCAAAGAAAATTACTTTAAAATTTATTACGCTACGCTTTTATTTCTTCTTCGATGCAGCCTTAGACCAAACCATTTTCGCTATAAATATTTTTTTATATTGTAAGATTCAAAATTTTAAAAAAAAAAGTAGTTAACTTACCAAAAAGAAGTGAACCAATTGCTGGCATACCATTTGGTGCCGCATCCAAGACAATTTCTGACAGACCAAAAGAAAAAAATTAGTGCATGTCTTACACTACGGAATCTATTATTAGCACATTAAGTTTATTGTTTGAAGCATATAACAATAATAGAATGAAAACTCTTACTTTGGTCACAGATAACATAAGGATGAATGCAACAGCAAAATGGAACTTAACATTTTGGATCATAAATATAATGAGAATGAATTCACAAGAGCCAAATTTATAAAACAAAAATTTGGAAGAAGGCCATGTTATGAGTTATAGTATGGTATTACTTGAAAGGTGTTTCAAACATTGTATTCGCCGATTCGATATTTGAAAGAAGCTGAGAGAAGGGCAAATTGTCACATGTAGCATCCAAACTTCATATTAGAAAACTTGTTGAAGCAAAAGTGAAGTCATGGTCAATTCCTAACAGTGGAAATAGTACATCTAAAAATATCTACGACAAAATCTATAGTGTCTTTGTCTCCATGTGTATAATCGTGATAGAAGATCCACATCGGGTTCTCCTGCCTGAGACAACATTATTTATACTAAAAATATTTAAATGTGTACGTTCCCTAGCCTAATTACACTATATGTCCCCTTGATTGCCCCTAGAATCTAATTTTGGTAAAAACCTAGTGGTTTTTTCTGCTCTAGCAACTCAGTTTAATAAGCTTAATTTCACCCAATTTAACATATATTTAATATATTAAACATTAATTAAGCTTAATTATCAGAATTAAAATACTAGGTTTACAATTCATCCTCTAAAAGAAAGTTTTGTCCTCGAAAATTGTCTTGGATATCGCAATGATCACCAATAGATAAAACTTTTACTTTTTCATGTTATTGAATTGAAGTTTATATCCTAAGGTTATATATGTATATGTACATATATGTGTAGCTCAAATGAGTACTAATGGGTTATCATTAGACATGGGGGTTGGGGTTTGACCTTTCACAAGCTATAAAGCTACCAAGACATTCTTACACTAACTATTGTTATCCATATACCAGAAATGCAAGTTAGCTCTAGCACTTAAAGGAAATCAATATTATAGTTTGTGCAACTAAAGAATAATTTCGTATCCATAACAAGGTGTACACCACCATACATACCATACCCACCAACATAACATTCACTCACACCTCTCAAAAACAAGTTAAAGAAAATTATAGTATTAAAAAACAAAGACAAAAACAATTCCAACCATAACAAAAGAAACTATTGAAACCAATCACAAGAACATTTAGGGAGCTGAGGGAGGGGTGGATGAGGGGGGTCCTTCACCAAACTTAAGCATCAGATAGCCATAAGTCCATCGAATCAAAGGTGCCAATTTCTTAGCGACTCTTGGATCAGCCAGAGGTCTCGCATCATCACTATCTTATCCAAGGGATCATAATCTCCAATGTCAACTGGGATGTTATCATCAAACCCTAGGAACTCCATTCCTCTTGGTTGTTGCATGCTAGAACATGCTCTCATCTCCATATTTACGCTTGCCTGCATACCTGCATGTAGGTTCACTCTTCCTCAACCTTCCCTCTTATACCCCTATTTTCTTGAGGAATGACCATCGCCATGGTCCCAATCACCATAGTCTTCAAAGTAGTGCTCCCAAAATATCCTTCACTCATCGCCATTGTTTTATATATATGGTCCACATCAAACTTTTCAAAACCCCTAGCAAGGAACATGACATAGGGAAGGTTGTTATCATCTATGTGAAGCATGTACTTTTGAAAGATACAATCCAGATTAAGCTTCGTACCAATCATTGTAGCATGTCATTATAATCTGAAAAGCTAAGACCTTATCGAAATGACCCCCTTTTTTTCTCCAAATTTGTCGTAAACAGTTGGATGAGCACCCTAACAAGTTTCACCATTTGGCTCAACTTGGTAGATTCTATTCCATTAAAATTCTCTCCAAAAACCAACCGAAGAGCCTACTTAAGGTTAGGGATCATGCCCACAATAGTACCATCATGCCACGAGAAAATCTCTTCCCCTCATTTATAGTCCCCAACAACTGAGACATATTTTCTAGGGTTTAACTCTATCTCTTTCCCCTTTATAAAGAGGTAACCATATTTTCATCATATGATTTTATGTTAGCATAAAATTGTTGGACTAAAGTGGGTTAGTGGGTTCATCGATGAGCAGGGCTTGGTCCCAACCTGGGGAAGTGCATTAAGGATCTTTCCATTGTGATTACATACGTGGAACTACACGCACAACCTAGAGGTGGGATAAATAGGTTTTTTACACTTCCCGCTTGAACAATCAACAGTTTTAAACCTATTTACCTAAATTACCAAATTGATTAATTAATTGGTCAATTAAATATGTTGAACTTCTTTTCCATTTCAAGCACTACCCAACATGGATGAATGGATGCAAAGTATGTATGTCAACACTCAACCAATAGTCTAATCAAATCCACCTTATCCCTCCAACAAGCCAAGCACCAATTCAACCACATCATTAATATGAATGACATTGAAATTAATGAATCATTCCATCAAATACATTGTGTATGTGTGTGTGTGTGGTATTGCATATGTGTATGAAAAATTAAAGTGATAAAGAGATCATCCACAATACAATCAATTTAATGTGAAAACCTTCTTGGAAAAAATATGGAACTGATCCCAATCTACCTACCTTAATCCACAATTCTGAAAGCCAATTACAATGATATAAGTCTTATACCTCAATCAATACAGTCATGGTTACATAATTTCTTCCTTGAATTTTCTTTTGTGTGTGAGGTTGAATTTGAAGGATTAAGTAGGTTTTGACCTTTTAATCTATTCTTGTCTCTTTATTAGTGTAAAAGGGAGTTTTTAGGCTTATAACAGAAATACCATAAGTTAGAGTGGATTTTCCTATTTATAGGTCTGGAATTGTAGGATTCTTGGCGATCAAGAAAACCTAAATTCATGTAGAACCACTTTAGCCGTCAGAGAGTGGTTAGAGGGCGGTTGTCACTAGAATAAGAAAAAGATTCAATCTAGTCGAATAGAGCTGTAAGACCCCATATATTTATTTAAATTAAATAATATAATATAAACCATAAAGTTATAATAGTTAAAATAATACTAAGAAGTTTAATTCGAGGAAGGAAAAGAACCGTGTAACTGGGGGATTGAGCAATTTAGGGTCTTTGTGAAAACTAAGAATTTGGAACTAACTAGCCCTAGGAATGGTGAGTTTCTAAGGATTTTTGGATGGAAATAACATCAAAATGGGTTTGGAGCATCGAGAAACCCTAGGTAAATGATAAGGGTCAATTAGAGGAAGAAGGGAGGGGTTGGTTTTGCACAAAAAAAAAAAAAAAGGAGCCTTGGACAAAAACTTGGGCCCAACCGAACACATTTAGGAAATCGAAAAGGGACTCCTAATCCAGGTGGGATTTTAGGGTTTTCTTCACATATTCAGACCCTAAGAATACTAGGAGAGACTCGGAAATAAAATAGAGGAGGAAGAAGAGAAGATAGGGTTAAGGATTGTCGAGTGGCACATAGGAAACACTGAAAAACACATGAATCAATTCTTGCTAAATTGAGGTGTAGTTTCTTTCCTTTTTCTAACAATTGAGGCTAGATCTATCAATATTCAATTTTTTTACTATTATTTGTAGTAAATACTAAAGATATATGCGGTGTTTACTGCCATTGAAACACATGATGCACATTTTGTAAAAAAATACATGATTTCCATTTTTCATGTATCGACTCCCAAAATCCTAGATTTTGATTAATGAAGGCTTATGAATGTTTGATTTACGATCTCATACATGTTTTTGTCTATAGTCTTGATGGATTTATAAAAACCGGAAATGTCGTTGGTTGCATTACTTGATTGGATTTTAAAGGCATGATTTAATCTCCCAATTTACTAGTTTGATTAACTTGAATGCACCTGACGTGTATCACAGAGTGTGTTCATGTGTTTTTTTACCTCGAGGGGTTTCCTAGTTTTCTACTACTTGTAGCGGATGTGTTTGGTTTCTTGCGAGATTCCAGGAGTTCCCATTGTTATTTCATATGGATCTAGGTAGAGGGCTAATAGATGAGTTTGGTTCCTTGCGGGGTTCCAATGGTTCCTACTACTCCTTTGGGAGAATAGGTTAGAAATTGAATCTCAATATCGGTTCTTCATAAAGCCCTTTGGGGATAGCTATAAGTCTTAATATAATTTCCCATCATGCATAAATTATATGATATCATTGTTAACCACACGTTTTAGCGTAAAAGTTGTATACTTAATTTGGAATTGGGACTTGGCCTATCTTTATATGTTTTGAAAACCTTGTTTAGGTGAAAGATTTACTACACTAGTTGTGCTCACCTCTTAATTAATGTTTTTCAGATTTGGGTGTGGAAATTGAGACAAGCCTAGGTGAGCATGCAAAGATGGAATTTGACATGGATCAAAATGTCAATCTAGAAGTTAAAGGTAGAAGATTTTTGTTTTAGTTTTCATTCCATAATTTATTTATGTTTGAATAAGATTATGAACTCTAGTACCAAGGTAGTTTTATCAGATAATGTTGTTTAATTTGGGATTTTGGAGGTACACCTTGATGATGAATTTTACATTTTAGGTTTTAATGCGAATGGTGATAATCTTATTTTTGGGATTAGTTGATTTTTTCTTTTTTGTTAGAATGCTCTCACAAGTTGCATCTGTAAACCCCCACATGTTTATAGTAATATAATGATAAAATTGTTTAATAATTTAATATATGTAATGGCGTAGGAATGAACCATATAGGTTATAAACGAAGGAAATGTTAATATTATAAATATTAGCTAAAAACTTAGTTTTAACTTGTGAATATAAGAAATAGTTTGTAATAGAACTTATATCAACTATGTTTGAGGTACAAATGTATATTGTATAAGTTTGGGAGGGTTTTGGAAGAGTTTAGAATGGATTGAAAATGAAAAACAAAGCAAATAGAAAAAATTGGACAAACCATACCGGTATTGTGTACCGAAACCCTGAGGTCCAAAGAGTTTGTCATACCAGTACAATGCACCGGTACTACCGAAAGAAATCTGACATTTTAAAGTCACGAACAACTGTCCCTCCTTCCACTATAAATACATTAGAACGTCTCTTTTAGCCTCATTTCAGCATGTATAACCCTAGAGAGGAAGAGAGGAAGGGAAAAAGAAGAGATTCAAGGGTTGAGTCAAGTTGGGAAGACCAAACCTTCATCTTCTTCACGCAAAACTAAGGAACCAAGGTAGGGGTTTTCTTCCATCCTTGTTCGTTGAGGTTATGGTTTATATATATGTATGTTTTGTTTCTAAATCTTAGATATATGTTATGAAATCTTTTTTCCTTGAAATTTTCATCAAGATTACCAAGTTTTAACGGAATCCATAGTTGGGTAACCAGGAAACTTCTTCTTTTTGCTATAAACCCTAGTTTTCAAGAAAAATGTGTTTTTCTCTCAATTTTTCTTTTATTATTGATTTCAAACTTTAGTGCTTTATATTAAAAAATAAAATGGTATTTATCGATGATCTTATGCAATTTTTACTAAAGAATTCCATTGAAGTAATACATTTGAAATTTGGGAGTTTTTGAAATTTCTCGTAAATAGAGATAATTGGTGGGTATTTACATCTCTTGTATGGTTTGTTGTGATAGAATTGAATTACCCTCGAGAAACCATCGTAGAGTGTTAGAGGTTAGTCTATCCTAGAGGGGGTGAGATGGTTTTCTAACACTTGTAGTGGGTTGTTGTTTGTGAACGCAACCACTATTATTCACGTACGCCAAGGAGCGGGTTCCTTTGGAAACTCAAGGAGAGGGACATGTAGATCCCGAAGTGGATGTCTAGATTATTCCTTTTGTTCTAGAATAGGAGATCCTTTTGAGATAATGTCTATGTTAATATTTTCTTTTTCTTCTGCAAGTTAATTTTTATTCTTTTGGGATGTGATTGTCATATCATGGCATATATCTTTTGGATATAATTGCCACAACTTAGTCTATTCTTTTGGGATAATGATGTAGACAGTACAAGTCACTCAATCTCACATCTATGTACAAAACCAACTTCTTGATGTAAATTTTGCAGATCATAGTCTTGCACACAATAGCTCAACTAATACCTTGTGGAAAATATCGTATATATGAAAGACATCAAATAATCACATCATGAAAATCACCAAGAGAAGCAATACATCATGTTAGCAACATGCAAATATGAAAAGTTTGATAAAATATTGTCCATGGGAAAAAAAAACTATCGGTCATAAGCGGGATGTAGGCTACACAAATGAACACATCTGCACTTCTTTCAAGACCGTATTTGTGACAGGTATCACCAACCCATCACACGCACAAGTAAGCACATGCTAAGTAGGCACATGAAAGTTGTTAAGAATGGTAAGGGTGGGAATTCAAAGAAGAAAGGTGTTAAAGAAACCCAAACCAATCATGATTTGTACTATACTTGTGGAGAACATGGTCATCATAGTGGACATTGCATGAAATATAGGGATGTCTTAAATAAGAAGCTTGAGCTGCTCGCACACTAATTTAAGGCTTTAAACAACCAAGTTGTTAATTTTTCTAAACTTTTATAGAGGTCACATGAGTCCAAGCATATACATACATTATCATATAATGGAACAAAGGTTAGAGTGTAGAAGGCTTCTTCTACCTCCAAGGTCTAGGTTGATCCATACACTTCCAAGGAGAAGAGAGCAAGTACTCCACCCATTCCCTAACCTAATCAAAGTGTTAGGAAGTAACAACAAGTTTGGGTGTCTAGGGAGGACCTTGAGAAACTTATCATCTCAATCAAGTTAGAGGCCCCTAAGTACTTCTAATAAGGTCATGGCTCCTAACAAGTAGGAGAGGTGATAGTATGAACCTTGGTGATCTTTAAAGCATTTCATAGAACACCCTAGGGTCATACATTGTGTGTGTGTGTGTGTGTGTATATTGTTATTTTATAATTTTTTTTCTCTATAAAAATTCAAAAACATTTGAAATTTGAAAAATCAAAAACAAAAAAAAATCAAAAAGAGTTTTTATGTTAAGTTTGACATTTAGTGATAGGATTTATGGTAATTGCTTTACTTTTCATTTCCTTGTTTTGATGCATCTTTGTGCATTTTTTTTTTTTGTATATATTTATTTTGAAAAATACAAAAACAATAGAAAAAAAACTCAAAAAGATTTTCTTTTGTTTATTTTTTGCTTGTCCATGATCATTGTAATTCACACTTTGCATATTAATGTTTTCATCCTAAATCAAAATTGAAATGTGCATTGTGAAGAGTCATATTAGGGGGATAGAGAACTTAGTTGCATCAATCTTAGTGCATGGTTAATTAGTCAAAATCTCTTTCACCCTAGCATGCTTAGATAGTATTTACCTTTGAAACATTCAAAACCCAGTACACTCATGTCATTCACCTTCACAATTAGGAGTTTTATGAATTTAAATTATTAATGATCTTAAAGGACTCTTAAGTGTTGATGATAGGTGAACGTATAACTAAAAGTTAGTTAAACTCTAATCCCTTAAAAGTTATCGAAGGCCACACTACAACAAATTTACTTTTTAGCGACAAATTAACTCTTCGCAAAATATATAAATTTTGTTGCCAAAAATTTTCGTCATCATTTTGTCGTTTTAGGCTCGTCTGGAAAGTTTTCAGCGACAACAAAAATTTTGTTGCCAAAAATACACAATAGACGACCATAATTTTTTTTACCAAACATGTTCTTATTTTGTCGCTAATGTTTTGTTCGTCGCCAAAAAATAAATTATTTTAACCACAAAATCTTTAGCAACGATTATATTCATTGCAAAATATGAAAACTACAGTGACCGTCTCTATTTTGTGGCTAAAAATAAGTGCATTAAATATTGACAAAAAATATATTTGTCGCCCAAAAAGACAGCCAGCATTTTAGTAAGGACTTTTTTCGTCGCAAAAAATGATGAACAATGTTTTAGCGATGACTTGTTTTCATCGCCCAAAAAATGAATATGATTAAATCCCATTTGGCCCTATAAAAATTTTAAAAACACTTTTAACAACTCAAACATTTCGACCTAGTTCAATCATACATCTATGACAATAGATAATCCATAAAAAGACATTGCTCAAAATATAAAATAACATCCAACAATTTTCAATAGATCAAACAATATCCAAAACTCTTAACAATATCCAAAATTTTCAACATCCAATATCCCAACATCTAAAATCCCAACACCCAAATATCTCAAATATTTTCAAGAAAAGATGTATGAATATCCAAAAACAGCTCTTTACAATCTATCGTCAATCTGTGACAAACACAAAAAACTCATTAAAGCATTATAGATAAGTAGTAAAAGAAAAAATATACAAATTTTGAGTTTATAGGTTAATAAATTAATATTTAACTAAGTATATGATAATAGCAAAAAAAGAAAAAAACAACATAAGTCCATAGTTAAAATCGCTTACCAAGAAATATTAGTTGAATTGCTCGGCTCCCCAATGCCCTCACCACGCTGAACTGCTAACCACATCTCTGTCATTTGTTGCGTCATCATTTCTTGCCACTTCTCCATTTGCTGGAGTTTTTCCTTGGTTTCATCCAACTTTCTATTCATACTCATCACCTCCTCTTCATTTGCAATAGTCTTAGACGTCTATTTTGAAAAAGGTTTTAGTCCAACCTCATAACCTCTCTTATAGCCAAATTTGCATCTAAGTACGGTGTATGCAATATCCTCCTCAGACATACGTGATTCACCATCTTGTGTGGACTTGTCTCTTAATTCCTTCATCTGGTTCTAAAATTATAAAAAAATAACTAATAACTTGTTCACAAAACAAAACTTATCAACCTTATAAATCTCAAATACAGTAACATCAAGAAAATTTTTATACTTACGTATCGAGACTCAGCTTCTTGTGATATCCATTTGTTTGACTTCTTGCTAAAGTGAGATTCACGAAAGAAATCTACAAAATGAAGTGACTCCTGGGTCTCGAGATCTTTCTTTTTTAAAAAACGGTATAGTTACAATACTTTAAATAAGATAACATACAAAAAATGTATAAGTTAAAATACTTAACCATAACATGCATTGCAAATGGAAAAGATTTGGAACTTATAGCATGATTGTAGGGTAGCTTGGCACGATTTGTAGAATTTATGTTAGATCGTTTTTGCATAAAAAAATTAGAATAAGTTAGTGTATGAACAATATCCGATTGTAAATAAAAGCCAACAACATTAGTGATAAAATGTCAAGTTTTTACCTGAAATTCTAGATCCTTGAATACGTGCTCGATTATGTAATTTCAATCATCCTTACTAACTTGTTTGTAGGGTTCAGTTTTTGGGTCCAGGCCAGTCTTCACCAATTGTTTGTAGTGACTGTGCATCTTAGAACGATGGTCACTATGCAAACGAGCAAACTTAGCTTCAATGTTTTCTCGAACACGTTCTGACTTATCATATCCGAAAGTGTCAAACCTTGTCTATACAAAAAAATAGTACATCATTTTTAACAAAAACTGTGATATTAATAACGAATAAAATAAAATAAGTATAATTACCTAGAGGCGTGCAATGATAGAGGCACGCATGTCATCGAACTAATCATTCTATTGGATCGCAGTAATTGGGACAAAAGCCCTAGCCAAGGCTCCCATCTCATTAATGCAATGTGATGCATTTTTTTCGACCGAGACATTCATACCATTAGGGATCTCAACACGCAGCTTCTCATTTGCCTCCACCATCTTCTTTGCAGCCTTTCCTCGTGTAGGACCTCTCCCTCTTCCTTGAGATTGACCCTGACATTACCAAAATATAATAGATGAATAGAGAAAAATATTTTGAAAGTGTCTAATGCAAATGAAATCATACCTATATTGCTAGCTACAGTATGTGGGCTACAGGTGATCGATGTTGGTGATGGGGATTGCACCTCCTCACGTGTAGTTGCAGGTATAGATAAGACTTTGGGTCGACGACCTGGACCATTGATGTTTCCTAAAGCATAATGATATATGAGTCATTATGCAAATAATCAATTAGAAATACAACAACTATAACAAAACAAAACAGCATACCATTACGAAGAAAATTGGGTAAAATATCTTGATATTGCAGGATCAAAATCTGACTCAGAATGACTTTCCATATCTCCTTCAAAATCACTATACTCTAGTAGTGTCTCACCATCATCATCATCATCAACATCTTTATCTTGTATGTTTTCAGACGACATTACCCGTCTACTCGGGTTAAGCACTGGATCATGTTTGTTCCTATAGAATGGGCGCGTATCATGATTTTCAACAACAATATGGACATCCTCAGTGGGTTCTTCCGTTGGAATGCATCATTTGGAATAGAATTTTCATCATCACCGACATCTACTACATGTCACCCCGGTATATCTCATATGCCTCGATCTTGGACCTGTTGTACGACTTGCCAATGTGGTCCATACTTGGTATCATTAACATAGAAGACTTGTTGCACTTGATTTGGTAGGAAACATAAAGATGCAAATAATCATCTTTATACCATCAACTTCTAACATCAATACTTGTGAAATGTGAATCAACATTCACCGTTTGTCCACTACTAAGATTGAATCATTCACATTGAAACAAAATAACACAATGTCCAAAGATATAATTCATATCCCATAATTTACTTAAATAACCGTAGAAGTTTATTGTTATATTTTTATGATCTCCTTCAACAACTATTCCACTATTTTGAGTTTTATGATGGGTGTCATGATTTTTAGTGTGGAATCGGATGTCGTTGGATATGCAACCCAAATACATTTTCACTTAAACATCAGGACCATTTGCTAATGACCATAATTCATCATTAACTTCAAGTGACCCTTGAGATCGCAATTGATTGATCTACAAATGCATCAAATGAAAAAATGCATGCATGATTTACATAATAAAATAGAGACTAAAGTACTCTTAATGTTACATTAAGAATTTTTCTTACTCGTTTTTTCAAACCACTTGGGAAATTCCTGTTGATGCTATATTGTGACATCGTGTTCATTTTGCATTTGTAATAAGTTCTTGTGCTCCCTACGTACAGAATATGTGATTAATACAATGTAAGACAAGATCGAGGTATGCAAGACAATCTCAAATATATAATGGCCAACATACTCTAGGTATGAATCTATCTCAGGACTATGTTGCAAGACAAACCACTAAGTCATATCACATTCCTTTTGTGAAACATCAGATGCACTTCTTATTGGTCCAAAGGGACGAACTTTTGTGAGAAGACGGTCAACCCCGAAGCATATGCAACACCATCATCATTACGCTCCTCTCAATTGAATACAATTTCAATCCTTCTTAGATACATTAAGCAGAAAGTAAGACCCTCATTCACAATATATGCTTTTGCGATTGATCCTTCGAGACGAGCTCGATTGGCAACATATTTTTTTAGAGTGTCAAGGTACCTTCATACAATACAAGTATAATTTAATCTAAGTTCATAATAGAAATATTGATATCAAAATGATGATTACCTTTCAATTGGGTACATCCAACGGTAATGAACTAGTCCGACAATTATGGCTTCACGAAGCAAGTGCACAGCTAAATGAACCTTCCCATCAAAGAATGTTGATGGAAAAATATTTTCCAATTTGCATAGTATTAAAAAAATTCAATTTTGTGATGCATCCAAATCTTTAATCCTCAATGACTTAGAACATAATTGTTGAAAGTAGTTGCCTAACTCAAACAAAGCAGTACATATTTTTTAATAAAGAAACCCATGTATTCCAATTGTAATAAGTTGTTGTAGGAGAACATGACAATCATGACTTTTCAGACCTGATACTTTTCCATCCTTAGTGCTTACAGATCTAAAGATGTTAGCTGCATAGCCATCAGGATACTTCACTGATTTCAAAAAATCACAAAATTCTTGTCTCTCTTTTGGTGATAATGTGTACCACGCGGGGGACTTCACATAAGAATTACCCCTGTTGCTAAAGGTGTAACTTTTTCCTTATGTGCGGATCTTCCAAATCTAGACGAGCTTTTTCAATGTCCTTGTTCTATCCATCAATGCTAAGCAACATTCCAAGAATGTTGTCACATATATTTTTCTCTATATGCATGACATCAAGGTTGTGCCAAAGATTGAGTTTCACCTAGTATGGCAGCTTGAAGAATATGTTTTTCTTTGTCCAATTAAATTCATCAGATGTACGTTCGCTTTTCTTATTGCTCGGATGTTTACCAAACTTGACATCTTGTAGTGACTATAGTTGCTCCAAAATTTCCTTCCCCGATAGATCTACAGGTTTGAATTATTTCTCATGCTTACCATCAAATAACTTACTTCGACGCCAAGCATGATCTTGAGGTAAGAACCGATGATGTCCTATTTAGCATATTTTACTTCTTAATGGTTGTGATGAAGTATCGTAGTTACAATCTGGGCATGCCAAATAACCCTATGTACTTCACCCAGACATGTACCCATAGGCAAGAAAGTCATTAATGGTCCACATAACAGCCGCACGCATTCGAAATATTTGTTTGCTACATGCTTCAAAGGTTACAACACCATCTTACCACAATAATTTCAACTCATTGATTAAAGCTCGCATGTAGACGTCAATATCTCTTCCAAGTGCTTACGGACTAGGAATAAGCAATGACATCATGAAGAATGGCTTCTTCATACATTTCTATGGAGGTAAATTATAAAACATAAGTATGACAAGTCACATACTATATGAGTTACTCATGTTCCAAAAGGGTTAAAACCATCAGTCGCCAACTCTAATCGAACATTATGTGGATCTTGGGTGAAGGAAGGGTATTGTTTATCAAATTCTTTCCATTCTTTTGCATCGGCTGGATGCCTTGACCCATTCTCATCATTAACACGTTTTTCTTTATGCCACCTCATATCTGTTGCAGTCTTCCTTGACATGTATAGTCTCTGCAACCTTGATATCAATAGAAAATATCGTAATATCTTATGAGGGATCTTCTTACCCTT
The DNA here is from genome assembly GCA_023539305.1 of Ilex asprella. Classification (NCBI taxonomy): domain Eukaryota; kingdom Viridiplantae; phylum Streptophyta; class Magnoliopsida; order Aquifoliales; family Aquifoliaceae; genus Ilex; species Ilex asprella. The sequence continues at coordinate 21,197,630 of CM042188.1, read as the reverse complement.
GTCATCATGGATTTGATATCTAAACTCTCCACATATTGGATAATTTTCTAAATTTTCGTTCTCCTTCCAAAAAAGTATACAATCGTGCTTAAATGCATGTATGGGAATGTATTCTAATCCCAGTGCTCGTAATAACTTCTTGGCATTATAAATAGATTCTGGAATATGGTTGCCTTCTGGTAGAAAATCCTTGAATATCTCTAGTATCATATTAAAGGTCTTATTCCTTAACTTGTTCAACACCTTCACATGAAGCAAGTTTACCATCAAAGAGAGCAAAGTAGCTTTCATCCATCCTGGATACAACTCACGTTGAGCATTCTTCAATAATTGTTCAAAATTTTGTACATCTTCCCTCCCATTGATCACATCATCTTCTCCAAAAATCGATTCCCCCAAATTATTATCCATAAAATTCTCCATGCCCACATCCTCTAACATCTCAGGTAATTCATCCTGAGCATCAGTCAGTTCATCTTGAACATTTTCTCATCCTGAGCATCAGTCAGTTCATCTTGAACATTTTCTCATGTGATATTGGCATCATCGTGTAGTACATTGGGAATAGGTTTTCTATGGTGTACCTACACTGTATTGGACGTCATAATTCCTTTTCGACAAAAATAATTTTTCACAGTCTTTGCGGTGTGATGTATATGTTGAAACAATATTTACATGGGCACCGAATTTTTTCATCTCGCCCCGTTCGTGGCAATGCAAAATCAATAAATGCCTCCACCCCATCAACATACTGCTTTTTTTTTCTTTCCCTAATTTTCGTCCAACTCTTGTCCATTTTCAGTCACTTCTCCATTTAACAAGAATAGATAAAATATGAAATGAAGGTAAATTAAACCTCTCAACGTATATCGAAAAATTCAAATAATATCAACAACAATTATGAAGAGCATAATTTAAACTATAATACATTGAATGTGCAATGTAAACAATTGAACGCATAGGCCTACTATGTATTGCCCTACTACATAAGGGCTTTTACTGCATATCTTAAGTATTAATGTGAATTCCTATGCTTTTTGTGCCATAATAATATCCTCTCATCTTTCTTGTATTTTTCATCATATTTATCAACTAAACTACCCCTAATATTGAATATACTATACTACTCTAACAAGTTTGTCAACAGATGTGTCATATCATAGATTTAGCAATCGAGCATGTCATGATGCAAATGGAGTTGGTCTCTTAGAGGAATCATTGTAATAGATGCAAAGGAACATAAAGCTTAGTTGGTGAGATGGCCACAACTAAACCACTGTATTTTGAAACCAGGTGGGGCAAGTCCTTTTTTTTGTTCTGGATTAATTGTAGATTTTGCCTCTAGAATGGAAGTGACGAATTATGAATTTTATGCGATGAACCAGCTGAGAATTGTGTAGAGATCTGAAAAATGATGATAATTTTTTTTTTTTGTCGGTAGAGCACTATTCATGCAACATTTGTCGGTAGGACACCATATATGCATCATTCAAGCATAAGTCATATTTAGGAACATAATTTAAGTATGTCGTAGAAGAGAAACATGCTTAAAATATTAAAATACACCCACTGTACGAATTTGAGTCTAAACGAAAATAGTTTCAAAAATTGGACGAAAAGGACATTTCGGTTGGCCTAGGTGGGACCGGCCAAACCCGGCCACTAGCGAAAATATAAATTTTTTAAAATCTTCATTTAAAATAATTTTAAGAACTTTGGTTAAAATAGAATGTCGAATTGAGGCGTTTCGGGACGAGTTGTAGTGTAACGGGGTCCCGGATTCGTCAAGGGCAAAAGGGTCATTTTGCACTTTTTCCCTCCACTATAAATATAGACCTTTTTGTGTAAAAACATCAGTTTTTCAGCTGAAAGGGGTCAGTACACGTTTTTGGAGCAAAATGGAAGAAAAATCCTAGGTTCTTAAAGCTTAAAGCCACCAAAACTCATTCCTAGGCCAAGATTTTTGCAAGACTTCCTTCTAAGAAGTTGTTCCTCTCAACAAGAGCTATATTCTCACCGATCGGTTCACATTCCTACCCGATTTTTTCAGAAGACCAAAAATTTCTCAGCATTACTACCCAATTTTTTCGGGTAGTTGATCAATAGGGTCGGGTAAGGTCAAAAATTGTGGGTAATCAAAAATTTAAACACCCCTAGGAGAGACATAGCAATAAAAGGAGCATCTACCCATTGTATTGATTAAAGTATAAGTCTCGAATACTTGTATGTTGACTTGAAAAATAGTGAAATAGGCTTTAGTGAACCGAGAAGGTTCCCTGCAGTTTTTCCTAAGGGGGGTTTTCCACATTAAAAAATCACTCATGATATTTACTATTTATCATATACACTTGTGATTATGAGCACACACGTGCACTTTGTGTTTATGGTTTTAATTGACTGACATTCATTCAACTATAGTTGTACAATTAGGTTTGGGATATTTGGGATCATCGTGAGTGCAATTAACCAAAAAAAAATCTATTATTATTTTATTTTGGTGCATTGGCCACCTAAGAGTTATTTTATCGATAAGGACAAAAAAAATTAAAGAAGACTAATATGTCTCTAATAAAAGTCTTGCCTTAGAGAGACCTATTAGGACTTTTCTACATGTATTTTAAATAGGATAATATTGTTCGATAAGTAAAACCCTAGAAAAACAAAACAAGGGGCAGCAAACTAAGGGAAAAAAAGTGAGAACGAGAGAAGGAAGGAAAAAAGAAAGAAAAACGAAGAGTTGGATCCATTGAAGGTATGTGGATGCATTATTCATTTTATGAGTTTTGTATTTTATTCAATCACATAGTGTTAGGTTTATTATAAGTAGTAATATGTGGGTGGGTGGGTGGGTGAATGGGTGTGTGTGTGCATGGTGAAAAATATCGATAAATATAAATGAGTTTTAGTGAAAGATGTTAATTTAGGTGTTTTTAAATTTAATTTAAATTGGTTAGTCTTGAAGTTTTAAAGAATTTAATCAATGTGTAAAAAAAAAAAGAAAAAGGAAGTACTGGTTCCAGGTTTTGCCGTAGGTAGAAGAAGACCAAATCCAAAAATTATAGAAAGCTCCCCTTTAATTTCAAAGAGATTTATTTTGGCTCTTATATTCTTCTAAACTTAACTTTAACCACTGTTTTACTTTGTAATTTGTAAGAATAGAATTCTGAAAAATTTATGACAGTCCCGAAAACAGAAAATTTCTTTTTTCAAAAAAATTACACTTTGACCCCAAAAGTTTAGAAAATTAGGATTTGACCCCAAAAATTTAAAAACTTGTTCTAAACATCCCAGAATACTTTTATACCATATTACCTTGTTTTATAAAGGATATTTATATGTAAAGGATATATTAAGTATATATCAACGGGTAGGAAGTACGTAAATTACAACTAGAATCGCAAAAATGACAAAATTAGAAAGAGAAATTGATCGTTATATGTTATTTTAGATTAGGTTGTGATTGCATTGAGGTTTAGAAAGAGTACATTGAATTGGATTTTGAAAATCGAGGTGAGTAATTACTACTTCTTTTGGGAGGATTTTCTGTATTAAATATGTGGATGTGTGTGCGTTGATTTTTCATATATATGATATATATATTGATATTTGAGGTTGCAATTAAATGTTTTGCAATTGTGAACTGTTATACATGTGAATTTTAAAAAATTTATGGGATGATTTTATATCATTTGTTTCGGTGATGAAAGAAAAATTTTGTGTGTGTTGGGACTAAAACTATAATTTTGGTGTGTGTAAAAATCATATTTATGAGACGGGAACTGGGTTACCAGGTCTAAATAGTAAAGAGATTGTATACCGGCGTGGTCGGTATAGGGATGTGTACATAGGGGCCAGTCATCAGGCTAGTGATGACAAGAGATGTGTCTAGTTACCAGGCTAGTGGTAACCAGAGACGGAGTCAGTCATTAGGCTAGTGATGACTAGTGAAGAGGCTAGTTACCAGGCTAGTAGTAACAAACATGATTTGACAAATGTATTTGTGATTGAATGTGTGTGCGTGAGTGTTTTGGGTTATAAATGTCTTTTCATTCATAAAATTATTTGTGATCATGAAATTATTTTGTTTAAATGATTATGTGGGAGGGGTTGAGGTATAATTTTTTGTACTTATGTGTTTATCACAGTTTATTTTCGTATATAAACTGTGGGATGTATTTTCACACCTAATTAGAGGTTTTTGCTATTCACATGTCATTGTACTCACCCAAACATATTACATTTTTTAAGAGATAATTAAGATGAGGAGTAAGTCTGTTGATATATAAGGATTAGAGGACTTGTAGATTTATTTTATTGTAGGTTTTCAGAAATAAATGTCTTTTATAATTTTGAGACAAATATTTAATTATTTTGGGAATAATGTTGTTTATGTTTGGAATAGTGAACTTCATAGTTTGGTTATTGTTTTACATGGATTTAGTAATGATGTTGGTGATGTTTAGTTTATTCTTCTGGTATTCATTAAGTCGATGAATTAGATCACTTTATTATTTGTCTTTAGCTGTATTTTGCATTTATTATGCACAGGGTTGTAGGTTAAGGCATTGGTGGCCGGTCCGCCGCTACCCTATCCTATGTGATCCGGGGTGGGGGTGTGAGAGTGAGATTGAATTGAGCAAATTAATTGAAGATTGATTTAATCAATTGTCTTGGGCAAATTGGGTCGTGGTGTTTAAAAGGGGTTCTCATATTCTTTATTAAATCTTTGGGGACAAAGGTAATTGTGGTGAGTTAAGTTTTAATTAGTAATTGATTTTGGATGAAATCGAAAAGCCTATTCACCCCCCCCCCCCCAACCCCTAGGTACAACGTCTTGGTCTTTATATTTATAATCATAAGGAAAGATCCATATCAGTTCTCCATCTTGGAACAACACCCATTAAGTCATCAACATAAAAGTAAATTGCACCAGTTTCCTTCTCCATAAAACCCAGAGGATATAACACAACTACTACAAGCACGCACCACAAATCTTGGCCTTGGCGAGTGTACTCATCAAGCCATAAAAAAAAAAGTGAACCAGATCAGTTGTCTTCTCCACAATAACAATCATATTGAATCTCCATTAGCATTAATCACAGCATCTTATTGAAAACTTTTTGCCAAGGCATATCATCACAACAACGTTAGGTATCTAGATCAGCCGTAAAACGGTAGTTTTGAACCAATTTGTTATTAATAAGATTGCAAACAATGAACATAATAGAAAAAAAACACACACACACAAAAATATTGGGTTTGGCTCAAAAGCCCACACTCATGAGCAATGCGCAACAACAACGCTTAATATTAGCAAAGTGAGAAGACACAAAGTTCTGTAACAAAGAGAATGAATTAAAAATTAAATGCCTAAAACTGAGGGTCAAATAATAATTGTTTTTAAATTTTTATTACAGTAGGGTTTATTTTTCAAATTGGGGGACAATATTTTCTTTCCAATTGTAATCTATGCTATGGTCTTATTGTTCTAAAATTGTTACAAAAGGGTATTTTGGATATTATATAAATTATTATTATTGTTAATATAATTATTTTTTGTCAGTCTTACTTACCGTTTGCGAGATAGAACGGGCATGACAATTACAATATTCAAAAAGTGAAGGGATTTTAGTATCTATTACCAAATATAAAAGGGTATACTTACAAGATGTCTTAGTCACACCTCATAGTAGTGTGAAGATTTGAGCTCCACTTTAACCAGGAAACTTCCTAAAACTTAAAATATGGGTTGCGTGTGCCTGTTCCTTTCGATGGAAGATTACAAAGAAAACCATGAGGAGAAACAGCAAAAGAAGTAAAATTTGGTAGGTTTTGATACATCATCATCAAATACTAATCAAGAATTAATTAAAAATAACAGATGGTCGTAAAAGCCAATTTACTTAAGGTCATAAAACCAACCCCTTTTCACATCATTGGCTGCAATCTAGATGCTGCTGGTCAACTTAGATCTATGTCCAAACCTAGCTATTTCCCTTCAAAAATTAAGGCAGGTGTGGCCAACTCGTCAAGATGGTTTGAATGACAAAGTTTCAGTAGTTAATATTTTCAGATCTCATGTTTAAATTTCTTTATGATAAATGCTTATTGATTTGATAAATATGATGTCCGAGTAATTTTTATTTACATCCACATTTTGTGAAGCAGCCATGAGTTTAAAGATTGCATATTCCTTTTGTTAATCAAATCGTTCCAACCAATTAACAAAAGCCAGAAACCTCAAAGGGAGACCAAAAAGAGAACAGCAATGCTACTGGGACATTAGGATTAAGTCTACAAATTATGTCCCATTAGGATTACTGTTTTTGATTATAAAAAGAAACATCCAAATGTGCTACATCTGCTATTCTTGTCTTATTAACAAAGTCAAATTTGTTACTATTTTTTTATTATATCCTTTGGCAATTGCAGATTTGGTTACCATAAGTGTACAATGACTTCATCGTTGTAAAGTAATCTAAACCAGGTGAAGTGATTGTTGATGTCATTCAACATTTAACTCCTCTTAAACATTCAATTCATGTAGATCAAAATCATTTAAACATTTAATTCATCTAGATCAAAACTCAAACACTTGGTGTGTAACACACATGCAATAGTGATAAGGAATATGAATTAGAACATACATACCAGCAATGTATTAGAATTTAATTTGAGAACATAATTTGAAGATTTAATGTATTATAATTATTTAATTAGCAATAAATTTCAGCATTCAATGAAGTCTACTATCAATTCAAATGCCACAATACATTAGGTCTTTAAGTAGAGATAAATAGTTTGAGTATTTGCAAAAATAATTTTTCTTACGTCTGAGATTTTTTAAACCTTGACAAGAGTCTCGTATACTGGGTTATCTTTTCTAACATTATTCTATATATAAGCATTCAACTCATCTTTGCAAAAATACAAACACTTGGTGTGCAACACACATGTAATAATGATTATGAATAAGTATTAGAATACACATGAATAGAGGAGCAATGCAAAAAATAAAAGAAGCCGTGAAATAATTGATTGAGTAATTCAAGTGTAATGAACTTACTTACCAATAAACAACACACAATAATGCTTGCGCATGTGTCTCTGTGCATTTCAATGACTCACGCAAGGTTTGAAGGCTATTAAAATGCAATTATTGAACAAAAACTGACAGGTGAACCTGGAGAGTTAGGTCGGCAGTGTATACTTTGGATGAGACGACTCTCCAGATATTTATCGTTTGTGATAGGGGGTGACTAAACCAGGGCTGAACTTATGCACAGTAGTTGCATATAATTGAAAGAGTAATGTTACATTGACCAAATTTTTATTGAGACTCAAATAATATTACACCAAATAAATAAGCCCAATTCAGCTATCAAGTCATTTGGACGCTAAATTTAGTTCTAAAATTTGATCAGCATATCATTATTGTATTTGAAATTCCACCACCTAAAAGTGGTAGTCTATGCTGATAGTTGTCAATTGGTATCGTGGGTAGAAAAATTTTTAAGAATTTTTAAGTGGTTTTATTTAATTAATAGTGTCCGATTATTAGTGTTAAATTATTATCTATTCTAAAAATTTAAGTTGTTAGGGAATTTGTAACTTAGTATTTATACTTCAATTGTCTCCTTTATGTGCAAGATAATTTTCAATTTAGCATGCAAAAGCCTTTTAAAACTTATTAATAATCTGGGTGATAACACGAACCCAATTAGACCATCCACTTCTCTAAAAAATTGTGTTTATAAAAATGTTGTGTGTTCGAAGAAATACACATAACTTATACCAAAAAAAAAAAAACTGAAGACCCACTGCCCTTTTAATTAAAATTTACCCAAATAAAATAAAAATTATTTAGTTTTACAATGATTCATACAAAACAAAGTCAAAAAATGGGAAAAAAAAAAAACTGACTTTTTCGTTGTGTTCACTTGCGTGAATCTATTCATTTTAGTTGGCATAGATGGGGAGATCCAGGATCCGCCCAAAAAATTCAACACATGCATCCTCGTTGGGAGTACCTAAACACTAAGACTTTTCATTGCAATGAGATAGGGAGAAAAGGAATCATCTTAGGTTTCTCCATGCCGAGGGAGAGACATGAAAGATGTGGAGAGTGATTGACAGTGACAGAGAGACAACCAAGGGCAAATAAATAAGCTTTAAGTTTTTTCCTTTTATCCCCACTTGTGAGATTAAATTCAAATTGAGTGGCGTTTAATTCATGATAATTGATTGTTATGTTACATTAAACAAATTAGTCATATCAAAATCACAGTAACATGATTTCAACATACTTATTATACTATATTTATAGATCACATTATTTTTAGGCTCGTGTCTAGTAATAATTAACTTTGATCCACTAATTTTATGTTAGACAATAAGAGGTTGTTTAATAACACCGCTTAAGACTTAAAGTTGAATATTTTAAAATAGTTGTGAAGAAATGGTTAAAAAAAAGGATAAATTAAAATAATAATAATTTTCAGACTTTTATTATTTATATTTGTCAAACGGTTTGATTCAATTCAATATTTAAATTTCAGTTGATACTAAACAGTTTGCTAATTCAAAAATTTATCATTTATCACTTAAAATTCAGTACTCAATTTTCAGTGTTCAACTTTTAATTTATCAATCACCACCTAAACAATAGTAATGGGTTAAGTTGAACATTGACACTCCAACATGTCCCCCAAAACTCTATTGCCTTTAGCCTTACTCCCTTTACTTTTGTTGGAATAAAATAGATTTTAGTAATTAAAATATAATTTTTTATTGATTTTGAGCTTAAATTAAAGTGAAATTCGTTCATCGTTTCGAGTACACTTTTTTGGGTTCGTGTTCTACTTCTTAAGAAAAATAACGTAATATATTCAGTTGTTTAAATCGATTAAGAGATGGATGAGAAAATAAGTTCCAAAATGATTTACTTTGAATATAAAAATAGAGGTTTGACAATGGAAGATTTACACTAATCCACATTGGTTGTGACAAGAAATTTTGCATGTGCATATATGTATCGAGTTTACACTATGAATTAGGCCCCAAAAGATATCACAATTTTGTAAGCAAAGTGAGCATCTACATGAACTACAATTTGACCACACGCGTGCCGCTTGTCACGCCGCAACTCAGCCGAGTTTGGAGAAAATTTGTTTAACGAATTGAGTTCGAAATTCTTAACCCGAATTTAATTTATGTCTGTTGGAATTCAAATTCGCACTGGTTCAAATTTAATTTTTTCTGCAATCCAAAATTTGAATTTTGTGTATGTTCTTATTTGACAGACATCAATGATATCTTCTGAGTTGTATTGTCACTTCTAGGTTGTATCTGTTCGTTCGATGACTATCTAGAATAGTCACCATTTTGTCTATAAATCACTCAAATTCATTAGCTTCCTACATTAACTACATTACGAATTAATACAGTCATTACATTCATAATTTTGGCATTAGCAATATGTATTTTTTGAGAGTATAATATACAATTCTGGTTCTCTAGGCTTTTCAATTGGAGTGTTATTTATAAGTACATAAAGATGATTGTGTTTTGGGAGTAAACGTTGAGATTTTCGTAAGCACTAAATGTGGGGGCAAAATATGTCTTAAGAACATAGTATCAAATACTAGTCTTATTCTATAAAGTTCAATCACAGTTCTTGATCTGTAAACAGATCAGTTTATTTATTGTAATTTATATTTTACTGTTTCATTTTTTTATTGTTATTGTTTTTATTCTATATTACATAATACAAATTAGAAATTTCAATAAATAATTATACTATATTTGAAAAATACATCCAACAGCTTTTACTCAAGGATAGATTATCAACTTTTTATTGAAGTGAATCTTACATTAATAAAAAGTAAAAAAAAGGAATCTTGAATTAATAAACGCTTTGTAAACTTTACATATGAGGAAATATTGTATGACAATAGATTTAGATCCTTCTACGAAACCAATCTTTACTAGTCTGATTAATAGAGAATGAACCTAATTCCCCATGAACTGCATAAACTAATGGAAAATGTTAGGGCACCAATCTTTACTATTCGCAAATGTTGACGTGATTCATTTGTACTCTTTGATCGTGAGTAAAATTAAATAAAATAAAAATTCACATATAATATATTTTTTTTTTTTTGGCAATTACATAATGACATTTTTAGTGGATAAAGAAAATAAATACAATATTAAAAAATAATTTTTTTAATACCATAGTCAGATCCAAAGTGACATGACTCTGGCTGCCAAGAGTGCACTTGAGTGAGTACTACACGAGGCATTTCCTTCCGCTTATCCTGGCGTTCTCTTCGTATGTTACAAAATGTATTATTTATTGTAATCAATATTTGATTAATTGATTGTCACATGCATTTGGTGGATACCTAAACAAATGTCATAAGAACCCTATAATAATTCAATGGTCTTAAGTTTTTTTGGTTTTTACACCTCTTAAAAGACTAGTCATATTTGTCCTTTTATAGACATGTTCTAACCTAGTTCAAACCATGGTGGCCAGCTGCTAAACTTGAGATAATAGTTCTCGCAAGTACAAACGCTCTGTAGCGGAAAAAAAAATGTCGTAGGTTATAGTGCCACTAATATCCAGCAAATTTACCGATCATTTTCAATGCCACAGTTGAATATTGAAATTCAATATTAATCCAATTGAAACTGAAAATTTGATCACTGCATTTGATCCAAGTAATATTAGCAGTTTATAATTTCAAAAAAAATTATCAGCTTTGAGGAAATTTTGGCGTTAAGATATGCAAATGTTTGTGCAAACTAGCAAAGACCCTGTCTTAGGCAACTGAGGAAAGATTGAATAACACTACTGGAACTTAAGAAAATTATTTAATTTGTTGGCCTAATAATGTGTCATATGACACTTTTCATTAGTATTATCTACTTACAACTGTTAAATTTTTTCACGCAAGTATATATCACCTAATAGGCTAATATATCATCAAGTCAATAAATTATGTCAAAACTTTAGGTTAAAAATAGTTATCAGAAAAAATTGGTATTGCGACAATAGTCATATGCTTTTTTTTCGTTCCTCTTAAATATTATTTTTATAATTGATTTATGGTCAAAATAGTTAGTATCAATGAGGTTATAGAGGTGACAATCTTAAATCATTAACCCGTTTAATCCGTCCATAAATAAATGAATTGAATTTCTATATTAATTAATGTGGATTCTAAATGGGCTAGGTAATACGATCAACTTAATTAAGAGAGTTAAAATAGATTATGAATGAGTACCTATTGAGTTGAGTATTTATCTTTCTATTGAATAACAAAAATAATGAAATTAAATAAAATGCATTAATATACCAAAAACTACACATACATACACTAATACACTAAAACACATACACATTCTCGTATACCAAAAACACAAAACACATTAGAACACTCGGCCGACCCATGATCCGCCCTGACCCGTGGACCATTACCGTCCCACGGCCATCCCATGACACAAGTAATAAAATAAATGTGTTTGTATTTTTTGTGTATCAGTGTTTATATATATATAGTGTATTAGTGTGTATTTTGATATATTAGTGTGTGTATTTTTAGTGCAGTAGTATACATTTATATTAAGAGTTTTAATTATTTTACGGAGTTTAACTCAATCTGTTATGATCTAACCTATTATAACTCGTTTATTAAAAGATTAAAAACGGATTGAATTTAATTTACACTTAACTCATTTTGAACTAACTAATAATTAATCCAACCCGTTCAATTGTCACCTCTAGTGATCACCAATGCCAAAAGGACAAAGGATTCTACCAAGTGGCATTGGACAAATATACCAAAGAAATATATATATATATATATATATATATATATAT
>CM042188.1:21085777-21155192 GCA_023539305.1 Ilex asprella | reverse complement strand
TGCTCACCCCCTTACAAATTACATTTTTCAGATTTGGGGCTAGAGGAAGACCTCGGTATCGACGACCCGGGACATTGGGAGGCTCCACTCGAGGGGAACCTTGATCCCGAGATGGATAGTTAGAGCCGTAGTTTCTTTTGTACTAGACTAGAAGATTCTTTTGAACATGGTGTAGTCTAGTTTCATTTGCAATTTCCGCTGCGTTATAAGAGTAAATTTTTATTGGGAATGTAAATGCCAAAAAATGGCATATTCTTTTGGGATATTCATGTAAATGTTATGAATCATTGCTTGAAGTCTTCTTTATTGATGATTTAGCTTAGTGCTCTCATGGTATGAATGGTTATTGAATGTGATGCCGCCTAGGGGGTATTTTGGGGCGTTACATTCATAAAATTCATATATTTACGCTATAAATTTATATATTAGTAGTTATCTATAAAATATTATCAGTTTATCGTTTGATGCTCATCAGTAATGAATATTTGAGTACAATTTGTTGGTAGTTTTGTAGGTTTTATTGTTATTATTTAGATGCTTATTACTTCATTATTTATGGGATTCTAAATGTGTTAATATATTTTTTCACTTACAGCAATGTCAAACCTCACAGAACTAGAATTTGCTGCCCTCAACATTCTGACAATAATTATTTGTGCTAGGTCCTTGAAGTCAAAATGCACCTAACTGCTATGAAACTTGAATATACAATCTATAACGCCCCAAAATTAATGTTAGAAGATATTACTATCTACACAACGTCTAACAATGTGAGCACCTAAAATAATCTTTAAATAATAAAAGCCATCCATCCATTAAATAAATAACTAAACCAATCCCAATCAAAACAAAATTAAAACCTTCTTGTTACGTACGTAAAAAATCCAAAACAATACTAATCTTTCAACTAACTAATAAAGATAAATATCCAAAACATTGTTAAACTATTATCTAAATCTCAAATCCAAAGGAAATATATCCACATTTGTATACCACTACGCTTGCTCACCTAATTCGAGACCTTCCCTTGAAATCAAAATCTAAAAAATTATATATATCGTAGGGTGAGCCAATTAATCCAATAGAGCAACCTTCTCAAACCTAACAAGGTTTTGAAATACCTAAAACAATAAGGTCTCATTTTATAAAATAATATATAAGAATTTGAATTAAAACTGTGACAATTTATAAGATATCAGGTTTACGGTAATTTATGAAATTTGAGTAAATTTGAATTTTTGTGAAAAAGAAAAAAATGGTAATTTGTCACTTCGGTCTGAGTTGAAAACCTGTATTTTTTTAGAGCTCGGATGATGAAATGGACCTCACTGTTGGATTCGTCTCGCGAAATCTAGTTAATCAATTTTCATCGAATTCTGAGATAGTCAGATTTTTCGCATTTTACCAGGCAATCTAGTGTCGGGTGACCTAAAAACGAAATAAGGAATAAAATTTTAAAATTTTAAAAATAATTTAAAGAAAGTTCATATATAAATATTTTGAACTTGAACCGGGACGAAATTTAATCGTTTCAAGATGAAACCGGATCCGGGAAAGGAGGACGTGTGACACGATGTGGACCAAGCATTTAAAGAGTATAAATAGGGGAGAAAATCAGATTTTCTCCCCATTGTTCAGCTGGGTTTAACATTGGAAGAGGAAAAGAGAGAAAAAGAGGAGAGCTCCACCTTTTCTCTATGATCTACGCTTCTATGTTGCTCGACTCAACACGAGTCAAGAATTAAAGTTGTTCTACTCATCCAGGGCTACAAAACCATACCAAAAGGACATGTTTCACCAAATTTCTAAAAACGATCTTGGGGAAATCAAGGGTTTTAGGCTTGATTGAGATTCTTGAAGGGTTCTACCAAGTGATTTTATGCTTCAAGAGGTAGACTTTTCATATTAACTAGATTTATTTTCAACCTAGGGTTGTGATATGGAACGGGTAGGTTATTAGATATCTTTAACAGTTGCCTATAGTCATAAAATTAATGAAATGAGTATTAACATTGGGTTAAATAAATTATAGTTTGAATTGGTAGGAGGAAATTGCTAGCTTGTAATTTCTTTGAAAATTGTGTTATGTGGGCATGCAATGTGTTTATATTGTGCCTATGTGAAATTAAGTGTGTTATTGCATAGAGTATGTATAACATGCTTGGAAAATTGTTGTTGGATGAAAATGTTGACTAGATGATGTATTGACATTGTGACAATTTATGAAAATTATATGTCTCAGATATAATTGGCCATGGAATGTGTTGAAATATGGTTGAAATCGTTCATATGACATTCAGTACATATGAATATGATATTGATATTGTAACTGTTCATTACATTACATATGCACGGAGGCATCACATTCATGGACATTAGACATGAGTGGGGGTGTGTGTGCATGTCTTTGAATCAAACATCACTCTTGGTGGTTGATAAGTGGGCTCAGTATAGTTGGACCAAGGTTCAATAGAGTCGCACGGTTGCATGAAAAAGAAAAACTTGTGTCGGGTATATAGCAAGAAGGGGTAGACACTCCCTCGGGTGCAAGACCTAGTAACGGGTTTATATACTTTCTGTCGGTGCAATTCAAAAAAATTTGTATCGGTGTGCGAAACCGGTGGTAAGACACCAAAAATCTACTACCTAACAAAGATACATGCCTTTGTTTTATAAAATAGTCATTTGATGTGTAACATCAATGGCGGGGCTTGGAATGCCCAGTTTTATACTCATGCCATTACATGGGTTATGGGAGTAGGTGAAGGCTCGGTTTGAAGTGCATGAGTGAGTCAGTAAACCCCCATAAGTTTAAAGTAATATGATGATAATTTTTTTGATAATTTAATATAGGTAATGGTGTAGAAATGAATCACATGAGTTAGAACTGTAGGAAATGTAAATATTGTAAATAATAGTTAAAACTTGGTTTTGACTCCTGAATATATGAAATAATTTGTAATAGAACTTATATCAATTATGTTTGATGCACAAATATATATTGTATAGGTTTAGGTTGCTTTGGAAGGGTTTAGAATGGATTGTAAATGAAAAATAGGCCAAAAAGGTAAAACTGGGCAAATAGTACCAGTGCGCTTTGTGAAAATATGAAATTTTAACACTCACTTGCCAAGCTTTTGTGCTAAGCATATCATCCTTCAATTGTTGTAAATAAACAATGATAGAGTACCAATGGTGGTATGTTGGGCCTCAAACGACCCAATCAATTAAAGATATACTTAGCCCTTGTATTTTAAAATTTTGGTAAACATTTACTTGGATATTAGGATTAATCACTAAACTAAATATTTTTAGGTCAAACTAAGGTCTCCATTGAATCCGGAAGGTCGAAAACATTGAGAGAGGTAATATGGAGTGTATTAGAAGCTAGAAGGGGTGTATTAGAAGCTAGAAAGTATTCCAGAGTGAAATCACACTTTAGAGAAAATTTGGGTAAAAAGGATCTTGGACACTGCTTAGTATTTTAGCCATAAATTTTTATCCTGATGTCCATTTGATCTGAAATTTGAACAGTAGATAGTAGACATCAAGGGTTACAAAAGTGTATTTCATAAACATTTTTCAATTAGACTTCTAAATAGGTCAAAACTTCACTGAAAATTGAAATAAAAATCTGTCAGTTAAACTGTACCGGTATGTGTACCGGTACGCCGAACTCCAGTAGCTAAACCGTACCGGTACGATTTGTCTGAGGTTTGCCGAACAGTAAAAAAAAGATGGGATTTTGGTGTTTTAAAACACACCTCTAAGCCTCATTGCCCCATTCTTCCATTCAATTCTCACCCTACAACTCTTAGGACCCTAGAAGAAGATTAAGGGAGAAAGGAAAGAGAGGAAAAAGGTCTTCAAAGTTTGGGTTCTTGCTTAAGATTCTTGATTCAAGGTAGAGGTTTCTTCTTACTCTCTTACATTGAGGCTAGGGCTTATGCCTATATGTATTCTTTTGACTCTTGATTTAATATATGTGCTATAAAATTATCATTCCTTGGTATTCTTGCAAAGATTAACATATTTTAAACAAAGCTATAGTGGAATAGCTTTCAAATCACTTTTTCTTGCTCTCAAACCCTAGTTTTCAAAAGAAGTGGGTTTTTCTCTTGATTCTTCCTTTGTTCTTGATTTATAAAACTTTAGTGCTTTGTGTTGAGTAATAAATGATGTTGTTGTGATCTCTTGTATTTTTTCTTAATTGGTTATTAAAATTGTTACATGATAAAATTGAAGATTTTTAGATATGCTTGTAAAATGAGAAATTGTGGATTTTGTAATTATTCAGAATTGTTTGTGAATTGAGAATATATTGGTTTCCTCATTTGTTTTTTTGTTGTGATGAACTTGGGTTGCCATCGAAAGATGTCGTAGAGTGTTAGAGGTTAGTCTATACTAGTGGGGGTGAGATGGTTTCCTAACACTTGTAGTGGATTATAATTTAGTAATGCAACCACTATCGTTCACTGATGTTCTAACAAGGGATGGTATACTTTTCCTAGAAAGAGACTCGTCACTGCCATTGGGATGGTAGACACCCTTTGCTAAAGTGACTGTGATTGTGATGCGTGGACTAGGTATAATTATTAGGTTGATTCATCAGAAGCAATCAACATACATGACACAGGGATGAGCCAATATACATGGGATGATGAGTTGGATTGTCTAGCCCGGTGCATTGGTATAAGACAATGCATCGGAAGGCGCCCTGCCTAAATAGGTTAAAGTTAGAAATGGTATATTGCTGTGAAATTTACTTTATCCTTTCACTTGATTATTGTTACGGCATAAACTTGGGATCTATTTTAAATGCCTTATTTTTCCTTCAAAATTGATATATATTATTTATGAATTTAGACTGACCAATTTTTTATTTGTTTTCTAAACCTTGTTAGAGTTTGGGAGGACTTTTCTACAGAGCTTCATGCTCACCCCTACCATTCAACATTTTATAGATTATGGGCCAGAGGAGGAGCTCGGTGCTAACGAGCCAGACAATGGAGAAGCTTCATTAGAGGGGTACTTGGATCCCGAGCGGGACATTTAGAGATGTCGTTTATTTTTGTACTAGACTATGAACGATTATGCACAATCATTTAAAGTCTAGTATTTTGTTTATTCCGCTGCTAAATTCAAATGTAATTCTTTTGATGTAAATGCCATTATATGACATATTCTTTTGGATAATGTTGTAAGTATTTTATGGAGAATGAATGAAGTATCATTTTTTTATGGATTATATTAGTGCTCTCATGATGTAAATAGTTTTAGAATGTAATGCCGTCCAGGGTGGTATTTGGGGCATTACAGGTTTTGGTATCAGAGCTTAGGGTTTAGGTCTTATATGAGAGCTGTAAGTTATGGATTCACACTAGAGAAATAAGACTAGGTCGAAATAATTTGTTGGTCTGATTTTATACGAACTTTATGTTTTAGCCGAAAGTGATATTAGAATGTCTTGTACATCAATGAAACTAAAGTGTAAATTGACGTGCATGACGGACGGTGGACGAGGACGTGAACGTGAGAGTGGTCGTGGAGGTCAAACAAACCCACCACCACCACCACCTCCTAATGCCATGAACGGTATCTATCAATGCTTGAGGGAGCTAACCACTCTGGTATAACACCAGAATGAGAACAACCACAATGGGGGAGCTAACCCTCTAGCTCAAGTGCCAGGCAATGAGGACGAAAACTGAATGATGATAGTTCTTCAAAAATTTTTGAGGCAACACCCGCCTACCTTCCAAGGGAGCTCTAACCCCTTGGATGCGGATATATGAATCCGCTGGGTGAAGATGATATGTGACAGCATGGGGATAACCGAGGATCTTTGAGTCGGCTTAGCTACTTTTCTGTTAGAGGGGGAGGCTGACCATTGGTGGGATTTAGTAAAGAGAAGGAGGAATATCGATGCACTCACTTGGGAAGAATTCGATCAAATCTTTCAAGACAAGTACTTTCCAAAATAAGTCAGAGATAAAATGAAGACCGATTTTATTGCTCTATGATAGGGCAGTATGATTATGGCAGATTACGAGAGGAGCTTTGATGAGCTATCTTGTTATGCTACAGAGTTTATATCTAATGAGGTCGACAGGACCAAGCGCTTTAAGCAGGGCTTGAGGCTGGTCATTTGAGAGAAGTTGGTGGCTCTAAAGATTCGAGACTATGGGGATCTTGTCGACAGAGCCGTACTTGTGAAGAGGGATATAGAGGACAACCAGCGACGACAGAGCTTTACGAAAGGAGGTCTTATTAGGACGGGCACTTGTGATTGTCTACTGCCTCTACCCCTTTTGGTGCCTATTCAGCTCATTTTTAGGGGACCTCACTAGAGTGCAAGCTAGTTCAGAAAAGGGGAGAAGGATGGAAGGAAGAGAGAGAGACTTTAGAAAGTGTTACAGTTAGAGAAAGAGTGGAGCCATGCCCTAATCATTTCCCAGCCAAAATTTTCTCTACTTCTACATTTCTGTTTATCCTTTCTACTTGGAGGGTTGAACCTATCCCACTTTTGTGCCCTAGATTGTAATAAGAGTGATAATATTTTAACTATTCCTTGAGAAAGGACTTGTTGTATTTTATTTTCGGTTGTAATAGGATCATTTCATTCTTCTTGCTCGTCTATAGCAATGAAGCTTGGGTAATCTATTTATACTTTTGGTGAAGGGTGAATGCATGTATAATATTGTTTAAGTTATGAAAATGCTGATATTTTATTTATACATTAATGTTTATACATGCCTTAATTGATGGATGATTATTACTATAATATGCATATGGTTATGAACACCAAGCAGAGCTTATTGCTATGTACCAATGTATCTATAAGTTATTACGTACTTCATGCATGATTCAATGATTCAAGCAGTTGGGTTTTATGTATCAGCTGGGAGATTGGTTATAGATGGGTTAAATCTTGCTATAGCCAATGTTTTTGATTCAATGCATAAATCAGAACTCTATCTTCGTTAAATCATCAGCCTGTCGATCAAATAGTTAGAGTAAACCTTTTGAATGGTTCACCTTCGGGTTTATTGGGGTTATTTGGTTTTTACATGTTACATAGACCTTCCGGCTAACTTAACCAATTGTTGTGATATGACCCAGTTATACATCAAACCTACCGGTTGACTTTTTAATAAAATGGGAGTTAATTGTTGTGAGCCTTATCTCTTTTTCTTGTGAAAATATGATCCCTAGTGCCGTGATTGAGCCTTAAGTGAAATTTGTTTCTATGCCACACATTTGACCAAACCAGTGTAAAATGATAAAATCTACCTTACCTTGGTTGTTCTTAGTGCTGAGTAATGATGATCATAAAAGAGAAGGAAGTATGGCAGAAACTCAACAAAAAGGGATGAATGATGTGGAACTTAAAGAGTTGAACGGAAAAGAATAATAAATCCAAGAAAAGGTGATAAAGGGGTGAGAAAAAGAAAAGAATGACAACAGAAATGGAAAAGAAAGAAAAAAACAAAGAGTTCTGTGATCTGTGATGGTGTTATACTGAAAATCCCATGAATCACATCCAAACCAAGCACACATGAGCAACACTATAGCTTTAAATACTAGTCTAGAGTATACACCTACACATTTATTTTCAAACTCGTGTGTGCGTGTAATGGACATGTAATTTAGGCATTTACACAACGAAATTCTCATTCACTTGGCTATCCAAATCAAGCTTTGATGCAACCACACCAAGGGTGTCTCTTAATCAATGAACCACACTCTCGTTATCCTGGCATGCTCTCCATGTGTATATATGAGATAGAATCTTGTGCACAAAATGAATTATGCTCACATATAATCCAAAAATAAAGTTTATGCATGAAAAATGAAGCAACCATGGCATAATCACATGAAAGGAATGTTATGGCACAATATAGCTAATCAGGTACTCTTTTTCTTCCTAAGTATGCATCTCTCATGCTTCTCTAGATTATTTAGGACTCAGGGGTTATAATAGAGCATTGGGGTGATATTGAGCCCTATGCTTAAAGGATAGGGGAATATCGCTTAGCTTATGATACTTGACATGATTTAGGAATGCCCTTGTTGTTTGAACTCATGTTTTAAATTTTGGATACTCATTTTGGTAGTTTAAATTAGAAATCCATGGCTTGTACTTTGTAAACATCAAAATCTTAAATCATGTTGCAATTTCGGAAATGACTTTGGGCATGATCAACCAAGTTTGGTTCATATGTGTGGTTCAAGTTTTGGTAGGTTTGAGGTCATGGATAGGGTGTTGAAATGTGGAGTAGAGGAAGGATGGGTTGGACGTGAATTTTTGAACAAAGGATTGGTTTTGTAGCAAAGGAAAAACCTTCCGGAAGGTTTGTTTATAAGCCTTTCAGAAGGTTTTGCCTATTGGAAGTTTGCCCCAGATAGTAAGCAAAACCTTCCGTAAGGTCTTGATCGACCTTTCGGAAGGTTTTGCCCAGAAGCTTAAAAACGAGGGTTTTAAGTTCAAAAATTTTGAAAAACCCTTCACATTTTTCGTCCATCTCTTGCCTCCAAGCCCTCTCCTCTCCTCCTCCTCCTCTCTTCTAATCTTCAAAATACTTCTCCCAAACTTTTAATTTCTCACTTTCTCTTGATTAGGGTTGAATTTTAGGTTGTTTTGGCAAAAAATTTGTGTGTTTCCTACAAACCCTAAGTCCTCACTTTTCCCCCAATTTTCCAAGGCCCTTTTTAATCCTCTCCAAATTCTTTGATTCCTTTGCTATGGCACAATTGGGAAAGGCCTCTCTAGATATGGTTGAGCCCTTCGAATGGGCTTTGATGTGGATTGTGATCATCTTCGGTCTTGGGGCACTATTATCACTCATGGCTCGTACCAAGAGGACGGGTCCCGAGTTCCCACCCAATGCTGAGGTGGTCAAGAACAAAAGGAGAGATGAACCAAAGCAAAGCATGACACCCAGAGACAAAGAATTGAAGATAAGGATGTCACGTGCGAGAGGTACGTCGCCCAGGTTTCTCTTGCACCCAATGATGAGGTGGTCAGGGTGATTGAGGCCTGAGGGTTACATATTTGGTTTAAAGAAGTGAAGGGGTATAACTTGGGAATGTGCCATGAATTTACACTAAGTTATCGACATTTGGCAATGAAGAGGCAAGACTAAGGACTAATGTGAGGGAAAAAACATTCGAGATGACCCCTCCCACGATCACCATGGTTATGGAGTACGAGAGACCACCCCCGACTACCCCTATATACCCACACAACGTGGATGGGGGTAGGACTCTCTCGGACTATGTGGCCCTTACCTATGAGGACTCAATCGCGTTCAAGGGAAAACCGTTGGTCGGGGGCCTCAAGTATTCTTTCAGGATTATGAATAATGTGCTACATTACAACTTGATGCCCCGGGGTTCGAAAAAAAACCCAAAGATCGAGAAGCTGGCCTTGCTCCATGCTTTTATGACGGGGGTGGTTATGGATGTGACACTTTGGATTTTTTATGAGATGCGAGAGTTTGCCATGGCTGCAAAACGAATGGCAAATCTCCTTTTTGGTATCTTCATCACCTATCTTTGTAACCTGGCTAAGGTGAAACACTATGCCCATGATACACTGCTCCCCCAGAGACCGGAGCTATAGGGAAGTCCAGCATTCAAAAGAGTTGGGGGTGAGAGACCTAAGGCTAAGGGGCCAGAGACGTCAGTAATTAGACCATCTACGTCAGTAGCCAGACCATTTGCTTTAGCACCTCCAACACCAGCACCTACCCTGGCTCGCACCATTCCCCACCGTCTTGATGCTCTGGAGACCACTATGCATGGGCTTTCATAGATGGTGACAAGACTTTTCTAGCATACATTCCTGGGTGAGCCCATCCCCGGTGCACCCCCAAAGCCTCCAACTGGATTGTCGACCTATGCTCCTGTACCCTCCATGACTGTCGAGGTGGACGAGGAGGAGGAGGAGGTTCACAGTCAAATTCCAAGTCCGAGACCGAGGACGAGGATGCTTTTGATGAGGAGGGTGATTGAAGATTTTTGTACTTTGTTTTCTTTTGAATTTTGGTTGTACAAAACTATGGTTACTTTTGTCGGGCAGTAGAAGTACCTTTAGGTTTTGGATGGTTTTTTTGGAACTTGAACCATTATAAATAACTTTTTGAAATGATCAATGAAATGCTACATTTTTCTTGTTTATCTTTGTCCAAAGCCATTTATTTAATTGCAATATGATTTATGCATTTTGGGTGTTTGAATGTTCACTTGTATGAATGTATGGATTGTTGTTTTAATTATTAGCTTGTGGTTTAAAATAAGATGTTTGCTAGGGACTAGCAAAGCTCAAGTTGGGGGGTGTGATTAGCACAAAAACATGACATTTTTTGTATGCTAATATGCCTTTTATAATGGCTTTTGCCGTGAATTTGAGGAAAAAAGTGTTTAATCCTCTCTTTGTTGGAGTTTTGTGTAAATGCATGTAAAATGATGTAAATGGTGTGAGTTAAGCCCCCATTGAAGTGTTTGAAGCCAATGAAGATGAGGGGGTAGCTTAAAGGAAGGTTTGAAGGGTGATGAAACCAAGAAAAATATAGTTTGGATGAAAACCTTCCGGAAGGTTTTGCTTTGGTTTGCCTATTCACTGCCAAAACCTTGTGGAAGGTTTTGTCTAATTGAATGAACCTTCTGGAAGGTTTTGCCTACTGGTTTTCTCATTTAACTGTTCCTGTAAATACCTTTCGAAAGGTTTTACCCAGAATGCCCAGACAGCCTGCAACTCAAGCTCTGCCATTTGGGGGGTCCCACCTACACTTCTCCAACAAGTCCCTTGACATCCCTTACATATCTACATGCCTTCCATCACCATAGCTTGGACTTTAAATGCTTGACCATCAATGAGTAGGAGAGAGAAGAGCAAGGCAAGAGAGGGGAAGGCTATGCTTGTCATAGCTTGCAACAATGCATCCAATAAGCCTCCTATGGATGAGAGGTCTGCCATACAGGCTATGGGGTTCTCCATGGACATTTTAATGATTCAAATTTATGGATTATTGATATATTGCATTGTAGAGAGAGAGGATCCAAGGAAGAAGACATATTTTAGAAGCAGAAAACTTAGATTTTTATATTTTCCTCCATCCATTTCACTTGTAATCTCTTGTAAGCTTCATTTAATGCCTTTAATGCCATTTATTACAAGCACATTTCAATTTTAGTCTTACATTGTGGATTTAACCATTAATGCATTCAAATTCTTCATTTTCAAGCTTTAAAATGGGTATTGCATATTTCATTTCATAGTTTATGTTTTCTTGCATTAACTTAGCTCCAATCTTCATTCCTTTATAATGTCTTTCCATTACATTTATGTCTTTGCTTTAGATATGAGTAACTAAGTCTATAGTTGGATAATCCAAGGAAAATTTCTCCTTTGGTGTGCTATTTCAACTCATTTTTATTCCTCCTTGTAGTGTACAATGACTTGGCTTGACTAGGTTGAGTGTGGATATGGTTGTGAGTTTTTGATACACCGTAGGCATTGTCACAGGATATGCTTGAATCCTTACCTCCATTTTGGTTCCGTGCTTTCTACGAATCAATCAAACATCTAGGCACCATTGGAGGAAGGTCTTGAATCAATTTAGCATTTCCTTTGGAATGACCCCTTCAGATTAGCCAACACTTGTTCCATTTCATTTTTACCAAGAACAAAATCACAAACCAAACTAAAACATCAAAAGATTTTTACACTTTACCCTTTTTACCAAAGTCACCTTCAACACGATTCACTTCTTTCCCTTAGGAGATGACCTTGGAATACGATTTTCAAGTAAAACACGACACTCGAAAGTCTCTCTGCGCTTTTGGAGTACTTTTGTTCCCACACACACATTTCATTCTCCATTATTCCGTTGTCCCATTTCTCACTTCATCTAGCATTTTTTGTGCCGTTACTGGGGAAGGCAAGCATTGAATTGAGAAGGTGATTTTGGGACAACGGAGGTAAGTCCCGTTGTTTATCATGGACTAAGGTACGTTGCTCCGCGTATATACTTTTGTTAGTTTACACTTTTATTTGTAGATATTTTGTTGTATGTGGGAACGGGACAAACAAAACCATTTAGTTAGACTACCCTTTGGCCCTAACATGAACATTGACCAAGACCCACCTGAGCATCCGAGTGATAATTTTGAGAATGTAGGTGCCAATCCGAACATTCAAGGGGGTGGGAGAGTGCAAGAACCTAGAATGCCTAATCCATGAGTGCAATTCCCCCTTCTATGAATGAAGGGAATAACATCCAAATGGATCCTTTGGCAAGGTCAATGAGAGATTTTCTTCAACCAACTCGTAGCATCACTCCTTCATGCATTCTCTTACCGGTCCAAGCTCATGCCTTCCTAGTTAAACCCGGAATGTTGCAACTACTTCCTACGTTCCATGGAATAGAAAGGGAGAATTCTTATTTACACATTAAAGAATTCGAGGATATAGTCGCAACCTTCAACGCTAACTATGGTATGCAAGACATGTTTGAAATTGTTTCCCTTTTCCCTTAAGGACAAATCCAAAACACGGTTGAATTCCTTGCGGCCTCGATCCATCACCTCTTGGGCTCAAATGCTTTCTGAATTTTTGAATAATTTTTTTTTTCCGGTGCATAGATCCACCACTTTAAAAAAAAAAATTCAAAACTTTCAAAAAATTCCAATGAACAATTCTATCACTGTTGGGATCACAACAACGAATTGCTCAAATCTGTGTCACATTATGGTTTTGAATCAAGGCAATTAGTAAGCTTCTTCTATGAAGGAAACATATCGGACCATAGACAATTCATTGACATGATGTGTAATGGCTAGTTCTTGAACAAGGATCCGGATGAGGCCCTAGACTATTTTAATACATTGACCTAAAATGCACAATCATGGGACATTTAGGATCCCGCCGATGTACCTAGGTCATCCTCGGGTAGTTATCAACCACAAGGGGGAGGAATTTATGATTTGAGAGACCAGGAAGACTCACTTTCCAAAATTGCCAAGTTGTCTAGGAAAGTTGAGAGTCCTGAGGTCAATAAGGGACATGAGGTTTCTAATATTTCAAAGATTGAGGAGGGCTCCTCAATTTGTGAGAGTGTAGAGCATTCCATATTGGAGTGCCGTAACATTCCTGTACTTAAGGAAGCATACCACGAGCAAGTCAATACTTTAAACCAAACGAGGCAATCATTCTCTCTGTACTCAAACACTTACAATTCGGGTTGGAGCAAGCACCCGAACTTTAGTTAGAGAAATGAGAATCCTACTCCTCATGGTTCTAATGCACATTTGATTTGCACAAAACTTCATATA
Source organism: Ilex asprella (assembly GCA_023539305.1). Classification (NCBI taxonomy): domain Eukaryota; kingdom Viridiplantae; phylum Streptophyta; class Magnoliopsida; order Aquifoliales; family Aquifoliaceae; genus Ilex; species Ilex asprella. Next base: position 21,141,854 of record CM042188.1, on the reverse strand, counting down.
TTTTGATGTGCTTATCATCTCGTTTTAATTGATTTTGGAGATTAAATGAGGAATGTTGTATTAATTGAGTACTTATCAATGATATTTGGTATTTGCAGTTAAACAATACTAAATGAAACTTCTTAAAGCGCTCCAAAACAAATCTTTGATGAATGGAGATAAGAACGAGCCTTGATGATGGATTAAAAGAAGAAGAAAGCAAGAATTAAGCTTAACCAGTTAACAACTGACTACAGGTAGTCACTAAGGATTTCCTGAAGGGTGAGGGAATCAGGGATTTTGCAACAAAAGGAAAAACCTATCGGTAGTAACTTTCGGTAGTCGCTGGCTACTAGACCTGAAGCTACCGCACAACTACTGGTATTCGTTGTTCACTGGAGTCATAACTACAGGTAGTTACACTCGATCGACCGATAGTCAATACTGAAACAACCTAGTTTATGCAGGCCTTTCTCTATTACTTCAAGGGCCCCACCATCAAGTCTTCCCCACTCCTCTGACACGTCCAACACACAAAACATCCCCTCATGCCCTTCCTCTTGGAATTTTAGAGAATTTCCCATCAATGAGGAGAGAGGAGAGAGAAGCAGCTGGGAGAAGAAACATCACCTGCACCAGCCCCCCATTTTTTGGAGGTCAAATGTTGGGAATCAGATGAAGATAGGGAGGGGGCATCTCAGATACACATTTTTTTTCTGGGAGGACGAAGAGTGGGAGATTTTTAGAAAAGGAACAGAGAGATTTAGAGAGAGAAGCAGTGGGGAAGAAGATGAATAGTGTCAAGTGATAGAAAGTTCAAATTTTTGCATTTCCTTTGCTACATTGTCTTGTAATCTTCTGTAAGGAGGCTGTGAACTTTATTTTTAATGTCATTAATGTTATTCTCATTCAAGTCATTGCTAGTTGAGTGCTCTCTTTAAGTTCTATCATAATGCATCAAAGTCTTTCATTTTCTTAGCTTAAAATGGGTATTAAATTCTTTCACTTTTAGCTTATGATTTCTTGCACTTAGTAGCTTTAGAACTTCATATCTTTGCAATGCTTCATCATTCCATTGTCATTTCCATTTCAAACATGAGTAACTAAATATTTTAGTTAGCAAAACCAAGGGAAACCTCTACTTGGGAATACAATTTCAACTCATCCTGCTCCTTCCTTTATGAGTTAAATGGTCCGGTTTGACGGGGTTGAGAGTCGATAAATTGGTGAGCCTTTGATATCTCGTAGGCCTAGTCACGATTTATGCTCATACACTCACCAATTTTGTCCCTAGCTTCCCCGAATCAATCGTTTATTCATGCTCTATCGGAGGAGGGATTGAAGTTGAAAAGGTATTCCTATTGGAGTGACCCATTGGGTTTGCCAACATTTGTTTCTCTTTGCATTTTAACCAAAACACACTCCACTAACAACTTCCAACCACAAATGTTTTTTACACTTTCTTTGATTCACAATTACAATCACTTTGATTTACTTTCTTCCCCGTGAAAATGAACTGGGAATACCACCAAGTAAAACACGACCTGCGAAAGTCTCCTTGCGATTGGGGAGCATTTTTGTGCATACACACATCATATTTACATCATCCCACTTTTATTTCCTCTTGCCCTTTCTTTTGACACTATCTCAAAGGAGAGTGACCCTCCCATTCTTGCACACATTTCATACATATCTTGAGAGATAGCATTGAGGGGTTAAGGGAAAACAAGGGTTTTTGAACAATCAATATTCACCCCGTGCCTCCTAAGCAAGCATCTAGCCCTTAATACCCCAGGTCTAATTCGCGAAGTCATTCACAAAACCCACATCCACAGAATTTCTCCCCAGGACCACCTCTAAAGAATTTAATCAACCAGGACCATCCAACCCATCCATTTACTAACCTCCTCATAAGAGGATTTTGGAGGATGTGGTTCATGCTTTCATTCAAAGCCAAACTAGCTTCAATCAAAACTAGATTACCGTCAACAATCAAAGTGCCACAACTTTTAATGACATTCGGGCCCAACTCACAAACCTGACCAATTCTATGGGGGCATCACAATAAGAAAAGGGGACATTCCATGCTCAACCCCAAGAAAACCCTAGAGGTCAACATGTCATTGAGTCGTCCGAACCTAATAGTGAGAGCTGTGTGCAACTCAAAGTGGTCACCACATTTAGAAGTGGAAAACAAGTCAATATGACCAATATGCCAAAACTATCTACCAATGCCACATTATTGCCATTAGAGAACGAGCCTAAGGGTGACATCGAGAGTGATGAGGTAAGTGGTGAGGTGAGTGACGAGGTGGGTGAGAAAGAAAATTTAATCAATGAAAATGTGCATGTTGATGAGCACATAATATTGCACATTTCATGGACTCATTACATTCATTATAACTCAACTTTTGCATTTAATTACTTAGTGTTAGCCTATTTTATGAATAATGTTGAATTCTCGATGTTGCATGTTTTGATAGCTTAAATGTTGGATTTTAGGACCTTGAAACTATGTTGGATGTGTGGTAATGGCATGGGCACAATACATGAATAATTGGAGGCTTAAAAGTGAAGAAATCAAGGAGGTATTGGTGTTTTGGAACAAAGACACCAACTGCCGCATCACTGGGAAGCACTGCCTCAGTTGTCCTCCATTTTGACCATGATTTAATCAGAATCTGAAAAAGTTCAAAACATGAAAGTTGTAGATCTGGATGTCTTCTATATTATGTCAAACTTTAAGCTTAATCCAACGGTTAGATCAAGAGTTATGCTATTTATACCGAAGGTGTTCCAGTGTAGAAAAACAGTACCGGTACTCGGTACCGGTACCATGAATCTTCTGGCCGAAAAATAGCCTGTAACTCAACTTTGAGGCTTGGGGGTCCCACCTACACTTCTCCCACTTGCCCCCCATCATTTCCTTACACATCTACATGCCTACCTTACACACTTTAAAGACTTATGAGGCTTGTCATTTATGGAGGATGGGAGATAAGTGTCTGCCATGTTGGTTGCTGTGTAGGCTGCTCCTAGCCTGTCAAGACCCATCCATTCAACCTCCCATTGATGGGAGGCCTGCACACACATGCTAGGGACCACCATGCACGAAAAGGAGGGGCATACACTCCATTATATTCAGCATTTACAAGCCATTCAAAGTGTGGCTACTTAAGCTTAGAAAATCCAATGTAGAAGATGATGAATAATGATTAGAAATTTATATTTTTGCATTTTATTCTTCATTTTTGTTGTAGTAAGCTTTAAAACTTTTGTAATATTTAATCCTTACACCTTAATGTCATTTATTTGAAGTTCATTTCCAGTTTAGTCTTGCACTTTACATTTCACCATTGTTATGTTATGTTTTCTTCATTTCTAGCTTTAAAATGGGTATTGTATTTCTTTCTTCTTAGTTTAAGTTTTCTTGCTTTAAGTTATGTTCTAAGATTTAATTCTTCATTATTTTTCTTTACATTATGCATGTCTTTCCATTAAGTATGAATAGTTAGATTTCTAGTTGGCTAATTCAAGGGAGACCTCCACTTGGGTTTTCCATTTCAACTCATTCTCTTCCTTCCCTTATGAGTCCAATGGTTCGGTTTGACGGGGTTGAGAGTGGATAAGTTGGTGAGCCTTTGATATCCCGTAGGCCTAGCCACGGTTTATGCTTAGATACTCACCAATCTTATCCCTAGCTTCCCCCGAATCAATCGTTCATTCATGCTCTATTGGAAGAGGGATTGGGGTTGAAATGGTATTCCTATTGGAGTGACTTCTTGGGTTTGTCAATATTTGTTTCTCATTGCATTTTCATTCTCAAAACTTCAACCACAAAACTCAAACACAAGATTTTACACTTTCTCTTTTTGACAAAATCACCTTCACACACTTGAACTTTCCTTCCCTGAGGAGACGACATTGGAATACTTTTTCAAGTAAAACACCGACAAACGAAAGACTCCTTGCGATTGGGGAGTACTTTTGTTCACACACATTTCATTTCCATTTCATACATTTTGTTTATTCCATTTCATCACCATCATTTCGTTATTCCATCTCTTGCATCATTCCGAGGGAGAGTGACACTCCCTTCTCACACACATCATATACATGCTAAAGGGTGATGTTTAGAGGTTAGGAACAACAACCTTTTTCATCAATCACATGTCTCCCCCATTCCTAGCCCTTTTCCTAATCGTTTGAAGCCACTTACAAAGGTAGGTAACTATGCTAATATAATTGAGATATTCAAGCAAGTAAAGATCAACATTCCACTCCTTGACGTGATAAAACAAATTTCATCATGTGCAAAGATCTTAAAGAACTTGTGAACAGTGAAGTAGAAACTCAATGTCCACAAGAAGGTATTCCTCACCGAGTAAGTGAGCTTAATCATAAGGATGAAAATCCTATCAAAGTTTAAAGACCCCGACTGCCTTATCATTGCCATCATAATAGGGAATTTCTGGGTGGAGCAAGCCTTGCTTGATTTGGGGGCTAGTATTAACCTCCTGCCTTACTCGGTGTATAAACAACTCCAATTTGAAGAGTTGATGCCAACTCAAATCACTCTTCAGTTAGTGGCTCAGAGCATTCGAACACCGAAGGGAGAGGTTGAGGATGTTTTTGTTCAAGTGGATAACTTTTATTTTTTTTTCAATTTTATTAATTTGAGACTCACCCTATTGCTAACCCTTGCTCCCAAATTCTTAGTGTATTAGGTAGACCATTCCTTGTGACCTCTAATGTTGTTATTAATTGTAGGAATGGTCTCATAAAGCTTACTTTTGGGAGCATGACTATGGATTTTAATGTGTTCAATTTGAGCAAACAACTGGGGGATGATAAAGAGGCACATGAGATCAACCGGATCGACTAATTGGTGGAGGAACACTTGGAACTAATGAGCACTTTAAAGTTAGAAGAGGAGGAGATTCCTAATATGGAAGAGGTTGATGAGCAAGAGTTTTCGAAGATCTTGAAAGGGGTATAGAAATGTACCCCTACATTTGAAAAGCTTCCGCACGAAGACAAGAAGATTTTTTCATCAAAAGAGCAAAAACCCATATTGGAATTGAAGCCATTACCATCCCATCTTAAGTATGCATATCTTCGGGATGACAAGACCTTTCCTGTGGTGATAAGCTCAACTCTGGAGAAGAAGCAAGAAGAGGATCTATTGGAAGTATTGATGAGGCATAAGGGAGCAATTGGTTAGACAATTGTTGACATCAAGGGGATAAGCCCCCTCATTTGCACACACCACATTTATCTTGAGGATGACTCTATGCCTTCCCAACACCCACAAAGAAGATTGAATCCAATTATGAAAGATGTGGTGAAGGACGAGATACTTAAACTACTTGATGTGGGCATCATCTTTCCGATTGTCGATAGCAAGTGGGTGAGTCCCACTCAAGTGGTACCAAAGAAATCAGGGGTCATTGTGGTTGCAGATGAGGTTACTGAGTTGATTCTGACTAGGGTGATAACCGGATGAAAAATATGCATTGACTATCAAAAGCTCAACCTATGCACAACAAAGGATCACTTTCTTTTGCCATTCCTCGACCAAGTGTTAGAAAAATAAGCTGGACACTTGTTCTATTGTTTCTTGGATGGGTACTCCGACTACAATCAAATTAAAATTGCATTAGAAGATTAAGAAAAGACCACCTTCACTTGCCCCTATGGTACATTTGCCTACCGTCGCATGCCTTTAGATTGTGTAATCAATTAGTAGTTAAAATTAGCATATTACTATGCCATTTTAAGACTAATTATACTTTGAGACAGTTTAAATGATGACAATTCAGGGCATAAATTGTACAAGGGACCAAAGGCGATGAATACCAGACTTACATGGCACACCAGAATATTTTGGAGCAATATTGGACCAAGGCAAGAATGTTCGAATGCCAATCAACGTTTGAACATTACCATAAATCATGTGAAGACCAAACTGTTGAGACATGGAAAGTTGCAGCCAAGGAGGAAGACTCTAAGGTACTTGATTACCTCGTTTGAATGCCAATCAAAGTTCGAATGTCCTCTAGAATCATTTGAATACCAAACTGCTACATGGAGTGTGGAAATGGACTTCACAGAAGAACACAAGCCACTTGAGTGGGAAGGTCAGACCCCATCTGACGTTCTAATGCTTATCAAGCTAAGACAAAAACAATGTTCGAATGCCAGACAACGTTTGAACGTTGTCTTCAGACTGGCTATAGAGTGGTTATCTTTTCACTGGGACTTAGGCGGCATTGTAAAAACCCAGACAAATTTGAACTTTTATGAATAAAGGACAAAACGATAAATTGTCACCATGGTTCGGGTTGTAAACTTAAAATTTTCTAGAGCTCGGATGACGAAACGGACCTCACCGTTGGATTGTTCTTGTGAAATCTAGTTACCATGGTAATTTTCATCGAATTTTGAGATAGTCAGATTTTTCGTGTTTTATGAGGCAGTAGGACCCCGAGAGACCCATATACAAAAATTTTGATAAAATTATTAATTTTGAGAAATAATCGAGGGTAATTTAAAATAAAGATATTTTAAACTCGAACCGGGACCAAATTTAATCGTTTCGGGATGAAAATGAACCCGGAATTAAAAGAGACGTGTGGCCAATTGTGGGCCAAGTATTCTAAAAATAAAAATAGGGGAGAAAATCATATTTTCTACCCATTTTCAGCCATTCTCAGCCGATAGAAAAAGGGAGAGAGAAAACAAGGAAAAGAGAAAATTTCTCCATCTTCTCTCTAAGATCTATGGAGATTGAGTGGTTGAATCCGCTCGGGCCAAGAAGGAAAGTTGTTCTCCTCGACGTGGGCTACAAAACCATACCAAGGAGGTCGGTTTTGGACGAGATTCCAAGAACGAGATTTTTGGGGAGCAGAGGTTCTAGCTTGTTTTGGGTTCTTGGAGCTTCCTAAGGGCATTCTTCACACTACAAGAGGTAGGGGATTCTTCTACTTAAGTCTATTCACAACTTTGAATGTTATGATGAAATGGGTAGGTTATTATAGATATATATGACTTGCTTATAGCAATGATTTGGTGAGATGGGTATTGAAAGTAGGTAGAATATCTTCTATCTTGAAATGGGTATGTAAAAATTGCCTAATGTGAATTCTTGAATTATGTGAAATTGTGGGCATGTTATGTGTTTACATGATGCCGTGATTTGGAAGTGTGTTGTTGCTTAATATGAGATGACATGCTTGGACTTGAGTTTTGGACAAAATATTGATAAATGCATATTGGTTTATTGACATGGTGAGTTATGAAAATTATATGCTTTTGATATAATTTGTCATGGATTATATGAATTGGGTTTGAAATGATTCATATTGCACATATAGCATATTGAAAATCATATTGTGGTTGCAATGAGACATTGCATTGCATATACACGGAAACATCGCGATTGAATGGGTGTGTGTGCATGATATTGTCAGCATCACACTTGGTGGATGACAAGTGGGCTCGAGTAAGATAGGTCGATGACTTGGCCGAGTCGCATGATTTGCATGGTGTTGAGGGTAGGGTTTAGCAAGAAGGGCTAGAAGATCCCTCAGGTGTAAGGCCTGGTGATTTGGATATGCACTTCCGTTGGTATTAGTTAATAAAGTGTGTTGGTGTACGCGGGACTGTTGGTGGAAATCCATAAATCCCGTATCAGTTGGGTGCCGTTGGTGTAAGTCCATAAATACTCACCCCATACAAGACCTCGGATTGGTAATGTCATTGGTGTATAACATAAATGACGAAATTATACACATGAAAAATTACATGTGTTTGAGAGCCGGAAAGGGCTCGGGATCATAGATGACGGATAATTGCACATTAGAGATTGCATGTGTCGAAATGCCGGGCAAGGCTCGAGTTGGGTCGTGAGAGTGAGTCTCATCTCATTCCATAGCATTACTTTGTAAATTTCCAACGTTGATAGAATATCTATGCTTGGAATGTATAAATGGTGAATTTGTTGCATATGCGCATTTCATGTGCATTTGGGTTGGGGAGTAGCCTATTTAGGAAATACTCTACTAAGCGTGGCTCACCCTTTATGGGAAAATATTTCAGGAGCAGGGTTTACACCGGTGGACGGCACCCATTTCGAGCCCCAAGGATGAAAAAAGCCGAATTGTGGCTTATATAGACCATTTTGTAAAGTTTTTGTTAAAATTCCATTTTGATGTGTGAATATATGGAAATGTATGTACTGGAACTAGTATGGATCATGTTTTATGTGAAAAACCTAAATAAACATGTTTTGGATGGTTGTGGAATTGATTGGAATGAATTGAAAATGAAAAAAAGGAAGGATTTTGTGGAAACACAGGCAAAACCTTCCAGAAGGTCGATCAAAACCTTCCAGAAGATCTTGAAGGTTAAGGTAAAATTCTTTTCCAGTAGACAAAACCTTCCGGAAGGTCGATCAAAACCTTCCGAAAGATCTTGAAGGTTAAGGTAATTTTTTTTTTCAGTAGGCAAAGCCTTCCGGAAGGTCGATCAAAACCTTCTGGAAGATCTTGAAGGTTAATGTAAATATTTTCCAGAAGGTAAAACCTTCCGGACGGTTGGTGAAAACATTCCGGAAGAACATTTCCAGTAGGCAGAACCTTCCGGAAGGTCAATCAAAACCTTCCGGAAGATGTTCCAAAAATATGAAAATTTAAAATTGTTTTGTCATGCATTGGACTTTGATTCTTTTAGTTCAAACAACATAAAAGGACATTAAATGAGGTATATTGAGGCACAAAGGACCTCGGTTGAATTAAATGATTAAAGGAATCATGGGTAGCACGTGTGAGTTATAATTCTGATAAAAAGGGTACTATTAGCATGATGTCGGATTGTGCGGCAGTCAAGGGTATTTTCGCGGGTTGACGGTTGGTAAACAGTTTAAAAAGGATCCCCGGTTTTAGGGGCCTCACAGGCATACACTATTCTTTTAGACAACCGTGCTTCCTTCCTTGCCTACAAATACTCCCATTGTGGGAGCTTCAAAAGGGGAGAAGAGAGTTTGATGGAGGCTTAGACTTCCGCTCATATAGCTAGACTTAAACTTATATTTACTTGTATCAAGGGTGATAGTTCATCTTTTGGTTGAAGTGCAAACCCTCCAAAAGTGATTAGCTTCCTTCTACTTTCTTTATTTCTTTCACTTCCATTGCTTGAGCTACCTTCCTTCTAAGAGGAGTGATTCCACTTTTCTAGAGCTTTACCAAAGCCGTGAAGGGTGGAACGTGATTCACTCATTCTTCGTAGAAGATTGACTCCTTGTTTAGTGTGTTTCACTTTGTAACTCCTCTACTTGGAGGGATGAGTATCACTCACTTTTCTAGCTTTACCAAAGTCATGAAGAGTGAGTAGTTCCTCATTCACTCTTTAGTAAAAGGTGATGGATATATGTAGATCATTCGGATGCTATTTTTGTGCATTTTCTTTATGCTTTAATGCTATATATTTCACTTGCCTATTGAATGATTGAATGCATCTAGAAAAACTAAGGTATTTTGTATAACTGTGTGTTCTTTCTATGACACAGATGACTCTTGTATAGAAAGACCCGTTAGTTCATGGCAAGTACCCCAGCTAGATCTTCATGACAACATTTCAATCTTCACTATTATTGTGCTTTTTTAAAAGAATGAAACATTAACGCCATGACTGGATGCCTTGTAGAAACACTTGCTTGTTTGTAGACAGGTTGAGTCTCGACATATAAAATTCTTATAAACTTCTAGAAAGGAATCAGAACCATGTGCTTAATTCTCACAATCGATCTTTATCTTTCGATTAACTTGTTGTTGACATAGGAGTTAATTGAGTTATCAAGCACAAGTATAATAAACTGGATTGATTAAGTACATGTTCTAATCCTCGAGATAATTTATCTTATATTTTGTCTAGAAAAATTCATTGGAAAGAATCTTATATTATGTCCAGAAAATCCCATAACTTCAAACTCCCATGGTTTCCAGTTGGTCTCTGTCAATGCTTACTTCAATACACTAATCATAATTCCCAGTGGATTTGACTCTGGACTTAACCAGATTATTACTACAGCTTGACCGCCTACACTTGGGACTACACATTTTCGATCAAGTCAAGTTTTTAGCGCCGTTGCTGGGAAAACATAAAAGGTATTTTAAGGTAAAAGGTAAAAAGATATTTCTTTTTGTATATATTCTTCGGTTTATTGTGAATAATTTTTATTTTCTTTATTTCTTTTATGTCCGAGGGAACTCCTCACTATCAAAATTTGTTGGCAGAATCTTGTGAGTCTGTGAATCAGCCTAAACCATCTTCACCTAGATCAGTAGCGAATAATATGGATAATGAGAGACAAGGAAAAGTCCTTATAAGGGAGGGGGAAGCGCCTAACATTTGAACTTTGCGGGATTACTTAAATCCCACAAGAAATAATGTTCCTTCTTGTTTTGTATTCCCTAAAAATGCTCTCCTCTTTACTGTAAAGCCGGGGACAGTGAAACTACTACCTGTATTTCATGGGTTAGATGCATAAAATCCATATCTGCATATAAAAGATTTTAAGGAAGTATGTGGAACATTTCAAGATAATTCTGAACTGGCCAAGATAAAACTTTTTCCTTTATCTCTTAAGGGACAAAGATAAACAATGGCTAAATTATTTAAAAGCTCTTTCAGTACCTAACTGGCAGGCATTACAAAATGAATTTTTCACAATGGTTTTTCCTCTATACTGCACGAATGCACTCAAAAGGCATATCGTGAATTTTTCGATTAAAGAAGGAGAAACTTTTTACCAAAGTTGGGAGATATTCAAAGATCTTCTCCAATCCTACCCACACCATGCTTTTGTGATTGGAGTTTGGTGAGATTTTTCTCTGACTCCCTACCGACTAGATTACGTCAGTTTGTCGAAATGATGACCTAAGGAGAATTCATGGGTAAGAGTCTGGAGGAGGCATTCAATTTTTTTGACACCATATCTGACAGTTCTCAGATGTGGGACTCAACCTCTCCTACCACTCTTGAAGCTAGACCATCTACTTCCCATGAGGGTAAGTATGTCTTGAAAGAAGATGATGATCTAAGAGCAAAAATATCCACCCAATCTCGAAAGCTTTAAACTTTAGAGATAAAAAAGGTCCATCAGGTCAATGTTGGCCCTCCCACAAAACAAGTGTGTAGGATATGTGCATTGACAGGATACCCTACTAGAGAGTGTCCTACCATTCCGACATTCAAAGAGGCCCTGTTAGAATAGAAAAATGCAATTTTCAACTTTAACAAGCCTTACTCCAATCCCTATTATGAATCATACAATCCAGGCTGACGTAATCACTCGAACTTCAGTTGGAGGAACACGCTACCAACTCCCATGAACCAACCACAAGGATCACAACCACCACTTCAAGGACTCCCGCATACCAACCATAGCAACCACCACACAAGAGGAGTCTTGAGGATACACTGAACCAGTTCATGCAAACCCAAATGAACTATAAAACCCATTCCATATAGGCTTTCACCGATTGTAAAACCCAAAACACCCGTCTTTTGAGGATATCAAAAGCCACATTCAAAAGTTGACCCAATCCATGAGCACACATGGGAAGGGTAAGTTTCCTGGCCAACCAAAACCACCACAAAGACAATTTCATGTGGGGAACCCTTCGATCATGAAAAACCCACAAGACCAAGCCCAAGTTGTCACTACACTGAGAAGTGGAAAGGTGATTGACAAGCATATCAGAGAAATGCTCATTCCAAAGGCAAAACCTAAGTCAATCCTAGTCAACTCATCATGTGAGCCTGAACCAATTGAACCTGTACTTGTAATTAAAGAAGAACCCGAGCCTATGATTGAACAAGAGCCAGAACCTTCTGAGGAAATAGAACATTCATGTTCCATTCCTACTCCTTTCTCTCACACACTCAAAAACATACAAAAGTTAAAAAATTAGCCTAAAATTTATGAGCTTTTTAAGCAAGTAAAGATCAACATCTCATTTTTGGATGCATCAAACAAGTTTCGTCTTATGCCAAGTTTTTAAAAGACTTGTACACAGTCAAGCAAAGCCAGAATGTCAAAAAAAGAGCCTTCCTGACAGAACAAGTCAGTACCTTGCTTTAACATAAAAACCCTCCATAATACAAGGATCCAGGGTGTCCGACTGTGTCTTGTGTCATTAGAAACTTCAGAATAGAACAAACACTATTAGAACTTATAGCTAATGTTAATTTGCTACCCTACTTTGTCTACTAGTAGTTGGGTATGGGTGACCTCAAACCCACTTGTATCACACTCCAGATGACCAACAAATCTTTTAAAATCCCTAGGGGCATTGTTGAAGATGTACCTATCCAAGTGAACAACTTTGTCTTCCCTGTTGAATTCATTATTCTAGATACTCAGCCAACAATACATTCGGAGAACCAAATTCCCGTCATTCTTGGTCGACACTTCCTAGCATCTTTCAATGCACTAATCAATTGCAGGAATGAAGTCATGAAATTAAATTTTGGGAATATTACTCTCGACCTGACCATTTTCAATATTGCTAAGCACTTGGGAGAGGACAAAGAAAAAGGGGAAATAAACTCCATTGAATCTTTGATATAAGAACATCTGAATGACACATTCTGTGAGAACCCTATTGAATCTTCTCTGCTAGAGTCTATCTCATCTGAGACAACAGATGATGACCCAAACTCAAAGATGTGCCCTACTCATACTGTTGGGACATGGGCCCCCAAATTCGAAGAGATTTCACCATGTGGCACAAAGTGTGAGGTTCCTAGTAAAAGGATACACAACCCTAGTGTCTCACATCGGCTAGGGAGAGGGAGTTGTAGGGCTTTATATGTAAGCCCCTAGTCCTTACTTGTCAAGATGCGTTTTCCCAGGGATACTAGGAGGAACAAATCTGTGAGGGCCAGTGGGCCCGAAACGGACAATATCTTGCCACGTAAGGGGGTGTTACGGGATGGTATCAGAGTCGACTCTCGCCTAGTTTGAGGGTGGGCCCCTGCCATGCTCGCGTGTGGGCGGGAGGTTACTGGTAAGTATGCCTATGCTGCACGGGGACGTGCAGACCTAAGGGGGTGGGTTGTGAGGTTCCTGGTAAAAGGATGCAGAGTCCTGGTGTCCCACATCGGCTAGGGAGAGGGAGTTGTTTTGATTTATATGTAAACCCCTAGTCCTTACTTGGCAAGATGCGTTTTTCTAGGAATACTTGGAGGAACAAATCCGTAAGTGCCAGTGGGCCCAAAGCGGACAATATCTTGCCACGTAGGGGGTGTGACAGAATGGTATCAGAGCCGACTCTTACCTGGTTTGAGGGTGGGCCCCTGCCGTGCTCGCGTGTAGGCGGGAGGTTACTGGTAAGTATGCTTGTGCTGCACGGGGACGTGCAGACCTAAGGGGGTGGATTGTGAGGTTCCTGGTAAGAGGATACACAGTCTTGGTGTCCCACATCAGTTAGGGAGAGAGAGTTGCTGGGCTTTATATGTAAGCTCCTAGTCCTTACTTGGTAAGACGCGTTTTTCCAGGGATACTGGGAGGAACAAATCTGTGAGGGCTAGTGGGCCCAAAGCGGACAGTATCTTGCCATGTAGGGTGGGTGTTACACAAAGCCACTTTCTTCAAGTGTCAGGCCACTAAAGCTTGAATTGAAACCTCTCCCATCTGACCTCAATTATGCATTCTTAAGAGAGGAAAAGTCATACCCAGTGGTAATTTTATCTAAGCTCATAGACTTGCAAGACTCTATACTGATCAAAGTTCTCAAACTCTATAAAGGTACCATTGGGTGGACCATCACTGAATTGAAAGGTATAAGCCCGTTAATATGCAATTATGCTGTATACCTTGAAGAGGATTCAAAACCCTCTCATCAGATACAGTGATGACTGACCTTTATATGAAGGAAGTTAAGAGAACTGAGGTTCTTAAGCTCTTAGGTGCAAGGATAATTTTTCCCATCTTTGGTAGCAAATGAGTTAGTCCAACTCAAGCTGTGCCCAGGAAGTCTGGGGTCACAGTGGTCAAGAATGATGCCAATGAACCGGTACTAATTCGAGTCCTCATAGGATGACGAATGTGAATAGACTACCGAAAGCTCAATCAAGTGACTAGGAAAGACCATTTCCCTCTTCCCTTTCTTGATCAAGTCTTAGAGAGAATTATAGGCCATAAATTTTACTATTTCCTGGATGGGTATTTCGGGTACAATCAAATTCAGATAGGAATAGATGAGCAGGGGAAAACAACGTTCACATGTCCCTTTGGTACCTTTGCATTCAAAAAGATGCTTTTTGGGCTTTGTAACACTTACAACATTCCAAAGATGCATGCTAAGCTTGCTCAACATTTTTGAAAGTGTTGATGGATGACTTCTCTCTCTATGGTGACTCATTTGATTTGTGTCTGGTCAACCCAAAAAAGGTGTTGATAAGATGCAAAGAAGCCAATCTAGTGCTTAATTGGAAGAAATAGCATTTCATGGTAACACAAGGCATTATCCTAAGTCACATTGTGTCGCATAAGGTATGAAAGTTGACAAGGTTAAAATAGATTTGATTAGAAATTTTCCTGCTCCCATGACTATAAGGATGTCCGATCATTCCTAGGACTGCAAGGTTTTACAGGAGGTTCATAAAAGATTTCAGTACCATAGTTAAACCCATGCGTCATCTTCTAAGTCAGGATGTAATTTTTTTGTGAAGTGAAGCATGCTAGAAAGCTTTTAAAAAGCTTAAGGGTATGTTAATTTCTGCTCCAATAATGCAACCCTTTGACTGGACTCTACCCTTTGAGCTAATGTGTAATGCAAGTGATTATATTGTAGGTGCTGTGTTTGGACAAGATATGATAAGAAATCACATGTGATTTACTATACAAGCAAAAATTTGAATGATACTCAAATGAATTATTCAACGACTGAAAAAGAATTGCTTGCTATAGTTTTTGCTTTGAAAAAATTTCATTCATATCTTGTTGGTTCTTTTGCTACTGTATTCGCCGACCATGCAGCCCTAAAATTCTTGCTCACAAAGAATGATGCCAAGCCAAGACTCTTAAGATGGATACTCTTACTCCAAGAGTTTGATCTGGTCATCAAGGACAAGAAAGGTGTTGAGAATGTGGTGGCAGATCATCTGTCCAAATTAACATATAAAGTTTATGAAGATGGATTGCCAATAAATGAGACAATTTTAGATGAGCAACTGTTCACGATTGATGAGACACCATGGTACACTGTTATTGGTAACTTCCTTGCTACTAGTACGCTCCCTCTGTCCTTTACCATGATGGATAAAAAAAATTTTTTGAGGGAGGTTCACAACTTCTTTTGGGAAGATCCCTACCTATTTAAGTACTGTAAGGATCAAATCATAAGGCGTTTCATCCCCGCTCATGAAAGAAGACAGGTAATATCATTTTGTCATTTTGAAGCATGCGGTAGTTATTTTTCATCACAGAAAATCACTACGAAAATCTTGCAATGTGAATTTTATTGGCCCACATTTTTAAAGATGTCCATGCCTTTTGTCTAACATATGATAGATGCCAAAAGTTGAGAAGTGTTTCTAAAAGAAACATGATGCCTTTGAGCCCAATTCTGATAATTAAAATTTTTGACTGTTGGGCCATCGATTTTATGGGTCCATTTTCCCCTTATTTTGGCTATCTATACATTTTTATGGACGTAGACTATTTATCCAAATGGGTTGAAGCAATTCCATTCTAGAATAATGATCACCAAATGGTGATCAAAATTTTAAAAGAAAAGATTTTGTCCCAGTTTGGAATCCCGAAATCAATCATAAGTGATGAGGGTGCACATTTTTACAATCGACTCTTTTGAAATTTGATGAAAACATACTTGATCTTTAACAAAATTGAAACCCCTTATCACCCATAGACTAGTGGGAACGCTGAATTAGCTAATTGAGAGATCAAATTAATTTTTTTAAAAATAGTAAATCCAGACCGCAAATATTGATCGTCAAGGCTAACTGATGTACTCTGGGCATATCGTACTACTTTTAAAACGATTTTGGGCATGTCTCCTTATTAATTAGTCTATGAAAAGTCGTGTCACCTACCTGTGAAATTGGAACATAGGGAATACTAGGCCATTAAAGCAATGAACTTTCACCTAGACAAGGTCGGACTTACAAAGAAACTTCAGATAAACGAATTATAGGAATTGAGAAATGAAGCATATGAGAATGCTAAGATTTATAAAACCAGAATGAAATTTTTTGATGACAAGAACATTGTGCGGAAGTCTTTTGAATCCTTTAAAAAATTCATGTTGTTTAATTCAAGACTTCGCCACTTTTCTGGTAAGTTGAAGTTAAGATGGACTGAGCCTTACATTATCAAAAAAGTGTTTGGACATAGAGCAGTAGAAGTGGAAATTCCATCAAATGGTAATACCTTTACTGTCAATGGTTAGCAGTTGAAACTATTTTTGGAAGACTTTGTTAAAAATGTGAAAACCATTCTTTTAATGGAACCAGAATATTCCTTCAAGATTTGTACCTGTCTACACAAAAAGGGGTTCGGTTAGGAAGAACCCAATGGGATGCCTTTATAATGCTCTCACTCCTTTTTCTCTTTTTCCCATTTGCCGCTGTTGGCCCCCTCATTTTCTTTCTTTCTTCTTCTTTTTCTTCTTCTTTGTTTATCTGTTTTCTGCAAAACTGACAAAACCCCAGCAACTCCTTGACCATATACCCTGTTGACCCACTCCTTTGTCTTATGATTACCATTTGTTTACTCTATTTGTACATAGGTGTTTTACTTCTGTTCGCACTCGCATATAAGGGTTTCCATCCTAGCAAAAACCCAGATCTAGCCAAAGATGGCTAAATGTGGTGTTTTGTTTGTAGGTTTCGACAGAAGAACAAATCTCTACCTTTCAATCTCATCTCCAAGATCCATACACTGGTAAATTTGAAACATTGGGGACAATATTTAGTTTAGGTTGGGGTGAGAATTATAGTTCATATTTTGTGGCTGTAAAATTTGTTGTTGTTGCTGTTTCTTATCATATTGTGTACCTTGCCTCGTATTTTGTATAAATTCATGATTATGTCTGTGAGTTAGGCCCAATCGTCTTCGAGAATGACAGACGTTAAAGAACCAGATAGTGAGTCTTAAACCATAGAAAGCATGAATGTTAAACTATTTTGGTTTAGTCTGGGAGTTCTATGCACTTTTCATCTGATGTACATACTATGATCATGAGAAAAATAAGATCGGTAAGATAGAATGAGATTCGAGAAGAACAAGAGAAACCCCTCTATGACAAAAGTACTTTTGCTAAACGCCATCGTGCCAAAAGACTTGGTACTTGTAAAAAGTGTGAAAAAGTCTTTCACGAGAAAATATATAATTAGTGTTTTGAATCAATTTCAGGTCGCGCACTCGATTAATTAAACTGGATAGTGAATGGGCTGAGTAAGGATTACCTTGAGATGCCATTCTGTTCTGCTACTACGTTTAACCGGTTTGTGCGACAGGAAATTAAAAGAGTCACTGATGGTTCAAATGGCAAGGAGACAGAGGATGACTCGGATTAGATTGCTTTCTAACAAAATTATGGATAAATTGTGTGTTGGGATGAAAGCCAAGGGTTCAAATTTTTTTAAAAAGTGTAAAATCTCTTTGTACAAACTCTTTAGACTAAAATGAAAACATGGGCCGAGTAAGGAACGTCCTAAAATACAAACCTAAGAGTGTGGGTTAGGACTTATCCTGAGACGCCATAATTTTTTTTAGTTCAGACTTGTGTATATAGCTTTCTCTTATTGTGTATATTAATGTATAATTTTTTTTTATTTTTGATCTGTTGTTCGAACGCCCCTACTTGTAATATTCTGCCTCTGATGGAACAAAAAGTACTGGAAGCTCATCACATTTGAACGCCTATAGACCATTCGAACGAGAAAAGCTTACAGCACTTTGGTCTCTGCCAGAACTCAAAAGTACTAGGAGCTCACCACGTTCGAATGACAATCACGTTCAGACGATCTTTTAAAAATCCTTTTGCACACGTTCAAATGCCATTGCCGTTCGAACGTCAATTCTCAGGCTATAAAAGCTTGGTTCATCTTCTCCGTTCCAAAACCCCCAAAAATTGGAAAAACTTCCAAACCCTAGTGTTCTTTTTCGATACCCAGCACTCAAAACACCCCTCAGTCCCCATTTCTACCTAAAATTGATCCTCCCAAGACCATTCCCACATCCAAAATCCTCATTTTCACAAGGAAATCAAAACTCTCAGGCCCAAAAACCTCAAACCCAAAACATCATACCTCCAAGGGTCAAGCTACCTGCCAGGTGCACTCCACCAACTCAGGAGCCCAATATGGTGGAGGAAGTCATTGAAGAAATGAAGGGGAGGCCCATTGTGCAGAGATATGATCGAACCCGCTTCCCCACCGCCTTGAAAGTAGACATGCATGAAAATTTCTATCGAGAACACGCTATAGTTTGTTAGCGAGACGTGATATTGAGTGATTTTTGTGGAGTTAGGTATTTTGGTAGATATGGAGAGGAGATAGTGGATGTTGTTTTTGCCAAACAATGGAGAGACCGTGATTGACTTGGTGCATGAGTTCTACTCCAATGTTGAGATCATCAATAGGGCAATTCAAATGTATGAGAGGGGTACATATTGATGTGCATGAGGAATACATTAGGAAGTTGAGGCAAGAAGTGCCATGGGTGCAAAACTGACATACCACATAGAAAGAATGTGGCAATGAACGTGGTGGGGGTGGATCTTACAGGGGTGACTACCTTTTCTTGGGCGAGGAAGAGATTTTTTAGACAAGGAGAGTTAACAAATAAGTATAAAATGGTTAATTTGATTGGGGTCTCAAACCTTGACCCGATCGGATGAAAGAACGAGATCCTCTCCGAAATGGCCCGTCTACTATACGCACTAGGGAAAGGTCACAACATCGACCTCCCCTCCCTAGTTTTGATGAAAATGAAGAAGGGATGCGATGTGAAATGGAACTCGCTCCCATTTGGCACCCTAGTGACTGAGATGTGCAAGGATCATGGGATCAGGGTGAGACCGGAGATGACCATATAGAAGCCAATGGGCCTACTGAACAAGGCATTCTTCTGGGGGAGCCAATGCTATAGGGGAGGCTTGGTGTCTAGACAGGAGGTGCTCCCTACTCGAGGAGAGGACGAGGAGCAAGATGTACTTAATGATGAGGAGGAAAGAGAATTGGATGTAGAGAGAGAGTAGGCACAAACACAGGGGGCAGGTCCTAACACCAGCACCCACCGATCGCTACAAAGATTATGATTGGCATTGAGGCCAAGCAAGATGAGATTCTATGACAATAGAAGAAGATTCTCAGCTACCTGAGGGAGGAAGTTGGAAGAGTTGGAGGAGAGTGAGGAGGAGATATTTCTATACTTGATTGTGGTTTTGTGTGTTTGTTTCTTCTTTGGTGGACAAGTTTCTTCTTTGGTAGGTAATTATGGATATTTGAAGTTTTGTTTTTTGTCACTTCTTTGGATGAATTGAATCGTTGGTGTTTGTATTAAAAGGTCATATTTTGTGAAATGAATGATTCCGTTTATCACTTTTATCTGTATAAATGCATGCGTAGAATTAGCATTATACTGTTATGTGTTAATGAATGATGAAACAAATGTGGATGCTAAAACTGTTGTTAAAGTAACTAATCACATAATTGGTTTGACACATAACTTAGCAATCTAGACTTAAAGCTATAACTCCTTAAACAATGATATTTTCTCTATGCTCAAAATGTCAACTGTACATCGGTATTTGCTATTCTTAAGGTACAAGACAATCGAACTCAAAAATGGAATCAATATATAACCGACATTCCCTAAAAAACATGACATAACCAGTGGAGATAACGAAAAAGACCATGGTAAGTTTCGAGCATTGCGATGATTTTGTGAGGATATCAACATTCAAGAAAGGTTCTTCATTATCTATCTTTGAATAATCTCATTAAATTTGCTTTGATTGATGCAACTAAAGCGATCTATTGACATATCCGTTCATATGACACATACATATACACATACTTGAGAAAGGATTTTAGGCCATCTTTTGACTTAATTTTGAGTCTTAGCCATTTCTTTTACAAAATTATATCTCTAGTTAGCCATGGTTGAGCCTTCAAAGAATGCTTGATTTTTCAAGAGACCCATATAATAACTGAGCCACATGAACATATACTTGACATATATTTCTATCTAATTTTCTTGCACCCTCTTGTAACTTAGTATGATACAAAAAAGCAAGAGAAATAGAAAAGACAACGGGGACTACTGATCAATAAAAGAAATACTGGCAGAAACAATTGAAAAATAAAAGAAACATAAAGACAAGGAATTGCCAAGAAAGTGAAAAATGAGAAAAATGAAATAAATAAATACCATTTCTAGGCAAAAGATCGAAAAGTTAGAAAGATGTGTGCTACACTACATAAAATAGCTTTTGAATACCATTGATGTTATTTCATTAGCAACTGATCTCTGGCCCCATTACAGCCTTTACAAAACCCTAATTGATCTCAAGTCTGATGCATGTGTATTTTGTCAAACGAAAGTTGAGGTATGAAAATAGTATTTCTTTAATTGAATTAATATTCGTCCATGAGATTATGCCAAGAACATGGTTAGTCTACTTTCTAAAAGTTTCACTCCCAAACTAATTGTGTATGTGATTTTTTCGATTGGCCATCCTCTGATCACATGCCCTTGGAGAAACAAGTCACTATAATCGGAGGAAATTTTTGCTGAGGGCATTTCTAAGAGAAGTTTGTGAAATCAAAGCTATCCATAAAGGGTGGTAAAATGGAATGTTTGTTATGTAACAATTAGTGTTTCTATAATGGCCATTCCTACTACACTGGGAATTCCAAATGAAAATGTGAATGATGATAATTTTTGCATAGAATAAATACCTATGAAAGAGGGGCATGCGAGAGATAATTCAAAATTAAGAGTTGGGTGTCCCAACGACCAAGATGCTAATTTACTTTAACCAGCAATCCCACATACACATTTGTTCAACTGAAGTTTGTAGGTAGCTTCACTGAAAAACTCAGGAGACAACACTCGTCCATTAGGGTAAACCTAGTGGTTCAATGGCTTGTTGCATAAGCTAAATCCAACCAGATGACCTACGAAAATGACATTAGAAATAGATTTTCATTCAAATTGTTGTATTACTAGAGACTAGCAATATTTAGGTTGGGGGTGTGATTAGTAGTTAAAATTAGCATATTATTATGTGATGAGCACAAAATATTACATATTTAACGGCCTCAATACATGCATTTTAACTCAACTTTTGCATATAAGTACTTAGAGTTAGCCGATATTATGAATAATGTTAAATTTTCAATGTTGCAGGTAATTATAGTGTAAATCATGTACTGTCGAACCTTGAAACTAGGTATGGATGTGTGGTGAAGGCATGGACACATTACATGAGGATTTGGAGGCTTAAAAGTGAAGAAATCAAGAAGGTATTGGTGCTTGGGAACAAAGGCACCAGCACCCACACCATTTTGTTAGTACCTCGATTTTCCTCCATTTTGACTGTGATCCACTTCGAATCTGAAAAAGTGAAAAACATGAAAGTTATAGATCTGGATGTCTTCTATATTGTGTCAAAATTTCAGCTCAATTGTATGGTTGGATCAAAAGTATGACAATTCTACTAAAAATGGTCTAGAGTAGACATAGTGTACCGGTATGCGTACCGGTATGCCGAACTCCAGTAAGCTTAGAGTACCGGTACGCAGACCAATATGCCATGCCTGAAGTGCCCAGAATGCCTAAAAATCATGCTCCACTTTATTGGGGTTCCCACCTACCCTTATCCCACATGCCCCCCAACATTTTCTACACATCTTCATGCCTCCTACACCCTTGATGAAGACTTTGGAGGCTTGACATTTAATGTGGAGAGAGAGAAAGGGGTGAAGCCTGGGTGTGCAGGCTAAGCCTGTGCTATCCTGCCATACCCATCTTTTCAGCCACCTATTGATGGGAGGCCTTTCATACAGCTAGAGGGACCTCCCATGCATGAAATTGAAGGCTCTCACACTCCATATACTTAGCATTGCAAAGGGTGGCTACCTAAGATTAGAAAATCCAAGGAAGAAGAAGATGAATAGTGTAATATAAATTTATGTTTTTGTATTTTCTTCTCCATTCCAGTTGTAGTTAGCTTTAAATATCTTGCAATCTTTATTTCTTGCACTTTAATCATAGCTATTTCAAGTTCATTGCAAGTTTAGCTGTGTAACTTAGAATCTGCCATTGTTGTATGAGTTTTTTCACTTGAAGCTTTTCTTAAAATGGGTATTGAATATTTTTCTTTTCAGTTTAAGTTTCCTTGCTTTAAGTTAAGTTTCATGTTTTATTTCTTCATTATGTCTATTTACATTATGCATGTCTTATCTTTATTATGAGTAGCTAGAGTTTTAGTTGGCCAATCTAAGGTAGACTGTAACACCCCACATTTTCCTTTTATACATGCATATAAATATATGGTAAATGAGTGTGGTAAAAAGGTGGATATATGTAGTGATGTGTCTTTAAATCTTGGTAGATTTGAAAAGTAAAGATTTAAAAGGTTAGTGGAATTAATAGTTGAATTTTTGTTTTAATAGGTGAAAACATGAAACTTAAGGTCCTAGAACTTGTACTAAATAGGTTTGGTGTAGAAATAGGTGTTGGAGATGCATGAGATGGCATTGGAAGGGTTTAAGATGGATTGGGAATGAAAAATGGAGGAAATAGGAAAAACTGGACAAAAATCGTACCGGTACTAAATGGTCAAGAGAGTTCGATGTACCGGTACAGCCGAAAAATTTCTGAAACTTAAATGTCACGATCTTGGTCCGATTTTCGCCCTGTAAATACATTATTTTGCCTCTTTTGGCTCCATTTCCACTCCTCCAACCTTAGAAACCCTAAGAGAGAAAGAAATGAAGAGAAGAGAGGAAGAAAAGAAGAGAACGCAAGGTAGGGGTTTTCTCTCATTCACTTGCATTGAGGCTAGGGTTTACTTATATGTACTTTTTTCACTCTAAATCTTATATGTATGATATAGATCATTGATTCTTGATATCCTTATGAATATTACCATGCTTGAAACAATATTAATGGTGGGGTAACCATTAAATCCTTATTCTTGGCTAAAAACCCTAGATTTCAAGAGAGATTAACTTCTCTCTAAATTTTGCTTTATTCTAGATTTTAAAACCTTAGTGTTTCATATTGAACCATAAAATGATGCTATTGTGATCTCAAGTACTTTACTTAGTTGGTTGTGAAATTGTTGTATGATATATTTTGAGAATTTTGGATAGATGCCTGAGAATTGAGATAAATGTGAAAATTGTATGCTTGGTTGGGTTGTTTGTGATGCACATGAGTGAGAGGTTCCTTGTAAGGATGCTCACCCATTCTCAAGAGGTTCCTTGTAAGGATGCTTGAGCAACCAAGCCTTGAGGGTGAGAGGTTCCTTGTAAGGATGCTCATGCCAAAAGAGGACAACATGTGATTTTCTCAAGAGGTTCCTTATAAGGATGCTTGAGAAACCAAACGTTGAGGGTGAGAGGTTCCTTATAAGGATGTCCATGCCAAAAGAGGACAATATGTGATTTTCTCAGGAGGTTCCTTGTAAGGATGCTCACTCATTCTCAAGAGGTTCCCGAAAAGGATGCTTGAGAATCGAAGATGACCTAAAATGGGGGTGGTGGGTACCCTAAAACATGCCACCTACCAAAAGAAGTGTTGAGAATTGTTTATAACCATTAATGGCTATTATTTGTATGTGGTGCTCGTTTATTCATTTAAGTAATGCTTTTACATAAACTTGAGATCCTTTTTCAATGTCACTACTTTATTTCAAATTATATATCTATGTTATGTTAAAAATGAGACCGACCCTTTTAAATGATTTTATAAACCTTGTATTGGTTTGAAACAATTTTTTTACAGAGCTTCGTGCTCACCCCCTACCGCAAATATTTTTCAGCTTACCCGCTAGAGGAGGACGTAAGGGTTGAGGAGCCTGCTACTTGGGAGACTCCACTTGACGGGAGTGTGGATCCCGAGGTAGACACATAAAGCAACCTCCTCTCCTTTTGTACTAGACTAGGACATTCTTTTGGAACATTGTGTAGTCTAGCTTCTTTTGTGTATTCCGCTGCATTTCTTTAATTAATTTTTGAGATGTAATAGCCATAACTGGGGCTTATTCTTTTGGATAAGGTTGTAATTATTTGTGGATGACAAATGAAGTCTTGTTTCTTAAGGAATTTTATTAGTGCTCTCATGATATGAATGGTTTTAGAATGTAATGCCATCCAAGGTGTGTTTTGGGGCGTTACAGAGACCTTCACTTGGCTATGCCATTCCAACTCTCTTTCATTTCTCCTCTTGGTGCACAATGACTCGGTTTGACTGGGTTGGGGTGAGGACATGGTTGTGAGTTCTTGATACACTGTAGGCATCTTCACGGGGTATGATTGATCCTCACCTCCATTTTAGTTGCAAGCTTCCCATGAATCAATTGTGCATTTAAGCACCACTAGAGGAACGATTTGAGTTGGTTTGACATTCCCATTGGAATGACCTCTTTGGATTAGCCAACACTTATTTTCTTGCATTTTCATTAAGAACAAAACTCACTAAAACCAACTACAAGATTTTACACTTTCCTTTTTCACAAAATCACCTTCACCACACTTGAACTTTCCTTCCTTGAGGAGACGACCTAGGAATACTTTGCAAGTAAAATAATGACACACAAAAGACTTCTTGCACTTGGGGAACACTTTTGTTCACATACGTATTTCATTCCACACATATATTTTGTTCATTTAATTTCATTCCATCCACCATTCTGTTGCCCCATCTCTTGCATCATTCCGAGGGAGAGTGACTCTCCTTTACACACATAAGCCATAGACATATTTGAGGGATGATGTTACCTAGCACTTAGGGAGCACTTTTGTTCACATATGCATTTCATTCCACACACATATTTTGTTCATTTCATTCCATTCCATCCTCCATTTCGTTGTCCCATCTCTTTCATCAATCCGAGGGAGAGTGACACTCCCTTATACACATAAGCCATATACATATTTGAGGGATGATGTTAGGAGATTAGGGAAACATACAATGATTTTACCAAGCACTATGCCCTTTTAAGACTAATTATACTTTGATGGAGTTTAAATGGTGACATTTTAGGGCATAAATTGTATAATGGACCAAAGATGATGAATATCATACTTTCATGCCACACTAGCATATTTTGGAGAAAATTTGGAAAATCTTGGACAAAGGAAAGAATGTTTGAATGTCAATCAACGTTTGAACATTACCATAAATCATGTAAAGACCAGACTGCTGAGACATGGTGGGTTGCAGCCAAGAAGGAAGACCCTGAGGTACTTGAGTAGCACGTTTGAACGCTAATCAATGTTTGAATGTCCACTTGAATCATTTGAATACCAGACTGCTACATGGAGTGTGAAAATAGAATTCACATAAGACTATAGGCCACTTAAGTGGGAAGGTCAGACCCCATCTAGCGTTCGAACATTCATCAAACAAAGACAGAAACAACGTTCAAACGTCAGATAACGTTTGAACGTTGTCTTCAAACTGGTTGCAGAGTGGTTAGCTTTTCACTTGGACTTGGGGGCATACATTATTTTTTCACACTACCCTGCCCTCTCTTTCCCTATAAATACTCTCGTTGTCAAAATGGGAGAAGAGAGCTTGATGGAGGCTTAGACTCCCACTCATATAGCTAGACTTAAGCTTATATTTACTTGTATCAAGGGATATAGTTCATCTTTTGGTTGATGAACAAACCCTCCAAAAGTGATTAGCTTCCTTCTACTTTTTTTATTTCTTTCACTTCCATTGCTTGAGCTTCCTTCCTTCTTAGAGGAGTGAAATTATTCCACTTTCTAGAGCTTTACCAAAGTCGTGAAGGGTGGAACGTGATTCACTCATTCTTCGTTGAAGATCGGCTCCTTGTTTAGTGTGTTTCACTTTGTAACTTCTCTACTTGGAGGGATGAGTGTCACTCATTTTTTTAGCTTTACCAAAGCCATGAAGAGTGATTAGTTCCTCATTCACTATTTACTAAGAGGCGATGGCTATATATAGATCATCCAGAAGTTATATTTGTGCATTTTTATTATGCTTTAATGCTTTATATTTCACTTGCCTATTGAATGATTGAATGCACATAGCAAAGCTAAGGTACTTTACGTAACCGTGAGTTCTTTCTATGACATGGATGACTCTTGCATAGAAAGAACCGTTGGTTCAAGGAAAGTACCCCAGCTAGATCTTCATGACTGCGTTTCAATCTTCACCATTATTGTGCTTTATAAAAATAATGGAACATTAGCATCATGATTGGATGCCTTATAGAAACACTTGCTTGTTTGTAGACGGGTTGAGTCTCGGCATAGACAATTCTTATAAAATTCTAGAAAGGCATCAGAACCATATGCTTAATTCTCATAATCCATCTTTATCTTCCGATTAACTTGCTGTTGACACGGGAGTTCATTGAGCTATCAAGCACAAGTAAAATAAATCGGATGATTAACTACATGTTCTAATCCTTGAGTTAAAGGGTGGCTGTTACATTTGCTAATTTATCTTATATTGTCTAGGAAAATCCATTGGAAAGAATCTTATATTCTTTCCAAAAAATCCTATAACTTAAAACTCCCAAGGTTTTTAGTTACTTGGTATCTGTCACTGCTTACTTCATAACACTAATCATAGTTTCTTATGGATTCGACTTTGAACTTAACCAAATTATTACTAGAGCTTGACTGCCTGCACTTAAGTGTACACATTTCGGATCAAGTTAGTAATGCCCCTGGAATTTTTCAACGTTCCATGATGGAGATTTTTAGTGATATGGTGGTGCAAATTGTAGAGGTGTCTATGGATGACTTCTCGGTGTTTGGGGATATTTTTCAGTGGGTGTTTGGAGAATTTGGAGGGTTTTCTCGAGAGATGCAAAGAGAAAAACTTAGTCTTGAATTGGGAGAAGTGTCACTTTACGGTGACAGAAAGAATTGTTCTTGGACATATCATCTTGACAAAGGGGATCTAAGAGGACAAATCAAAGGTTGAGAACATTTCTAAGCTCCCTACACCAAAGGTCATAAAGGATATTAAGTCATTTTTGGGCCATGCTGACTTTTATTGTCATTTTATTAAAGACTTTAGTGCATTGGCCCAACCTTTGACAAATTTACTGTCTAAAGATGTTCCATTTGAGTGGTCGGATAATTGTAAGGCATCTTTTCTAAAACTTAAAAGCATGTTTACTACACCTCTGATTATGCGACCACCCAAGTGAGATTTACCTTTTCAGAATATGTGCGACACGAGTGATTACGCAGCCGACACTGTCCTCAGTCAAAGGGAGGATGAGAGATCATATGTAATATACTATGCTACCAAAACCCTTAACAAGACACAAATGAATTATACCACCACTGAAAAGGAATTGTTAGCGGTAGTATTTGTAATGGATAAATTCTGGGCTTACATTATTGGTTCACATATAATAGTCTATACTGATCACTCGTCTTTGAAGTATTTGTTGTCTAAGCAGAATCCGAAACCAAGACTTATTAGGTGAATACTCCTCCTACAAGAATTCAATTTGAAAATCAAGGACAAGAAGGGAGTGGAGAACGTGGTGGCGGACCATTTATCCCGACTTGTAGTGCAAGAGGCCGATGAGCACATTCCTATCCCATATTTTTTTTTTGATGAGCATTTACTTTCAATTTATTCTATTTGTCCTTGGTATGCTCACATATGTAATTATCTTCCTATAGGGCAAATTTCACCGCATTGGAGTTGAGAGGATCGAAGAAGATTTATGGCGAATGTGATGTACTTCTACTTTGACAACCCATACCCCTTCAAGTATTGCCTTGACCCAATCATGCAAAGACGCGTATGGTAAGAAGTCCTTGAATTTTGCCACTCGGGAGCATGCGGTGGTCAATTTTCCTTCTAGAAGACTTTGGCAAAAATTTTACAATCAGGTTTTTACTTTCCCTTACTTAAAAAAGAATGTGTTTCATTTTGTAAAGAATATGATAGATGCCAAAGACTGGGTAGTGTGACCCGAAGGAATATGATGCCCCTGGCCCCTGTACTTGTCATTTAAATATTTGATTATTGGGACATTAGCTTTATAAGTCCTTTCCTTGTGTCATTTGGTTTTTTATACATTCTACTGGCAGTGTACTATGTGTCCAAATGGGTGGAGGCTATCCCAACCAAGATCACCATTGGGTCGTGGTCAAATTCTTGAAAGAAAATATGTTTTGATGCTCGGGATGCCTCGTGCTATGATAAGCGATGGTGGATCGCATTTTAGTAATGGGTTGTTTACATTTCTTATGCATAAATATGACATCACACATAAGGTATCTACCGCATATCACCCATAGACTAATGGCCAAGCTAAGTTGGCCAATAGGGAGATTAAAAATATCCTAAAGTAAACTGTTAATCTCAATAGGAAGGATTGGTCATTTAGGTTGACTAATGCCCTTTAGGCTTACTGTACAGCTTATAAGACAATTCTAGGCATGTCTACCTATTAGCTCGTCTGTGGAACAGCTTTCCATTTGCTAGTGGAGATGCAACACAAGGCATATTGGACCATAAAAACTTTAAACTTCAACCTAAGAATGGTCGGAGAATATAGCAAGCTTGAATTAAATGAGTTGGAAGAAATTTGAAGAGATGCGTGTGAGAGCTCTAAAATTTCAAAAGAGCAGGCTAAGATCTTTCATGACAACTCTATTGTAAGGAATTCATTTGAGCTCGGCCAAAAGGTGCTCGTATACAAATCTCGTCTCTCAATCTTTCATGAGAAACTCTGATCCTGTTGGGGTGGTCCTTATCTTGTCAAGGTGGCCTACCCCAATAGAGTAGTGGAAATCACGAACCTCGAAGATGGTAGGACATTCAACATCAATGACGAAAGACTTAAACCATTTTTTGAGGATTTAAAAGAACAAGGAGTGGAGGAAGATTTGATGGACCTGATTTACCAAGACTAGTTGGAGGATTGATTTTTCTTATGATTTTTAGTGTACATTTGTTTTTACCTACTTTATCTATTTATGCTTACTTACTTTAAATCCGTGTGTAGTGGTGTTTTCCTTAGTTGCAGATGTTGGTGTTTTTTTAAAAGCTTAAATGTGAGGTGCTCTCTTACCCTAATCATCTTTTTACAGTCTTTCATTCTATATCATATCATTTTTGTTGCATTGAAGACAATGCATGAAACAAGTTGGGGGTGAGGTGCACTAATTGTATGTTGCACCAATGTTTGGGGGAATTTTTTTGATGATAATACTATTTTTGTGGCGAAAAGTCACCTTTCATATATCGTACATATTTTAGTTGACAATAGTTGCAAATTATGTGAAAATTTTGAATTTTTTTTAGAAAATATCTAAATGTTAATATGTATTGCTTTATTAAGAAGGTTACACGTTGTTGACATGTTGATATTTGTGTTGAATTGTGAATATAAGAGCACATTATAGAAGTCCATCCTATGCTTGAGTATCACTTAGGTATTTGCTTTTGAACTCACCAAAATGCACACTTTGAATGTGTAATTTTGCCAATTTATGAATTGAGTTCACATTTTAGTATTTGACATGAATAGTGGAGATGAGTAAGATGCATAATGCTTTAGTGCCAATCCTTGTTTGGAGGGGACTTACATCTACTCAAGGAGCAATTCCTCAATTTTTAAATTTGTTCAATAATCTCATTATTCTCGTTTCGGTTATGTGCATTTGTGTAGTTGATTGACTTGTCTTGAAATGCATAATGCTTCCCCATGCTTATCTAGAGGTGATCTTAGGTCATTTTTGAAAATTTTGAGCCTTTGCCCTTTTTCTTGTGAAAATACTATCCCTAGTGTCGTGGTTGAGCCTTAAGTGAAATTCGTTTCCATGCCACAAATTTGACCAAGCTAGTGTAAAATGATAAAATATACCTTACCTTGATTATTCTTAGTGCTGAGTAATGATGATCATAAAAGAGAAGGAAGTACGACCAAACTCAACAAAAAGGGATGGATGATGTGGAACAAAAGAGTTGAACAGAAAAGAATGATAAATCCAAGAAAAGGTGAAAAAATGGTAAGAAGAAGAAAAAAATGACAACAGAAAAGGAAAATGTTAAGGAAAAGAAAGAAAAAGAACAAAGAGTTATCTGATGGTGTTAGATTGAAAATCCCATGAAAAGGGAGATGTTTTTGAAATAAAAGCCATTCACTCGGAACAAACCTTTTTGTTATCATATATCCTTCGTTTCTTTTGACTCAATATCACCCCAAGCCCCCAAAGGGGTATAATTTGGGAATGTGTCATGAATTTTACACTAAGTAATTGGTGTTTGGCGATGATGAGACAAGACTAAGGACTAATGTAATGGGAAAAACAATTGAGGCGACCCCGCCACGATCGTCACGGTTATGGTGTATGAGAGACCACCACCGAGTACCCCCATTTTCCCACACAACGTGGATGGGGTTAGCAATCTCTCAAACTATGTGGCCCTTACCTATGAGAACCCAACCACGTTCAAGGGAACAACTTTGGTCGGGGGCCTCAAGAATTCTTTTGGGGTATGAATAAGGTTTTACATTATAACTTGAAGCCTCGGGGTTCAAAAAAGAACCCAAACATCGAGAAGCTGGCCTTGCTCCACATTTTCTTGATGGGGGTGGCTATGGGTGTGGCACTTTTGATTTTTGAGGAGATGTGAGAGTTTGCCATGGCTACAAAGCCAAAGGCAAATCTCCCTTTTGGCAGCCTCATCACCTGTCTCAGCGACTTGGCTAAGGTGAAGCACTATGCCCACAATACACTGCTCCCGTTAGAGACTGAAGCCACAGGGAAGTCCAACAGTTAAAAGAAGGCTGACAGGACTAGGGGGAAAGACCTAGGGCTAGGGGGCCAGAGACGTCAACAACTAGGCCATCTATGTCAGAACCTCCACCACCCGTACCTGCCTCGGCTTGCACTATTCCCCAGCGTCTTGATGCTCTGGAGTCCACTATGCATGGGCTATCATTGATGGTGATGAGACTTTTTTAGCATATATTCCCGGGTGAGCCCATCCCTGGTGCACGCCCACAGTTTCCAGTTGGACCGTCGACAACTACTCTTGTGCCCTCCATGACTGTCGAGGAGGACAAGGAGGAGGAAGAGGATAAGGAGTCACATTCAGAGTCCGAGTCCGAGACCAAGAACGAGGATGCTTTTGATGAGGAGGATGATTGAGGATTTTTGTACTTTATTTTTTTTGAATTTTTGTTGTACATAGCTAGGGTTACTTTTGGAGGCCAGTAGAAGTAACTTTAGGTTTTGTCTGTTTTGTTTTGGAACTTGAACCATTATAAAGAACTGTTTAAAATGATCAAAGAAATGCCACATTTGTCTTGTTTATCATTGTCCAAAGCCATTTATTTAATTGCAATATGATTTATGCATTTTGGGTGTATGAATGTTCACTTGTATGAATGTATGGATTGTTATTTTAATTATTAGCTTGTGGTTTAAAATATCATTTAAAGTCACATCTCGACTTTTATACATAAATAGGAGCCCATGTGAGAACTGTCCACCGTCGCTTGTCCCGCACTTGAAATATTGCTCACATAAAGGGTGATCCACACTCAATAGAGTATCTCCTAAAGAAGCTACTCCCCAACTTAGACGCATATAAAATGTTTATATGCAATTCACAAGCAACAATTACTTCATTAAAAAATATGCAATTCAATAATGAAATCCTCTATACCAAGCCATGAGATGAGATGAGATTTATACATGCAACTCAACTCGAGCCTTCACCGGCTCTCATAATGCATGCAATGTCAAGCATATTAATTCAGATATTCCAAACCCCCGCCATTGATGTTACACATCCAATAAAATTTTTAAATCCCGGGTCTTTTATGGGGTGAGTATTTATGGACTTCCACCAACAAGCACCCAACTGACATGACATTTATGGACTTCCACCAACGGCTTTGCATACGCCAACACACTTTATGGACTCAATACCAATGAAGTGCGTATCCAAAATTATCAGGTCTCGCACCCGAGGGACACTTTAGCCCTACTTGCTAGCCCGACCTTATTTTCAATGCAAACTGTGTGACTTAGTAGAACCTTGGTCCAACTTTTCCAAGCCCACGTACCATCCACCAAGAATGGTGTTTGATCCGAAAAACATGCACATACACCCATACTCATGCCACATCCTACGAATGCGAAGTACAATTGTGTAACACCCCACATTTTTTTTTATATATGCATATAAATATATGGTAAATGAGTGTGGTAAAAAGGTGGATATGTGTAGTGATGTGTCTTTAAATCTTGGTAGATTTGAAAAGTAGAGATTTAAAAGGTTAGTGAAAATAATAGTTAAATTTTTGTTTTAATAGGTGAAAACATGAAACTTAAGGTCCTAGAACTTGTACTAAATAGGTTTGGTGTAGAAATAGGTGTTGGAGATGCATGAGATGGCTTTGGAAGGGTTTAAGATGGATTGGGAATGAAAAATGGAGGAAATAAGAAAAACTGGATAAAAAATCGTACCGGTACTAAATGGTCCAGAGAGTTCGACGTACTGGTACAACGTACCGGTACTGTACCGCACCGGTATGGACGAAAGATTTCGGAAACTTAAATGTCACGATCTTGCTCCGATTTTTGCCCTATAAATACATTATTTCGCCTCTTTTGGCTCCATTTCCGCCCCTCCAACCTTAAAAACCCTAAGAGAGAAAGAAAGGAAGAGAAGAGAGGAAGAAAGGAAGAGAAAAACAAGAGTTTAAAGGAGTTATTCAAGATCAAAACCTAGCCTTCAAGAACACAAGGTACGGGTTTTCTCTCATTCACTTGCATTAAAGCTAGAGTTTACTTATATGTACTTTTTTCACTCTAAATCTTATATGTATGATATAGATCATTGATTCTTGATATCCTTACGAATATTGCCATGCTTTAAACAATATTAATGGTGAGGTGACCATTAAATCCTTATTCTTGGCTAAAAATCCTAGATATCAAGAGAGATGAACTTCTCTCTAAATTTTGCTTTATTCTTGATTTCAAAACCTTAGTGTTTCATATTGAACCATAAAATGATGCTATTGTGATCGCAAGTACTTTACTTAGTTGGTTGTGGAATTGTTGTATGATATATTTTGGGGATTTTGGATAGATACTTGTGAATTGAGATAAATGTGAAAATTGTATGCTTGGTTAGGTTGTTTGTGATGCACATGAGTGAGAGGTTCATTGTAATGAAGTCTTGTTTCTTAAGGGATTTTATTAGTGCTCTCATGATATGAATGGTTTTAGAATGTAATGCCGTCCAGGGTGTGCTTTGAGGTGTTACAAATTGCATTTTCAATATTAAATTCAATATATCATGAGTACAATATGAACAACTTAAATGTCCATCGACCTTTTTTTGTGGTAAATTACATCATAAGCATGTAACCATCATCAACAACCTTAATGTCAATATATCATAATGCATATACCAATATCAACTCCCAAGCATGTCATAACATAATCAATGCAAATAACACACTTAATCCACATAGGCATTTCATCAAACACCTCCAAGGAATAAATGTAAACACTTGGCTTGCCTAATCGATACATTTCACAAGAAATCACAAACAAGTAATTTCTAAATATCCAATTCATGCTACAATTGATTTTAAGCCTTCGCAATACCCATTTTCCATAAAGCATAAAATTACATTCCAACATCATCATATTCCCAAATTGTCAATTATATCAAAAGGCATATAATTACAATCCACATTCTCACCAAGCATGTTATAACATTTTCAATGAAGCAAACATGCTACATTAACATAGGTATTTTATCAAACATCTTCTAGGCATACAATCATGTAACATCATACCCAATTTATCAAATTTCTCATGAATTTACCAAACAAGTAAATTCTACAAACTCAATTCATACAAGATTGGTTTGACATGTTTCTATACCCATTTTCCATAATTTAGTTCCACTAGGAGTACATCAAACAAGATAACTCATCTCTAGTCATGCTACCAATATCATATGGAACCCTAGGTTGAAAATAAACCAAATTAGGAATGGAACCCTACCTCTTGAAGCATAAAACAAATGTAGGGAGCTCCAAGAACCCAAAAACAAGCTCTAATCCAAGCTTTTCCCAAAATCTCATCCTTGTAATTTTATCCAAATCCAACCTTCTTGGTATAGTTTTATAGCCCTCGACGAGGAGTCGATTCGAGCAATGTAGAGACGTAGATCATAGAGAGAATGTGGAGCTTCCCTCTCTTATTTTATTTTTTGGATAATCTGATGGGTATGGGGAGAAATATGTTTTTTCTCCCCTATTTATTGCTTGGTTATTTTTGTTATATTCTCTTAACCTCTAAATATTACCCTTTAGCATGTATAGTATATGGATGAAGGGGAGTGTCACTCTCCCTTGGGATAGTGTCAAAAGAAAGGGCAAGGAAATGGGGGAAATGAAATGATATAAATGTAATGTGAGAATGCACAAAAATGCTCCCCAAACACAAAGAGACTTTTACGGGTTGTGTTTTGCTTGGAAGAGTATTCCAAGGTCGTCTCCTCAGGGAAGGAAGAGAATTTGTATGAAGGTGATTTTGTTAAAAAGAGAGAAGTCTAAAATCTTTTGTTTGTGTTTTGGTGAGTGAAGTTTATAAATTCAAATACAATAAAAACAAGTGTTCGCTAATCCAAAAGGTTCACTCCAATAAGAATGCCAAATAAACTCAAAACCTTGCTCTGAGGGTTTATAGATGAACGATTGATTTGTGGGAAGCTAGGAAAAAGATGGTGAGGATCCAAGCATAAATCGTGACTAGGCGTATGGAATATCAAAAACTCACAACTACATCCACTCTCAACCCAGTCAAACCGAACCATCGTACACCGAAATATCAAAGCCACTCCAACTATGGCTAAGGTTGTTTGTATGCTGATTCTAGAAATCGTTCCCGTTTATCAGCCTACACAAATTTTGATTGGAACTATTCCAATTAATTTTCCTAGCATTGTGTTAGTGATGGTAAGCTTCGTGGAAATCAAGTAGAGCATTCCTCCTTCTACACCAATGGTGAAAGTTTCTCAAGCTTCTAAAGTTTCATCGCCAAAATGGTAAGCTAATCCAAAGTCAGCTCTTGTAATAGGTGTTTCTAGCATCGAGAAATAGTTCAATGAGATGCAAAGGAAATTGGTAGAGAAAGACGTGGAGATAGTCGCTCTTGCAGCCCAATTGGCAAACCAAGCTAGCGGCTCAACACAAGAGCATTTACAAACAAATAAAGAAGCTCCAACTGATATACCACCAATGACTCAAGCAGACTTAAGAACATTAATTGCTTAAGGAATTCGAGAATTTCAAGCATCCATGACTCCACCTGTGATTGGGTATCGTAAATCATACCCGAACCATTACGATACTATCCCATTTCCTCATGGTTATCAAAAACCAAACTTTGAAAAATTCGATGGGATCAATGGGTCGTCTCAAGAGCATCTTGCTCACTTTTATTCAACATGTGGAGAGTCAGCTTTATCAGATGCCTTGTTAATAAGGAAATTTGTGCAATCCTTAAAAGGTTCAACATTCACTTGGTACACTCAATTGCAGCCAAGGTCGATCATCACATGCGACGATATTCAAAGGGCATTTTTGTTAGTTCAAAGAAGAAAATTTCAATAATTGACCTTGCAGATACTTGGCAAAGAACAAATGAAAGCATTAATGACTTCATTACAAGATGGAGAAGTCTTAATCTTCAGTACTCTAAAAAGATGAGTGAACAATCTGTAGTTCAAATGTGTTATGGTAATTTATTGCCAGAGATTGCAACATTTGTAGGCACGATAGAACCTCATTCATTTGATGCTCTCGTCTCCAAGGCTAGCAAGGTTGAAAGACAAATAGCTCGACAAAAGAATGTGCCTCAAAAGTCTTGAATGACTCAAGAAAAGAACTTTGGTAGTAAAAATCCAATAAATAAAAAAGAGGCCATGCCTACTTTTCTGAATGTCAACAAAAAGAAAGGAAATGGCAAAGGAAAAGAAACTTCTAGAAATCTATCTTTAAAAGAAAGGAAAGAAGTCAAATACACTTTTGAAGATGATGATGTCGATGAGATTTTTAATTCCTTACTGAAGACTAAGGCAATAGAATTACCAAAGCCTAAGTGGCCGTCTGAGGTTAATAAAACTGATGATCCAAAATTTTGTGGGTACCATTAGATTGTTAGTCATTCTCTGAAGGATTGCTATATCCTCAAGAATATTCAAGAAATGGTGACTAAGAGAGACATTGAAATACAAGAGTCCTCTGCTACTGTCACCTCAAATAATATTTATCTGGTTGCAAACGAGTTCATCTCCATTGTCATGCTACCAAAAGGGGCAATCCAAGTTTCTTTTGTTGTCGACGGTGAGTTTACCTATCAATACGCTTACCTAGACATGTCCCATTCAAAAAATCCGACAATTCCAACACTTTATGAGCTTATGACTGAACAAAATTTGGATTGTTGGAGAGATTATTGTGAATCAGGAAATGAAAGTGGAGATGAGTGGCAAACAAATGTCCGCAAGAGGACTAAAAAGAGGACAAATACTTTATCCCCAAGTGTCAAATCTTCAGGCCGCCCTGGAATGAAGTTTCAAGGGAAAGAGGTGGATAATAAAAACAAGAAAAAGAAAAAGAAGACCCAAAAGAAAACTCAAGTTCATTTGGAGGATGAGTACGTCCAACCTGAGAGAGTACCAATTACTCTTGAAGAGTATTTACCCATGGAATTCTTCAAAGATGAAGATGTTGAAAAAGAAATGTGATGCAATATTGCATGGCCACATGCGAGGAAAATAATTTATTTGACCTAGAGGTCGACGAGATTACCTTACATTTTGGACTACGTCGTTCGTCACCTCTGAAAGCTTTACCAAATAAAAAGGTTATAGAAGCCTTATCTTTGAGTTCTCAAGGACAAGCGCCAAAAGAATCATTCGAAAATGGGGAAGCTATTATGCCTAGAGGTAACCAAGGGACACTAACAAAACAATGGTCTGAAAATGCATCATCTCCTGTAAAGGTTAAATATGATGTCCTCGCACATCTAAAATGCATTCCATCACTTTTAAGTGTGTTTGATGCTCTATAGCTGTCTAGAGAGCTTAGAAAGGTGTTAATTCAAGCATGGACGAGTCCTGATCTCTACTATGATAATGTTGAACCAGTAGATGCTCAACACTCATTGAAGGTATGTGCTTCATATATGGTCTGCATTACCTTCATCAATGATAATCTTCAGTTGGGAGTGGAAATTCACAACCATCCTCTTTATGTCATCGGCAAAATTGGAGACACTCAAGTGAATTGAATTATGTTTGATTGTGGTTTAGGTATAAATCTACTTCATTTAAAGTTTGCATGCCATAGGTATGCCAACAAAACATTTGTCACCATCCATGCAAACAATTCAAGGCTTTAATCAAGTAGGGCAAAGAGCCCTGGGCACCATCGAAGTGAAGATTGAAATTGTTGATTTTCACATGAATGCCATTTTCTATGTCATAGATGCTGATACGACATACAATGTCTTGTTAGGACGTCCATGGTTACATGTTAATGGTGTCTTTCCTTCCATGCTTCACCAAGTTTTCAAGTTTTATAAAGACGGGGAGGAAAAGGTAGTGGTGGCAAACCCAAATCCATTTGGGAGTGAAGAGGTGAACTATGCTGATGCTAAGTTTTATAAAATGACAAATTCTTATTTTTCTGCTGATAAACGAAAGGATAAAGAAGTTATAACAAGGAATGAGGGTAGCTCCGAACCATCAACTTCTCAATCATCAAAAGCTTTAAAGGTTACCCGAGCCAAGACAACTCCTAAAAGGGTCCAAAAAGGTCAAGTTTCTATTACACCAAAGGAAAGATTGATTCTGAAGTATGTACCAAAAGAGCAAGAAAAATTAAAAGAAGAAGTTTTGACTTTAGTTCAAGATACAATGTCATCACTTACTTTAAGTTACACATGTCTCTTCAAAGGATAAATCAATCAATCTCTGAAGACATTTGTAATCTCCACCACATTTGGAGAGGGTGAAAGTCATACAAAAAGAGTTGTTTTCTTTAAAGAGAGAACATCAAATTTTCCTTCATCATCATCTCTATACAATTTGAGACCCCCAAATAGTAAAGTTTTCTTTAAGAAGGGGACAAAGAAAGTCATAATCAAAAACCATTTTTAAAAAAATTATGCTTTGGTCTTTCAAAGACCATTTTAAAGAAAATATGTTGCTTTGGTCTTTTAGAGACCGTTTTAAAAAAGCAATGGAGTTTTTAACTCCTATGAAATTTTACAGCAATTAAGAGCCTTTGGCTCTTCAAAAATTCATGAATTGTAACTCCCCCAAAACCCACAATGGGCGGCATTACTATCTATAATCATTCACATCATGAGAGCAACTAATAAATTCCATCAATAAAAAAAAATTCATTTATTATACATGATATCTACAACATCATCCCAAAAGAATATGTCAAATCATGGTCATTATATCCAAAAGAATATGTCAAACTATTGCAATTACATTCAAAAGAATCAAACTTAATCTTGCAGCGGAATAATCAAAATATTAGACTTTACATGGTCTCAAAATAACCGTCCTTGTGTAGAACCTAAGAGCATGTAGCTCTAGACCTCCATCTCGGGATCCTCGTTCTCGTCTATTGGAGCTTTCCAATGTGTCGACTCATCAACTCTGAGCTCCTCCTTTAGGCCATAATCTAAAAAGGATATTATTTATAGGGGTGAGCACTAAGCTTTGTAGGAAATCCTCCCAAACTGGAACAAGGTTTAGAAAACATATAAAACAAGTTGGTCTCATTTTACAAATATCATATAAAACTTTTGAAATAAAACAGTGACATTTTATCCGATCTCCAGTTTACATAACAACAATAATTTAAAGAAGAAGTAAAACCAATTTTCAAGAGATAGATAATTCCAATGATAATCATTTCAACCATAAACCATAACCCACCATTTGGGAAGTTACACACAGTGTATATCAAATCATCACTTGTATCTTTCACAACATTATGTATATGTATTTGTATCTTAATTATGATGTATGACATCGCATGAATAAACACATCGAGAATATCCTGGCCCACACACACTCACCCAATCCTTTCAAGTACATACAACTTTAGGAAGGACGTATACCAATACAATGGTAGTGACAAATCCAACCCAGTAATAGTATACTAACCCTCAGCCACGGTACCCGAGAGCAAATAGTGGTTTGGTCCTCACAAGGCACCAACCCCACTACGAGTAGTAGGAAAAATTCAAACCCGCACGGAGTAAGAAACGCATATATCCACTCTATGATACCCGGTCAACGGCCACCCATGGTCATCCCAACATCCACAAGAGATACATTGTCCAACCAATTTCTCAATTTCCCAAGTATAATTCAAAATCTCTAAATTTCATATGAAGTAGTACAATAGAACAATTTTAAAAAAATGCAAGAGATCATTAATAATACCATTTTATTGTTCAATACAAAAGCACTAAAGTTTTGAAATCAAGGACAAAGGAAAAATCAAGAGAAAGATCTATTTCTCTTGAAAACTAGGATTTTAAGACAAGAAAATAGATTTAATGGCTATGCAACCATAGCATTGTTTAAAACATGATAATATTCACAAGAATATCAATAATCATTGATTGCATAGCATACATATAGGATTTAGAGTCAAAAGAATACATATATATAAGGCCTAGCCTCAATGTAAGAGAATAGGAAGAAACCCCAACCTTGAATCCCAAGTTCCAAGCAAAACCCAAGTTCTAGAGACCTCCTTTCTCCCTTTTCTTTTCCACTTTATCTTCCCCTAGGTTCCAAGATGTTTGGGGTGAGAGTGGAGTGAAATAATAGAAGAAAATGGGGGTGAAAATGGTGTTTTAAAATAAAAAAATCCCGACTTTTATTGTTTAAAAATTTTGAATTTTTACCGACAATACCGGTATCGTTTGCTCTCTGGACAGCGGGGTACCAATACGGTTTGCTCCTTCGGGAGTACCAGTACACTGTACCGGTACAGTTTATCTAGATTTGTCTTTTTCACCTATTTTTCATTTTCAATCCATTTCAAACCCTTCCAAAACAAACTTAAACTTATACAACATATATTTGTATATTAATTATAATTGGTACAAGTTCTATTACATGTGGGTGTTTACATGAATCAAAGGAGTTTTTAAGTCCACTTCTTGAAAGAGTTTCTAATTCTACTTCTTAAAGGAAATTGGTAAGCATTGCAGTGTTTAACTCCTAAAAAGTTCGGAGTTTTTAACTCCTACAAAAAAAATCATCGATGTGAACATGTACGCAAAAAAAAAAAAAATGTCACAAACATTACCCAAATCTTGCCATTGTTGCAAGTCATATGCCCAAAATTCCTCAAGTGGTAGAATCAACAAAAACTTGCGCTCTTTTAATTTTTATGCGCTGAAGATGAGTCAATGGTCAGTTGAAGAAACCCACTACCTATTTGGCTAGAATGCCTAGTCCCATATGTTAGCCATAAGTCACAGTGGAAGTGGTGGACAAAAATACAAGAAGTGGGTTGAAGAAAAAAATATATTTGGCTTTGATTTAAAACAATTGCAATTTCAAGTGATGGCCAAACGAAAATATACAAGACTTGTGATTTTTCTTTATAGTCCCTTCCAAGGCATAAAATAATACAAAGGAGTTTTTTTTTAACTCCCACCAAGTCAAAGGGGTTTTTAACTCCTCCGATAATGTAACACCCCAAAATACACCCTGGACGGCATTACATTCAATAACTCTTCATACCATGAGAGCACTAAGATAAACCATCAATAAAAAGACTTTCCAACAGTATTCCATAACATTTACATCAATATCCCAAAAGAATCTGCCATCTTTGGCCTTTACATTCCCAATGAAAATTTACTATTATAGCGCAGCGAAAATTACAAAAAAAAATCTAGACTATACAGTGTTTCCAAAATAGTATTCTAGTCTAGAACAAAAAATAAACGGCATCTCTAGATGTCCCACTCGGGATCCAGGTGTCCCTCTAGTGAAGCCTCCCCAAGGTACAGCTCGTTAGCACCGAGTACATCCTCTGGCCCGACATCTGAAAAAGGTTCAACTATAGGGGGTGAGCACGAAGCTCTGTAGAAAAATTCTCCCAAACCCATACAAGGTTTAGAAAAACAGATAAAGTGGTCTGTCTCATTTTTAACATAACATAGATGCATAATTTGGAATAAAGCAGTGACATTTTTTTAAAAAAAGATCTCAAGTTTATTTCAAAACATTACTTAAATGAATAAACGAGCAATCACACACAAATAATAATCATTAATGGTTATAAACAATTCCCCATAATTCTTTAAGTAGGTGGCATACTTTGTTGTAACCTCCCCCTCCTTTTAGGTCACCTTGTATTCTCAAACATCCTTACCGGGAACCTCTTGAGAATGAATGAGCATCTTTACATGGAACCTCTCACCAATTATTACATTGTTTCCCAAACATCCTTACCGGGAACCTCCTGAGAAGGGGTGAGCATCCTTACAAGGAACCTCTCACTATAACGGACTTATTTCTCAAGCATCTTTATCGGGAACCTCTTGAGAAGGGGTGAGCATCCTTACAAGGAACCTCTCACTCATGTGCGTCACCAACAACCCAACCAAGCGTACAATTTTACAATTATCCCAATTTACAAGCATTTATCTAAAATCCCAAAATACCTCATGCAACAATTTCACAACCAACCAAGAAAAGTACATGAGATCCCAATAGCATCATCTCATGGTTCGATATGAAACACTAAGGTTTTGAAATCAAGAATTAAGAACAATTTAGAGAAAAGTTCATCTCTCTTGAAATCTAGGGTTCTTAATCAAGGAAAAGGATTCAAGAGTTAATCAAACAATAATATTGTTTAAATCATGGTAGTAATCGCGAGGGTATTAAGAAACAAGGATTATATAGCCTACATGTATAATTTTAAAATGTAAAGATTACAAATATATAGGCCCTAGCCTCAATGTAAGTGAGTGAGAGAAAACTCCTACCTTTTGTTCTTGAAAAGTTAGGTTTTGATGGACTCCTAGGTATGAACTCCTTCAAAGCAAGTGTTTCTCTCTCATTTTCTTCCTCTCTTTTTCTCCTTTCTTTCTCTCTTAGGGTTTCTAAGGTTGGAGGGGCGGAAATAGAGCCAAAGGAGGCGACATAAGGTATTTATAGGGCAAAAATCGGACCCAGATCGCGACATTAAACATTCAGATTTTTCTTTCGGCTGTACCGGTACCTCGAACTCTTTGGACCAAAGTGTACCGGTAGGGTTTTGCCCAGTTTTGCCTTTTTCCTCCGTTTTTCATTTCCAATCTATCCTAAACCCTTCCAAAACTAACCCAAACTTTCACAACATACATTTGTACCCCAAACATAGTTGCTAGAAGTTCTTTTACAATTCATGTCACCCATTCACTAGCTAAACTAGCTTTAACTATGATTTACACTGACATTCGAAATTTCTACTTTTCCAACCTATCTAATTAAAACACACATCACTACACATATCCACACTTTTACGACAAGTAGTTTCTATATATTTCTATACATATATAAAAGAAAATGTGGGGTGTTACAGATAACGTGCAACGACACAAAATTTTATGGTCTTTTGAAAGCACATGAAAATGAAAACAAGGGGGTCTTTGACCCATTTCTGCAAATGCTATAATAATTTAGCTATTTAAATCTTTCACCATTTTTGGAGTTTCAAACTCCTACAAATTAAATAGTGCAAAAAATTAAATTAAACTCTTTACTAATTTTTAGGAGCTTTAAAACTTAACGATCCTTATAAAAAGAATCTTAGACTCTTAATAGATTTTTGAGTTTCAGACTCACATAAAGTCAATAATCTTACATGAAATTTAATTCCATCTTAAGTCACAATCTCTGTGAATCCTAAAATTCACATAAGTCAAGGTTGTTTTAAATACGATTCAAATTCATCCCAAAGAAAAAAGGGTCATTCACCAATTTCAAACCAAATCAAATTCAACATAAAAATTTGGGTCGCTCAGCCATTTTAAACCAAATTAAATGAGTCCTTCACTCATTTAAAACCTCATTCTAATTCAAAATTTGTAAAGCCCCAAAAACCAAGGGTCCTGAATTTAATAAAATTCGAGCACAGTCTCCTTTGTATGAGGAGTTCTACTCAAAACACAACTTTTGCAATTATACTACATTGACCACAGCGGGTCCATTTATAAGTAAACATATAACCACATGCAATTTTTCTTTTACATTAAAACAGTCCATATCCACTTTGGACGACATTACTATCTAAAACCATGCACAATCATGAGAGCGACTAAATAACTTCCTAA
The DNA here is from genome assembly GCA_023539305.1 of Ilex asprella. NCBI lineage: Eukaryota > Viridiplantae > Streptophyta > Magnoliopsida > Aquifoliales > Aquifoliaceae > Ilex > Ilex asprella. The sequence goes on along the minus strand of CM042188.1, from coordinate 21,098,183 downwards.
TCAAAAGAATTTAATACATCATTTACCATACATACAATGTCAAACAAAAGAATTTTCCCAACTACGCCACTTTCATCCCCAAAAGAATAAGACTAATTATGTGCAGCGGAATAACAAAAGTACTGAGTTTTACAAAGTCTCAATCTAGAACCAAAGAAGGTAATGCTCTAGGCATGCACTTTGGGATCTGCGTCTCCTTCTACTAGAGCTTCCCACTATGATGGCTCACCAATGCTAAGCTCTTCCTCTAGGTTTTCATACTCTGAAAAAGACATTGTTTGTAGGAGGTGAGCACGAAGCTCTGTAGGAAAATCCTTCCAAACCCGAACAAGGTTTATAAAAGTATATAAAATAGTCGGTCTCATTTTACAAATAACATATACAATCTTTGAAGTAAAACAAGGACATTTTAAAACAGATCTCAAGTTTAAGTAGCCACAATAAATTAAATAAACAGTAAAAATCAAGTTACAATAAATAACCATTTCCAAAATATAAACCATTTTTCTACAAGACCTTGTAGAATTTCATACTTCCACAAGTCCTTGTAGAAAACCATTTTCCACAACAATAACAATAATCCATAACTTGATTTTTCCACAATAATATGTATATGTTTCTTAAACATGATACGAGACAAACTCCATGAATCAACACATTGAGTAATATCTAGCCCACATACACATACACACACACACACACAGAAATCTTCTTCAAGATATCCATCCTTTAGGAAGGGCGTATGCCATACCAATGGCAGTGACATATCCAACCTAGGCATTAGTATACTAACCCTCTGCCTCGATACCCGTGAGCAATAACAGTTTAGTCTTACCAAAGCACTAATCCTACTACGAGTGGTAGAAAAAGTTCAAACCCACTCTACGATATCTCGACAAAGGCCACCCATGGTCATCCCACACTCATAAGAGATACAATACCAAACTCAATTTCTCAATTTACAAGCATATCTCAAAAATCTCCAAATTTATCATATGACAATTCCAATAACCAATTACGAAAAATACAAGAGATCACAAAAACATCATTTTATTATTCAACACAAAACACTATAGTTTCGAAATCAATAATAAAGGAAGAATTTTAGAGGAAAATCCATCACTCTTCAAAAACTAGGATTTTAAAACAAGAAAAGAGATTTCATGGGTATTCAACCCTAACTTTGTTCAAAACATTTAATCTTTGCAAAAAGACTAAGAGAGAATGATTTCATATCATATATATAACATTTAGAGGCAAAATATACATATATAACCACTCTAACCTCAATGAACAAGAATGGAAGAAAATTCCAACCTTGAATCAATTCCAAGTAAGAGCCCAAGCTCTAGTGACCGCCTTCTTCGCTTTTCTTCCTCCCTTAATCTTCCTATAAGGTTCCAAGAGGTGTGGGGTGAGAGTGAAGTGAAAGAAATGAGAGAAAATGGGATGAAATGGTGTTATAAGGTCAGTCAAATCCCGATTTTTACTGTTCACAGGCTGTTTGGGTTTTATCCAAAATTATTGTTTTGCCCCTAAGAATCTCCAATTTGATCCATATGACTAACCTAAAGTTTTTCGACGTTACAGATTCATTTTTAATGTTATTTTAACCTAAAAATATTTATTTTTATGATTTATCTCCAAACTAAAATACATTTACACTCAAAACGTTAAAATTACTATTTTATTCTTCCGAACTGTTATATGTGCTAAACGACTATTTCAATTTATTTTTCCCGGATCTTCTAGGTTCAGTGATAATATTATTTTGACCTAAAAAAAATAATATTTTTTCTTAGTTACCCTTATCAACTTTAAACACCTCCAAAAATTAAATTTCACAATCAATTTGTCTTCCTAGTATTTATTCCTACTATTACAATGTATAGGGTTCATGCATACCTCATCACCTATGTTTGCATTTTAAAAAATAATTACTTGCTATATAAACATAAGAGTGTGGGGTTTACAAAATTGTATTCCAAACTACGTCAGACTTGATTCTATTTGTTGGATACGTAGGCAGTCCAACATCTACACTCTCAAATAAATTCTAATTTTTTTTCCGAACTACGTCAGATTTGATTCCATTTGTTGGGTACATAGGTAGTTCAACATCTACACTAGGCGCAATGACACTCTCAAATAAATTCTCAATTCTTCATTAACAACGACTGACTTGATTCTATTTCGGATACGTAGGCAGTCTAGTTAAACTAGGCGCAGTCACAACTCCTCCACAATCAGGTGGTCTTTAAACTTATATCAATTCAAATGATCATTTATCCATTTCAAACATAATTGACATTTTGTCCATTTAAGATCAATAAGTCATCTACCCGTTGATCTTACCAAAAAGAAATAATAATAATTTAATCACCCCAAATTATGAATCGGCTTGATCCCGATAACGGGTATGTAAAGCAACCTAGGCAATTAACCTAGGTCCAACCACCATCACAAATAAAATACACTTGTGGTATAAATGGTAACATGTGATAATTTCTTGTTAGAGTCAAAGGGTGTTATCTTGAAACAAGATATTTTAATTAACGGATATATACTATTTGGAATTGGTCCAACCTACATATAATAAACCTCATATAATTTTTCGTTATATGAGTGAAGTCATGTTCAGTAAAATATTCAATTTTTTGCCCAACAATAATATATATATATATATATATATATATATATATATGTTGGTTCTTAGATTATTTGCACTCATGAGGTGTATGCCTCCTCACGTTAAGGATGTGGTGCGTGGTGGTCTCATACCTAGAAAAAACTGTATAGGTTGATGATGTTAAATCTAAAATTAGAAAATTGTAGGCTACTGCATGTGTTTACCAAAAACAAATATTAAAAGTACTTAAAAAGCCTTTAATAAGTATATTCTAGACCACTCTGGTTATAAAGTGCATATTTCGATAGATTCTAATAGTGACTAAACACTACCTTTGTTCAAATATACTTATTAGTAACTAGCAATTGAATGTATATTGCACAAATTGTGAAGGAACTATATAACTCGAAAGCAGTATTAGAAAATGTATATTAGAGGATTCTGTATTTGATAAGATACTTAATATCTTTTGATGATGCACAAAATCGTATGGTGCGAGATCAACAGTCACAAGGGTGATTAATGAGCAATCGAAGGCAATTAGTGGCAAAACAGTAAATAAGAGTCAACACAGGAGATTTATAGTGGTTCGGTCCGGGTGACATACGTCCACTCTTCGAACGGTGACGATGGCCTTAGGCGTTTTATTGATCAACGGAGGTACTCCAGAGAGATTACAAAGAGTCTAGAGAAAGAGTGTGTAGAGAGCTTAGAGAGCTTGCTGAGTGCAAGTAGTCTCGTGTGTGTGTCTCAAGAGTCATTCTTGTCCTTTATACAGTGAGGGCTTACATTATATAAGCTCACTAAGGCGGTGACGTGAGGGAGAAGACTCCCGTTAATTTGGTAAGTACAAACATGGTAGGAGTGAGCCTCTTTGGTAAGCAGAGTTATGGTAGTAGTAGACTTCTTTGGAAGGTAGAATTAAGGTAGGAGATCTCCGTATCCCGAGTCTTCCTCCACGTGCTCCTATTTGCTCGGATGTCACTCTGGTGCGGAGTGTGCTCATGCTTAGCCTTGGACTTGAGTCTTGAACTCGGTCTTGATTCGGAGTGGGTTTGGACTTGTGTTGTGTTTGATGTTGCATCAAGGCATGAAGAGGAGCCAAGAGGAGATGCCAAGGGGGCATGAGGTGGGCGGCGCCCACTTTGGAGGAGGCCTGGGTGGCACCCCAGGTGCCTTGGGCTGCCTTGGCCCTTCCTTTGGTGTTCGGTCTTGAGTCGGTGCGACTTGGTACTCTCCTTGGTCTTGAGGTCGGACGTCGAGCTTGGCTTGGTGCTCGTCTTGGTCTTGAGGTCGGACGTCGAGCTCGTATTTGAATTGGACTTGGATTTGCACTGGAGTCAAATGGCGAAGGAGGAGAGGTCGTAGGAGATGACGAAGGAGAGGCCGAGCGCGGAGTTAGGCGCCCTGGGGGGCCTGGGCGGCGCCCTTGGTGCCCTGGACGGCGCCCTAGGGGCCTTGGGCGGCGCCCTTGGTGCCCTGGGCGGTGCCCTAGGGGATTTGGGCAACGCCTCTCGCTGCCTCCTGCGGTCTTGGTCCTTCCTCCGTTTTTCTTGACGATTGCCACTTGGTTGGTCCAACTATATGAGTCTTTTGGGCTCTTCTATGGGCTTCTTCGACTCTGTTCGGATTGGGCTTTAACTTAGTCAAATCCGGACTCATCATCTTTGTTCATTGCTTTTGTTTATTTGTGATATCCTTGAAACGACAATAGAATTATGTTCATTGATTACCTCATTTTTTAGGAACACTGAAATTACCCATTGCTTTACGAATTTTCTTCTTTACAAATTTTGAGTATGTGATAGTTTGAATAATTCTCTTTGTAAATTTAATTATTATTTTCTCACAAAGCTACACATCAACAAAATTACCCAGTGCTCTACGAATTTTCTCCTTACCGATATGCAGTAATGAATTTGCTCTTTTTAATTCCTCTTACAATTTTGTCATTAAATACTTGTTTTTTTTAATTAATAATTTTATTGGTTTAGTTGTGGATGCCTTGGCACGATTTTATTATTATTCAATGTTATATGTTAAATATTTATTGGTACTTTCAGTGCTTTTTTATTCTAAGTTTGCAGTTTTGACAAGATTTTATTATTCTTAATTGTTATGTGTTAAATGTGTTATTGCTATTTTAGATACTTCTTTACTCAAACGTTTGGATGATTTTATAGATAAGAAAATATTTAAATATTTAAAAAATTCCAAGTTTTAGACATTCAAAGTCAAGCTAATAACAAATAAAAAAAATTTAAAACCAAGCTAATCATCATTAAAAAAATAACACGTGAAACCAATTGCACCAAAAACAATAATATTCAAAACCAACTATATTTTTTTTTCTTCCAAGATGTAGATATTCAAACCTAAACTAATCACCAATAAAAAAAAAACTAACATATCTAAATATTTGTTATATAATGAGAAAATATTTGAATGCTAGAAAAAAAATTCCAAGTTGTAGATATTCAAACCCAAGCTAATCACCAATAAAAAAAATTCAAACCCAAGCTAATCACCAATAAAGAAAAACAAGTGAAACCAGTTGTACCAATAAAAAGACATTCAAAGCCAAGCTAATCATCAATAATAATAATAAAAAAAAAAACAAGTGAAACCAATTGTACGAAAAAAACCAAAAAAAATTGAAAGTCAAGTTAATTAACAATAAAAAAATAACAAGTGAAACCAATTGAACCCAAAAAAAAAAAAAAAAACAAAACAAAACCAAGCTAATCACTAATTAAAAAAAAAGTGAAACAAATTTCACAAAAAAAAAAATAAAAAAATTCAAAGCCAAGATAAGTACAATAAAAAAGTAACAAGTGACCAATAAAAAAAATAAGTGAAACCAATTGCACCAAATGTTATTGGTGTAGGCTTTGACAAGAGTTTATTAGTTTTAATGTTTAATGTTTGTCTTGGATTTGTTGGTTGTGGTATTCCAAATATTATAAAATCACTTACTGAAATTTCTAATTTGGAACATGTAATGTATAACAAAATACTAACAATTAAGTGCGAAATAGATACACAGAAAATTGAAAGAGTTACACGCAATTGTTTGTCAAAGCAATATAAATATTGATCCGATTGCAGAACAAGAACTTTTATTGAACTTTGAGTAGATTAGGGTTAGTGTTTGACATTATGTCCTTAAGATAGATTTTGCCCCCATACACAGTGGTTATGGAATATCAAGAGTCTGCCTCTCATGATACAATAGTTTTCACACAAGTAAACGTAGCACTCAAATCTACTCGTCCAGCGAATCAGAAATTATGTTGTGTACTCTCCAAATGAAGACTTCCTTAATCACGTATGAGACTGCTTTAAATGACTAAGAATGTATTGGATGGAGTGAATGCAAAATGATTATATGGCTGGGTTATTATAGAGTGTATGGTGACTGAAGTGGATGCAAAATGACTATGTGGCTGAGTTATTTATAGAGTGAATGATGACTGATCCAAACAGTCACTATCTAAATGGATGTAACCCAACAGTCATATTCAGCCAGAAGACACCACTTGTGTAACTGTTCTCTACGAACATAATTTCACTTCAGAAAGTCTTGCCCAAAATGAATTTTCTCCAAAAAAATAGGGCTTGGTCTAAAACACACCCATACCCGTACCCGAGTCCGGCCTAGCCAGGTTGGTTGTGGCGTGGCATGGCAGGCGGGCGGGCGGCACACGCACACGTGTGTGGTAGAACCGAATGCATATTGATGCTCACTCGGTTCATAAAATTGTAGTACCCCTTGGAGCCCAATCCCATTAAGCAAATTTGCCCATATAGAACTTATTCTTAAACTAATGTGAGATTGGTGTCAAATCTTACATTGGAGCCTAGTTTCTCATTCATTTCTTACTCAATTTGAGTGACTAAATATACTACATTATTCTCCTCACGGAGTAAAATATGAACCCACAAAATTTTACTCGAAAGAACGAATGGGTCCAACTTTAATTTAGGTTCAAAGTCGACCAAAAATCAATTTTTTACACTTAAGAAATTATTTTGTGAAACTATTTTGGTCCAACAATCCCCCACATGAAAAGAAAATTGGTTGTTAGTATGCAAATGATAATGTTGACACATTATATAGAGAGTATGTAACACCCCAAAATACACCTTGGGTACATTACTAGCTAAAATCATTCAGATCATGAGAGCAACTAAATAAATCCATCAATAAAGAAAATTTTATTCATTATATTGAATATTTACAACATCATTCAAAAGAATAGGCCAAACAATGACCTTTACATCCCAAAAGAATCCAATTTAATCGTGCAGCGGAATAACAAAATACTAACAAAAACATTATCTCAAAAGGTGTCTCCTAGTCTAGAATCGAAAAGCGCAGTCTAGACATCCCCCTCTGGATCTACCTGCCCATCCACTTGAGCTTCCCAAGTTACTTGCTCATCTATTCCGAGCTCTTCCTCTAAACAGAAATCTGAAAGTAGACGTTATTTGTAGGGGGTGAGCACTAAGCTCTGTAAGAAAATCCTCTCAAACTCAAACAAAGTTTTGAAAGCATGTAAAACAAGTCGATCTCATTTCACAAATAACATATATAACCTTTTGAAGTAAAATCGTGACATTTTAATAGATCTCTAGTTTATGAACAACAATAAAATTAAACAGAAAGGTGAAACCAATTACCAACAATGAGCCATACAATCTCCAAAAGTAAACCAATACCCCACACATGATTTAATTTTCAAAAGTAAACTAATACCCCACACATGATTTAAAATTGTCCTCTTTGGCATAAGCATCCTTACAAGGAACCTCTCACCCTCAAGGTCTTGTTTCTTTGGCATGAACATCCTTATAAGGAACCTCCTACTCTCAAGGTTTGGTTCATCAAGCATCCTTACAAGGAACCTCCTAAGAAGGAATGAGTACCCTTACAAGGAACCTCTCACTCATGTTCATCCAAACAAACATACTGAAAATACAATACAAACAATTTTCTCAAATAACCAACCATTCCACAAATCTCCAAGTTTTTCCATGTATTATTTCCATACAACAATCGAAGAAAAATGCATGAGATCATCAATAATATCATTTCATTACTCAACATAAAGCACTAGAGTTTTGAAATCAAAAACAAGGAAGAATCAAGAGGAAAACCCACTTCTCTTGAAAACTAGAGTTTGAAAGTAAGAAAAAGAGATTTAAGAGAAATTCCCCCATAGCTTTGTTTAAAATATGTTAATCTTTGCAATAATACCAAGGAATGATAGTTTTATAGCACATATATTTGATCTGAAGTCAAAAGAGTACATATAGACATAAGCCCTAGCCTCAATGCAAGAGAAAGGGAAGAAACCCTTACCTTAAATCCTTAGTGTTGTATGAAGAACTTGAGCTTTGATCTTGAATTTAGTCTCAACTCTCTTGTTTTTCCCTTTCTTTCTTCCTTTCTAATGTTCTCTAGGGTTAGAAGTGTTGAAATGAGGCTGATGGAGGCATGCTTAAGTATTTATATTGGAAGAAATGATACACATATCGCGAATCTAGAACCCAGACTTTTAAGTCACGTTCGAACGTCACTTAGAACTTCAAACATTGGTTGCTCCCAGTACTTTTACATTTTCATCAGAGATCCGTAAGTCACGTTTGAATGTCATTTGGCGTTCGAACGTCACTAGTGCAATTGACTGTTTTACATTAGAATGTCACTTGGCGTTCGAAGTCATTCCAGTTTTTGCAGAAACTTCAAGTGAAGTTTTGGCCGATTTAGATGTTGATTTGGAATTTTTTTGTTAAATAATCTTTTGTAGCCCTCGAAGTATATTATCTACTGTCAAAATTCCAGATCCGTTAGAAATCAGGGTAAAATTTTATGGTCCCAATACTAGGTAGTATCCAAAATCCTTTCTACTCAAATTTTACCTAAAATGTGCTTTTATTTTGGAATGCTTCTAAACTTTTACAACATGCCCTATTTCCTTAACTAAAATTTTTAGTTCTACTCTTACAATCCACATAATTCATACATACATCAATACCAATAGAAAAATGACTAAACAATTACATTACCCTATTCATATAACATGTGAGAGTTTACAGAGTACATCTTTGAAAAGATCATGCATCGAGAAAGGTAACTTTTGACCTTGAACCTTCCCTAATAAAAGCCTATCGAACTTAGCAGCTAAATAGTGAACGTAATGTCTTGAACTATTCAACTGTTTGGTAAAATCAGATCGAATAAACTTCACATAGTCTCTTTCCTAACACAATTGGTTCTTATGATTGTGTTCATTTTGGCCCTATACAATTCCTAATTTTTCATGAGTGATTTTGAGAATTCAGTTTTTATAAACTCTCACAAAAGCGGCCCATTCACACCGATATAGGTGACTCCTATTAAGAATATCCTGCAATATTCCACTTCGATTTTCCAAGGTATAAACTCATTAAAAGAATAGCTTGCCCTAATAAACTTTGGAGGCAACACTAGTTTATCATAGGAATAGGTAGGAGAGATTATCTCCTTAGTGCTTCTTTTGAATCACACATAATTCGGTTGTCCCTTTGAACCTAGATCTTGGGATCTCTAGTCAACTAGGTTGAATTGCCATTAAGGTGACTCTTATGTCATAGGCTTTAGCCCCATTCCGCTTGATGTGCAATTTACTTGCACTCTAGTCAAACTTTTATTTAGCGGATCCACTAGATTATCCCTCAATTTTATATAATCAATACAATAATCTCATTTGAGAGCAATTGCCTAATGGTATTATGTCTATGACGTATATGTCTAGACTTACCATTATACATGTCACTCTGTGCCCTACTAATTGTAGATTAGCTATCACAATGTATATAAATTGCAGGCACAGGTTTAGGCCATATTGGAATATCCTCTACAAATTGGCAAAACCACTCAGACCCTCTCCTGCGTTATCTAAAGCAATAAATTCAGATTCCATTATGGAACTGGCAATACACGTTTGCTTACAAGATTTCCAAGATACAACTGCACTACCAAATGTAAAAACATAAGCACTTGTGGATTTTGTATCTTTCATATCAGATATCCAGTTTGCATCACTATTTCCTTCAAGTACAACTGAACCCAAATAATTGCCTTCCAAATATTTCAAGGTATATCTTAGATATCTAAGAACCCAAATAATTGCCTTCTAATGGTATATTCCCAGATCACTCGTATATCTACTCAATTTACTAACTGAGTATAGTATATCTGGTCTAATACAGCTCATGACATACATTAGATTGTCAATGAAACGAGAGTATTCCAATTGTGATATTCTTTGACCAATATTTTTAGACAAATGAAGATTTATATCAACTGGTGCTCAAGCAATACTACTTTTATCTTTGCCGAACTTCTCAAGTTATTTCTCAATATAATGTGATTAAGATAATATAAGTTTAACAGTTGTTCTAGAAATTTTAATTCCTAGTATAACATTTGCAACACCCAAATCCTTCGTGACAAACTTATTAGACAACATTTTCTTGGTAGCTGTAATAATATTATTATTAATACCTAAAATAAGCATATCATCCACATATAGGCAAACAATAACATATCCATTATTTTTTTCTCTGACATAGACACATTTATCACATTCATTAATTGTGATACCATTTGATATCATTACCTTATCAAAATTCTCATGTCATTGTTTTGGTGCTTGCTTTAAACCATAAAGTGATTTAACGAGTCTACACACATTCTTCTCTTGTCTCGGAGAAAAAAAGTCTTTGGGTTGGTCCATATAAATTTCTTCATTTAAGTCACGATTTAGAAAAAATGTTTTTACATCCATTTAGTGTACCACAAGAATATGCAACGTCGCAATAGCTATGAGCATATGAATATATGTTATTCTCATGACAGAAGAATATGTATCAAAGTAATCAAGACCTTCCTTTTGTTAGTAATCTTTAGCTACAAGTCTAGCATTGTACTTATCAATTGATCCATCAATTTTCATTTTCTTCTTAAAAATCCATTTACACCCCCATGGTTTACTCCCTAGAGGAAGATCTACCAACTCTCAGGTGTGATTTCGCATGATGGACTCAATTTCACTGTTTATAACTTCTTTCCACAAAGGTGTTTCAGGAGTGGACATCGCTTCATTGAAACATTGATGCTCATTTGCTAACAAATATGTTAGAAAATCTAGACCATATGACTTGGAAGTCCTTGCCCGTTTACTGCGTCTAAGTGTTTCTTCACTTTCTTTATTTATAGTCACATGATCTATATTACTAATCACAATATCATGAGTTGTTTTAAGAGAAATTCCAGCACATACATTTTTAAGATTACGATTTCACACTCAACTACCATCCGGAGAAGTCGAATGTAGTGGCCGATGCACTTAGTAGGAAGTCTCGAGGTGAACTAAATGCTCTAGCAAGTCAATAGAAGATGAGGGATGCCATTGGAGATTATGACCTATGGGTTGGGGAAGACAGAGCTTGACTATGCCTATTCAACCTAGTAGCCCAACCTACCCTCCAACGTAGAATTGTAGAGTTACAACGCTTGGATCCTGACTTAGAGTCAATTCGAGCTAAATTGGAAAAGGGGAAAACAATTGAAGGGTGGTCTTGGAAGAATAGAGAATTGAGATATAAGGAAAAGCTATGTGTACCCGACGATTCATCTCTAAAGGAGAAGATACTTGGAGAGTGTCATCGTTCTAAGTTTGCTATCCACCCTAGAAGCACAAAGATGTATAGGGATATGAAACGCCAGTATTGGTGGAGATGAATGAAGCTAGATGTGGCTAAGTTCATCTCCAAGTGTGCGATATGCCAGCAGGTGAAGGTCGAACATCAAAAGCCAAGGGGATTACTACAATCTTTACCTATCCCAGAGTGGAAGTGGGATCACATCACTATGGACTTCGTATCGGGTTTACCACGGACTTCTTGGGGACATAATGCGGTATGGGTTATTGTGGATAGACTCACCAAGTCTGCTCATTTCTTGAGTGTGAAGACCACAGACCACTTAGAGACGTTGAGTCAAGTCTACATCAGTGAGATTGTCAGGTTGCATGGAGTCCCACTATCTATCATATCGGATCGTGATTCTCGTGTCGTGGCGTGATTTTGGCAAAGTCTTCAAAGAGCTTTGGGAATAGAGTTACATTTCACCACCGCATTTCACCCTCAAACAGATAGACAATCCGAGAGGGTGATACAGATTCTAGAGGACATGTTACGGGCTTCCATATTAGACTTCAAGGGGAGTTGGAGTGATCATTTGCCATTGGTGGAATTCGTGTACAACAACAGTTATTAGGCAAACATTGAGATGAAACCGTATGAGGCATTGTATGGAAGGCCATGTTGATCACCGACGAGTTGGTTGGAAGCCGGCGAGAAGAGCTTGTTTAGATCGGAGATTGTTCGAGAAACTACCGAGAAGATTCAACTCATCCAAGAGAGACTACGTATGACACAAAGTAGGCAGAAGAGCTATGTGGATAGTGATTGGTTGAAAACGGTTGTTGTTCCTTACCTCTCAACACCACCCTCAAATGTGTATGGCTTATGTGTGAAAGAAATGTCACTCTCCCTCGGGATGATGCAAGAGATTAGGCAACAACGAATTGTGAATGGTGGGAAATGGATGAACAAAATATGTGTGAAATGAAATGTGGAATGTGCACAAAAGTGCTCCCCAATCGCAAGGAGTCTTTCGTGGTCGGTGTTTTACTTGGAAGAGTATTCCAAGGTCGTCTCCTCAGG
>CM042188.1:21070538-21081750 GCA_023539305.1 Ilex asprella | reverse complement strand
CCATTAATCGTGTTATTCGTGTCGAACCTGAATTTGACCCATTTATTACCGTGTCAACTAATCGTGTTTTTTTCGAGTTCGGTTTGGGTCGGGTTCGTGTTCCAGGTTAAAAATTGACAGCCCTACTCAAACTAGTGGTGCCTCCATGTGATGCACAACATTTTCAATCTCTTTTATTAAAATTTTACCATTTTGATCCCCACTAACATTCCCACTCCCCACCTGCAAACCTTAATTGTAACATCGACCCCGACTTGAGTATTATTGAAAAATTACTTATTATTGGGTTAAATTAAGAAAATAAATAAGTCAAATTTAAGGGTCTTTTAAAAATCGGTATACCAAATTAAACATAATTATAAAAAAATATACAAAAAAAAATATTTTTTTAAAAAAGTACACTATTGAGATATAAAGACGTAAATGTCCTTTTGTAAAATTTACATTCCTAAAAACTGTAACAATTCATTTATCTTAACTGCTGAAATTTAGATAAATTTATTTCAAAATCTCTTTACTTTTAGTAATCGTTCTGTATACTCATTTTTACTCATAAAAAACCAATTCATCTTCTTCGGAGAAACTTCCCAACTCTCTGTCTTCTATGAACAAGGAGAGAGTTTCGACTGTGAACTGTGCATCGATTGACAGAAGATTTGGGGTTTGATTGGCACGAACTCAAGATTGGTGAAAGTTTTGTTTGCGATTTGAAGAAACTTTCGAACTTTGGCATTTGTAAACCTAAAACAGGCGTTGATTGTTGCTCGTTGGCCCGTGTTTAATAAGGTGATCGTTGAACTTTGTCATTCTATGGACGTTTTTTTTGTATTGACATCATGGGTTATCCAAAATCAAAATATTATTACATTTATTTTGATTTTGGTGTTTTGCTTGGTAGAAAATTCTTGTTCCTTGAACATCTATAGTATTTCATTTTTTAAGGAAAAAATCCTAATTTTCAGCCCATTTGATGTAAGATCATCAACAACATCTATTTTTTAAAGATTTTTTCGCCATTTGAAGATACGATGAACTTCGGCATTTGAAGACCAGAATCAATTGTTGAAAGTTGATCATTTGGCCTGTGTAAAATACGATATTTCTGCCATATTAAATCATTGTGTATGAATAAACTATGCGTATCTCCTAACTGTTAATTGTGTTTCGCTTACAGTGTAACAATACATTGTAACAAATACAATGTTAAATGATTTTGTGAATGTGGTAACAAATTCAAAACAGAAATGAACTGTTTGAATGTAATTGTATACAAATATATGTTTGATAAAATGTAATAGTATAATATTTTGTGTAAGTGTTTTTGTTATACTATTATTGTTACACTGATATGGTGTTCACATATTAAAAAACAGAATTACCACCTTTAAAATAACAAACAATATTATTGCAAAATTTAAAATTCAAACCAACTGAGTTATTCTCACAATAAACGAAATAATCAAATCTTCCATTAAATTAGAAGATTTTTAATGTATCCTAAAAAAAAATAAAAATAAAAACGGAAGAATCAAATCTTCCATTAAATTATGAAATTTTTAATGCATACATATAATCTGAAAAAAATTAGTTTCCAAAAATTGATCATATAAATTAAGGGAGCACAAATGTCAAAGAAAAATTCAAAAATTTCAAATTATGTACTTGGACACAAATAAGAACTAACATTAAGCACTTTTTTCTCTACATTTTTTTCTATGTACTTTTTTACAATTAGCTACACAAAGACACGGTTTCAAAATTTAAAATTCAAACAAAATGATATATCATAATATTAGGAGATGTTTAATGCATAAATAAATGGAATATTAAAGTAATCGCATACAAACTAATAGATGTTTAATGCATAAATGTAATTTTAAAAAATAATTACTTTCCAAAAAAGTAAAACACATGAATCAAGGAAGGACATAAATGTCATAAGAAAATCTAAAAATTTTAATTAATGTATTTGGACATAAATATGTATCAAAATTAAGGACTTTTTTACTTTATATTTTTTTATGTGTATTTTTTTTACAATTAACTCCAATTTGGAGTACCCCTCCCAATTTCCCCCAAATTTAGAGTTGTTTTGTGGGAATAGTCATATAAGTTACACGGATTGATAATTTCCTGAGATAAATGTATTATTATTAAATGATTCAACATTATAAAAAACTATTACTTGATGAGGGAAAGATATGCAAGGATAGTTGGGAGTCTGAATGGGGATCGGTAATTTAGTCAGAGTAGATTTTTGAAGAAATTGAAAACTAATATACAGAATTAGAGATTGTCATGTGTAAATTAAAATGTATTTAAAAAAAATTGTGAAAATTAGTATCTAAAATTTGAAGCTCATCTAAAAACCTATATTTAAATAGAATATAAAGATGTTCTCTTTTTGACGTGACATATTGATATGGCTTCCAATATCAACTGCTAAACGTTGAAAAAAAAAGCAACATTAAATGCACCTTAAACTTTTTTTCTCCTTTGTGGTCCGTCATCTGTGGGAAGTACATGCGTGGACAACATTTTCTCGGAACAAATACTATATGATTTGGCTGTTAGAAGTAGAAGCCATAACTTGTATGAAGTGTGATGTTGCAAGTTCAAGTCAACTATCACATCTATAATTAAAAATGTAATGTGTTTGTGTTTGTGTTTGTGTTTGTGTATGTACAGGGAGAGAACTATAGAAAGATAGAGGCACCAAGAAAAGGAAAGAATGGCGGGTAGGCTGGGATTACTGTTGGGCAGCACCAGGAATTTTTTTTGGGGGGGCGGGGGGATATCTTATCTAATTTAAACAATTATAGATCATGCAAGAGTATTTTAAAATTTTGTTCCAAAACTGTAAGGACATCGCTAAAATTGGACAGTTTCTCAAATGAAATCAAAGGTTAGGGGATAATGTGTGACAATAAATAAAACAAGATGTTCTGATTTATTATAAAAATGGATAAATTGTTAAATTTAAGCAATTTGAATCGTTATTATATTTTTATAGATATGGGGGATGACAATGTTATTTTGAATATTCAAAGGGACTCCAGTGATAAATTTTAAAATTTACCCTCTTTGTTTTTTTTTTTTTTTTTTTGTCAGACCCTCTTTGTTTAACTAGGCAATTAAAATACAAAAAATTTCATCTCTGAACAACAGTTAGAAGAAAGAGTAATATTGTTTAAACTTAAAAATGACCTAAAAACGAATAGGACCGCCGAATCATAACTTCGGTGTATCCATTTTTAGGACGAAACTTTCAATTATACTAATGGTTGCCATGTTCAGAACTTGGGGCCTAATTGTGGGACCCTTTATAGACACTCCATTTTGGACGGCGGGTGTGAGGAAGGTTGGCACTCCAATGCATCATGACAGACAATTCACCGGTAAAAAGTGAGAAATAATATATATGTATAATATGAAATAGAGATAGAAAATTGTTGAACGTAAAGTAATATGAAATATTATCTAAAGAGTCAAATTTATGTTTGAAAATCGATTTGCAAGGAATAATTTATCTTTTTTCAGTGGCTCTATATACCAATTAATATTTAATGAATAATAAAATAATATTATAAACTCAACAATTTATATACACATAATTTAAGCTCAAAACTTGAAATCATTAGAGAGAGAGAGAGAGAGAGAGAGAGGGTTACTTGAGGGAGTTGGGGAGAAGCCACGAGGTACCATCTTGAGGGTGGTGAGGTATAAAAAGGGTCACAGAGGCTCAGTAAAGAGAACCCCCACATATAGTTATTCGTTTCCTTGGGGATTGAGAATACTCAATTCAATGAATCATCACTAACTCCCCTCTCTCTCTCCTCATTGAACTTCTCTTTTCGGGTGAGGGTGTTTAATGTGATCTCCTTGGGTTTATAAATCCCAATCTTCCTTGTACTTGATTTGCTCTGCTTGAGGGTACCTGATCTCTCTTGTTGACAAGATGGGTGATAAGAAAGGTTTCGATGATCTTGAAGGGATTAAAAACGAGACTGTTGATCTGGTATGTATACTTCTCTTTCTTCCCTTTGTGTCTTTCATTTATATATGGATATTTTGAATCAGAGGTTTGATTTTCCTTCTTGTTTTCCGGGAAAATGCTTTCAAATAGATCTTTATGGTTATAATGATTTCAGCTCAATACTCTCAAGCCTTCTGTTTCATCTAGTTCCTTGTGTTCACCGTTCAGTTTATCACGAAGGAGAACAATTTTTTTGCTTTATGTTTTGCTTGTTGAAGATGAAATTTTTTTTTTCTCGTTCATGCGCATGTGATTCGTTGCTTTCAACTTTGGTACATGTTCTCTTTTTCTCAAACACAAACAAGAGCGACCAAACAACTTGCTGTGAAACTGATCATGTTCCCTCTCTCTCTCTCTCTCTCTCAAACACACACACACACTATTAGAAGACGATTTTTCCCCTTGATCGCTTTTTGACAAGTTAATAATAATATGGTCTAATTCCTACAAGCATGATACATAGGTCTCCATTTTCAAGTTCTTGTCCGTCCTTTGATTAGATAAATTGGTGCAATCAACATAATTCCTCTTCATCATGTGTGTGTTTGTGAATTTATACAAAGAATATGTAGAGATTAATTTAAGACATTAGCTATATTACTAAGACATACTAAATATGTTCTTATTTAAAACCTACCGTGACGAAAATTTTGTACACTGATGGTTCTTTTTAACATTTCTATGTTGACAATAAAACTAAAAAAATTCCATCAACTTCAAGAAGAGTTTATGTGGGATAGAGGTTTTCATGTGATTTTTATGAGAGGAAATAAGATGAAAAGAGGAAGGAACATTAACGCTACAAGTACACATTTATCACTAATTTGATTTCAATTCAATTTTATATGTGAATTCTTGAATTTGGTGTCTGTATAGAGATTTCAATTAATTTATTATTTTAATCTAAAAATGTTTGATTATTTTAATGTTCCATTTGACCTTTAGAAGGGTGAAATGGTACAATAACAGACTACAAGAGAACAAAATACAATTTGTCCTAAAATTTTATATATGGTTCTCAATAATGTCAAACAATAGAGTTTTCTTTTATTTTTGGCATTAAATTAGTCAAGTGGTGTAAGATTAAATAAAATCATAACACCAATAGAGAGAGAGATACATATATTTGGCCCAAGAGTGTTTTTTAGCTCCCCTTTGTCTTCTTTGTCTGTTAGAAATTCTTGGAAACCTATCTTCTTTTGATATTCTTATTTTGGTATCTCACTTTACTCCCAAAAGGCGCTGACAAGTGACTTCTGAGACCCCTAATTATATTATTCTATCTTAATAGGTGCCCTGCTGTGATGTCAAAGTTAAGGTTAATGACGTGGCGTCATGTTCAAATCTCATCAATTTTTTTTAAGGAATAATCTGTGATATAACCTCTATAGTCCGTTTAGTAGGAGGATAATTTTTTTTTCTGTCACACTACAACAAGTGAGAGATAAAAAATTAAAGGATGAAAAAAATATAAATGATAGATTTTCATCCTTAAAAGAAAGAAAAAAAATATTTTTTCTTTTTGTTTGGTATGATGATTAGAGAGTTAGAGGGATTAAATTTTTATTATTTGGTATTGAATGAAAATTGAAAGAAATGAAAACATATACGAATTGAACTTAATTTACCATTATATTATTACATATAAAAAAGTATTACAATAAACTTTTCAAAATTCGATGATGTGCAAACCCACTTTAATTAGCTATAAAAATAAAATAAATATATACTAAAAATAATAGTAAAAAAGCATGCATATGAAAAAAAAAATTAATATGTCGATAAAAATGTCTCTTGGGAAATGTACAAGTTTCAAAGACAAAAATTTCAATCAATCCAAAAAAATTCAATCTTAAATTTTCTTTTCACTTTCCTCGCAGTTTAAGGAAATAGAAAATTGTACACTAGAGGAAAATACTATTCCTCCGATTTTTCTTTCTCTCATTTTCTTTTGGAGCCAAACAGTGATTTTTTCTTTTCGTTTCATTTTCCTTCAGCTATTCTCCACCCGCTCAATTTTGTTTTAAAAAAATGCTATTAAGTAATAACAAAATTATTTAGAGAATTTATGTTATTTTAAAAATGATATAATTATACACAAAGTTTTGGTTGTTTTACTAAAAACAATTTTTTGGGAAGAAAACTCAACCACAAAAAATTCTTTTGGAACTAGTATATTTATTTTTTGAATTATTTTTTAGAGAAATATCACGATAACTTAAAGTTTTAAATTTATCTTTGTTTTTAGTCAGTGAAATGAGAATAACATAATCAATATAAAAAAATTCATCAGATCCACCATAAAAATATTGGGATAAAATTTTGTTGACTTTTACTAATAATTTCGAAGAGGCGTCTCTAGGTTATTTTTGAAATATAAAAGGATTTATTTTCACTAAAATTTAAAGGGCTTAACAATTTCTCTGCTGTTTAACCACTGTATTTGTACTTTAGGCCCCGTTTGGTAACGTTTAAATTTTTTGTTTTTCGTTTTTATTTTGATATTTAGAGAAAACGAGAAAAAAAAAACCCGTTTGGTAACCGTTTATGTTTTTCGTTTCTGTCATCGTTTGATAAACAGGGGGCGATTTTCAAAAACCAAAAAAAGTCGTTTTTGGTTTCCGTTTTTCTTTTTAAAAAAAAAAAAAACGGAAACGTTACCAAACGGGGCCTTAATATTTGAAAGATACCCTATTTCTATGGCGCGTGACTTTTCAATTGCGGTTTGCCCCACCTGGCAGAGTACTTTCTCATCTGCACAGTTTGGCCTACCGTGATTGGTCGGCACGGCTATTCCAGATCTTTTAACATTACTTTTTTTTGAGTAATGCTAAGGTAATCAAATTTTGGGATTAAATTTAGAGCCCAAATGACATGGAAGCATATCATTTGAAGTTTTCATTGGGGCCCAAATGACATGGCACAAAAAAAGAAGCTCAAATCAGCTGCAATGTCATTTGGGCTCTAAATTTGGTCCCAAAATTTGGTCACTCTAGCATTATTGCTTTTTTTTTTGGAGAATCCATTTAGTAATTTAGTTATTGTTCAGTCAACTTGGCTGTCACAATCGTACATATCACAGTCAGACAGTTGATTTCGGGACTTGTTCACTATCTGACAAAATAAATTCGGTCAGTTACTTTCAAAATTTATTATTTGGATGGATGTTTATATAATTTTTATGAATTATTTTGTAATATATTACTTTTGTGAGTATTTTATCATTATTATTGGTATTTTTGTCTCTATTATTGATATTTTTTAATCATTTTTAGAGCAATTATATTTATCACTCTTTTTTCCGGAATAAAAAAATTATCATTTTTGGGGTATTTTTACCGCTTTTTTTAATACAAAAAATTTATAACTTTTATGGTTGATTTAACATATTTGTACGAATTATTTTTACCATTTTATTGGTACAACAACAGTGATAAAAATATTTATAAATATAATAAAAATTGGTTCAGTACTGAAATTTTGTTTTTCGATACTATAGACAAGTCCAAACACGTAGGATTCATATATAATTTTTTTGGTCTCATATTATAATTTATAGGAATTACTTTTAAATTTTTGAAGGGTCAAATTATAAATTTTGGGAGGTTTGAAATCGATCATAATAATTTTAAAAAGGATTGTAAAATATTAGTGTCAATCATAAAAATCTAAAAAGATATAAATAATCCAATAATTTGTATACAAAAGAAAAAGTACTTAACAAAATGAAATAAAGAAATAAAAAATAATTTAATCAAAAGCAAAAATTCGGTAGATAATTTACTTTTTTTTTTGGTAATTAATTTACTATGTTTTTTTGTTAGGTAATTTTCTCTGTTTAACCTGCTAATTAATACTTGATAAAAAAAAAACCTGCTAATTAATAGTGTTCTAAAAGATTATATCTGGCCTTCCCAATTTTCCTTTATAAGCAAAAAAACAAAAAAATCTCATGACATTTTCTACATATATATAATTATTGTTATATTCGAATTTATTATCTTGTGATTGTTACGACTTATATTTTAGGCTTATACATAATTTAACCCACTTATTTTTAATTACAATAAATAGTTTAATCAATAAATTATGAGTAATGTTACATTGACCAAATTTTTGAACCAAATTTAGAGCCCAAATGACATGATAGCTGAGCTGGGCTTTTTATTTCGTGTCATGCCATTTGAATCTCAATAAAAATTTTAAATAATGCGTTGTCATGTCATTTGTGTTCTAAATTTGATCACAAAATTTGGCCTATGACTCATCAACTATACTTTAACCTCAATAAACATTTTAAGCAACGTTTTAAAAAAAATGGTATTTTGTACGGACTACCTTTTAACCATAAGAAAACAAAGTTGATAGGTAGCATTGTGAGAATAAATAATTGACAGGGAAGGTTCAAATCTGTTAGATTTGAACACATACTTCTTTTGTAATGCAAAAAATTTACTGATGATCCATGCTTTTTACTCCTTCTGAAAGTATTTTTTTTTTCTTTTCATGATTTTCTATATTCATTGTTTGACATAAAATCGATGTGGTTGGAGCTGTGCTGAAGCCAAATTATATGCTGACAATGACAGTTTCTGAAGCATTTTGTCGGGAATTTTCAAGTAAACATGACTTAGGTGGATAGAACAACAAATTTTATGCTTGCTATGTGACTGTTAAATTGCCTCTGTCGTGTAAAGTGTCAGAATCTTGTTATCTATCTGCATAATTTTTTTTTTTTTACAGATTATCTAAAATTCTAGTAAAATAAATCTTGAAATCAAAAGGGTCCTTGACTCTTTGAACAACTGTTTATTTGCAATTACAGGAAAAAGTTCCAATTGAGGAAGTGTTTGGGCAGTTGAAGTGCAGCAGAGAAGGCTTAAGTACAGATGAGGGAGCCAACAGGCTTCAAATCTTTGGACCCAACAAACTGGAAGAGAAGAAGGTATTTTTCCTTTGTGGATAGGACTAGGTACCGGAGTGTTATGTTTCAGTTATAGTACAAAAATCGTCAAGGTTATGGCTCAATCAGATAATTTTAAGACACTATATTGTTGTTTGGGATGAATAATATACTAGAATTGATTCTTAACATTTAGGTTTGGCCCTAGTTTGTTAGCATAGATTTCAATCTTTTCTGAGCTGTAACTTAACCGAAGTGCATTGCAAGTAATCCTTTTTACTTTTAACTTCTGATAAGAATTCGAACTTACCCTTTCCTCTATGATCAATGGCCTTAGATCAGTGTAATGATATATTCAATAATTACAAAGTTGTGATAGTTTCTTTCTTTTTCACTGCAATGCACAGGAAAGCAAATTCCTCAAATTTCTTGGGTTCATGTGGAATCCACTGTCATGGGTCATGGAAGCTGCAGCTATAATGGCAATTGCGGCGGCTAATGGTGGTGGAAAGCCCCCGGATTGGCCGGACTTTGTTGGTATCATTTTCTTGCTCGTAATCAACTCCACTATCAGCTTCATTGAAGAAAACAATGCCGGAAATGCTGCTGCAGCTCTCATGGCTGGTCTTGCTCCCAAAACTAAGGTATATAAATGATTTCTGTGAGAAATAAGAGGAACTATAGATAGAGAAAGTCTCATTAGCTATACCAGAACAACTGTACATTTACAATCTCTCATTTCATGTTTGTAAAGTATTCAAATTACACAGAGAACAAGTTCATTGAGCATTGCCAATATCATATAATAATTTAGCTAGAGCATAATGACCAAAAGTAGGGATATTATCCTTTTTGATGTTTCATCGGTATAAAGCATCAATCGAGTCATGTTGTGTCATTTCTAGTCGTGTGACATTTGTATCATTTCATTTCGACTTGTGTCATTTCTGTTCATGAAAAACTGTCTAGTTCTAAAACAATCCATATAAATACTAAATGGGTGAATGAAAAAATAAAAAATAAAAAAACCCTCATCTTCTTCTTACAAGCACAGCTAAACGGCCTGCGTACTAGTCCAGTCTAATTATTATTCTTGTTAATGAATCGTGCTATTTTTGGTTCTTGTCATGTCATTTCCGTATCAATGGGTGTCATGTCCGTATTAATAAGTGTGACATGTCTAAGTGATGACTCTGTAGGTACTGAGGGATGGTCAATGGAGTGAGCAGGATGCTGCAATTTTGGTTCCAGGAGACATTATCAGTATCAAATTGGGAGATATTGTCCCTGCTGATGCTCGTCTTCTCGAGGGCGATCCATTGAAGATTGATCAATCTGCCCTAACAGGTGAATCACTCCCCGTGACCAAGAATCCTTATGATGAAGTTTTCTCCGGTTCAACTTGCAAACAAGGTGAGATTGAAGCTGTTGTTATTGCCACCGGCGTTCATACCTTCTTTGGAAAGGCAGCACATCTTGTAGACAGCACCAACCAGGTTGGGCACTTCCAAAAAGTCCTCGCTGCCATTGGAAACTTCTGTATTTGTTCCATTGCTGTTGGAATGGTGGTGGAGATTATTGTCATGTACCCAATTCAAAAGAGGAAGTATAGGGACGGCATCGACAATCTCTTGGTTCTCCTAATCGGAGGCATTCCAATTGCTATGCCAACCGTTTTATCGGTCACAATGGCTATTGGATCGCACAGGCTGTCACAACAGGGTGCCATCACCAAGAGAATGACTGCCATTGAGGAGCTGGCTGGTATGGATGTCCTCTGCAGTGATAAAACAGGAACTTTGACGCTGAACAAGTTGACCGTCGACAAAAACTTGATCGAGGTGTTTGCAAAAGGCATTGATAAGGAACACGTTCTGCTTCTTGCTGCAAGGGCATCAAGGACTGAAAATCAGGACGCCATTGATGCTGCCATTGTTGGTACGCTTGCAGATCCAAAAGAGGTATCTCTTTTCTTCCCTTTGCCTTCAATTCTTTAGAATCTGTTTGGTTAGATGGAGAATGCTAGAAAGAGAATTATTTTGATTTTTTGTTAGCGGGAAATAAACAATAAGTTGGATACTAACTTTTTTGCACTGGACGAATTTCCCACAAGTCATCAAACTTTTTTTTTTCTTGCAAAAACCATAAGTTATACTTTTGCATGGAAGTCTGGCTTGTTTAATTTTAATTCCTAATTGAACCTTTCTCTAAAATTTTTAGTTAGTATTGTATTTGTATGATACAAATTGTAGGACTATAGTTCTCCACCCCCC
>CM042188.1:21040438-21052347 GCA_023539305.1 Ilex asprella | reverse complement strand
CATATGAACAATGTATTCACACGTTCTACTTCATGGCAATTTTATCAATAACATATAACTACCAAACTTCTTTAACCATGTCAATACATCAAGAATCATATATTGACAACATAGAGCATAAGTTCAATTATCTCTACTCATATAACATGTTATCACAATATCATTGAAATAACCACAAGATTAACATCAACCAAGGCATATAATCAAACACCTTCAAGGCAACCAACATGGTAACACATATTATGCCCAATTTTCACATTGCTTTCACATAATTCAAGAAATCTCAATAGGCAATCTCTACACACTAATTTAGGATAAAATCATTTTTACCTAAATTCCACCAATGGGCAAGTGTAATTTTCTAAAACCCTACCCACCCTCTTTATTATTCCATAACCATAACCATATAAATATATATATACCTAGGTCAATATATATAGATATACATATATATATCCAGCCCATTTATCATAGGCATTTCTAGGCATGTAAATTTCATATATCCTCATAACCACATATCAATGAGTATATAAATATCATATTCGTCTCAATATCAATATATCAAAGCATGCATATATCAACAATTATAATCAACACAATTGACAAGCATGTTATTACATAATCTATGTCAATAACACACTTAAATTACATGGTGCATGATACACATAACAACCCACAAAATTTAGCACAAAACAGCCCGCGAAAATCAGCCCAAAGTGGCTAAAAATTCAGCAACTATACGGCCCCTAAACAGCCATAAAACAACCCCTAAACCAGCCACTAAGCAGCCCACGAAATCAGCCACTAAGCAGCCCCTTAACAGCCCCTAAATGGACACTAGACAGCACACAATTCAGCCACAAAGCTACCCACAAAATCAGTCCATTATTAGTGCACAAAACAGTCCACGTTTCGGCACAAAGCAGTCCACATTTTAACCATAAAACAGCCCGCAATTTGGCCACTAAACAGCCACATAGCAGCCCCTTAATAGGCCACCAAAACAGCCCACAATTGAGCCCACAATTCAGTCTATGTACAGCCCACAAAACAGCCTATGTACAGCCTACAAAACAGCCACAAAACCACCTCAACATAGGCCACCAAAACAGCCCACAATTTAGCACAATTAAAGCTCAAATACAACCCACAAAAATGGCCCAATTACAGCCCACATTCTGCCCAAATAAAGCCATATAAAAACAGCATCTTTAGGTTTAGAATGAACCCAAGTAGGAAGAACCCTACCTCTTGTAGCGTGAGAATCCCGTAGGAAGCTCCCAAAACCCGAAAACCCAACTCGAAGCTTGATTTTCCCAACTCCCGGAATTTTACCTTCGGTAAAACTTGTGGTTTTTGGTACCCACGTGTAGCCCTTGACACGTAGAACGTCTTTTGTTCTTGGCCCGAGTGGATTTAAGCACTCCACGGACGTAGATCGTAGAGAGAAGTTGAGTTTTCTCTCATTTTCCCTCTCTTCTTTTCTCTCGGCTGAAACCAGCTGAAATGGTGAAGGAGAAGTCTGATTTTTCAGACTTTAGGCCCCTATTTATATTTTTAGAATACTTGGCCCACAATTGGCCACACGTCTCTTTTAATTTCGGTTCCGTTTTCGTCCCGAAACGATTAAATTTCATCCCGGTTTAAGTTCAAAATATTTTTATTTTAACTTATCTCAATTTGTTCCTCAAACTTTAAAATTTTATAAAAATTTCGTGTACGGGGTCACTCGAGGCCCGTTCGTCTCGTAAAACGCGAAAAATTCGACTATCTCGGAATTCAACGAAATTTTACATGGTCACTAGATTTCGCGAGACGAATTCAATGGCGAAGTCCGTTTCGTCATCCAAGCTCTAGAAAAATTCAGGTTCACAACATTTTTCGTAGTGACAATTTACTATTTTTTTTTTCCTTTGTTATAAACGGTTCACATTTTCCGGGGTTTCACAATAATGCCCTCCAAGGTGGTTTTGGGGTATTACAGGTTTGGTATCAGAGCCTAGGCTTTAGGTCTTACATGGGAGCTATAGGTTATTGATTACCATTAGAGATGTAAGATTAGGTTGCATGAAATAGTTGATTTAATTCTATATGCAGGTCTTATGCTAAGATCTATACATCATATCCATGTCTTGTACATCAAGGAACTAAATGGTGAATTGATGTGCAAGATGAATGGTGAATAAGGGCGAGGACGTGGATGGGGGCGTGGTCGTGGAGGCCAAGAAAACCCACCCCCACCACCACCTCCCAATGCCATGAACGACATCTATCAATGCTTGAGGGAGCTAACCACTCTGGTACAACACCAGAATGGGAACAATCACAACGGGGGGAGCTCATCTTCTAGCTCAAGTGCCGGACAATAGGGACGGCAACCGAAGGATGATAGTTCTTCAGAAATTTTGAGGCAATGCCCGCCAACTTTCCAAGGGAGCTCTAACCCTTTAGATGTGGATAGATGGATCCATCGAGTGAAGAAGACTTGTGACGGCATGGGAGTTTCCAAAGACTTGCGGGTTGGCTTAACTACCTACTTGTTCGAGGGGGAGGCCGACCATTGGTGGGACTCAATGAAATGAAGGAGGACTACAGATGCATTCACTTGGGAGGAGTTTGACAAAATCTTCCAACACATTTTTTAGAATCCGTTTGGGACAAGATGAGCACCGATTTTCTAGCTCTTCGCCAGGGTAGCTTGACTGTGATTGAGTATGAGAGGAAACTTGACGAGCTATATAGCTATGCCACCGAGTTTCTATCTACCGAGGCCAAGAGGGACAAAAGCTTTGAGCAGGGCTTGAGGCTGACTATCAGGGAGAAACTTGTAGCTCTCGAGATTCGGGAGTATATAGATCTTGTTGACAAAGCTACACTAATGGAGAGGGACATGGAGGACACCCAGCGACGACAGAGCTTTGCAAAAGGAGGTCCAATCCGTACTAGGGCTGGCAAGAGTGGAGTTCAGAGAACGGCAGCTTATCGTAGCCTAGACCAGGCAGTGGGACCTAGACCTCAGATTGTCCGAGGGGCCAGAGGCGTACCAGAGGGAGCAGGCACTAACCCACAATCCTGCTTTGTTGACAGAGCTACACTAATGGAGAGGGACACGGAGGACATCCTGTGACGACAGATCTTTGCAAAAGGAGGTCCAATCCGTATTGGGGTTAGCAAGAGTGGAGTTCAGAGAGCGGCACCTTATCGTCGCCCAGACTTGGCAGTGGGACCTAGACCTCAGATAATCCGAGGGGTTGGAAGCGTACCAGAGGGAGCAGGCACTAACCCATAATCCTGCTTTGCATGTGGAGGTGTGGGACATATTTGAGTGCATTGTCTGATTTTTCCACCTCAGGGGACTATCTAGATAGTAGGACAGGCACAAGGAGACAAGCCACCACCACCAAGGCCACTACAACAACAGATACAGTTAGGAGTTCTAACCCCCAGCGGTGCCACTCAAGGGAGAGTATTTTCTTTGACCCAACCAGAGGAAGATGCCTCCAATGCAGTTGTAGAAGGTATTGTTCTTCTTTATAATTCATGGGCCCAAATTTTATTTGATCCTGATGCGACTCATTCGTTCATACGCACCGCATATGCTCTTAATTTGTGATTGGACTTTGAAAAGCTAGAACATGCATTGAATATTGACTTACCTACGGGAGAACAATTGGGTACTAGGAGGGCATGTAGAAGTTGCGTACTTCGAATTGGGGAGCACGAATTGATTGTAGAATTGGTTGCTTTAAACATAAATGGGTATGACATCATCTTTGGGATGAATTTGGTATCCATATTTCGAGCGATAATGGATTATTTCCATAAGCAGATTTTCATTCAATTGCCAAGAGGACTAGCTTTCAGTTTCGTGAACGACCGAGATTCTTCTCATCTAGTTTGTACTACGGGTAGTAGATTTTTGAAAGCTAAGGCGGGGGGCCATTTGAGTTTCTTGGCTAGCTTGATGGGAGATGATCGGGATAAATTTGCTACGGACGTGGTGTTGATAGTATCGGATTTTTTAGATGTCTTCCCAGACGAATTACTAGAGTTACCCCCTTAAAAAGAGATTGAGTTTAAGATTGATCTCTATCCGAGAACCGAACCCATATCTATTGTTCCCTATCGGATGTCACCTTTGGAGTTAAAGGAGCTAAGGAAGCAGTTGGACCACTTCTTGACCACTAGGTTTATCCGTTTGAGCACTTCCCCTTGGAGAGCCCCGGTCCTCTTTGTGAAGAAACATGATGAAACGCTTCGGTTATGTGCAGACTACTGAAGGTTGAATCGACTGACAGTGAAGAATCAGTATTTGTTGCCACAAATAGATGACTATTTGATTAGCTGAGGGGTTTTAAGTATTACACCAAGATTGACCTTCGCACAGGGTATCATCAATTGTGGATCAAGGAGGAGGATATTCCTAAGATTGCTTTTTGTACCTGATATGGTCATTTTGAGTACACAATAATGTCGTTCGGATTGACTAATGCACCCGCAGCCTTTATGGATTTGATGCACATGGTATTTCGACAGTATTTAGATCAGTTTGTCATTGTGTTCATTGATGACATACTGATCTATTCACAGACACACAAAGAACATGAACGCCATCTCATGATTGTGCTCAAGACTTTGGGGGAACATAAGTTATATGCTAAGATGAGTAAATGAGAGTTCTAGATGAAAGAGGTGAAATTCCTTGGCCACGTGGTGTCGGAACAGGGTGTAGTTGTTGACCCAGCAAAGATTGAGGCAGTGATGAAGTGGAAACCACCAAAGAATGTGACCAAAGTACGTAGTTTCCTAGGCTTAGCAGGTTACTATTGGAGATTTGTAGAAGGGTTCTCAAAGCTAGCAAGAAGGGAGAAAAGTTATTGTAGACTCAAGAGTGTGAACTAGCCTTTCACACCTTGAAGGAGAGGTTGATAACTGCACTTGTCCTCATTATTCAGAGTAGTGGGGATGGATATGATGTGTATAATGATGCTTAGTTACGAGGCTTGGGATGTATGCTAATGTAGGGAGGCAAGGTAATTGCTTATGGTTTGAGACAATTAAAGGTTCACGAGCAGAATTATCCTACTCATGACTTGGAGCTTACCGCTGTGGTTTTTGCTCTCAAGTTGTGGAGGTGTTACTGGTATGGAAAAAAGTTTCAAGTGTTCTCTGATCACAAGAGCCTCAAGTATATCTTCACATAGAATGACTTGAATCTTCCGCAAAAAAGGTGGACTGAGTACCTAGAAGACTACGATTTTACACTTAACTACAATCCGGGGAAGGCGAATGTAGTTGTCGATGCACTTAGTAGGAAGACTCGGGGTGAACTAAATGTTTCCATAGGCGAATGAAAGTTGAAAGATGCCCTTGGAGATTATGATCTATGGGTTGGAGAAGATGAATCCCCACCATGCTTGTTCAACCTTTTGGCTCAACCTACTCTCCAACGTAGAATGGTGGACTTACAATGCCTGGATCCAGAACTAGAGTCTATTCGAGCTCGAATGAAAAATGGGAAAATAATTGAAGGATGGTCTCTGAAGAATGGAGAATTGAGATATAAGGAAAAACTATGTGTACCCGATGATTCGTCTTTAAAAGAGGAGATACTTGGAGAGTGTCAGCGTTCTAAATTTGTTATCCACCCTTAAAGCACAAAAATGTATGGAGACATGAAGTGTCAATATTGGTGGAGGGGAATGAAGCAAGAGGTGGCAAAGTACATTTTAAAGTGCACGGTCTGTCAACAGGTGAAGATTGAACATAAAAAACCCAGAGGATTACTACAATCATTGCCTATTCCAGAATGGAAGTGGGATCACATCACCATGGGCTTCGTGTCTAGTTTTTCACGGACTTCACAAGGACATAATGCAACATGGGTCATAGTGGATAGACTCGCCAATTCCGCACATTTCTTGAGTATGATGACCACAGACACTTTAGAGACCTTGAACAAGTTTTATATTCGCGAGATCGTGAGATTGCATGAAGTTCTACGCTCCATCGTATCGGATCGTGATTCCCATTTTGTGGCGCAATTTTGGCAAAGTCTTCAAAGAGCTATGGGGACTGAACTACACTATAGCACCGCCTTTCTTCCTCAGATGGATGGCCAATCTGAGAGGGTGATCCAAATTTTAGAAGACATGTTACGAGCTTGCATCATAGATTTCCAGGGAAGTTGGAGTGACCATTTGCCGTTGGTGGAATTTGTGTACAACAACAGCTATCAGACAAGTATTGGGATGGCACCATATGAGGCATTGAATGGAAAGTCATGTCGATCACCGACGTGTTGGTTACAAGCAGGCGAGTGATTAACACCCAAAATAGCATACTCGTATGCCATGTTTTAGACTAATTATGCTTTGGTGGAGCTTTAATGATGATGTTTCAGGTCTTAAAGTGAACAAGGGTTCAAAGGCACCAAAAAATATCTTTTGCAGGCAATCACAGCATTTTAAGGAACTAGTTGCAGAAGCTTGGAATAAGGAAGAAACGTTCGAACGTTAAACACCTTTCGAACGGTTATGGTGAACCAGGTCAGAAACTGCTATCTGTGTTGCAGGAAAAACCCAAGACCCTAGAGATTCAAGAACTACGTTCGAACGGTAATTAACGTTCGAATGTCCACTGGGGCAAGGGCAAGATCAGACTGATTGAAGGCATGGCGTGTTGTAGACTTGCAGAGTTGCAGTCAGAAGGCCTAGGCACTTGAGTGCCACGTTTGAACGGTGACCACCGTTCGAACGCCCTGGAATTATTGGACAAATCAGTCAAGATTCTGGAAGGACCTGGAGGAAGATTTGCATGAAGACTTAGAGGAAGATTTTCAACAGAAACCACGTGTGAACTGACATAACTGGCATGCACTAATTCTATCTGACGTTTGAACGGCAGAGAGCAAAGACAGAGAAACCATTCGAACGCCCAAACCGTTCGAATGGTGTGGACAGACTGCCTGCAGAGTTGTTAGTTTTTCACTTTGACTTTGACGCCCAACTCTATTCTTTTACCCCCTCCCTGTCTTCTCCTTGCCTATAAATACACTTAGTTTTGTGGAGAAGAGGAGGGACTCATGGGTGGAACCATTTGAGGGATTCATCATTTAGCATTTCATCACATCCATCTATTTTAATTCTTGTCTTAGTCTTTCTCTTTGTTAGAAGAAGTGGGGAGTTTAGATTCCCACTCATTTCCTTTATGTTAATGTTCACATTTACATTTACTTAAGAGTTGTAATTCCTTTATTTACTTTAAGTCTTTACATTTAGTCTTTACATTTATGTCTTTATTTACTTCTAGTCTTTACATTTATGCTCCTACATACATGCTTTTATTTATGCCTTGCATTTTCATTATTTGAGCTCCCTTCTTGCTTAGAGGAGTGATACTCTTCCATTTTTCTAGAGTTTTACCAAAGCTGTGAAGGGTGGAACGTGATTCACTCATTATTCGTTGAAGATTAGCTCCTTGTTAATTATACTTTTACTTTGTGAAGTCCTCTACTTAGAGGGATGCGCATCACTCACTTTTCTAGCTTTACCAAAGCTATGAAGAGTGCGTAGTTACTCATTCACTCTTTAGTAAGAGGTGAAGGGCATGTATTGATTATCTGTATATTATACGATGCTTTGTTCTAATGCTTAATGTTTATATTTCCTTACTTATTGGATGATTGATTGCATCTAGCAAAGCTAAGGTACTTTGTATGATCGATAGTCTTTCTATGACACGGATGACTCTTGCATAGAAAGACTCTTCGTTTCAAGGCAAGTACCCCGGCTAGATCTTCATGACTACCCTTTAATCATCCCCCTTTATCAAGCTTCATTTAAAAGGATGAAATATTAAAGCCATGGTTTGATGTCATGAAAAAATACTTGCTTGTTTGTACACGCTATAACTCTCGGTATAAATAATTCTTGTAAACTTCTAGTAAGACATCGGAACCATGACCTTAATAAGCCATCTTTATCTTCTGATTGACTCGCCGTTGACACGAGAGTTAATTGAGTTATCAAGCAAAAATATAATATTCCGGATAATTGACCACATGTCTCGATCCTCGAACTAAAGAGTGATTTCTCCGCCATTTGAATCAATCTTATATTTTGTCTAAAAAATTTCTTGGAGAGAATTCAATATTCTGTTCAAGGAATTCACTCACATCTCATAACCCTAAAATCTCAAAGGTTACAATCAATTGGTCTCCTTCACCGATTACTTTAAAGCACCAAAACTACCAGTTCCTTTTGGATTCGACTCCGGACTCAAACCGGATTATTACTACAACTTGACCGCCTGCACTTTGGTGTGTACATTTCGGATCAAGTCAGCGAGAGTAACTTGTTTGGGCCGAAAATTGTTCAAAAAACTACAAAGAAGATTCAACTCATCCGGGAGAGACTATGGACGACACAAAGTAAACAGAAAAGCTATGCGAATAAAAGAGGAAGACCATTAGAGTTCCAAGAAAGGGACTATGTTTTCCTCAAAGTGTCGCTTAAGAATGGAGTTTTGAGATTTGGCAAGAAAGGAAAATTGGCTCCAAGGTACATTGGACCATTTGAGGTGATCAAAGCAATGGGCAAAGTGGTGTATCAACTTCGGTTATTGGCTCAGTTGTCAAGGGTGCACGACGTGTTTCATGTGCCGATGTTGAGGAAGTAACAGTCAAAGACCACGCATATTATAGATTTGGAAGATATTGAAGTTCAAGATGGAGCAACATATGAAGAACAACCGGTGAAGATTCTTGATACCAAGGAGGTGTTTCACAATAAAGTCATCCGATTGGTGAAAGTCTTGTGACATCACCATGGGATGGAAGAAGCTACTTGACAACCGAAGCTGGAAATGTGCGAGAAGTACCCTCACTAGTTCGCTACTTGAGGTAAGTTTCGAGGACGAAACTTTCTTTAAGGGGAGTGGATTATATACCCCCACATGTGTTATAGTGATATAACGATAATTTTTTTTAGTAATTTAATATATGTAATGATGTAGAAATAAACCATATAGGTTATAACCATAGAAAGTGCTAATATTGTACAAAATAGTTAAAACTGAGTTGTCGCTTGTAAACATACGAAATCATTTGCAATAGAACTTATACTACAAGGTTAATGCACAAGGGTAGATAGTATAAGTTTGGGTTGGTTTAAGAAAGGTTTGGAATGGATTGGAAATGGAAAAAAGAAAAAATAGGCAAAATTGGGCAAATAATACCGGTACTGTATACCGGCACCCCGAGGTCCAGCGAGTTTGCCGTACTGGTACTGTTGAAAGAGATCTAACATTTTAAAGTTGCAATTTGGTCCATTTTAACACTATAAATACATTAGGATGCCTCCTTTAGCCCCATTCCAGCACATCTAACCCTAGAAAACGTTAGAGAGGAAAAACGGAAGAGAAAAACACAAAAATTAAGGGGATTGGCACCATGGATTGGATAAAAAATCTAGTTTCAAGAACACAAGGTAGGAGTTTTCTTCCATTCTCTTACAATGAGGCTAGGATTATATAAATATACATGTTTTGAATCTGTAACACCCCACATTTTTCTTTTATATATGCATATAAATATATGATAAATGAGTGTGGTAAAAAGGTGTATATGTGTAGTGATGTGTCTTTAAATATTGGTAGATTTGAAAAGTAGAGATTTAAAAGGTTAGTTGAAATAATAGTTGAATTTTTGTTTTAATAGGTGAAAACATGAAACTTAAGGTCTTAGAACTTGTACTAAATAGGTTTGGTGTAGAAATTGGTGTTGGAGATTCATTGGGTGACTTTGTAAGGGTTTAAGATGGATTGAGAATGAAAAATAGAGGAAATAGGAAAAAACTGGACAAAAACCATACCGGTACTGTGTACTGGCACTGAACCGTACTGGTACAAAATGGTCCAGAGAGTTCGACGTACCAGTACGACTGAAATATTTCTGAAACTAAAATGTTGCGACCTTAGTCCTATTTTCGCCCTATAAATACATTATTTTGTCTATTTTGGCACTATTTCGGCCCCTCCAACCTTAGAAACCCTAAGAGAGAAAGAAAGAAGAAAAAGAGAGGAAGAAAGGAAGAGAGAAACACTTGCTTCGAAGGGATTTATACCTTGAAGTCCATCAAAATCTAACTTTTCAAGAACAAAAGGTAGGGGTTTTCTCTCATTCACTTGCATTGAGGCTAGGGTTTACTTATATGTACTCTTTCCACTCTAAATCTTATATGTATGCTATAAATCATTGATTCTCGATAATATTACTGTGCTTTAAACTATATTAATGGTGGGTTAACCATTAAATCCTTGTTTTTGGCTAAAAATCCTAGATTTCAAGAGAGATGAACTTTTCTCTAAAATTTTACTTTATCCTTGATTTTCAAACCTTAGTGTTTCATATTGAACCATAAAATGATGCTATTGTGATATCATGTATTTTACTTAGTTGGTTGTGAAATTGTTGCATGAGATATTTTGGGGATTTGGATAGAAGCTTGTGAATTGAGATAAATGTGAAATTATATGCTTGGTTGGG
This sequence comes from Ilex asprella, assembly GCA_023539305.1. Lineage (NCBI taxonomy): Eukaryota > Viridiplantae > Streptophyta > Magnoliopsida > Aquifoliales > Aquifoliaceae > Ilex > Ilex asprella. Next base: position 21,041,801 of record CM042188.1, on the reverse strand, counting down.
TTGTTTGTGAGACACATGAGTGAGAGGTTGCTTGTAAGGATGCTCACCCATTCTCAAGAGGTTCTCGGTAAGGATGCTTAGAAAATAATGTAGTGATTAGTGAGAGGTTCCTTGTAAGGATGCTCACCCATTCTCAAGAGATTCCTGGTAAGGATGCTTGAAAAACCATATAGGGATTAGTGAGAGGTTCCTTGTAAGGATGCTCACTCATTCTCAAGAGGTTCCTGGTAAGGATGCTTGAGAATCAAAGGTTACCTAAAAAGGGGTGGAGGTTACCCTAAAGTACGCCACCTACTAAAGAAGTGTTGGGAATTATTTATGACCACTACTGATTATTATTTGTAGGTGGTGCTCGTTTATTCATATAAGTATTGCGTTTACATAAACTTGAGATCCTTTTTAAATGTCACTCCTTTATTTCAAATTTTGTATCTATGTATGTTAAAAATGAGACCGACCGTTTTAAATGTTTTTATAAATCTTGTATGGGTTTGGAAGAATTTTTCTACAGAGTTTCGTTATCACCCCTTACCGCTAACATTTTTTAGATTGCCCGCTAGATGAGGGCATAAGGGTCGAGAAGCCCGCTACTTGGGAGACTCCACTTGACGGGAATGCGGATCCCGAAGTAGACGCATAAAGCGACCTCCTTTCTTTTTGTACTAGACTAGGACATTCCTTTGGAACATTGTGTAGTCTAGTTTCCGCTGTATTTTTTTAATTAATTTTTGAGATGTAATAGCCATGACTTGGGGTTATTCTTTTGGATAATGTTGTAATTATTTGTGGATGATAAATGAAGTCTTGTTCCTTAAGGGATTTTATTAGTGCTCTCAGGATATGAATGGTTTTAGAATGTAATGTCATCTAGGGTGTGTTTTTGGGGTGTTACAGAGTTGGTATCAGATCCTAGGCTTTATGTCTTACATGGGAGCTATTGGTTATGGATTCACACTAGTGAAATAGGACTAGGTAGAAACAAATTGTTCGGTCTTGCTTTATAGGAACCGTAGGCTTGAGATTTAAGTAATGTTTAGGATGTCTTGTACATCAATAAAACTAATTTGTGAATTGATGTGCAGGATGGACAGAGGAAAAGGACGTGGGCGTGGCCGTGGACGAGGACGTGGTGACCAAGCACCCCCTCCTCCGCCACCACATCCCGATGCCTTGAATTGCATTTATCAGTGTTTGAGGGAGCTCACCACTCTGGTACAAAACCAGAATGGGAACAACCATAAAGGAGGAGCTCATCCTTTAGCTCAAATGTCGGGCAACGAGGACGGTAGCCGAAGGATGATAGTTCTTCAGGAATTCCTGAGGCAACACTCGCCTACTTTCCAAGGGAGCTCTAACCCTTTGG
>CM042188.1:21012347-21040038 GCA_023539305.1 Ilex asprella | reverse complement strand
ATCCGCCGAGTGAAGAAGATTTGTGAAGGCATGGGGATTGCCGAGGATTTACGGGTTGGCTTAGCTACCTACTTGCTCAAGGGGGAGACCGACCATTGGTGGGACTCTGTGAAACGAAGGAGGAACACCGATGTTACTCACTTGGGAAGAGTTTGATCAAATCTTCCATGACAAGTACTTTTCGGAATCAGTTAGAGACCGGATGAAGACTGACTTTCGGGCTCTACGACAGGGCAGCATGACTATGGCCGAGTACGAGAGGAGGTTTGATGAGCTATCCCGATATGCTGCAGAGTTTATTTCTAGTGAGGCTAACAAGGCCAAGCGCTTCGAGCAGGGTTTGAGGTCAGTCATACGAGAGAAGTTGGTGGTTCTCAAGATTCGGGACTACAGGGATATTATTGACAGAGCTACACTGGTGGAGAGAGATATAGAGGATAGTCAACGACGACAGAGCTTAGCGAGAGGAGGTCCGATCTGGACGGGTGCTAGCACTAGTGGGACACAGAGACCGACACCATACCGTCGCCCAAACCATACCGGTGGATAGCAACTTTTGACAGCCAGCGGAGAGGGAGACACTCAGACTAGAGCCGGTATTACCCCGCGATCCTGCTTGGCATACGGAAGTATGAGACATATTCAGATGCATTACCCAATTTTTCCACCTCAGGGGCCTATCCAGACCGCCAGACAAATGCCAGTAGCCCAACCACCACCACCGAGGCCTGCACCGCAGCCACCGATACAAGCTTAAGCTCTCGGAAGTGCCACTTAGGGGCGAGTATTTGCCTTGACCCAATCAGAGGAAGATGTCTCCGATGCAGTTGTTGAAGGTATAATCCTTCTTTATAATTCTTGGGCTCGAATCTTATTTGACCCTGGTGCGACTAATTCTTTTATACATACTGCATATTCTAGTAGTTTGGGATTGAGTTTCGAGAAGCTAGAACATGCATTGAATATTGACTTACCTACGGGAGAATGGTTGGGTACCAGCCGAGTCTGCAAGGGTTGTGTGCTTCGTATTGGGGAACACGAATTGATTGTGGATTTGGTTGCTCTAGATATGAAGGGGTATGACATTATATTCAAGATGGATTTGTTATCCGCTTTCCGGGTGGTAATGGATTATTTCCGCAAGCGGATTACATTTCAGTTGCCAGTAGGAGTCGTTCTTAGTTTTGTGAATAACCAAGATTCTTCCCTTCCATTTCCTGTTACGGGTAGTAGATTCTTGAAAGCAAAGGCTGGGAGCCAGTTGAGTTTCTTAGCCAGTTTAATAGGAGATGATCAGGATAAATCTCATGCGGACGTGGTATTGATAGTATTGAATTTTTCATATGTCTTCCCTGACGAGCTACCCGGGTTACCACCACACTGAAAAATTGAGTTCAAGATTGATCTCTATCCGAGAACCGAACCCATATCCATTGCTCCCTACCAGATGACACCTTTGGAGTTAAATCAGCTAAGGAAGCAATTGAACCATCTATCAGCGATTGGGTTTATCCGTTTGAGTACTTCAGCTTGGGGAGCCCCGGTCCTCCTTGTGAAGAAAACAGATGAGACGCTTAAGTTATGTACGGATTACCGAAGGTTGAATCGGGTGACAGTGAAGAACAGATATCCATTGCCATGAATAGATGACTTATTCGATCAGTTGAGGGGTTCAAAGTATTACACTAAGATTGACCTTCGCACAGGGTACTATCAATTATGGATCAGAAAGGAGGATATTCCTAAGACTGTTTTTCGTACCCGATATGGTCATTTTGAGTATACGGTGATGCCGTTCGGATTGACGAATGCACCAACAGCCTTCATGGATTGCATGCACCGAGTCTTCTGGCCTTACCTCGATCAATTTGTCATTGTGTTTATTGATGACATATTGATTTACTCACAGACTCGGGAGGAACATGCTCGTCATCTCTCTATTGTGCTACAAACATTGAGAGAACATAAGTTATATGCGAAGATGAGCAAGTGTGAGTTTTGGATGAAGGAAGTGAAGTTCCTTGGCCATGTTGTGTCCGAGCAAGGGGTAGCGGTTGATCCCGCACAGATTGAGGCTGTGATGAAATGGGAACCACCAAAGAATATGACGGAAGTGCATAGTTTTCTGAACTTGGCAGGTTACTATCGGAGGTTTGTGGAAGGGTTCTCCAAGCTTGCGATGTCGATGACTCGCCTTACGAAGAAGTGAGAGAAATTTTTGTGGACTCAAGCGCGTGAACTAGCCTTTTGCACCTTGAAGGAGAAGTTGACGACTGCTCCTGTCCTCATTATTCCGAATAGTGGGGAAGGATACGATGTTTACACTGATGCTTCACTACGAGGCTTGGGATGTGTGCTAATGCAAGGAGGAAGGGTAGTTGTCTATGGCTCTAGGCAACTCAAGGTTCATGAACATAACTATCTCACCCATGACTTAGAACTTGCCATTGTGGTCTTTGCTCTTAAGTTGTGGAGATGTTATTTATATGGAGAGAAATTTCAAGTGTTCTCTGACCATAAGAGCCTCAAGTATATCTTCACACAGAAAGACTTGAATCTCCGGCAGAGAAGGTGGATCGAGTACTTGGAAGATTATGAGTTCACGCTCAACTACCATCCGGGGAAGGCCAATGTAGTTGTCGACGCTCTTAGCAGGAATTCTCAGGGTGAAATCAATTCTCTTGTGGTAAATAGGTGGAAAATGATTGATACATTGGAGGAGTATGATCTATGGGTGGATGGACTGGAGTATCAACCATATCTATTCAACCTTGTAGCTCAACCGACGTTTCGGCGACGGGTAGTGGAGTTGTAATGCTTGGATTCGGAACTCGATGGGATTAGAGCCCGATTGGAGAATGGAGAAGCGATTGAGGGATGGTCATAGAAGAATGGAGAGTTGAGATATGGGGAGAAGCTATGTATTCCTGATGACTCATCCTTAAAGGAGGAGATACTTGGAGAGTGTCATCGCTCTAAGTTTGCTATCCACCCCGGTAGCACAAAAATGTATAGGGACATGAAGCGTCAGTATTGGTGGAGGGAAATGAAGCGAGATGTGGTCAAGTACGTGGCAAAATGTACAGTGTGCCAGTAGGTGAAGATTAAGCATCAAAGATCAGGAGGAGTCCTACAGTCGTTGCCTATTTCACAGTAAAAGTGGGATCACATCACCATGGACTTCGTGTCGGGTTTACCACGGACGTTGCGTGAGCATAATACAGTGTGGGTCATTGTGGATAGACTCACCAAGTCCGCTCATTTTTTGGGTATGAAGACCACAGATACATTCGAGACTTTGAGCCAGATGTATATTCGTGAGATAGTGAGGTTACACGGTGTTCTGGTCTCGATTGTGTCGGATTGTGACTCTAGGTTTGTGGCGAGATTCTGGCAGAGTCTACAACAAGCGATGGGGATGGAGTTACACTTCAGTACGACTTTTCATCCCCAAACAGATGGGCAATCCGAGAGGGTGATACAGATTGTGGAGGATATGTTACGCTCTTGCACGTTAGACTTCAAGGGGAGTTGGAGCGACCACTTACCGTTGGTGGAGTTTGCTTACAACAATAGCTATTAGGAAAGTATTGGGATGGCACCGTATGAGGCATTGTATGGAAGACCATGCCGATCACCGACGTGTTGGTTAAAAATCGGCGAGAGTAGTTTGTTTGGACCGGACATTGTTCGAGAAACTACGTAGAAGATTCAACTCATTCGAGAGAGGCTACGGACGGCGCAAAGTAGAAAAAAGAGCTATGCGGACCACAGACGAAGACCCTTAGAATTCAAGGTAGGAGACTATGTATTTCTCAAAGTGTCACCCAAGAAGGGCGTGTTTCGATTCGACAAAAAGAGGAAGTTAGCGCTAAGATATACTTGACCGTTTGAGGTAATCAAAGCGGTAGGCAAGGCGGCATATCAACTTCGACTACCAGCCCAACTATCCGGAGTACATGGCGTGTTCCACGTGTCCCTGTTGAGAAATTGTCACTCGGACGCAACTCCAGTCGTGAACTTGGAGGAGACTGAAATTCTTGACGGAGCAACCTACGAAGAACAACCGGTAGAAATTCTCGATGCCCAGAAAAAAGTGCTTCGCAACAAGGTTATCAGATTGGTGAAGGTTTTGTGGCAACACCATGGAGTGGAGGAAGCTACATGGGAACCGGAGCAAGAAATGCGGGAGAAGTATCCAAATTTGTTCGCTACTTGATGTAAGTTTCGAGGACGAAACTTTCTTTAAGGGGGGTGGATTGTAACACCCCACATTTTTCTTTTATATATGCATATAAATAAATGGTAAATGAGTATGGTAAAAAGGTGGATATGTGTAGTGATGTATCTTTAAATCTTGGTAGATTTAAAAAGTAGAGATTTAAAAGGTTAGTGGAAATAATAGTTGAATTTTTGTTTTAATAGGTGAAAACATGAAACTTAAGGTCCTAGAACTTGTACTAAATAGGTTTGGTGTAGAAATAGGTGTTGGAGATGCATGTGATGGCTTTAGAATGGTTTAAGATGGATTGGAAATAAAAAATGGAGGAAATAGGAAAAAACTGGACAAAAACTATTCCGGTATTGTGTACTGGTACTGAACTGTACCTGTACTGCGTACCAGTACTAAATGGTCCAGAGAGTTCGACATACCGGTACAGCGTATCGGTACGGCTGAAAGATTTTTGAAACTAAAATGTCGCGACCTTAGTCCTATTTTCGCCCTATAAATACATTATTTCGCCTCTCCAACCTTAGAAACCCTAAGATAGAAGGAAAGGAGAAAAAGAGAGGAAGAAAGGAAGAGAGAAACATTTGCTTCGAAGGGATTTATACCTTGGAGTCCATCAAAATTTAACTTTTCAAGAACAAAAGGTAGGGGTTTTCTCTCATTCACTTGCATTGAGGCTAAGGTTTACTCATATGTACTCTTCCCACTCTAAATCTTATATGTATGCTATAGATCATTGATTCTTGATAAGATTACCATGCTTTAAACAATATTAATGGTGTGTTAACCATTAAATCCTTGTTTTTGGCTAAAAATCCTAGATTTCAAGAGAGATGAACTTTTCTCTAAAATTTTACTTTATCCTTGATTTCCAAACCTTAGTGTTTTATATTGAAATATAAAATGATGCTATTGTGATCTCATGTACTTTACTTAGTTGGTTGTAAAATTGTTGCATGAGATATTTTGGGGATTTGGATAAAAGCTTGTGAATTGAGATAATTGTGAAATTATATGCTTGGTTGGGTTGTTTGTGAGGCACATGAGTGAGAGGTTCCTTGTTAGGATGCTCACCCATTCTCAAGAGGTTCCCGGTAAGGATGCTTAGAAAACATTGTAGTGATTAGTGAGAGGTTCCTTGTAAGGATGCTCACCCATTCTCAAGAGGTTTCCGGTAAGGATGCTTGGGAAATTATGTAGTGATTAGTGAGAGGTTCCTTGTAAGGAAGCTCACCCATTCTCAAGAGATTCCCGGTAAGGATGCTTGAGAATCAAAGGTGACCTAAAAAGGGGGTGGAGGTTACCCTAAAGTATGCCACCTATAAAAAGAAGTGTTGGAAATTATTTTTGACCACTACTGATTATTTTTTGTAGGTGGTGCTCGTTTATTCATTTAAGTATTGTGTTTACATAAAATTGAGATCCTTTTTAAATGTCACTGTTTTATTTCAAATTTTGTTTCTATGTATGTTAAAAATGAGACGATAGTTTTAAATGCTTTTATAAACCTTGTATGGGTTTGGGAGAATTTTTCTACAGAGCTTCGTGCTCACCCCCTACCGCTAACATTTTTCAGATTACCCGCTAGATGAGGAAGTAAGGGTCGAGGAGCCCGCTACTTGGGAGACTCCACTTGACGGGAGTGTGGATCCCGAAATAGACGCATAGAGCGACCTCCTTTCTTTTTGTACTAGACTAGGACATTCCTTTAGAACATTGTGTAGTCTAGTTTCTTTTGTTTATTCCGCTGCGTTTCTTTAATTAATTTTTGAGATGTAATAGCCATGACTTGGGCTTATTCTTTTAAATAATGTTGTAATTATTTGAGGATGATAAATGAAGTCTTGTTCCTTAAGAGATTTTATTAGTGCTCTCATGAGATGAATGGTTTTAGAATGTAATGTCATCCAAGGTGTGTTTTGGGGTGTTACAGACTCCTAAATATATATATTTGCTATGAGTTCTTTGTTTCTTGTCCTCTTACAATTATTATCATGATTTACATAAAGTTAGGGTTGAATACCCATGAAATCTCTTGCTCTTGCTTTAAAACCCTAGTTTTTGGAGAAAAAATGATTTCACCCTCTAACTCCACTTAATCTTGGTTTTGAAAACTCTAGTGCTTTGGGTTGAGTATCAAACTGATATTAGTGATGATCTATTGTACATTTTCTTACATTTGCTCTATTGAGAATATCACTTGTGAGAATTGGGGATTTTTAGAATTTGCTCGTAAATTGGAGATTTGTGGAATAGTTGGTTATTTGAGAAAATTGTTGATATTGTATTTCTGGTATGGTTGTTTGGATGAACATGAGTGAGAGGTTCCTTGTAAGGATGCTCATTCCATCTCAGGAGGTTTCTTGTAAGAATGCTTGAGAAATAAAACCTTGAGGGTGAGAGGTTCCTTGTAAGGATGTTCATGCCAAAATAGGACAATAAGTGGTCTTCTCGGGAGGTTCCTTGTAAGGATGCTTAAGAAACAAAACTTTGAGGGTGAGAGGTTCCTTGTAAGGATGCTCATGCCAAAAGAGGACAATATGTGATTTTCTCGGGAGGTTCCTTGTAAGGATGTTTGCGAAATAAAACCTTGAGGGTGAGAGGTTCCTTGTATGGATGCTCATGCAAAAGAGGATAATATTATATCATGTATGAAGTATTGATTTACTTTTGAAAATTGTATGGCTCATTGTTGGTAATTGGTTTCACCTTTCAGTTTAACTCTATTAGTGTTCGTAAACTAGAGTTCTATTAAAATGTCACGATTTTACCTCAAAAGGTTATATATGTTATTTGAGAAATGAGATCGACTTGTTTTACATGCTTTCAAAACCTTGCTTGAGTTTGGGAGGATGTTCCTACAGAGCTTTGTGCTCATCCCATACAAACAATGTCTTTTCGAGATTATAATAGCTTATAGAAAGACCTCGGCTTTGGGGAGCCGGCACAGTGGGAAGCTCTAGTAGATGGAGTTGTAGACCTCGAAGTGGATGCTTAGAACATTATCTTCTTTTGTTCTAGATTGTGTTTTTGTAAATCCCAATACTTTGTATTTAGTTACAAGTTGTATTTTAATTCTTTTGGATGTAATTATATCTACTATGAATGATGAATGAAACCTTTTTGAATATGAAGTTATTTAGTGCTCTCATGATGTGAATGGTATATAAATTGTAATGTCATCCAAGGTGGTATTGGGGTGTTACAATATGTGTCTAGTGGCCCCGGTGTCCTCCCACCATTCCTTGTTATTTCCCACCAAGTTCACTTCGGATACTACAGTAGAAAAACTCACATTAGAAACATTTTTAGAAAGTTTTTCTACCTCAGTTATATTGGCTTGTGATGCCGTCCTCTTGTGGTTCTCTTGTGTTTTACGGTTTCGACAATCTTTTGCACGATGCACCGGTTTACTGCACACAATGCAGTCGCCTTTGAACCTTTTGGAATCTCCACCCTTGTCCCTTTGTTGTCCAACATACTTCCTTTTCTTATTGGTTTTATGTCCCTCTTCAATCATATGTCCCTTTGACTCCATGGAATGATTACCAATTTTTTTTTGGAGACTTTATTGTCCTCCTCAATCCTCAATCTTATAATCAAGTCCAAGTTTCATTTATTTGCATTTGTGCTTCAAATAATTTTTGAAGTCCTTCCAATTTGGTGGTAATTTTTCAATAATTGTAACCACTTGAAAAGATTCACTAAACACCATTCATTTGGCATGAATCTCATGTAGAATCACTTGAAGATCATGAACTTGACTTATAATAGTTTTGAAATCCACCATTTTATAGTCAAGGAATTTGTCCATGATGAATTTCTTTATTTCGGCATCCTTCATCTTGTACTTTTTTTTTCAAGGATTCCCACAGCTTTCGAGCTGTTTTGATTGGACTCTACACATTATATAATGTGTTATTCAATCCATTAAGGATATAGTTTTTGTACAGAAAATCAGAATGCTTCCATGCATCTATCGTAGTAACAACTTAGTAGTCGGTGTCATTCTCAATACAAACAGGAGCATCCTCATAAAGAAATTTTTCAAGATTCAATGTAGAGAGACAGAATAGCATTTTCTGTTGCCATCTCTTGAAATCGTTCCCATTGATCTTTTCAGGCTTCTCTCCATGAGTTACATGAGTAGGTATAGAAATAAGCACCACAGACACAACATGATTTGTAGTAGCATGAACATTGTTATCATTTTCAGCAATTTCTGATTACAAGATATTCAAAAATAGGAAAAGAGTAACACTTTTCAAAATAAGTTATTAAAACAGAGACAATATATGTTACTGTTCAGGGTCATTGTTTTTGAACTGACTGTTTTAACGTTTCTATATCGTGTCACTGTTTGGTGTAACTTTTTAAATCATACACATAAACAAAATCATTGTTTGGTATAACTGTAACGATTTGTTGTAATTGTTTAAATCGAACACAAATAGAACATGCAATTTTTCACAAAAAAAAAATAAATCGCCATCATTCACACAATCTGTCTCCTAAGATACAATGATCTCCACACAAGTAGAAATAACACTCAAATCTACTCGTCCAACAAACTAAATTGTGTTGTGTACTCTCCAAAATGCAAACTTCCTTAATGATGTATAAGACTGCCTTAAATGACTAAGAATATATTGGATGAAGTGGATGCAAAATAATTATGTGACAGTGTTATTTATAGAGTGAATGATGACTGATCTGGATAGTCACCATCTAAACGGATGTAACCAAACAATCACATGCAGTCAGAGGACACCACTTGTATAAATGTTCTCTATGAATAGACTCAAATCAATTTTGGACTTGAGGGAAGCAACAAATTCGAACTAGTGCGATCCAATAGATACCGAAAAATTAATTCCGGTTCAGAAATTCTCGCCCAAAAATCCTACATTGTACAACCTTTATTTTTACATTTCAAGAGGGTCACTTTGAAGCATATTTTCTCATTCATTTCTTAATCGATTTGAACAAGTGAATATATTACATTATTCTCCTCACGGAGTAGAATATGATCCCACAAAAATTTACTCGAAAGTGCAAACGGATCCCATTTTAATTTAGGCTCAAAGTCGACCAAAATTCTATTTTTTTCGCTTAAGAAATTATTTTGTAACATTGTTTTGGTCCAACAGATTTAGTTATGGATACTTTGTCATTAGCTGATTATTGTTAAATGTTATATGTTACAAGTGTATTGTTTGTATCTTGATTTAGATTGGTTTTGTCTAATTTTTTATTGTCTGTGCAAAAAGTCACTAAAACTTTGTATAAAATTGAAAATATTTCTATTACACACACATAAAACACTTAATTTCTCTAAGTTCATAATTTCTCTAAGCTCAATGATTCATTTTTCAAGGTTTGCATGTTTAACATTTGACCCCAATAATCACGGACACACCATCACTACAACATCAAACCTAGTACTTAAATGGACAATATCACCATTTTTGGACATGGACAATGTCACCGTTGAATGACGATATTGGTGATAAATTCATACGGCTCATAAATGAGCAATATTTAATTTATTACTTAAAAATTATAATTTTATTAGGTTCATTATAATTTTTTTTTGGAAGTATTTATATATGCACTGGTATTTTGGGGAGCTATTTTTTTATAAAATTTTGTGATAGTTCTATTAATATGAAATATATGATTGACAGTATACTTTGAGTCATATTAAAAAAATTTGTATGAATATTTTAAGGTTATTTTCTTTTTCAAATTGGACAATTACTTACAATTTTTATGTATATTTATATAGTGTATTCAGACACAAGGAATGACTAGTATCTAATATGAGCTTCAGTCGTGTATAGACAATTGTCATTCTTCTAGTAGGACTCTTCTCCCATGTGATTGCAGCCCCTCACGGATTTAGATCCCCTCTATTACTCCTTCCTTTCAACTCCTCTCAATACAATGCTAGATGAATAACATGTGTAAGATTTTAAATTTCAATGGATAAGATGTTTCCTCATTCATTTTGTTGTTGGTGAAATGTTAATCATTATTAAGGATTTTTTTCACAAGGAAAAAATATTGTTCATTGAAATTCAAAATTTTACACATATCACTAATCTAGCACTTTATGGAAAAAATTAAACTGAATGGAGGGGATCCGGATGCCTCAGTCACTCACACACACACACACAAAACTACTTATCTCTTAATTATAGGCACCTAATAATTTATATGTTTAATGTTTTAATTGTCTTCTTGACTTGGTTGACCCAAGTCGTCTTAAACCGCTGATCAAAAAAAAAAAGTCGTCTTACACCCGTTTGCACGTTATCAATTTGTTGACGCCAAAGTTCTGAAGACCAACGATGTGGAATTCAACCTACCCGTGGAATTCAACATACCCACTCTCTAGACGAGTGGCTTGGGCATAAGTATAAGGCCCTCTACACCACCTATGGAAAATCCCTGACATCCGCGGTGATGTAACGAATAATTAGTCTGTATATTATTTTAAAGTTGTGTGTGAAATATTAATCAATAATAATATGCTCTTTGTAACTTAATTATTCAATTAATTATATTCGATGTTGTGATACTAATTGGATAATTAATCATGTTATTTTTAAATTTACAAGTATAATCCTTTAATTAAAAACTCAAGTTTAGGATCCCCTTTTCTCTCACCTAAACCTATTGCTTATAGACTCTTAACATGCTAAAAACCCACTCAGCTAGTGATAAAGATAAAAACACCTTGTTGTATTAGGATTTAAACGTGAACAATGCTACAAAACTTAAATGAAATTCAAAACAGTTACAACTCAAATACATATCATTCTTTGAATGAATAGATCTCATCAATTTTTCAGTGGGACCGACTTATCCCATACTCATCTAAGAGATGATATACATTTGAATTTGAATTTTTTGGATTTTATTTAAGTTATGTAGCATTTTTCTTTGCAATGACTAATGAAATATGAAAGGTTAACCTTCGTACATGAAAATATTACTTAAAACGAATTTGCGTATAAAAATTAAATTACTTATGTTTGGCAATAATTCATCCCCTTTGTCCGGTATATTAATGAGTTATATAACTGTCGTGTTGGAAGTTAATAAATATTAGTCCCTAATTTCGGTCCATACTGGACTGAAACTTTGACAATCCCTCCTCCTTCCCTTGGTTTTCCTATATTAGTAATAGCGTGCTTTGTTGAAAGACACCAAGTATTGAAATTAAGAAAGAAAACCAACACACACAAACCCATACACCCCAAAACTTAGTTATACATGGAGGCATACCAAAAGATTGCAATTTTGGTTATTTTGTTGGTAGCCACTGCCAACAATCTTCAAGTGTGCTATGCTCAAACCATCTGCAACATGTCCGGGGCCGATCTCATGGCATGCAAGCCATCGGTGACACCTCCGAATCCGACCCCACCATCACCGCAGTGTTGCTCGGGGCTTTCGCGTGCTGACTTGCGCTGCCTTTGCTCCTACAAGAACTCAAAGCTCTTGCGTTCCCTTAATATTGATCCAAACCTTGCTTTGCAGCTCCCTGATAAGTGCAAGCTTCCTCACCCAGCCCAGTGCTAGAATATTGGGCAACCATCTGCTATGGTGAAGTGATAAACTGTTGAACTCCTACTACTCTATCTAGTTGTGTTATAAGGAACGACTATGGTATCGAGTTCGGTACCACAATTAAGGTTTTTAAGTTCCTTTTTGTTATGTAATGATGCACTTCGGCTTATGGCCTATAAACCTATACTACACTATATATGAATCTCTCTCTCTCTCTCTCTCTCTCTCTCTATGTCCTCTCTGCCAGATTCACTACAAGAGAAAATGACTTTTGGTGACGAGAAAAAAGGTGTGGCTAAAAGAAAATTTTTTTATTGGAACTTGAAAAAATGACCTTTTTCTTCGCAAAAGGTTGTTGGCAATGAAACATATTACATCACGAATTTGTTGTTATTCATGTCTGCAAAAGTTTTTGAAGACAAATTAGTTTTTCGTCATCAAAGAGTATCTATTGGTGTCAAATAATTTATCGCTAAAAAAGATCAAATCTTGTCACTAGAGAGTTGGTTCGACGAAGATAGAAAAGTGGAGGACGAAAAAGAAATCATCATTGGTGATGACATTGTAATGGTGGCCAAAAGGTTAGACATCTTTAGAATATTTATTGTTTAAAAAATATATTTTTAAATCTGGTTAATTGATTCACAATTGCAACCAAGGATTGATTGGAGCCACTTGAAATTCTCAAAGGACTATGGGTCAGACTATAATACCGAAATTTTCTTTTCGGTATGCTACCGACATTCCATTTGGACCATTGATGTAATTTTTTTGTTTTTGTAGCCATTGATCAGTTTAAAAATGGGATACCAGTTACCTGCTAAACCGGTAATGAAAGACTTTTTCGCTTATCTTCATGGTCAAACGTCGAAATAATTTCATTAAATATTAGACAAGGAAGATCTATACTTATCCCCTTTCCAATGGCATAGAGGAGATGAGCTCTATCAAGTCCAAAATCAGAATTATGTCCTATCAGATTAATATTACATCCCACTATATGGTTTAAAACCCTATAATTGTTAGTGAGATGTTTTTGATAAAATGTGTCTATTTTCACAGTAAAAGGTCTACCATAAAGTTTTGTTGCAACATCCTGGGTGGTAGGTTCATCAATGAGATTCATGTATGGGTATGTACCAGTATAGTCAACAATAAAGGGTGAGAGAACTTTCAATATCTTTGAAATCAAATCCAGGTTCACTTCAAAATGTACATTCCTCATATAACATTTAAACTTCAAATCTTTCTTATCAACATCATGCATATTTGCATACAATATCCTCACTAATTCATTATTAGCTTTATCGTTCTTATCTATTTCAACTATAGAATTTCAATGTCCCAAACTAAAAATAACAGCACAGTTCACATTTGTTATTTTATCTAGCTGAGCACCATGCTCTAGTAACACAGGCCTATGACAAAAATGATTATGATAAAGCTTTTCACTAATTCTGTTGACGAAAGGATTTACTGGAATGAATGAACTTACCAAATTTAGGTCGGATGAACTTATCAAATTTGGAAGATACGAGGAGTGATCAACCTTTTTATTTTGTTTTAGATGAGAGGGATCAACTGACATTGGACAACTGGAGGAATGAATCACAATTGGAGGTTTTGGACAATTGGAGTGATCACTAACCTATTTATTCTTCATTTGCCCAATTCCACCTTAACAAGTGTAATCCATTTTTGGCCGATACTTTCTTTAAGATTTCCTTTTCTTCTTTGTTTCCATCAAATTTTTTGTGATATTCTCTTATGTATCTCCGTTGCTTTGATACATTACCAGAAAAAAGGGACAGACCCAATCAAACATAATAAACCTATCATATGAGAAATAAAATATGGAAGAGTTGACAAATGGAACAGTTCATATCCTCACACACGTACACGCACCAGACTCGTCGCATACACACGGTGACCACACACCGTCATATATTATAGAATACTTACTTACAGTGAGATTTGAATTATTTTGGAGTTTGGTAACGATCGATTGGCTGGCTTGTTCTCCTTGAAATCAAAGAGATTTCGAATACTTGAAATCGATCACTTGTTTTTCTTGAAATCAAAGGAATTTTGAATGCTTGAAATCAAAGGCATTTTGGAGTTGGGGTTAGGGTTTTGGAGTTAGGGTTCACTCACTTATTCTTCTTGAAATCGATCGATTTCAAATGCTTGAAATCGATCTCAGGGTTAGGTTCAATGCTTTAATCGATTTGGCTAAAGGCGTGAATGGTGGAATGGTCTAGTTTAGACACACTCATAGGTCCCTTACTAGTCTGCCTGAGACACGCAACTCTTATTTATGGAATGGTTGAAAACGATCAAGTTCTTCTTTAAGATTAGGATAAAAGTGTCAAAGTGTAATATTAAAGGGATAAAAGTGTAATATGATAGGATAAGTAAGTGTAATAATACACAGGATTGGTCCGCCATTCCTATGGCCGGTCTTAATTTAAATTACACTTATACTCATAAACTATAACAATATTTTCATCTTTTCCCAATGGTGTATCAAAGTAACATTCAATTGATTAAATTAACATTCAATTTCATCAAATTAATATTTAATTCATCAAATTAATATCAAATTAACATTTAATGCATCCAAATAAATATTCAATTCATCAAATTAACACTAAATCGATATTCAATTCATCTAATTAACACTCAATTTATTAAAATTAACATCCAAACTAATCCAATAAAAAAATAATTTATCAAATCAACACCAAAGTAAAATCAAAATTAATCAAATAAACATTTAATTCATTAACTCAACGCTAAGTTAACATTACATTTCATCTAATAAACATTCAATTAATAAAATTAGCATTTAAAATCAACTATTAACATTAAATTATCCAATACATATTCATTTGTCAAATTACCACCGAATTTATGTTCAATTGATGAAATCAATACCAAATAATATACATTCAATTAATTTGGATTTATATTAATTTGTTGTTAGATTGATGAATTGAATGTTAATTTGGTATTTATTTGATGAATTGAATATTAATTTGGTGTTAATTTAATGAATTGAATGGTTATTAAACGAAACAAAAATATTAATTTGTTGAATTGAATGTTAATTTGAAGAATTAAATGTTTATTCGATAAATTTCTATATTACATTGGTGTAGGTTTGATAAATTAAATTTTATTAGATGATTTTGGATGTTAAATGGATGAATTGAGTGTTAATTGGAAAATTTTGAATATAGATTGGATGAATTGAATGTTAGTTTAGTATTAACTTGATGAATTGAATAATTATTTCATGAAATTAAATATTAAGTTAATTTGATGAATTAATTATTTATTAGATGAAATTGAATTTGAATTTGATGAATTGAATCTTTTGAAAGTTAATTTAGTGTTAATTTGAAGAATTGAATATTAATTTGGTGAAATTTTAAGTTGAATGTTAGTGAGAGCAGCTCTGAATTCTCTCTAGAAATCTTCTGCATGAGTGTTCGACTATGGACCCAAAACCACCAGATCTAATACCAAAACCACCATATCCAACACCAAAAACATTAGATCAATCACCCCATACACCATCTCAAACTTACGCATCACTTTTCAAGAATCAACAACAATCTTCTTTGGAGAACCAAACTTTTGCAAGAATAGACAAGTCAGTGGTCTTTTATGAAGGGTAACTTGCATTTTATTTCACTAAGGAGGAGATTAAATAGTCTTGGTCGTCCCTAGAGTATGCTTTGGTAGGCAAATGTGCCTATGGAAGGCCATCTATGGGAGTGATTAAAGAGCATATCAGGTTGAAATGGGATCTTAAAGGAAATTTTGAAGTAGGATCAATAGACTCAAGACATGTTTTGATACGGTTTGAACTACAAGAAGTCTATGTGAAAACTTGGTTAAAGGATGCCATCTTGATAGAGGATTATCTATTTAGATTCTTCAAATGGTTTATTGCATTTGTACTTGGGATTGAGCCATCAATTGTGCCCATGTGGATCTCCTTACCAGGTCTCCCTTTGAATTTTTTTAAGAAGCCATTTCCAGGGTTACTAATGAAACCTATTGGAAAGGTATTGGCCTATGATCAAGCAACCTTATCATTGGCCAGACTTGGAGTAGCAAGAGTTGGTGTCGAAGTAAATCTCTAAGCCAAGAATACGCATAGAATTTGGTTAGATATGGCTGATGAGGATGCATGATGGCAGAAAGTAGTTTATGAGAAGACCAATAAATACTGCAAAGCATGTAGGAAGAAAGGACGTGGGGAAGATGATTGTTGGAAAAGGAAACCACATATGCAGTCCAAGGTTTTAGAAAGAAGCAATCCAGTAGATATTCAAGTATATAATATTTCCAAGGAGAAGAATAATGGGAAGCAAATTCTTCATAGTATGCATTCCAAACAGCAGAATAAGGAAGTTTTGAAAGGATCCAAGAGCAATCAAGATCAATTTAAGTCAGCAAATCTGGCTCACAGGGAAAAAACAGTTTGCAAACGAAATAATTTAGAGCACGATAAGGAGAGTAAGTCTATGACTAAAGAAGGAAATTCATATTTACCTAATCTATGTAGTGTGAAAGAGATGGGTCAATTAAGGCCTTCATTTGTGAGGCTTTTATAAAAAGGAGATCATTCAGGGAAGGATGTCATTAATTCAGTGCAGAAGAATATCACTGATACAGAAGTGGGGAATTATTCAGGGAAAAATAATCTGCAAAGATCGCTTGCACAATTGTCTGCAAGCAATTTAGTCGATTCTTCTATTCAACTCCCACTAGCAGATACTGACCCGTGCCCACGCCCAACTACAGATTTAGTTCTAGAGGATGGAAAGCATGCAGATTTGTCTGTATGTGTTTGCAATGTTACTGTCGTATTTCTACAACATCAGAGTAAGGATATGATTGTGGCCCTAGTTATTCTACCTGTTGTGAATTCTGAGTGATCAAGGAATGATTTGGATACTGATATTGGAGTTGATGGTGTCTCAGAAGCAACCAATGGTAACCAATTTGTGCAAGAAAACAATTTGAATAGGAGTTATGAAATGAGAGAGGATCTCGTTAGTTCTGATCATGATCAATTATTTAAGAGTGTGAAACTGCTACTGCTTCTAAAGATGTCTCGGACAATGGAATTGATAAGTTCTTATCCTTGATTCAAGTTATGTCGGATTACGATCATTGTTCTTTGCAAGATTTTGAACATTTGTAAATGGATGTTGTGCCAGAATCCATTACTCAAGAAATGGTGGCAGAAGTTTATAAGAATATTCATAGTCAAGGGGATATTCTTCCAAGCATGTCAAGAGAAGAGATTCACAAAGCCCTAAAGCTAAAAGGGATTTGTTCCAAGGATGACTATGTTAAGGACTCTTCTCTTTACAAGCACACATGGGGTTTTTACTTAGATGGTGAGGAGTAGCCTTTGGCTCAAGAAGACGATTTTAATTCTTCTATGGCATCGTCCAAAAAGTTACTTTCAATACTCAATAAGATTGAGGTAAAGAAGAAGGGAAAAAAAGAGAAGTTAGATGTTCTAGCGTTGGTGTTGAAAAATATTCCAACTGTGGAAAATTCAGCAATAATGACTAGGTCCAAATCCAAGCTAGCATTCAAAATTTCAAAGAAAAAAAATCCATGTGGATTTAGGCCTTAAATGGAGGCTTTTCAGCAACTGTCTTTTTCAACCAAACGTGGGTTTCATGGAGGATTCAAGCATCAATTTAGTCAAAACTCTCGATGGGGACAAGAATGCATGAAGACTTTCCAAAACCAGTAGCCTTTTTCCCTTATTTTTCAAATGGAATTATGGATTTATGGGTATTGTAATATTTTAAAGGGGTACGGTTTAAATGTCCCCCTGTAGTTTCTTGTAATTTTTATTTGGTATTAATAATATTTATTCTCGTATTGTCGAGGTTTAATTTTTAAAAAAAGAATATTAATTTGGTGTTAATTTGATGAATTGAATATTAATTGGATGAAATTGAATCTTAATTTGATGAATTCAATTTTAAATAGTTAATTTAAATATTAATTTAATGAATTGAGTGTTTATTATACGAAATAGAATGTTAATTTGGTGTTGATTTGATGAATTAAATATTTATTCAATGATTTTTTATATTACATTGGTGTTGGTTTGATAAATTGTTTTTTTCTTAGATGATTTTGGAAGTTAATTTGATGAATTGAGTGTAAATTGAATGAATTTGAATATATATTGGATGAATAGAATGTTAATTTAGTTTAATTTGATAAATTAAAAATTTTTGGATAAAATTGAATGTTAGTTTAATTTGATGAATTAAATGTTTATTAGATAAAATTGAATGCGAATTTAATAAATTGAATATAAATTTTGTGTTAATTTGATGAATTGAATGTTATTTTAGTGTTGATTTGAATAATTGAATATTAATTTGGTGTTAATTTGATGAATTGAATGTTAAATAGTTAATTTAAATGTTAATTTAAACATCTACCCAAAAAGTTGAAACCACTACCCAAAAAGTTAGAACCCCTTCCCATAAAAATTGGAATCCACCCCTAAAAAATTGGAACCACTATTAAAAAAGGTTGGAACCCTGCAGAAAAAGTTGGAACCCCTCCCCCAACAGTTATAACCCACCAAAAGGTTATAATTCAATTCAAAAAATTGAAAACTCATCAAAAAAGTTGAAACCTCTACCCCCACAAGTTGGAATCTCCCAAAAAGTTGGAACCTCTCCCCCAATAGTTGGGACCTCCACCCAAAAAGTTGGAACCGCTACCCAAAAAGTTGGAACCCCTACCAAAAAGTTGAAACCCCTGCCCAACCCACCCCAAAAAGTTATAATTCAATTCCAAAAAGTTGAAACCTTAGTCAAAAAGTTAAAACCTCTACTCCAAGAGTTGGAACCTCCAAAAAAGTTGGAACCCCTCCCCCAAAGTTGGAACCTTTACCCAAAAAGTTGGAACCCTACCAAAAATTTTGGAACCCCTACCCAAAAAGTTAGAACCCTACCAAAAAAATTGGAACCCTACAAAAAAAGTTGGAACCCCTCCCCAACAGTTAGAACCCATCCCAAAAGTTATAATTCAATTCAAAAAATTGGAACGTTAGCAAAAAACTTGAAATCTCTACCCCAAGAGTTGGAATCTCTACCCAAAAAGTTGAAACCCCTACCCAAAAAGTTGAAACCTCTACTCCTGGAACCTCCAAAAAAGTTGGAACCTCTCCCCAAGAGTTGGAATCTCTATTCAAAAAATTGGAACCCCTACCCAAAAAAGTTAATTTGTTGAATTAAATATTAATTTGGTATGTATTTGATGAATTAAATGTTTATTGAATAAAATTGTATGTTATTTGATGTTGATTTGTTAAATTAAACCTTTATTGGATGATTTTTTACGGTAATTTGATAAATTGAGTGTTAATTTAATAAATTTGAATATAAATTCAATGAATTGAATTTTAATTTTGTGTTAATTTTTTGAATTGAATATTAATTGGATGTGATTGAATGTTAAGTTGAAGAATTAAATGTTTATTATATGAAATTGAATGTTGATTTGAAGAATTGAATGTTAATTTGTTATTTATATAAAGTTTATTGGATGAAATTGCGTATTAATTTGTTAAATCAAATCTTTTTAGTGTAGAGTTAGACTGTGGATACTTCTACAGGTCTGGATCTTCTTTGATATCTTAAGATCCCTTTAGACAGGGAGCCTTCTATGAAGATTAAATCGCTTTTTTATTGAATTGATTCCCATATCTTGGCAAATATGGTTAATCAAACATGTAACACTTCCTCGAAATTATGGTCCCTATCACATAAATTAACTTCTCTCCTATCCAAGTTCAATTATCAAATCCAACACATTTTAAGAGAGTGTAACTATGTGGCTGACTTTTTGGTAAACAAAGGGGTCTTAGATCAATCTTCTTCTACCTATTCTAATTCGGATCTTCTTCCCACCTCTACAAGATTTTTAATGCTTCAAGATGCTATGAAGCTAAAAGTCTTAAGAAAGAAGACATGCTTAAATTTTGGATGATTGAGAGTCACACAAAAAATGCAGTTCAGAATTTAATGGGCACCAAATTAATACAGGATCATTCCTTTTCTACGAATATGAGAGATTTAGAAGCTCAAGTGGAGAAGAATATAGTAGGCACCTGGACATGGAAACTCATAGGGCAGCCCTTGCATCATGCCCTGGAAGACCCTTCAGATTTACAGACTTCGTCTTTCAGATTGCACCTTAGGTTCTCTGTTTCGATTGCGTTGTTGTCCATTGTTGAATCCAGATTTCAAATCTCTGTTTCTGCTTCAACTGCCGATACTTTCAATTTCTATGATGCCTTGAAATTTTTGAGAATTCTCTTCCGTTTTTGGGCATGATTACCCATAATCAAACCCTTTCTTTAATTGGTGCATTGGATATGGAGAAGAAATCTGGACCCATTTAGTTTTCTTGTCTTCTCTTCAGATGCTTTCTCTTGGTGTCTTGCTTCAACATTTGTATTTCTTCACCATTCCTACAGACATCTTTGGAAACAGAGAACTGTTCATACGCCTTTATATCCAGCATTCCACAAAGAATTCCCTCTGCATCCTCCAAGATCTATCCACGTTTTATGGTCTTCATGCTGGATATTCATCTTCTACCACGCTTTTGGATACAAGGCTTTCGTTTCTCTTTGTTGTGGCATGAAGCCAACTCCTGAACATGTGCAAGATCTTCTCTTCTCTGTTATTTTGCAGGTGCTCAATGTGACGATCCTAAAATTGGGGGTCCTTTTTAAACCCGCAAAAATAACATTTCTTGCTTCAATTGCAGACCTTATGTCCATACAAATTCCCTTATTCGGGATTTTAATCCACGTATATACCCCGTGTTCTCTTTATCATTTAATTCTCCAGAGGTCTAACATGACTCAAAATTGTTCATTTGGAATCCATTTGTATCATTTGAACCAAAGAAAACAAAGTCCAAAAGCATAGGAGAGCAGTATTAAAATTTTAGAAATTTGCAGACAGTACTGGTACGCAACAGTGCTAGTACGTCGAACCCTCTGGACAAAAACGTACCGGTACTGAACCGTATCGGTACACAGTACCAGTAAAGTCTTCCCAAATTTTTCTTGTTTCTCCTGTTTTTCATTTCCAATTCAATTCAAACCTTACTAAAACCAACCCAACACTTACTTAACATGTATTTGGGCATTCAACATGGTTTATATAAGATCTATTACAACATTTGCATGCGAATTCATTTAATTACATGCCAAAATAAATATTCATTGTAATGTTTTTACAATTTACTCAAAATAAAAGCCACATTCCGGCTTCTTCATCCATGAGGCTCAAAGTGAGAGCCATTCACCGGCATGAGCCCTGCACCTGAAATATTTTTCCATAAAGGGTAAGTCAAGCTCAATAGAGTATTCCCTAAATAGGCTACTCCCCAACCCAAATGCACATGAAATGCTCACATGCAACCAATTCACCATGCACACATTTCAAGCATGAATATGTTATCAATGTTAAAAATTTGCAATGCAATGCTATGGAATAAGATGAGACTCACTCTCAGCAACCAACTCGAGCCTTTCTCGGCTGTTCGACACAAGCAATAGCTAATGTGCAATCAATCGTCTTTCATAACCCCAAGCCTTCCTCGGCTTGCCAGCACATGCAATTTTTCATGTGTACAATTTCGTCATTTATGTTATACTTCAAATTACATTATCAATCCAGGGTCTTGTATGAGGTGAGTATTTGTGGACTTACACCAATGGCACCCAACCGACACGGAATTTATGGACTTCCACCAATGGTCCTGCGTACACCGACACACTTTATAGACTAATACCAACAGAAGTGCATATCTAAATTACCGGGCCTTGCACCCGAGGGATCTTCTAGCCTTTCTTGCTAACCCCAACCCTCAACACCATGCAAACTGTGCGACTCGGCCAAGTCATCGACTTAGCTCACTCGAGCCCACTCGTCATCCACCCATACGGTGTTGACTATTTTCATGCACAACCACCCATTTTATGCAATGTTCTAGTGCATATGCAATGTAATACCTCATTGCTACTCTAACACAATGTTCAATATGCAACGTGTGCCATTTGAACCATTTCAAACCCAATTCATATAAAACCATGAAAAATTATATCAAAAGCATATAATTTTCATAACTCAAAATGTCAATAAACCAATATGCATTTATTAACATTTTATCCAAAACTCAAATCCAAGTATGTTATCTCATATCAAGCAATAACACACTTTCAAAAATAAGAAATTATGTAAACACATAACATGACCACATTTCACATAATTCTAGAAATTACATTAAGCAATTTCTACATACGCATTTCAAGATAGAATATATTCTACCTAATTTCAATACCCATTTCACCTAGGCATAATTTAAGCACACAACATGCCCATATAACCCCAATTTCCATGCAATTTTCCAAAATAAATTACCACATTTTAATTCCAAGCTAGGAATTTATCGTAATCTATTCCTATTCTCATTTTCATACCCATTTCATTATATTTCCTTTCAATAGGCTAGTGATATACACATCTATCAACCTATCCATTTCAATATAACATTTTAGGTTGCGAATACACCTAAGTAGGAGAAAAACCCTACCTCTTGTAGCGTGAAAGAAGTTGTTGAAGCTCCAAGGGACCAACCTAACTCAATTCCAAGCTCTTTCAAGAAAATTTGATTTTTCCACCTTCGGTGAAAGTCCTTCTTTTTGGTGTGTAGGCGTAGCCCTCATCGAGGAGATCAACTTTCCTTCTTGGCCTTAACGAATTTGAGCTCTCTAGCTCCGTAGATCGAAGAGAGAAGTTGAGTTTTTTTCTCTCTTTACCCGCTCTTCTCTCTCCCTCTTTTTTTTGGTTGAACATGGGCTGAAATAATGGGAAAAAATCTGATTTTTGCCCTATTTATATTTTTAGGATACTTGGCCAACAACGCGCCACACGTCCCTTTTTAATCCGGGTCTGTTTTCATCCCAAAACGATTAAACTTCGGTTCAAGATCAAAATATTTTGTATTTGTCTTGATTTTATTTATTTAAAAAAATTGATAATTTTTCCAAAAATTTCGTATTTGGGTCTCTCGGAGCCTGACCGCCTCGTAAAACACGAAAACCCAACTATCTCGAATTTCGTTAAAATTTGACATAGTCACTAAATTTCGCGAGACGAATCCATCGGTGAGGTCCATTTCGTCATCCGAGATCTAAAAAATTTCAGGTTTACTACCTGGACCAAGGTTGCAATTTTACCGTTTTGCTCTTTATTTATAAAAGTTTAAATTTACCCGGGTTTTTACACTCAAAGGGACAAGATCTCTAAGATTGTTTCTCTCATCGAAAATGCAAGAGTCTATGTTTTGGTCTCTTTTGTTCACGCGTTTGTTTAGCTGCCCTATCTCATTGGTTTCATTGGTTGCATCGAAAATGCAAGAGTCTACTTCTTCTCTAATAAGTAGGCTCCAAGCTCAAACGTTCAACTCTAACTCCCAGTTCTAACTCAAGCCTCAAGACCAAGCTTCCAGCTCATCAAGCTCAAGCTCCTGGTCGCAGCTCATCAAGCATTCATGGTTTTTTTTTAATACAACCCTATTATGAGCTGAGTTTTAGGTTACATGCATTAAAGAAGGAGCATGCTTTTATAATTTTATTATTTCTTTAATTCTTGTATCATGCATGCATTGCTTCTATTATTCTATTTATTTTATTTCGTGTAATTAGATTGCATCGAGGCTAAGGTCCATACTGGCTAGGTGTAATTTGATTTTTTAATCAATAAAATTCCCTCAATTAAAAAGAAAAAAATATTTTTTGAAGGATTTTCGATGTTAATTTTATGAATTGAATGAATTTGAATATAAATTGGATGAGATTGTGTAAACCCCCACACTCTTATCTTTATATAACAAGTAATTATTTTTTAAATGCTAATCTAGGTGATGAGGTCTTCATGAACCTTAGAGATTGTAATAGTAGGGATAAATACTAGGGAGACAAATTGATTGTGAAATTTAATTTTTGGAGGTGTTTAAGGTTGATAAGAGTAACTAAGTAAAAAATATTAATTTTTTAGGACAAAATAATATTATCATTGAACCTGGTAGATCCGAAAAAACTTGGAATAGTCGTTTAGCACATATACCGGTTCAGAGGAATAAAATAGTAATTTTAGTGTTTCAAGTGTAAATTTACTTTAGTTTTGAGATAAATTAAAAAAATAAATGTTTTTAGGTTAAAATAACATTAAAAATAAATCCGGAACATCGAAAAACTTTAGGGTAGTCATATGAATCAAATTGGAGATTTTTAGTGGTAAAATCGTAATTTTAGAGAAAACCCAAATTTTAGCCCATGAACAGTAACTTTCAGGATTGTTGTGTTTAAAACCCAAATTTCAGCCCATTTTCTTCCATTCTTTCATTCCACTCTCATCTAAATCTCTTTGAACCCTAGGAGAAGATAAAAAGAAAAAGAAAAAGAAAAAGAAAAGGGAAGAAGAAAGTTTCTAAAGCTTGGGTTTTGCTTGGAATTCTTGATTTCTAGGTAGGGGTTTCTTCATATTCTCTTCCATTGAAGCTAAGGTTGACATATATGTATATTTTGACTCTAAATCCTATTTATATATTAGAAAATTCTTGATTCTTGACATTATTGCAAATATTATCACGTTTTAAGCAAAGCTATAATTGGATAGCCATGAAATTTCTCTTTCTTGCCCTAAAATTCTAGTTTTCAAGAGAAATGAATTTTTCTCTTGATTTCAAAACTCTAGTGCTTGGTATTGAACAATAAAATGGTATTTTTTTAGGATCTCTTGCATATTTTATTAATTTGTTATATTGGAAGAATACATGTGAAATTTGAGATTTTGGATTTTACTAGTGATTTGATAAATTAGTTGGTATTTTATCTCTTGTGTGGATATTTGGATGACCATGGATGGTTGTCGACCAGGTATCGTAGAGTGGGTAGATGCGTTTTTTATTTTGTGCGAATTTGAATTTTTTCCACCACTCGTAGTGGGGTTGGTGTCTTGCGAGGATCAAACCACTATTCGCTCACGGATATCGAGGATGAGGGTTAGTATACTATTCCTGAGTTAAATTCATCATTTCCAATGTGTTTCCCTTCCCAAAGTTGTATATCCTTGAAAGGATTTGGGTGTGTGTGGGCTAGGATATTCTCGATGTGTTTATTCATGCAATATCTTACATCATACTTGAGATACATTGAAGGCTATTGTTTGTCGTCCAAATGATTGGTTATGGTTTATTGTGAAAATGAGTCTATTGTTGACATGGTTATTGTGGAAATGGTAACTCGTTGGAATTGTTATTTTTGAAAATTGGTTTTACTTTTCATTTAATCATTGCTATTGTGTAAACTTGAGATCCATTGAAATATCCTTGTTTTCCTTCAAAAGCTATATATGATATTTGTAAAATGAGACCGACTATTTTATATGCTTTCGAAACATTGTTCGAGTTTGGTAGGATTTTCCTACAAAGCTTAGTGTTCACCCTAGCAAATAATATCTTTTTCAGATTATGGTCTAGAGGAGGAGAACGGAGTTGATGTGCTGGTACATTGGGAAGCTCCAGTAGATGGGAACGTGAATCCCGAGGTGGACGTTTAGATATATATTCTCCTATGTTCTAGACTATGAAATTTTTTTTGAGACAATGTGAAGTCTAATATTTTCGTTATTCCACTCAAGATAATAATTTATTTATTTTTGGATGTAATTGTCATAGTTGGGCATATCATTTTGGATGATCTTGTATACATTGTGGATGATAAATAAAATTCTCTTTTGTTATGAAGTCTATTTAGTTGCTCTCATGAAGTGAATGATTTTAGAAAGTAATGTCATCCAAAGCGGATTTTGGGGAGTTACAAACCAAACTCATATGGACTGTTTTAATGTAAAAGAAAAATTACATCTGGTTATATGAGTACGGATAAATGGACCATGTGTGGTCAATGTTTATTTATAAATGGACCCGGTGTGGTCAATATTTATTCATAAATGGACCCGGTGTGGTCAATGTAGTATAATTGTACAAGTTGTATTTTAGGTAGAATTCCCCGTACAAAGAAGACTTTGCCCGAATTTGTAAACCCCACCCTTTTATCTTTATATATATATACATGTAAAACAGGTAATTATTCCTTTTGAAATGTTGATTGGGTGAAACTCGGGTAAATATTATTTAAAACTTAGTTGTAGCTTGTAAACATATGAAATCATTGACCATAGAACTTGTATCAACTATGTTTGATGTACAAATGTATGTTGTATAAGTTTAGGTTGGTTTTGGAAGGATTGAAAATAAAAAAACAGGAAAAATGGGCAAAACTGGGAAAACCATTCCGATACTATGTATCAGTACAGAGCACCGGTATCCCGAGGTCCAGAGAGTTTACCATACCGATACTATGTAACGGTACTGCCGAAAGAAATCTGACATTTTAAAGTTGCGAATAGCCGACCCTTCTTCCACTATAAATACTTAAGGGTGCCTCATTTAGCCCCATTTCAACACTTATAACCCTAGAGAGGCTTAGAGAGGAAGAGAGAGAGAGAGAGAGAAACCCAAGATTTAATGGGAATTGCACCTTGGATTAGATCAAAAACCTAGTTTTAAGAATACAAGGTAGGAGTTTTCTTCCATTCTTGTTCATTGAGGTTAGGGCTTACTTATACGTATTCGTTTGATCCTAATTCTTATATATGCTATGAAATATTTGTTTCTTGCTATTCTCTAAAAGATTTTTGATTCGCACTTTTTTATGTGTCTGAATTATATTATAATATTACACCCAAGTATAGGTGGTCGAATTGTAGTTTTTTCGGTTTTTAAGTCCAAGTATCGATCCCACGAAGAGTTAAGTAATGCTAAAGAAAAATAAAAAAAAATAAATACAGTTAAATGGTTTGTTTGGAGTAGTTTGATGTTTGATTGCTTGTGGTGTGAGCTTAGTATAATTAACTGGTTTTAAAATAAAAGGCAGGCGGAAGTAAAGTGCAGATATAACAAAGTGCGTAAATAAAGTAGATTAATTGACAAGAAATTAAAAGATACCCTTCAGTTTAAGGATCCCATATGCTTTATAATGGTTTCGTTATGGAATTGCTACCACACATCAATCAACTTCCATTTTACTGGAAAGTTAATCGGTAGGTCTGATGTACATATTCAGCACACAATAGCTTATTAGGCTATTGTGAAGGTAATATATATTATAACACAGCTGCTTATTAGGCTATGCTGGATTATAGACGTTCCAATTGACTAATTCAAGTAAAAACCACTGGTGGTATAGACGATCATCCAGCGACTTGTCAGGTCAACTGGTGGTAGTTAATCATAATACAGCAACTTGTCAGGTTAGCTGTATTTAGATATGTCACCTGGAAAGTCAAGCCACTCAAACGGAATACTTGAATTATTCAATAGATCATCTTGGTATATATATATATTGACAGTAGAACTTCCTCAGCGTTCCAGTGTAGGACTAGCCATACCAATAGGATCACCGGGGTCATTCTAGCAGGCAATATTATTATATATAGTAATATCATGCGTCAGTGAAACTTCCTCAGCGTTCCGG
This sequence comes from Ilex asprella, assembly GCA_023539305.1. NCBI lineage: Eukaryota > Viridiplantae > Streptophyta > Magnoliopsida > Aquifoliales > Aquifoliaceae > Ilex > Ilex asprella. Next base: position 21,012,547 of record CM042188.1, on the reverse strand, counting down.
CGGAAGCAAAGCCATACCGATAGGATCACCGGGGTTATTTCAGCTGGCATGTCTTATATATATATTAAACGTATAGATAAAACATCAGCAATTCCATAAACACACCAATATTATACATATGTTCCCCTCGCACTGGAGGATATAAGAGACTATTCACGCTCCATTGCTATAGACGAGCAAGGAGTGTTAACAGTTATCAT
>CM042188.1:20963605-21001022 GCA_023539305.1 Ilex asprella | reverse complement strand
TTTCTTTATTTCTGCATTTATCCTGCAATTTTAGATAAAACTGTTAAAATAAATAATTCCCGCACTAACCCTAATTCACTTTAATTACAAGTTTTTAGTGTGGTGATTCTACTAATTCGATTTTTTTTACTACTTTTAATTTACAACTAGTTGATGTTAATCAATTTTAATGTTTTCAACAAAACTAGGGTTCAATAACCATTAAACTTCATTTTATTGTCTCAAACCCTAGTAATTAAGAGAAGTAGATTTTTCTTGATTCTTTCTTTGTTATTGATTTCAAAACCTTAGTGTTTTATCTTGAACAACAAAAATGGTATTTTTAGATGATCTCTTGCTTACTTTTTTGAATTACACAATTGGAAAATGTTTATGAAATTGAGGGTTTTTGGGGAATTAATTGTAAATTGAGATAATTTGTGGGTATTTACATCTCTTAAATGGTTTATTGTGATGTACTTGAATTACATTCAAGAAACCGCCGCAGAGTGTTAGAGGTTAGTCTATCCCAATCAGGGTGAGATGGTTTTCTAACACTTGTAATGGGTTGCTGTTTGTGAACACAACAACTATTGTTCACGTACACCAAGAAAAAAAGTTAGTATACTAGTTCCTTGGGAGGATTCGTCAATGCCATTGGGATGGTACACGCCTTTCCTAAAATGGTTTTGTTATTTGGTTGTGATGGGTGAACGAGGTAGAGTCGCTGTGTAGATTCATGAGAAGCGTTGACATACCTGAGATATATATACATTTGAGGGATATGAATTTATACATGAGCTTATTGACTATGGTTTATCGTTGGGAAAAATGGTTTGTACAAGAATTGGTTCGAAGTATGGGATTCCACCCAAACTTGTTGGAAATGATTTATCATTGGAAATGACTAATTATTGGGAACTTGGTTTTACTCTTCCTTGAATTTATTGTTAATGCGTTAACTTGAGATCTGTTTAAATGTCACTGTTTTATTTCAATGCTATGTATGATATTTGTGAAAATAAGACCGAATGTAACATCCCGCATTTTCTTTTATATATGTATATAGATATATAGTAAATAATTGTTGTAAAAATGTGGATATGTGTAGTGATGTGTGTTAGAATTTGATAGATTGGAAAAGTAGAGATTTAGAATGTTAGTGGAAATAATAGTTGAAATTTAGTTTTAATAAGTGAAAATATGAAATTTTAGGTCCTAGAACTTGTATTAAATAGGTTTGGTGTAGAAATATGTGTTAAAGAGATTTGGGATGGATTTGGTTGGCTTAGGAATGGTCTGGAAATGGAAAAAAGGGATGAAACAGTGCATGTGAACAGTGCACTGGCTGCAACTTCAAGCGCGATTTGGACCTTGATTCAGTCAATATCTCTCAAAACTCAAAACATGAAAGTTTTAGATATCTTTCTTAGAATTTCATATCATCTTGAATCATCTCAATCGGAGCTCGGATGAGAGAGTTATTCCCAGATAACGAAGCGATGTCAAAACAGTCCCATTTAGCTTGAACAGTGCACGTGAACAGTGCACTAGCTGCAACTTCACTTGCGATTTCGACCTTGATGCAGTCAATATCTCTCAAAATTCAAAACCTGAAAGTTTTATAGCTCTTTCTTAGGATTCCCCAGAATCTTGAATCATCTCAATCGGAGCTCGGATGAGAGAGTTATGCCCCAATAACGAAGCGATGTCGAAATAGTCACTTTAGCTTCGTTTTGTAATTAATGTCTCCATTTGCATCCTAAATAAAAATATTAGAATAATGAGTACATTTAGGCTTCAAATAAGTATAAAAGGCTTTAAGAAGTACCCTTGATCACCTTTTATTTGCAAACATCGCAAAACTTCATTAATAGCTGGTTCGGATGGGTAAAATAGAAACTTTAGTGTTTCGGGTGTACTTTGATTTTTGTTTTGAGATAAATCATAAAAATAAATATTTTTAGGTTAAAATAACATTAAAAATGAATCTGGAATGTCAAAAAATCTTAGGATAGTCATACGGATCAAATTGGAATATTTAGTGGCAAAATCGTAAATTTGGAGACAACCCAAACAGCCCATGAACAGTAAATTTCGGGGCTGCTCTATCTAAAACCCCATATTCAGCCACTTTTCTCTCATTTCTTTCACTCCCCTTTTATTCCACACCTCTTAGAGCCCTAAAAGAAGATTAAGAGAGAAAGAAAAAGGAAGAGAGAGGTTTTTAGAGCTTGGGCTTTGTTTGGAGATCTTAATTCAAGGTAGGAGATTTCTTCTCTTTCTCTTACATTGAGGCTAGGGTTTATGTATATATGTATGTTTTGCTCTAAATGTGATGTATATGATATGAAATCATTCTCTCTTAGTCTTTTTGGCAAAGATTACATGTTTCTAACAAAGTTATGGTTGAATACCCATGAAATTTCTTCTTTTGCTTCGAAACTCTATTTTTGGAGAGTGATGAATTTCCTTTTTAAATTCTTCCTTTATTATTGAATTCAAAACTATAAAGCTTTGTGTTGAGTGATAAATTAATATTGTGGTTGATCTCTTGCAATTTTCTTAAGTGGTTATTAAAAAATTGTCACATGAATGGAGGATTTTGTTAATACCTTGGAATTGTTAATTAATTGAGAGTATGTTGGTTTCCTTATTGTATGGTTGTTGTGACAGACTTGAATTGCCTTCGAGAAATGCCGTAGTGTGTTAGAGGTTAGTCTATCTCAGTGGAGGTGAGATGGTTGCCTAACACTTGTGGTGGGTTGTCATTTGGTAATGCAACCACTATCGTTCACTGGAGTTCGAACTAAGGTTGGTATACCTTTCTTGGGGAGGGATTCGTCACTGCCATTGGGATGGTAGACGCCCTTTTCCGAAGTGATTGTGATTTGAATGTGATGGGTGAACTAGGTATAGTCGTTGGGTAGATTCTTGAGAAGCAATCAACGTACATGGCACGGGGATGAACCAATATACATAAGCATATGGGTTGGATTCCGTCATGGCCGGTGCATTGGTATGGGACAATGCAACGGCAGACACCCTTCCTAACCATTTGGCAATGATTTATTATTGATGAATGCATTTTAATATTTCCATTTGATTATCACTATTGTTTAAACTTGAGATCTGTTTAAATGTCCCGATTTTATTTCAAAAGTTTTATATGTTATTTGTGAAATGAGACCAACCTATTTTATAATTTTTCTAAACCTTGTTTGAGTTTGGGAAGATTTTGCTATAGAGCTTCGTGCTCATTCCCTATAATTAAACATTTTTCAGATTTAGTGCTAGAAGAGGATCTCAGAGTTGAAGAGTCGGGGCATTGGGAGACCCCACCCGAGGGGAATCTAGATCCCGAGGTGGACCTATAAAGTTATAATTTCTTTTGTACTAGCCTAGAGAATTTACTTTGAGATCATGTAAAGTCTAGTCTTTTGTTATTCCGCTACAAGTGTATTTCAATTCTTTTGAGATGTAAATGTCATAGTTGGCATATTCTTTTGATATTGTGGCCATGACTTGGCATATTATTTTGGGAGGATATTGTAAATATTTATAGATGACATATGGTGAATGAAAATTTATTCTATGATGGATAAATGGACCCGGTGTGGTTAATAGCTATGCATATGTGGACCTTGTGCGGTCAACTGTAGTATAATTATACAGGTTGTATTTTCGGTAGGGCACTCCGTACAAAGGAGACTCTGCCCGAATTTTGTTAAAATATCCATGGTTGATGAATGAAATTCTCTTATTGATGGATTTATTTAGCGCTCTCATGCAGCGAATGGTGTTTAGAATGTAATGTCGTCCAAGGGGATTTTTGGGGTGTTACACCGACCCATTTTATATGTTCAAAACCTTGTTTGGGTTTGTGAGGATTTTCCTACAGAGCTTCGTGCTCGCGCCCTACAAAATATCTATTTTTTAGAATTGTATCTAGATGAGGAGATTGGTATTGAGAAGTGGGTTCTTTTGGAAGCTCAAGGAGACGGACATGTAGATCCCGAGGTGGATGTTTAGATTATTCCTTTTGTTCTAGAATTGGAGATCTTTTTGAGATAATGTCTATGCTAATATTTTCTTATTCCGCTACAAGTTAACTTTAATTCTTTTGGAATGTAATTGTCATATCATGACATATTTCTTTTGGATGTAATGACCATAACTTGGTCTATTCTTTTGGGACAATGTTGTGGATATTGCGAGTGATGAATGAAATTGACTCATCGATGAATTTTATTAGTTGCTCTCATGATGTGAATGATTTTTAGTTTGTAATGCCGTCCAAGGTGGGTTTTGAGGTGTTACAGAATTTTGTTAAATTAAGGATCCCCGGTTTTTGGGGCATTACAGATTGAATGTTACATTGATGAATTAAATGTTTATTAGTTGAATTTTAATGTTAATTTAATGAATTAAATGTTTATTAGGTAAAATTAAATGTTTATTTGAAGAATTGAATGTTAATTTGGTGTAAATTTGATGAATTGAATATTAATTTCATGATGTTAATTTGATAAATTGAATATTCATTGAATGATTTTGGATGTTAATTTGTTGAATTATAATATCAAAAGTTTAAAAGTGTAATATCAAAAGGTTAAAAGTATAATATTAAAGAATAAACATGTATTATCAAAGGATTAAAGTGCAAAATTACACCAGGATCAGTTGCCCATTCCAACGGCCGGTCTTAATTCATCCATAAGTAAATTACACTTACACCCCTGAAGTATAACAATATTTTAATTTTGTTCCTTATATTTCACCTTCAAGTAATAATTTTGTTCCACATTACTTAATTAGAAACGTCTATTATTTTTTTGAAGAGAAAATACATAGGGGCAAAGTAAAATAATTTTCCCTTAAATATATGCAATATTAATAATTGAGTTAATAATTGAGACAATTTGAAACTAATCAAATAGTTGAGGGGATAAAATGGAAAACTATTTTTTTTGGTACAATTTTTGTTACGATTTTTTCCTCTTGGTTACAAATTTTTTGCAACTTTTTTTGTGGGTTACGGATTACAACTCTTTTGGATATGTACACCTTTAATGAATACGGTACAACTTTAACTGAAGGATTACAACTCTTTTGAATGTGGGTTAACCTTTAATGGATTGGGTACAACGGATTACAATTTTTTTGGATGTGGGCACACCTTTAATGGATAGCGATACAATTTCAACTGTAGGATTCCCACTCTTTTGGTTGGGGTACAACTTTATTGGATCTGGTACAACATTAATGGATGTTTACATCTTTTTTGGATGTGAGCATAACTTTTTTGGATGTGAGTACAACTCTATTGGATATGGTACAACACTTTTGATGAGTTACAACTCTATTGGATGTGGTGCAACTCTTTGGGGCTAGGTACAGCTCTTGGGCTAGGTAATATTTTTTGAGAACAACTGGTTTCACTGGTTTTAAAGAGCTACATGTCACATATACAACCCACCCTACTTTTCAGTACCATACCAAAAAGTAGGTTGGTTGTATAGTAGTGTTACCCAAGGACTATAATCCTATATTCATCAAATTGATCTGATTGGATGACAATAAAATAAAATCTAAATATTTTAACAAACTTTAGCATGCCCACCTTAAATCACCCCCAAGTACTACCTACGTTGCTTCACTGAAAATGGCGTGTCTTTCACTTCAAAACACTATCATTTGGGCGTCAACACTTTTTCTCACTTTCTTCAGTCTTCCCCATCTTATCTAAACTTATATTATCTCCAATTAAATCAACACAAAACAAGTTGAGCCCAGCTTCCTGAGCATACAATCTGTATACCAAACTAAATTTGAGTAAGAATACAAGTTTTGTAGCTGAGCTCAAATTTGGGTTTAACCAGTGACAATCAAGTTGAGCTAAGCCTAAGCATACCAATACTTGAAAGGCTCAACCTGATTAAATTTTCCAATATCTTCAATCAATCCTTGGGGTTGGCAGTTTGTAGCTGAGGTGGAGGTGGAGGTGGAGGTGGAGGCAAGGTAGAGAAGACAAGTTTGGGAAGTAGAGGTGGGATTTGGGGGTGAACCCCGTCAGGTATGGTTTGTTGGGTGGTCTTGCGTTTCAGTTTTGGGATTCTTTACGAATTGTCTCCAATACCACTTTGGACCAATCACGAGCGATAAAAGTGTCATTTCAATTATACTATTTAATGTACTTTGATGTACAGATTTACTCAATTTAAAAAGTTGTAGGACTCAACAGCTAAGGAAAGTCAATAATCCAATTAAGGAAAAATCCATTATGTTTAGGAAAGATGATAACTTAGTCACTGATGTCAGGGAGTAGGAGAAGGGAAATTCCCCTACATGGGTGGAAAAAGGAGACCATTCGGGAAAAGATGATATAGACCAAAATGGAGAGCATAGCTTGCCAAAGGAAGGTAAGCAACAGATAGATTTTGAGAAGATATTGGGTTTTAGCCCACATGCGGCCTTGGAGGTGAACTCTAATGTAGAGTGCAAAGAGGATTCAAATTGTTCGGGCCCAAATAATATTCTTAAAGCCCAAGACATGCATTCCGATGTTCTTGAGAATCTGGAGAATCTAGCAAAGGAAATTAATCTCACTAATCAACAGCTAAAGGAGTTGGATGAAAGACAAGGTCTGCATAGTTCTTTGGAAGCGCAAGAACCCCAGGAAGCTAATCGTGCAATGCAGACTTCTACTTTAATTGAGGTACCCATTTTCTATAAATCTACCTTCTTGATTGATCATAATTACAAAACTAACAGAGGCAATCACATTTGTCTGGATTATGAAATTGGTTTAAGATGTTCCGAAGAGCCGCCAGACAAGGTTATTGCTCTGATACAGAGGTCTCATAAGCATTTAAAAGCTTTGAAATTGACTCGTATTTTGCTGCCTTTGGAATTTTGAATGTTAGTCTACCAATACAGGAGCAAGCTCCCCCCCCCCAGGTATGGTTACTAGATCAAGGTCTAGCAAACTGTCTTCCTCTAATTCTCAATGATCAGTATTATTTCGTGGAATTTTAGAGGCCCTAAAAGTGAGCCCTCTAGGTTAAGACTAAAGCAAATGATCAAGATACAAGATGTTAGCCTTGTTTATATTTTAGAATCAAAGATAAATCCGTTTAGGTTGAGTGGATTTTGCAGTTCTATAGGATTTTCATCCTTCTTAGCTAATCCATTGGCTGATAGGTATATTTGGATTATTTGGGATCACAGACTACAGGTTGATGTAATTGCTTCACATGAGCAAGCATTGACTATTCAGGCTTCATTTCTAGGCTCTTGTCCTTTTACTATTACCTTTATTTATGGAAAATGTGACCATATTTTAAGAAGACCATTGTGGGTTCACTTGGCTTCTTTTCCACCTGTTGATATCCCTTGGATGATAGTTGGTGATTTTAACACAATCACCAGTTCTACTGAATGGAAGGGAGGAGCTACGCCTAGTTTGTCTATTATGGTAGAGTTTAATGATTTCATTAACACTATGGGATTATAGGATTTTGGGTTTTTAGGCTCTCCTTTCACTTGGTGCAATAATTAAGATGGAAGAACTTGTATGTGGTAGTGTATTCATCGTGCTTTGGTGAATATTCATTAGGGGCAAGTTTCGATAGTACTTTGGTGGAGCATGCTGCTAGGGGCCATTCAGGTCACTGTCCACTAATAATTAAATTTTCGGAGGTGGCTGCTCCTAGAAGGTTTTCTTATTTCAAGTTCCTTAATATGTGGACTGAACATGATGGTTTTTTGGAGTTGGTGGAACAAAGCTGGAGAGCACAATTTTCTACAGATTCAATTACTAAGGTCTTTTTGAAGTTAAAAAAAAAAGTGAAAATGAGCCTCAAGCAATGGAACAAAGACACCTTTGGAATGATATTTGAGAATATAAAAAGACATGAAAAGGAGCTTCAAGTGGCAGAGATGGAGTTAGAGATGAACAATACAGAAGCTACAAATCAGGCGCTTCAGATAGCCAAGAAGAATCTTGAAACTGCTTTAGCAATGGAAGAGAGCTTTTGGTGGCAAAAAGATAATATTAAATGGGCAATTGAAGGAGAACACAACACAAAGCTCTATCATGCTATAGCCAAGGGGAAAACTGTCATAAATTGAGTGAAGAAAATTAAAAATGCAGATGGTTTTTGACTGGAAGAAATAGATGAAATTGCTAGATGCGGAGTTAACCATTTTTATGGCCTCTACAAGTCTGAACCTCATCATCTGGAAGAGGATATTTTAACGGTCATTCCTTCTCTAGTATCTATTGAAGACAACAATATGATTATCTCTCCAATTTCTTTGGAGGAACTAAAATCCAGTACCTTTTCCATGCCTGCACAGAGTGCCCCTGGCCTCGATGGTTTTTGAAACAAGTTTTTTCACTATGCCTAGGAGATTATTAAGATGGATTTTTTGGATGAAGTTAATTATTTTATTCAAGGAGGTCAAATTCCATGGTCCGTTAATGCAACTCTACTAACATTGATACCTAAAAAAGACAATCCATCCTCCTTTTCTGAATTCAGGCCAATAAGCTTATGTAGCTTTCTTTATAAGATTTTTACTAAATTTCTTGCTACCAAACTGAGTAATATTCTTCCAAAACTTATCTCAAAGGAGCAACACGAATTTGTAAAAGGGAGAAGCATTGGAGACAACATTGCGCTAGCTCAGCTTATGGTGAATAAGCTAGACAGAAAATTGGAGGCAGGTAATTCAATTATTTAGCTAGATATGATGAAAGCATTTGACAGAATGGAATGAGACTTTATTTATCAAACTCTAAGAAGTTTTGGCTTCTCAGAAGAATTTGTGGCCATTGTCACAAATTACTTCCAAAACTAGCATATTTCGGTGCTTCTCAATGGAAATAGCCACAGTTTTTTCCCAGCTTCAAGAGGACTCAGGCAGGGGGATCCCTTATCTCCCAGTTTGTTTATCATAGCGGAGGAAGTTTTAAGCAAGGGTCTCCATTGTCAATGTCAGCAGGGGCTCATTCATGGGTTTCATACAGGCAAAGACTCTATGCTTTTAAGCCATCTCCTATTTATAGATGACATTCATTTTTTTAGGGCTACAAAGAAATCTATAAGGAACTTATTTCACTTTGTGGACATGTATAAAGCTTCTTCTGGTCAAAAGGTTAACAAAAAAAAAGAGCTCCCTATACTACTCTTCTATGATTTCGGTTGCTAGGAGAAATGAGCTATCACGAATTGCCCAGGTCCCACTTAAAGTTTGTCCACTTACTTATCTTCAATGTTTTATTATCAAGGGAAGAGTTAAGTTAATATACTTTGAGGATATTCTAAATAAGTTCCAAGCAAAGTTAAGGGCATGGTATGCTAAACTTCTCTCCAATGCAGGTCGAGCTGTACTTATCTAAGCTGTATTGAACTCAATGCCTATTCATCTCATGTCTGTATTGAATCTTCCAAAGTTTATTGTCTCAAGACTAAATATGTGATACGCAAGTTCACAACACTAGACCAAAGATACTGGAGACTCAAACTAGTTGGGAATTCCTTAATACTCTGTTTGTCTCTCCTGTAAAGGCACCTCAGATTCTTGCGAAATGGATTAATTGAGATCTGCCATAGGAAGGTTGAAGTTAAATACAAATGGTTCTTCCAAGGGGAACCTAGGCCTGTTTGGGGGAGCAGTAGTACTGAGAAATCATTGGGGCCAGCTAATCCTAGCAGACTTATATTTTTATGGTTCTTATACAAACATGGTAGCTGAGATTCAGGTGCTTTTTGATGGTTTGAAATTGCTTCTAGAATTTGTGATATCCCTGGATTCCCACATCGGCTGGAAGAGGGGGAGTCCTGGGCTATATATGGAGGGTCCTTGGTCTACTTGGCAAGACACGTTTTCCCGGGGGTAATCTTGGGAAGAACAAATCCGTGAGGGCCAGTGGGCCCGAAGCGGACAATATCTTGCCACGTGGAGGAGGGTCGTTACAAATGGTATCAGAGCCGACTCTCGCTTGGTCGGTGGGTCGGGGCCCTGCACGGGTCAGCTTGTGGGCGGGGCGAGGAGGAGAACGGTAGTCCGTGACTCGTGCTGGCGAGCTACACGGGGACGTGCAACCTTAAGGGGGTAGGATTGTGATATTCCTGGATTCCCACATCGGCTGGAAGAGGGAGTGTCCTGGGCTATATATGGAGGGTCCTTGGTCTACTTGGCAAGACGCATTTTCCCGGGGGTAATCCTGGGAAGAACAAATCCGTGAGGGCCAGTGGGCCCGAAGCGGACAATATCTTGCCACGTGGAGGAGGGTCGTTACAGAATTTGGGTTAGATCAATACCCTATACAAATTGAGACTAACTCTCAAATCTTGGTAAATATGGTCACTTGGTCCATTGCTCCATCTTGGAAGTTTCGGGATTTATTGGATCAGGTTTCATCCTTGTTGGCCAAATTTAATTTTCAAGTACAACATATATATAGGGAAGCAAATGCAGTTGCAATTTCTCTAGCAAAAAATGGAGGTTATGATATGGTTTCTATTGTTCATTCCTCATCCAACACACTACCTACTTCTATTAGACTACAACTAATGTAAGAGCTTAGAGGGATGAAATATTTAAGAAATAAAGTCTCCACAAGCTAATTATCATACCACGTTCATGCAGCTTTTACCACACATGAGTAAACATCAAAGCATTCATCAAATCTGGGATTTAAAGTCCATTTATACATTCTGTTGATATAGGTCCAGTGGAAAGAAAGGAGAGCTAATTACCTTTTTGGTGATTCATATATCTGGCTTCTTACTCCTTTGTTTGTATGTTTTGGAAGAAGGAGAAGATTCAGTGTCTTCTTTGAGTTTACTCGTCCTATGGTTATTTTACTGGTCAGATTTGTGGGGGAATTTACTTTCTATGCTTGCTTCTACAGATCTGGACTCTGTTGCTGCTTATGGTCCATGCTCGCCCTTACTATTTTTATGTGGGATCAACGTCAGAGCTTCTGGTCTTGTTGGGAGATATTTATGTGGTTTTGTACATCCGAGGAGGAACTCTTAGGAAAATCTGTGGATGATTTATTTGAGAAACTGTGGATAGCTCATATTATGTGCCTGAGATCTGTTCTATTTTCTTCTACACTTCTATGGGAATGAGAGGAATGGATTTAATCCATTGGGATTCACTCTATGGATTCTCTTTGGCTCTCAGGAAAATTCTCTCAACGAAGACACAAAGGTCTATCCAGAGGTGTTGGTCTACTTTGAGAATATCTCTAGTTGGCCTTATCAGTTTCCTTATTAGGCATACGTTTAGATTCCTTATTCATTGACTGCCTTGATCACTGGATTTTCATTTGCTTCTTATCAGACCAGCCCTGCTGTCAAACCAACTACCTTCAGCTTAGTTCCTGAAGCTTGTTGCTACTCAAAGCTTGCACTCACACCTCACTGCTCGCAAACGCCTACAGAGAAGACTGTCAGCCGCTTTCTCTTAGCTCAAGTGACTTTCAGCTCAAGCTTCCAACTACAGACTGCACTCAGCTCATGCTCCCAGTTGCTTATTCTCCTAGCTTGATATTGCAGCTTAGCTTGTTATGCAGCTTATGCTTTTAGCTCAATTACTGACATTTTAATTTTAGGCAGCATGTCTAGTATAGTCTTTATTTTATTATTATTTTTATACTATGCATGCATTTTTCCTTTTCTTTATTTTTTATTTTCTTCCATGTAATTAGATTGTGTAGTTTAATTTTTAATCAATGAAATCTTCTCACACCGTCGGGGTTCCACAAAAAAAATGACTGATAATTAATGCAGTAATTAAGTAAAGAGATAGTAACTCAAGTGAGACAAGGATGTAAAGTGGTTTGGTTATGCACTTTCATGGGATGAATTTTTGGTTTATTTTGTGTTATAACATGCTTGCGAATTGTATTGGATATAAATGTTAATACATGCTAGTTGATGCTTTGACATTGTTATGGATTTTTGGAGATTATATGCATATGATATAATTGTCCATGATATATATTAAAATGTATGATTTAGTTGGTTCATATGACACTCATTCCATATGGTTTATTACATTGCATATGTACGGAGGAATCACATTCATGGGTTCAGGCATGAGTGTGAGTGTGTGTATGCATGGTTAATCAAACACCATTCTTGGTGATAGACATGTGAAATCAGTAAAGTCGGATCGAAGATCCCATTAAGCCACATGTTGCATGAAAAACTTGTGTCGGGTATAGCAAGAAGGGGTAGATCCCCCCTCGGGTGCAAGACCCGACAACTTGGTTATACACTCCGCTGTGATGAAATTCCAAAAAAGTGTAGTATGGTATACGAAACCGGCAGTATAAAATCCAAAATCCGTTGCTCAACAAGACAAAAGATTTTAATTTATAAAAGTACTCATCCAATGAGTAACACCCATCAATGATTTAGTTTTATAATAAAACAACTTTTATTTTCAAGTGATCATTGGGTGGATTTTTCATCGAATGACGGTTACACTGCACGAGTGCATTGTATTGTGTTGTGGGAGTCGGTAAGGACTCGGGTCATAATGCATGAATGAGTTTCATCTCATTTCATAGCATGGCATGGTAGAATTCCAACCTAGAATTGCCTATTCTTACTTGGAATGTTGATTTGAATATAAAATGTTGCATGTGCACTTAGGTGGGGAGTAGCCTATGTAGGAAATTACTCTACTGGGCGTTGCTCACCCTATACGAGAAAACATTTCAGGTGGGAGAAATACATCGACGGATTGCTCCAATTTGGACCCTCATGTTTGAAGAAAGCCGAATGTGGCTTTATTTTGTGTTAATGTATAACACTTGTGAAAATTATGTTTTGGGTATGTAATCCTTTGCAAATGATTGTAATAGAATATATATGAACCATTGTTAAAGTAACCTTGCATGTTTTGATATAAGTATGGATAATTGGATCCGGTGTGGCCAATGTTTACTTATAAATGGACACGATATGGTTAATGTTTATATTGGGCCTTGGATGGGTCATGTAAAGATATATTGCATAGGTTGTGTGCTGGGAAGAGCTCCCCATACAAAGGAGACTCTGCCCGAATTTTGTTAAATTATGGACCCCGGTAAATGGGGCATAACGGCGCGATATTGAGTTACTCGGTATCCACGGATATTCTGCGGATTGATAGAAAATCAACGTAACCCCGAATTTTGGGGTGTCACAAAGAAGGGCTGAAATGGGGCTAAAGGAGGCGTCTCTAGGTATTTATAAGGCTCAAATGGACCTCAAATCGTGACATTAAACCGTCAGACCTCTTTCGGCCGTACCGGTACGCTGCACCGGTACGTCTAACTCTCGGGTTCAATTTGCTCCGGAACACAGTACCGATACGATTTTGCCTAGTTTTGCCTTTTCCCTCCAGTTTTTTTTTCCAATCCATCCTAAACCTTTCCAAAGCTAATCCAAACTTACACAACATACATTTGTACCCCAAAATAGTTGATAGAAGCTTTTTTACAAGTTATGTCATATATTCACTAGCTAAACTGGCTTTAACTATTATTTTTACAATATTAGCATTTCCTACGGTTATAACTCATGAGCTTCATTCCTACATCATTACATATATCACATTACTACACAATTTATGATTATATTACTTTAACATGTGGGGGTTTACAATCCACCCCCTTAAAAAAAGTTTCATCCTTGAAACTTACCTTAGGTAGCGAATAAGTGTGGGTACTTCTCTCGCAATTCCAACTTCGGTTCCTAAGTAGCTACTTCCACTCCATGGTGTTGCCACAAGACCTTCACCAATCGAATAACTTGGTTGCGAAGCACCTTCACCTTGGTATCAAGAATTTTCACCGACTGTTCTTCATATATTGCTCCATCTTGAACTTTAATATCTTTCAAATCTACAACATGCGTGGTCTCTGAATGACACTTTCTCAACATCGAAACGTGGAATACGTCGTGTACGCCTAATAATTGAGAGGGTAACCGAAGTTGATATGCCATTTTACCCACCACCTTGGTCACTTCAAATGGGCCGGTATATCTTGGTGCTAACTTTTCCTTCTTGTAGAATCTAAATACTCCTTTCTTGGGCAACACCTTGAGGAACACGTAATCTCCCACTTTGAATTCCAAGGGTCTTCGTCTTTGATCCACTTAGCTTTTTTGTCGACTTTGTGCCGTGCGTAGCCTCTCCCGGATGAGTTGAATTTTCTCGGTAGTCTCTCGAATAATCTCCGATCCAAACAAACTACTCTTGCCGGTGTCCAACCAACACGTCGGTGATCGACATGGCCTTCCATACAATGCCTCATACGTTGCCATCCTAATACTTGCCTGATAACTGTTGTTGTACGCGAATTCCACCAAAGACAAATGATCACTCCAGCTTCCCTTGAAGTTCAACATGCAAGCTTGTAACATATCTTCCAAAATCTGTATCACCCTCTCGGATTGGCCATCCGTTTGGGAATGAAACGTTGTACTGAAATGTAACTCTGTCACAAGGGCTTGTTGTAGACTTTGCCAAAATCGCGTCGCAAATCGAGAATCACGATCCGACACAATAGAAAGCGGAACTTCATGCAATCGCACAATCTCACTGATGTAAAGCTTGCTCAAGGTCTCTATGTTGTCCGTGGTCTTCATACTCCAGAAATGAGTAGACTTGGTGAGTCTATCCACGACGACCCATACAACATTATGTCCTCGCAATATCCGTGGTAAACCCGACACGAAGTCCGCGGTTATGTGATCCCACTTCCACTCTGGGATAGGCAAAGACTGTAGTAAGCCCCCTAGCTTTTGATGTTTGACCTTCACCAGCTCGCACACCGCACATCGTGCTATGAACCTTGCCACATCCTTCTTCATTCCCTTCCACCAATACTTGTGCTTCATGTTCTTATACATTTTTGTGCTACAAGGTAGATAGCAAACTTAGAGTGATAACTCTCTCCAAGTATCTCCTCTTTTAGGGACGAATCATCGGGAACGCATAGCTTCTCCCCATATCTCAATTCTCCTTTTCTCAAGGACCAACCCTTTATAGTTTCTTCATTCTCCAATTTAGCTCAAACCGATGCTAATTTAGGATCCACGCATTGCAATTCCACAACCCTATGTTGGAGAGTAGGTTGAGCCATAAGGTTGAACAAACATGGTTGTGATCCATCTTCTCCAACCCATAGATCAAATCTCCAAGGGCATCCTTCAACTTATATTCACCTATGGAAACATTGAATTTACCATGAGACTTTCTGCTAAGTGCATCGACAACTACATTCGCCTTCCCGAGATGGTAGTTGAGTGTGAAATCGAAGTCTTTCAGATACTCAATCTACATTCTTTGCCGGAGATTCAAGTCCTTTTGTGTGAACACATACTTGAGACTCTTGTGGTCAGAGAATGCTTGAAACTCTTTCCCATACAGGTAACACCTCCACAATTTGAGAGCAAAAATCACAGCGGCCAGCTCCAAGTCATGAGAGGGATAATTCTGTTCGTGAACTTTTAGTTATCTCGAACCATAAGCAACTACCTTGCTTCCCTGTATTAGCACACATCCCAAGCCTCATAACAAAGCATCGGTGTACACATCGTATCCGTTCCCACTATTCAGAATAATGAAGACAGGTGCCATCATCAACCTTTTCTTCAAGGTGCGAAAGGCTCGTTCACACTCTTGAGTCCATAAGAATTTATCCCCCTTTTTTGTAAGGCAAGTCATCGGCATTGCAAGCTTGGAGAAACCCTCCATGAACCTCTGATAGTAGCCTACGAAGCCCAGAAACTACGCACTTCGGTCACATTCTTCAATGGTTCCCACTCTATTACTGCTTTAACCTTTGAGGGGTCAACGACTATCCCTTGTTCTGACACAACAAAACCAAGGAATTCCACTTCTTTCATCCAAAATTCGTACTTACTCATCTTCGCATATAACTTATGCTCCCTCAAGGTCTAGAGCACAATCGTGAGATGGCGTTCATGTTCCTCGTGAGTTCGGGAATAGATTAGTATGTCATCAATGAATACAATAACAAACTGATCTAGAAACGGCTGAAATACCTTGTGCATCAAATCCATGAAGGCTATGGGTGCATTAGTCAATCTGAACGGTATTACCGTGTACGCGAAATGACCATACCGAGTACGAAAAGCAGTCTTAGGAATATCCTCGTCACTTATCCGCAATTGATGGTACCCTATGCGAAGGTCAATTTTGGTGTAATACTTAGCAGCCCTCAATTGATTGAATAAGTCATCAATTCGTGGCAATGGATATCTATTCTTTACTGTCACCCGATTCAAGCTTCGGTAATTTGTGCATAACCGAAATGTATCGCAATGTTTCTTCTCAAAGAGGACCAGGGATCCCCATGGTGAGGTGCTCAAAGGTATAAACCCAATAGCCAACAAGTGGTCTAGCTGCTTCCTTAGCTCCTTCAACTCAAAGGTGCCATTCGATAGGGAGCAATAAATATGGGCTCAGTTCTCGGATAGAGATCAATCTTGAACTCAATCTCGCATTGTGGGGGTAACCCGGGTAATTCATCAAGAAGAATATCCAGAAAGACCGATACTATCAACACTACATCCAGTTGGGATCTATCCCGATCATCTCCCATCAATCTAGCCAAGAAACTCAATTTGCTCCCCACCTTAGCCTTTAGAAATTTACTCCCCGTAGTAGGAAATGGATGGAAGGAACTGCGATCATTCATGAAAGTAAAAACTATTCCTCCAGGTAAATTAAATGAAATTCGCTTGCAAACACAATCCATTATTGCCCAAAAGGTGGACAACAAATTCATCCTGAATATAATGTCGTACCCCTTCATATCCAACGCAACCAAATCTACGATCAATTCTTATTCCCCAATGCGAAGCACACAACCTCTACACACCCTAGTTGTACCCAACCGTTCTTCCGTCGGCATATCAATACTCAAAGCATGTTCAAGTTTTTCAAAATCCAAACCCAGATTAAGTGCATATTTCATGTGTATGAATGAATGGGTAGCACCGGGGTCAAATAAAATTTTGGCCCAAGAATTATAAAGAAGAACGATACCTTCCACTACAGCATTGGAAGCATCCTCCTCCGGTTGGGACAAAGCAAAAACCCTTCCTTGATTGGCACCATCGGGTGCTTGAGCTTGTAACGGTCTCTGCTGTGCTGGCCATTGTAGAGGTGGTCTATTTGCTGGTACTTGCCCTGTTCTCTAGATTGTCCTCCGAGGTGGAAAGATCAGACAATGTACCCAAATATGTCCCACGCCTCCACATGCAAAACAGGATCGTGGGTTAGGTCCTGCCCCCTGTGGTACACCTCCAGCTCCTCGGGCTATCTGAGGTCTCTATCCCACTGCCTGATCAGGTCAACGGAAGGGTAATGCCCTCTGTGCTCCACTGGTGCTAGGGCCCGTCTTGATCGAACATCCTCTCGCTAAGCTCTGTCATCGCTGGCTGTCTTCTATATCTCTCTCCACCAGTGCAGCTCAGTCGACAAGATCCCCATAGTCTCGAATTTTGAGAGCCACCAATTTCTCTCTGATGACCGGCCTCAAACCCTACTCAAAGCGCATGGCCCTGCCGACCTCATAGCTATAAACTCCGTAGCATAACAGTATAGCTCATCAAACCTCCTCTCGTGCTCGGCCACCGACATGATGCCCTATCGTAAAGCAAGGAAATCGGTCTTCATCCGGTCTCTGACAAATTTCGGAAAGTACTTGTCTTGGAAGATTTGGTCAAACTCCTCCCAAGTAAGTGCATTGTTGTTCCTCCTTCGTTTCACCGATTCTCACTAATGATCGACCTCCCCCTACAATAGATAAATAGTTAAGCCGACCCGAAGAACCTCAACTAATCCCATACCATCACAAATCTTCTTAACCCGACGGATCCATTTATCCGCATCCAAGGGGTTAGAGCTTCCTTGGAAAGTAGATGGGTGTTGGCGTAGAAATTCTCAAAGGACTACCATCCTCCGATTCTCATTCTCGTTGCCCGGTACTTGGGCTAATGGATAAGCCTCACCATTGTGGTTATTATTCCCATTTTTGTGTTTTACAAAAGTGGTTAACTCCCTCAAGCATTAGTATATGTCATTCATGGCATCGGGAGGTGGTGGTGGTGGTGGTGCTTGGCCTCCACAACCACGTCCACGTCCTCATCCTTCGTCCATCCTGCACATTAATTTATAATTTAGTTCCTTGATGTGCAAGACATCATAACCATCCCTCAAATCTAAAGTATAAGATGCGTACACAATTTAGATCCCTACTTCATTCAACCTAATCCTACCTCTCTAGTAGTACTCCATAACCTACAGCTCCCATGTAAGACCTAAAGCTTAGGCTCTGATACCAAAATCTATAACGCCCCAAATACCACCCTGGATGGCATTACCTTCTAAAACTATTTACATCATAAGAGCACTAAATAAATCCATCAATACAAAAAATTTTCATTCATCATATCTAAAAGTAACAAGATCATTCCAAAAGAATAAGTCAAGCTATGACCACAATATCAAAAGAATATGCCAAACTATGGCATTTACATCCCAAAGGAATTAAATTACACTTGCAGCAGAAATACAAAAAAAAAACTAGAATTCTAAATTCTCAAGTCTTGTATAAAAGAAGCTATGTCTCTACAGGTCCACGTCGGGGTCTAGATTCCCCCCGGGTGGTGCGTCCCAATGTGCTGGCTCATCAACTCTAATCTCTTCCTCTAGCACATAATCTGAAAATATGTAATTTGTAGGGGATGAGCAAGAAGCTCTGTAGCAAAATATTTCCAAACTCCAACAAGGTTTAAAAAAAACATATAAAAAGGTGGGTCTCATTTCACAAATAACATATATAATCTTTGAAGTAAAACAGAGACATTTTACAACTGATCTCAAGTTTAAGTTGCAAAAATAATAGAAATTAACAATACTAACCAAGTTCCAATAAACATCTATTTTCAAAATATAAACCATTTTCCACACATGATATAATATTGTCCTTCAAGACATGAGCATCTTTACAAGGAACCTCTCATCCTCAAGGTTTGGGTTTCTCAAGCATCCTTACAAGGAACCTCTTGAGAAAATCTCATACTGCCCTCTTTTGGCATGAGCATCCTTACAAGGAACCTCTCACCCTCAAGGTTTGGTTTCTCAAGCATCCTTACAAGGAACCTCTTGAGAAGATCACACATTGTCCTCTTTTGGCATGAGTATCCTTAAAAGGAACCTCTTGAGAAGGAATGAACACCCTTACAAGGAACCTCTCAGTCATATTTGTCCATACAACCATACAAGCAATACATTACCCACTATTTTCTCAAATACCCAATAATTCCACAAGTCCCTGATTTAAAAGCAATTTCCAAAGTATTAACAAAATTCTCAAATTCATCATATGACGATTTCAATGACCAAATATGAAAAGTACAAGAGATCACAACAATATCCTTTTATTACTCACACCAAGTTCTATGGTTCCAACATCAATAATAAAGGAAGAATTTAAGAAGAAAATCCATCACTCTCCAAAATCTAGGATTTTAAAATACAAAAAGAGATTTCATGGGTATTCATCCTAACTTTGATAAAAACATGTATTCTTTTCCAAAATGACCAAGAGAGGATGATTTCATATCATATATATCATATTTAGAGCAAAACAAACATATATACATAAACCCTAGCCTCAATGTAAGAGAAAGAGAAGAAATTCCCTGCCTTGTGTACTTGGAAATTAGGTTTTGATGGACTTCAAGGTACAAATCCCCTTAAAACTAGTGTTTTTCTCTTCCTTTCTTCCTCTCTTGTGTTTTCTAAGGTTAGAAGGGCCGAAATGGGGCTAAAGGAGACGTCTTTAAGTATTTATAAGGCTAAAATGGACCCCAAATCGTGACATTAAACTGTCAGACCTCTTTCGGTCGTACCAGTACATAGCATCGGTACGGTACAGTATTGGTACGCTGCACCGGTACGTCTAACTCTTGGGACCAATTTGCTCCGGAACACAGTACCGATACGGTTCAGTACCGGTACGGTTTTGCCCAGTTTTACCTTTTCTCTCCGTTTTTCATTTTCAATCCATCCTAAACCCTTCCAAAGCCAACCAAAACTTACACAACATAAATTTGTAGCCCAAACATAGTTGGTAGAAGTTCTTTTACAAGTTATGTCATATATTCACTAGATAAACCAGCTTTAATTATTATTTTTATAATATTAGCATTTCCTACGGTTATAACTCATTGACTTTATTCCTACACCATTGCATATATCACATAACTACACAATTTATGATTATATTACTTTAACTTGTGGGGGTTTACAAGAATTAAGAATGAATAAAAATTGTGAGTATCTAAAGGCAAACAATCATACATCACAATAAATTTTTAATATGAAAACTCTCTCAAAAAAACAATGCGGCCAATCTTGACCCACCTAACCTAATTCACTAGTTTCAAACTTAGATTACAATTTTTGAAGTCTTATACCTCAACCAATTTCCTGGCTGGAAGTTTCCTTCCTTGAATCTTCACTCCATAAATCTATCATAAGCATCTTGATAACTAGCTTTTCAAAGGCTGTGAAATGAGACACACAATCCCTCATTGTGGAATCCTCCTTCTTCTCCTTTTGGAATCTTCCCTTGATCCTTACGTCTGCTCCTTGGATCCTTTGTGTTGTTGATTTGATTGGTGTTCAATATCTTCAACAATTAAAGCTTAATTCTTCATTAATTTTTTTGTTAATCTTGAAGGAATTTAATTTTTACCTTTACAAGGGTGCGTTTTTTCTTTAAAGAGTAGCTTCTCTGAACCCTAGAATCTCTCTAATTGTATCTTGTTCCCTTTACAAGTCATAAGAGATTACCTCTTTATATAAAAATAAGAAAAAAGAATTATGGTCGAGTTTGAATACATGTCCATGTCATGGTGCTCGAACCCTAAAGTGAGTGGTCATAGAGCTCAAGCACTGAAGCGAGCACTAGCTACTAGAATTTTTTTACAGCCCCTGCTCGAGTTTATAAGTCTTGAGAGCACACGAAGAGCACTAGAGAGCGTTGTCAATTGATTTACTCTAAAAACCAATGGTCTAAAATAACTCTGTAAGTGTTACAGGGTGTATATAGATAACCTCCATACAATGACTTATTTCAAAAACCATTCTTGAAAATGAAAACCCAAAAGGTTGTTGTCCTAATATGCAACCTAAGAGGGGGTGAATTAGGTTTCTCTCTACATTGCTTAATCAAAAATCAATTTCACCATTTGTGAATTTTTTTAATCTGAGTACAACAGTATGATTAATATGAATGTAGTGGGTGTGAGTAAGCAAGTAATATGTGTAAGAGTAAGAGTAAGATAAAATAGCAAACACAAGGTTTATAAAGGTTCAGGCCTAACAAACTTGGCCTATGTCCTCTCTTCTATCCCCATTGGAGGTACCCTTTCTCTTCTTTGAAACCCTTCTATGGTTGTGATTCAAACCCATACATCTTCTTCTTCTTGAATTCTAATCAAATCAATATGTCAAAGCTCACTTCAAGAATGCTAACAATGTTCTCTCACTTTTTCTTACGAAATATTCTCTCAATACAAATTCAAGGCAAAGTGAGGATTTTTTACAAGTAATGCTCACTACAAAGATCTGTCAACAATCTTTCAACAATAACTTTGAAAACTTTCTTCTAGTCTTTTCTCGATACTAGAATTGGCAAAAAGTCTCTCCCAAGCATTCAAAACTTTGCATTTACAGTTAAAGTCATTTAATGGCTGAATAAGCTAGGTTGGCAAATTTTGTCATCATGTCCAAAATACTGCTCGCCAAGATGGTTGGCATGTCGGATGCAGGTCGTTTCCTGCCCAATAGGCACATTTAGTATTTTGATTTATTCTTATACTGCAAAAACTCACTCTTCCAATGGACATACTGTAAGATCTTGAGGTATGATGATTGATGATCCAACATGCCGGTTTAGTAGGATTTGAAATCACCAGATACTGAAAGCTTTCATTGTATGCCAGTCATCCAGCATACTAGTCAGTGCCAATGGTAGGCCTGTTACTCTTCCTAATTTTGATCTCTTTCATTCTTCATTCCTTTTTCTTCCTCAGACTTTTTATTGCCATATTCATTCACCTACACTTTTTCTAAACATCTAATCCAATCATTAGATCACATTGGGATATTTGTGATCATTAAAAACATGCTCAATTGGGCATTGATTCAGCATTCTCTCCTTTTTTTAATGATGACAAACATCATTCTAGCAAATAGGGTTAATAAAATAACATAAATGTTATCAATGCTCTCCCTGAACATATGCATGTCAATATTAGCATTTTATTTACATAATGTGCATGAAAAACTCCTCCTTTATCGATGCATCATGTCAACATGCTAATGTTGTCCAATTGTTTTGATAAGAGTGTAGTGACAATCAAACATATGCATGTGTATATGAAAACTCCTCGAATGTGTACATATGCATATATTTCTCCCATTTTGGCATCATCAAAATGAACAAAGCAAATAGACAATCACTTGTCGAGGGAAGAGTGTTCCAATTAAGATGAACAATCATAGAAATATGTATAAGGCACTTAATATTTCAATTTGCAAAAGCATGACAAGTTTTTGGAAATCAAATTTCCTATTCTCATATTGGATTATCAAGCCATTTGCATTGAAAGAGTATAGGCAATACAAGAGAAGTCTATTATCAACATTATTAATTATATAGCATTTAAGAAGTCGAAAGTGACAATCTGTCAACATTCAAGATCCACTAAAATAATGAAACTTAGACATAAGAAGTCAAAACAAACACATCATTTATTTGAATAAAAACAACATTCATCATGTGTTAAGTCTTACAATTCAAATTTAAAAATGCTAGAAATTGTGGTTCTTAGCGGAGAATGTCATCAAGCAAAAAACACTGCATAAAGCAACCATTCAAAGACATTAAGAGTCTTAGAATTACAACATAACATACTTAACAAATCCTAGTGGTAATCCTCTAAAACTCATCCATAAACAAAGGATCATCTGAAGGTAGAGATGGCGATGCATAGGTCAAAATTGGAGGATATTGATAAGGTTGAAATGGAGGATTGCCAATAGTAGAATGAAGGTAGTCCATCATCTCAGCCATTTGGGAGTGAAGACCTTCCATACTATTAGTAACTGCCTCCACGGATGTGCGAAGTGGCTCTAAGTCTGCCATTGTGGTGTATCTTGATCTAGACGTACCTTCATCACCCATGGGATAGTCATCATAGTCTAGAATCTCTTCAATTGGTGATAGGTTCTGTTCATTACATTCCACATTTTCATCCATCACATCGCCCACTTCATCGCCCCTAATTTCACCTTGCATCCTCCTCTTCTCTCTAGCAATAATCTCATCAATTGTCTATATTCCCATGAATTTCAATGTAGTATTGCCAAAGAAAGTTTTGCTTGCTAGAGCTTCTTCATGGTTGAGGTCAAAATCAAATGCTTGGAAAACTAGAGTGAGAATCATTCCATAGGGAAGCTTAGTAGCCCATTTCTCAATATGCTTCCTGTAGGACATATTAATATATGCTAAATTTAACTTTCTACCAACCATGAGACAATGAATGAGAAATACTTGAAAGTGAGGAACTTCATTGTGATGTCCTCCTTTTGGAACAACATTCTTAGTGGCCTCTTCTACCAATAGGCCAAAATTCCACCTACTGGTAGAACATCATTCTACTTATTAGAGAGAGCCTTTCTATCAGTAGCACATAGCTTTACCTACCAGTAGAACTTGTCTTCTCTGATTTTTTTCATTTTAAGGCCTCTAGGTTCACTTCTAAGTAATTAAACGCAACTCTAACTTGTCCACAACCATTATCATGATGCTCCATGTCTACCTTTACATTTAGACTACTTGTATACACATATATTCTCCATAAAACACAAAACTAAACCAAAACAAAAGAAATAAATAACTAACATAACTAAGATTAATGATATGAGAATTAAAATATTCAATATTATCCTCTCATCACAACCCCTAACTTAGACTTTACTAGTCTCTAGCGAACTAAAAAATAAAATTACAAAATACAAAATACAAAGCCAATTTTGTAAGAATCACAATTGCATTTAGCTTGCGCAACAAGTCGTTAAACCCTTAAGTTATCCCTAGTGGACGAGTATTATCTCGTGAAGTTTTCCAGAGAAGGTACCTACAAACTTTTTTTTATTCAATCATAAATTTAGAACATATTATACACTCCTAATGAAAAATGAAATTTAAAAGAATTCACCATCTACTTAAATTATTCACATAAAAGTTAACCTATAGATTTAATTTCTATGTAAAACTATTCACATTCACATCAATGTTAGAAACTCTTGTTTGTGAAATGATACAAGCAATTTAAGAAATTTATCAAATAAAACCTACATATTTATTAGCTATCCAATTTTAGCTTCGATACAAATTCACCTTGCATTCAGTCTCAAAAACATGAAACTTCTTATTATTGTAACGCCCCCAAAACCCACCTTGGACAACATTATTATCTACAACCATTTACATCATGAGAGCAACTAATAAATTTCATTAATAAAGAAAATTTCGTTCATCATACATGATAACTACAACATCATCCCAAAAGAATATGCCAAATCATGGTCATTATATCCAAAAGAATCAAACTTAATCTTGCAGCGGAATAACCAAAATTATTAGACATTACATTGTCTGAAAATAAGCTCCCTAGTGTAGAACGTAAGAGCATGTAGCTCTAGACCTCCATCTCGGGATCCACGTTCCCGTCTATTGGAGCTTCTCAATGTGTTGATTCATCAACTCTGAGCTCCTCCTCTAGGCCATAACCTGAAAAGGATATTATTTGTAAGGGGTGAGCACTAAGCTTTGTAGGAAAATCCTCCCAAACTCGAACAAGCTTTGTAGGAAAATCCTTTCAAACTTGAACAAGGTTTAGAAAACATATAAAACAATTCAGTCTCATTTCACAAGTATCATATATAACTTTTGAAATAAAACAGTGACGTTTCATCTGATCTCTAGTTTATATAATAACAATAATTTAATGAAGAAGTAAAACCAATTTTCAAGAGATAGATCATTCCAACGATAATCATTTCAACCATAAACCATAACCCACCATTTGGGAAGTTACCCATAGTATATATCAAATCATCACTTGTATCTTTCACAACATTATGTATATGTATCTGTATCTCAAGTATGATGTATGACATCATATGAATAAACACATCGAGAATATCCTGCCCTTACACACTCACCAATCCTTTCAAGGATATACAACTTCAGGAAGGGAATATACCAACACAATGACAGTGACGAATCCAACCCAGGAATAGTATACTAACCCTTATCTTAAGTTCCTATGAGCGAGTAGTAGTCTGGTCCTCACAAGACACCAACCCCACTACGAGTGGTAGAAAAAATTCAAACCCGCTCGGAGTAAGAAACGCATCTACCCACTCTCCGATACCTGATCAAAGAGCACCATGGTCATCCAAACATCCACAAGAGATACCATCCCTCAACCAATTTCTCAATTTCCCAAGTATAATTCAATTTTTTTTAATTTCATATGGACTAGTACAATAGAACAATTTAAATGGACGGATTTATTATGAAATCTGAGTTTCGAACGACTTGACTTACGGTTCAAACTTAGTTTCCAAGGTGTGTAAGCTTAAGAATTGTGATTAGGTAAGTTTTTAAATAATTTTAGATTGAAATAATGCCTCCATTGAATCCAGAAGGTCGAAAAATATTGGGATAGGTAATATGGAGTGTATTAGAAGTTAAGAAGTATTTTGGAGTTAGAAACTTATTTTGGAGAGGATTTTGGTAGAATGAAATTTGACACTACCTTAGTACTTGAATCATAACATTTTACCCTGACGTCCGTTGAAGCTGAAATTTTTACAGTAGACAATAGACTTCCAAAGCTATAAAAGTGGATTTCACAACAGTTTTCCAAATCGACCTCTAAATAGATCAAAACTTCACTGGAAGTTCCTATAAAAACTGGGATGACGTTCGAACGACGAACGATAAGCGTTCGAACGACGAACGTTCGAATGTGAAAGTCTGTTTGAATGACTGTTCATTCCAGTACTCTTGTCTAATAGGAAGAAAAAGTACTGGGAGCAAGTGACGTTCGAACGCCAATGCCATTCGAATGTGAGTAACGAATCAGAACATCAGATTTACATCGGTGAAACTCTTTTTTTCCCCTATAAATACATAAGACCGCCCTCCTTGGCCTCCATAAACCATTTAAAACCCTAGAAATCCTTAAGAAACAAGAAAAAAGGGTAGAAACACAAGATCAAGAGGGATTTGCACCTTGAAGAGGATCAAAACTTTAATTTTTTCAAGAACATTAAGGAAGAAGAAGGTAGAGGTTTTCTTTCACTCTGGTTCATTGATGTCAGGGCTTATATATATCCATGTTTTGACTCTAAATCTTATATATATATATATATATATATATGTATATGTATCCTTGTTTCTTGATTGTTCTTGCAAATCTTACCATGTTTTGATGAAATTATAGCTTGATAGCCATAAAACCTTTGTTCTTGACATCCAAACTCTAATTTTTCAAGAAGTATGGATTTTTGTACTTGAAATTCCTTTGTTCTTGATTTCAAGATTTAATATTCATTTGTTCTTGATTTCAAAACTTGATATTCATGTGTTCTTGATTTCAAAATTAGATATTCATTTGCTTTTTATTTCAAGACTTGATATTCATTTGTTCTTGATTTAAAAACTTGATATTCATTGGTTCTTGATTTCAAAACTTGATATTCATTTGTCTTGATTCAAAAACTATAGTGTTTTGTTTGAAACAATAAAACTATATCTTTTGATGATCTCTTGCTTATTTTTCTTGAGGTGTTATATTGGAAAAAAATTGCTATGAAATTGGGGGATTTTTTGAGATACTTGTGATTTGAGAAATTTGTTGGTATTGTATCTCTTGTGTGGATGTTTGGATGAACATGGGTGACTATTGACCGGATATCATAGAGTGTGTAGATGCGTTTCTTTCTCCGTGTGAGTTTGAATTTTTTATACCACTCGTCGTGGGGTTCGTGCCTTGTGAGGACCAAACTATTATTTGCTCACGTAGTGTCAAGGCTGAGGATTAGTATACTATTCCTGAGTTGGATTCATCACTGCCAATTCATTGGTATATGCCCTTCCTAAAGTTGATATCATTGGGAGTATGTGTGTGTGTGTGTGTGTTTGTAGGCCAGGATATTCTCAATGTGTGTATTCATTCGATGTCTTACATCATACCTAAGATACAATTAAGAATATGGATACATATTATAGGAAATGGTACAAATTATGGGTTATTGTTTATTATTGTGAAAATGGTTTATTACATGAACTTATTGGAAATGGTCTACGGTTGAAAATGGCTTATTACAATTGGTTTTACTTCTTCATTTATTTATTGCTATTTCTTAAACTTGAGATCGGATGCATTATCAATGTTTTCTTTCAAATTTTATTTATGATATTTTTTAAAGGAGACCGACTTGTTTTATATGTTTTCGAAACCTATTCGAGTTTGGGAGAATTTTCCTACAGAGCATAGTGCTCACCCCCTACAAACAACATCTATTCTTAGATTTCGATTTAGAGGAAGAGCTTAGAGACAATGAGCAAGTAGTTTGGGAAGCTCAATTGGATGAAGATGTAGATCTCAAGGGGAATGCCTAGAGTCACTTTTTGTATGTCCTAGCCTAGGAGATGCATTTTAAAACAATGTATGAATGATATTATGTTTATTCTACTGCAAGGTAATACTTGATTTTTGGGATGTAAATGTCATGGTTTGACATATTCTTTTGGATGATGTTGTAGATATTATGTATGCTGAATACAATTTTCTTTATTTACGGATATCATTAGGTGCTCACATGATGTGAATGGCTTGAGATAATAATGTTGTCAAAGGTGGATTTTAGGGCGTTACAAAGTCCCATATGGGTTGGTATTTGTAGCCGATTTTTAGAGATCCTTTTTCCATTTATGACTATCTCTTATTACTAGAAAATCTCCTAAAAATATCTGCAAAGATATGGCTAATTAAAATCATTTTCCTATCTTATCTCTTTCTTCTCAAATAAAGATCTTGGAAGATATTAGAAGATCTTTGAATATTTAGCAAGTCAACGGTTGGGAGAAGAAGTCCTTGTTGTCAAATTACAGTAACCTACCGGTAGAACATTGAATACCTACTGTTAGAACCTTCACGTTGAACTACCTACCGGTAGAAAATTGATCACCTACTAGTATAAGCTTATTCTATGAAATTCTAGTGGCCTCTTCTACTGGTAGAACATAAGTCCACCTACCAGTGGAACATCATTTTGCTTATTCCAGAGAGCCTTTCTACCTATAGTACATAACTTTATTTACTGGTAGAACCTATCTTTTCTAAAAAAAAATTATTTTAAGGCCTCTGGCTTCACTTCTGATTGATCAAACTTAACTCCAACTTGTCCACATCCATTATCATGATGCTCCATGTTTACCTTTATAGTTAGACTACATGCAAACACATATTTTCTATAAAATACAAAGCTAAACTAACAAAAAAGAAATAAATAGCTAACATAGCTAAGCCCAATGATATGAGATATAAAATATGCAATATTATGCTCTCATCATACTCTAGATAATGCTTGAGATGGTGTTATTCCTCAAAAAGAGAAGGTCCAACCCTTTTGATAGATTACTCGAATGTGATGGAGTAGAAAGATAATTTTTTATTTGTTTCTAGTCCCAGTTTGGAATTTGGCCTCTTTGATGCTCCTTCTGGTATCTCTTTTAGAGTTCCCTACATTTGGGGGACTATTACTCCTCTTCTATGTAATTGCGCTCCCTTTTAGTGATTTCCTGTTTTGTTTTGGGTTTTCACCTTCATCTTTTTTGAAGTGCAGGTAAATCAAATCCCCTGTCCTTTGACTATCCCACCAAGGACCTCTCCGAGCTTGTAAGTGATCAGGCAATCTTTGAATGTCTCTTGGGGCCTTCTCTAGGTGGCCTTGCTGTTTCGCCTACTACAACCTCTCTTTTGAAAGGTATACATATTTATTTTTGCAATTTTTCCTAGGTTCAAATATGTCCTAGCTCTAACAAATCTTCAACTATGATCCCTAAGGTCATTGACTAGAATTCCCTTCAGGTAGTTGCTGCAAGGAGTGCATATGACCCCTTTCTCGCAAGAGACCGTTAATGTTCTTCCCACGGGTGAAATGGGTGTCTCCAACCTCTTCTCCATCTGTTGTTGTCACCTTAGGGGACGCCACCCTTCAAGTTTCTAGTTCTAGGTTAGCCAAGTCTTTTCTTAGGTGGGAACCCCCCTTACTCTATCAATTGACAAAGAAAAGGGCATGGTTCTAGGGGTTGCCAAGGAGAAGTCTCGCACCATACCATCTCTTTCAATGAGTCCAACAACTGCTCCTCAGTTCATATGGGACAATATGGAGGAGGAAATAACCCAGCTTCACCATTTTGTTCATGAAAAAGAGGTGCAAGATGGCTAAAACCTAGTGCCATCTTGGGTAACTAAAAACTTGGCCCTTGCAATTGGAAAGGTAGACCTTTAACTCTTCTGAGTTTACTTGTTTTTTCTTCTTCTTTTAGTCTCTTCTTTCGTTTTTCAGCTTGCCATTGTTACCACAAGCCTTTCTTATTCTTCTTTTGGCAAGAAAAAAGTTTTATGAGGATAAAATCTAGTCTCTTTGCTCCCAACTAGAGGCTAAGGAGGAGGAACTAGGCTCTACTCATAAGGATGCCGTCTACTTCAGGGAGATTATCGAGAAAGCTTCAAGTAGACTTTCCTCCATCAAGAAGGATAAAGACAAGGTCTCGAAGCACAAGAGTGAGCTTTGGTTAGGTTGAATGGGGTTTTGGATGAGCTTACCGAGCTAACTGTGTAGATGAAGGATTTGGAGGGCAAAAAAGAGACCCTCAAACAAAAGGTTCTAGATCTTTCTACCTCTTTTGAATGTAAAGAGCTTGAGGTAAAGGTTGCTTGAGCACTAGTTTTATCTACATATTAAGATTCCATAGAGTATAACAAGTAAATGTTGGGGTATTGCATGGATGGGTTTGAGGACTTTAAGAGATAGGTTTAGAAGAAGTTTCTTGATTTGGACTTTTCTTTTTTCAAACCTGGTGAAGTTGTGGCCCTAGTAGCAATTGATGACAATAAGGTGGGTGATAATTAGGAGGTCAGTTGTTTGCCTCAAACAGAGATGATGGAGGAGCTAGCTTTGATCAGTGCCAAAAATCCTCTTGATGTTGTCAAAGAAACAACTAAAGCCGTTGCTGGCTCCTCATAAGTTAATTCCATTTCTCTTGATCTACCCCTGGAGATACTACTTGATATTTTTGTAATCCTTTAGATATTTTAATAGATAACTTTTTTTGGATTTTCTTCTCCTTCCTGTTTATTCAAAATTGTCTTTGAATGGATTCAAGGTTGACCCACGCCATATTTAAGACCCAAATTTTTTACATTAGATCTAAATTTGGTTGGATTTACCAATGGGCCCAAGTTGGTGGGGGAGAGACCTCATGTGTTCCTCGTGATGTTTGAAACGACATGTAGGTGATAGTTACACTTTACCTCAACTGCCATGTAGCCAAAAGGAATGACTGATGTCATTTCATCTCCACTATGCTTTGAACATTGGACATCCTACCTCCCAGGTACATGTATTCTACATTTAAACCCATTTAAGGAAAAGTGGAGCACCTTTTATTTAAGCTTCTTCAGAACTCTACGTTTTTTATTGTCTTCCCCAAACTGTCTTTCTACATTTTGCACTTCAATTTCTCTCATGGATGTTAAGCCTCAAAGCAAAATCTTTAGGAGAGGCACCTAATTTTTCATGGAACCACCCTAAGGCTGACCTACTAGTTCCAAATGTCATGATAATGGTCAACCTACAGTGGTTGAGTTCATCAAACTCTTTTTCTTAGCCCCTGACAATCGTGGCTTCTACATGTATGAGCTTGTATGTAAAACCCTACACCCTCCTCCTTGCTAAGAAGAGAGATTCTTCTTTGTCTTTGGGGATGGCTGGGAGTTTGAACGGGTTGTAAATGCTAGTCCTTAAGTTTCTTTGATATGATACCCTCCATCTAACACAAGTAAGTTTTGTTATTATTGTTGTGAATCCTTGTCCTTTTTGCCTTAAATGACTCTTGCTTGTTCACATTTGCAGCGGAGAGGTCTCCATTGTGCCCTAATGGATAGGTTAGGATTCAGAGTACTGTTGAAGAAAGAGGGCCCATGCCTCTTAGGATTTTAATAACCCCTATGAGAATTTTTTTATTGGTCTTGGTCCCACACTTGCTATTGTATAGGAAATCTGGTGGCTGAGACTATTGCCTTGGTCAAGCAGAGTTGAGAGGATGGATCTTCTTCATCTAGAAAGCAACAGAAGGGGGCTGACTAAGCTTTGACCATGCTACTTTTTTTTTTTTTACATTTTAGAAAAATTGTGAAGTTGACACAGTATGTTAATGGATGAACATTTTTTTTGCCTTTTTTGCTCTCTTCCTAGCCCCTTGACTTTTGGAAGAATGTTAATTTTATATAATTCATTTTTGAACTTTATTTGAACTAGGTTAGGAGCTTGAAAGTCCTGTCTTTACTTTGGTTGAGCAAGTAGACTTAATTTGAACTAGGGGAGGGGCTTAAAAGTCTCATCTTTACTTCTGTTAGGTCGAATAGACTCAATTTGAGCTATGTGAGGGGCTTGAAATTCTCGTCTTTGCTTTTATTTGGTCAAATATACTCAATTCAAGTTAGGCGAGGGGCTTGAAAGTCCTATATTAGCTCCTATTTTATAAAATAAACTCAATCTAAGCTAGGCGAGGGGCTTGAAAGTCCCGTCTTTGCCCTTGCTGATTCGAATAAACTGAATCCAATCTAGAAAAGGGGTTTGAAAGTCCAAATTTCATATTTTCTCATCATAAAAGAATAGAAAAAACTTGACTCTTTTATTAAAAAGGAGATAACTTAGTTTTATTCTAAGGCATGTACATTGGAGGGAAGATTCTTGTAAGCTAATGGTAGAATCTTTTTAGGTGTTTCACATTCTAGTGATGTTGCAATTTTATTCCTTCCAGAGTTTTCAGATGATAAGTCTCAAATCTTACAATCTTTATGACCCAATAGGGTCCTTACCAAGATGCCCCTAACTTCACTTCTCTTGGATTCTTGGTGGCTTCAATGAATTTTTTGAATACCAAGTCATTGAGTATGCACTGTCTTGATCTTGCCTGAGCATTGTATTATTTGAAGACCTTTTTTTGGATAAGATCTTCTATTTGGTCATTTAGGACCAAACAATCTTCCATATTATTATTGTGGTCTCAATGGAACGGTAGTATTTGTCACTGGACTTTTTCCTGTGACAAGACTTCATTTTCCCAAGCCATTCGAGGATCCTATCATCTTAAATCTGGAAGAGGATCTACTCGATGAAAGTGTTCAATGCAGTGCATTACTAACCTAGGTCATTAGGAGTGTGAGGTCGAAAAATGATCCCTCACACTAACCCTCTCAAAACAATTCTTCTTTAGGCTATTCGCCTTTTCCTTCCTATTTGGTGGAACTCACCTCTTCTTATCTTCTCGTAAATCTTCCTATCTATCCTCCTTGTTTCTACGAGCTAGGAGGGTCTCTTTAGCATTGATGTAGCTCTAGGCATTTGCAAAGAGCTCGGCCATAGATAAGGTGGCTCTTTGGAGAGGGAAATGAGAAACTTAGAAGACTACAACCTGCTTATGAAGGTAGTCAAACCTACCTTATCATCAACATTATCAATTTACAAAGATTCCATAGTAAAGAGATTGACATACTCTCTTAATGTTTCTCCCTTGGCTTGCTTGATATTGAGGAGGTAGGTTAGGGATCATCGATAAAAGCTCGATCCCCAATGAAATGTGAGATGAAAGAAGTACATAGTTCTCCATATGTGTTGATGGTGTTCAACTTCAACTTGTTGAACAGTGTCACACGGTTTCCTTGAGTATGGTGGCAAAAGCTTGACACATTATTTGGTCTGGGACACCATGGAGAACCATTAGGGAACTATAAGTTTCTAAGTGGTCCAGCGGGTCCTTTGTTCATTCAAATTCCTCAATCGTTGGCATCTTAAACCTCTCATGTAGGGGCTAGTTCGATACGTCTTGAGTGAATGGTGATTCGATGTTCTGGACCAGAGTCTCAATGACTTCTGGGACCCGAGCATTCACCGTATTTATAACATTCTCCAATTTTTGGTTCACTTCTTAGAACTTTTGCACCTATTAGTTGCAGATCCAAGGATGGAAAACTTTGTTTTTGTTCCAATCAACCTAGTGGCTATCCCTTGCATACTCTCCGGTTTGGGATTGATCACATTCCAGGAGCTAGAGGATTTGCTAATTTTGTTTCTTTAATTCCTTGATTTCATTTTCTAGCCTCTTAACCTTCCCTGATTCCTTTTATAGTGGGGGCATAGCCCTTTGGCCCATTGTGTTCATCCATTTGGTCATGTAAAACCTGAGAAAATTTAATTTTTTATTAAAAAGGGAAAAATTATAATTTGCCATTGCAGGACAGGTTGAAAAGCCTAATTTTTCTAGAACTTGGTTGATGAAACAGACCTTACCGTTGGATTCGCCTCGCGAAATCTAGTTATCCAGTCAATTTTTGTCGAGTTCCGAGATAATCAAATTTTTATGAGTTTTACGATGCGATCAGGTGTCATGTGACCAAAATAAAGGTAATCAAGATTTAATTGCAAAACATGGAATATAACACAAGACGATATTTAATTTAATCATGATGAAATATGATCAGAAAAAGACGGGACGTGTGGCTTAATGAAAGCCAAGTATTTAGGAGTATAAATAGGGAAAAAAATCATATTTTTCTCATCATTACCATTAGGTTTTTAGAAAAGAGAGAGATAGCGAAAGAAGAGAGTGAAACAAGGGTTTTCTTCCCCCTTTTCTTTGCGATCTAGGGCTAACCATTAGTCAAATCTCTTTGGGCCAAGAACAAAAGTTGTTTTACGTGACATGAACCACGACTATGTATCAAAAATAGTGGATTTTGCCGAAGTCTCAAGAATGAGATTTTTGGAAATCAAGGTTTAAAGCTTGAGTTGGGTTTTTTAGAGCTTCCTCTATGCATATTATGTTTCAAGAGGTAGGGTTCCTTTCCTAACTAGGTTTATTTATAACCAAGGGTTGAAATATGAAATGGGTAAGGTGTTAGAGATGTAATCTCATGTATGACACATACCTATTATAGTTGAAATATGAAAAATGGTTATAAGAATGTTTAAAATCAATTTTTGCATTTATTGGGTTTTGGTGAAATCGCTCATTGAAGTTTCAAAGATGAAGGTGTTGATTGGGCATGCTATGTGCTTACAATTATGTCTTGAAGGTGTTTGATAAAATAGCTATGTTGATTAAGTAAGTTATTTGAATGAAATTGATATAACATGCTTTGTAAAGATGTTGGAATGTAAATATATGTTTGATGATATAAATTAAAATGAGGATTTGGAAATGTTGATAAACATTGATATTGTTTATAATGTGCTCATGATATATTGGACATGACATGGAAATTGCAATTGTACATTACATTGCATATGCACGAGAAACATCACATTTGTCGGCATGTGACATGAGTGTGGGTGTGTGTATGGTTTTGATCAAACACTATCCTTGGTGGATGGATGCGTGGAATCGAAAAAGTTGGACCAAGGTTCGACTGAGTTGCACAAGTTACATGAAACCAAGGGTCGGGATTAGCAAGACGGGCTAGACTATCCCTTGCCAAGACCCAGTGATTTGGATATGAGGTATAGAGTTACACGGTATCCACGGGTATTTTGTAGGTTGATGGGTGATCAACGAGTTTATAAAGGACCCCTGCTTTTAGGGGTGGCACATCATAAGACATCCCATAATTTGGGGGTCCTTTATTAACCATTAATAACTCATCAACCCACGAAAATACCCGTAAATGTCGCATAACCCGACACCATGTCAATAATAACCCCTAACTGGGATCGTAACACACAAATGTATTTCGGGTTCAATTATTCATTGGATCCAACCAAGACCCAATATACCATGATTTCTACTCCATTATGATCCATTTATATCATTTGAGGAAAGGAACACGTAGTCCCATAGCTGGGCAAAACACTTTTAAAATTTAAAATTTTTGGAGAGTCTATCACTAAGGCATACTGGTAGGGTTTGCCCTCTGGATGAAACCATATCGATAGACTCTTACCCTACTGGTAGGGTCTACCCAGTTTTTCCCACTTCAACTGTTTTTCAATTCCAATTTCAGTCAAACCATTCCACATCCACCAAAAATATGTATAATGAAGTTTCCTACCTTATACATGGTCCATACAATTTTTGTTACACGCAACTTCCTACATTTACATGTCAAAACATAATTTTAACAAAAGTTTACAACCATCCAAGGGTAAAGCCCACAAGTCGGCCCCTCTTCACCTTTGAGGCTCTAAATGAGGACCGTCCTCCGGTGTATATCCTGTTCCTGAAATATTTTCCCGTATAGGGTGAGTCACGCTCAATAGAGTATTTCCTATAGAAACTACTCCTCACCTAGATGCATATGAAGTGTTCACATGCAACATTCAACCATTCATAACATTCCAAGCAAGAATATACATTAAATGTTAGAATTTATCATGTCATATCATGAAATGAGATGAGACTCACTCTTGCAATTCAACCCGAGCTCTTCCTGGCTCCTCAACACATGCAAGTGTCAATGTGAATTAATCCATCATCTATATTACACATCAAATGATGTTTACAAATCTAGGGTCTTTGTAGGGGTGAATGTTCATGGACTTACACCAAAGGTCACCCAACCTACACAGAATTCATGAACTTCCACCAACGGTTCGGCGCACACCGACAAACTTTATGGGATTTTATACCAACGGAGAGCATATCCAATCACTAGGTCTCTCACCCGAGGTATAGTCTAGCCCTTCTTATTATCCCAACCCAATTTTCATGCAATCGCGCGACTTGTGAGGTGATGACGACAACTATGCACACACAGCATCATGATGCGATGTCTCCGTGCGAATATAATGTAATGGATCATTGCATATCAATGTCATGTCACATATGTAATGAATGTCATATGGACAAATTAAACCACATATCAACATATTCCATGGCAAATCATATCATATGCATATATTTATCACAATTTATTATGATGCTAATATATTAACAACATATATCAACTCATTCATTCAACTACAACATTCTCAAGCATGTCATAACACATTTCATTCACAAGACACAGTACAAAATACATAGCATGCCCACATAATACCAAATTCCATGGAATTACACAAGTAATTAACACATCAATTCCAAGTTAGGGATTTGTTTTACACCATTCCCATATCATTTTCCTTATTTCCATGACTATAGGCAAGTCTTAGATAGTTCTATACATATAAACTGTAAAAACCCGGGTAAATTTGAATTTTTGATAATAAAGGGCAAAACGGTAAATTGCCACAATAGTTCGAGTTGTAAACCTGAGATTTTCTAGAGCTCGGATGACAAAACAGACTTCACCATTGGATTCGTCTTGCGAAATCTAGTGACTATGTCAAATTTTATCGAATTCCGAGATAGTCAAAATTTTTACATTTTACGAGGCGATTAGGCCCCGGGAGACCCGAATACGATTTTTTTTTTAGGAAAATTATGAGATTTTTAAAATAAATGAGGTTAAGATAAATTAAAAATATTTTAAACATGAACCGGAGCGAAATTTAATCGTTTCGGGATAAAAATAGTCCCAGAATTAAAATGGACGTGTGGCGCATTTATGGGCCAAGTGTTCAAAAAATTATAAATAGGGGGAAAAATCAGATTTTTCCCCCATTTGGTTTAGCCATTCCAGCCGATAGAGAAGAGAGGAAAAAGAGAGGAAAGATCTAACTTCTCTCTACGATCTACGAAGCTAGAGAGCTTGGATCCGTGTGAGCCAAGAAGGAAAGTTGATCTCCTCGACGAGGGCTACGCATACACACCAAAAATGAGGGTTTTCACCGAAGGTGAGAAAACCAAAAATTTGGAGGAAGCTTGGGATTGAGCTTGGGTGAATTCTTGGGACTCCTACGGTTGCTCCCTCATGCTACAAGAGGTAAGAAATTTTTCTACTTGGGTGGTATTCACAACCTAAAATGTTAAATGAAATGGGTAGGTTTATATAGATATATATGACTTCCC
>CM042188.1:20893548-20951822 GCA_023539305.1 Ilex asprella | reverse complement strand
TACCAAATATATATATATATTAAATTTTCTAATAAATAAAAATTATTATTATTTTTTATATATTTTTATGTATATGTGGAAAATGTATAATTTTATTAGGATAATCCACCAATCCAAACATAAGATAGGATTGGTTTGGATTAAAATTGATAGAGTCATGGGTAGAATGGTAAATTACTACAAAATTATTCATGTAATCTATGGGACCCACTAAATTACACATTTGTTTCCCAAACAAAGGTTAAGATTAGATATAACCTTGGGTTAGGGTTTTAAAGTGGATGAGTGGGTTTAGCTTGAATGGGTTAGGATATAAAAAAAAAAAAAGAAATCCTATCCTATCCAACCCCATTACCCAACCCCATATAAAAATTATCAATATGAACTAAAACATCTTCCACTACTCCCCTCGGTGTACGGATGCTACGATCTGCTAGTTGGAGTGTAATTGAGGTGGGCTTCAACCCCTCAAGTTGAAGTTGTTGATACACCGAGTAGGGGAGGAGATTGACACTTGCTCCCAAGTCAAGCAATGCTTGCTCCACCCGGTAATTCCCTATGGTTATGGCCATTGTTGGACAGCCGGGATCCTTCAATTTCGGAGGAGTGTTGGTCCTCAAAATGTAGCTCACGTGCTCAGTCAAAAATGCCTTTTTTAGAACATTCAACCTCATCTTTACCATGCATAGATCTTTCAAAAATTTTGCACATGACGGTATTTGCTTGATAGCATCAAGAAGAGGAATGCTGATCTTTACCTGCTTGAACATCTCCAAAATGTTAGTATAATTAGTCACCTTGACCGATGGCTTCAAACGATGGGGAAAATGGGCAGGTACAGAAGGAATAAACATGTGCTCATCTATTACATTTTCTTTTTCAATTACAACTTCATCTTTATTTTCGCTCTCTGCACCTTTTTCGGCCACACTATCTTTGGCCTCACCTTCACTTTCTCCTTGTATTGGCAATGGGGCTTTGGGTGCAACCTCTGGCACTACGGTCTTTTTAAATTGTTTGCCACTTCGAAGAATGGTGACCGCCTTGAGTTGTTCATAATTCTCTTGGGTGGGTGAGGCTACTTCAACCACATGTTGGCCTTTGGGGTTTTCTTGGGGTTGAGTGGGGAATTTCCCCTTCTCTTGTTGAGACAACCCAATGGCATTAGTGATCTTTGTGAGTTGGGTCGAAATGTCCTTGTTGAAGGTGGTTTGGCTTTGAATAAAGTTGTAAAGTACATCCTCCAAGTTCCTCTTATGGGGAGGTTGGTAGGTGGATGGATTTGATGGTCCTTGATTAGAAAAAACTTGAGGAGGAGAATTTTGTGAAAAATTCTGTTGTGATGGTGTTGACTGATACCCTTGCAGATTTGTCCGTGGGTATTGGGAGCTAGACGTTTGCCCATGACTCGAGTATTGACCTTGTTTAGGAGGCACGGGAGATGAATACACATTGGACCCATGGGGAATAAGGTTCTCATTCCTCCAACTAAAGTTAGGGTGGCTGCTCCACCCCGGATTGTAAGTGTTGGAATATGGAGAGAATGATTGTCTCGGTTGATTTAAGGCATGGACTTGTTCCTGGTATGCTTTCCTTAGCGTCGGAATGCTTGGACACTTCGATGTAGAGTGCTTACCATTCTCACAAATAGAGCAAACCTCATCGGTTCTGGACACCTAGGACACCTCCTATCTCCTATTCACCTCAAGCTTCTCTACTTTCCTAGACAATTTAAAAATTTGTGAAAGTAGGTCTTCCCGGTCTTTTAGCTCATAAATCCCTCCCCCTTTCTATTGGCCACTCCCCTGAGGCAAAGATCTTGGCACATTGGTAGGATCAGTGATGTGCCATGACTATGAATTTTCAGACAACGTATCAAAGTAGTGCAAAGCCTCTTCGGGTTCTTTGTTCAAGAATTCCCCGTTGCACATCATGTCAATAAACGGTCGATGGCCCAGTGTAATTCCTTCATAGAAGAAACTAACCAATTGTCATGGTTTAAAACCTTGATGTGGGATGGATTGTAGCAACTCTTTGTATCTTTCCCAGCATTGATAAAATTGTTCGCTGTGATTCTCCGAAAAATTTTGGATTTGCTTCTTGAGGGTGGTGATCTTGTGCATCGGGAAAAATTTCTTTAAAAATACGGAGATTGCTTCTTCCCAAGATGTCACAGACCGAGATCTTAAGGACTGAAGCCAAGTCTTTGCTTTATCACTCAAGGAGAATGGGAACAATTTTATCCTAGCTATTTTTTCCGTGTTATGATTAGGGGTGAAAGTTGCCACAATTTCTTCGAAATCTCTTATATGTGAATAAGGGTTCTCACCCTTAATTTCGTGGAATTCGGGAAGCAAGTTCAACATCCCCGGTTTGACTATGAAGAGATGAGTTTGGACGGGAAGAAGAATGCATGAGGGTATGGTGCATCGGGTTGATTGAAAGAAGTCTCTCATTGACCTAGTCGGAGGGTCAAGTGGGATGTTATTCCCCTCATTCCTAGGTGGGGAAAAATGTACTCGGGGGTTAGGCCTTCTAGGTTATTACAATTCCCCATCCTCCTGGATGTTAGGATTGGCACCTACATCATCAAAATTGTCACCCGCATCCTCGGGTGGGTCTTGGTTAATGTTCATATTGGGTCCATGAATCCTAAACAATCGGTGTTGCTCGTCCCGCCCCCACATACAACAAAGAGTCTATAAAAAAAAATTTGAATTTATACATAAACAAAGGTATGTACACGAACCACGTACCTTAGCCCGTGATGAAGATCAGAGGACTTACCTCCGTAGTTCGGAAATCAACTTCTTGGTTTGACACTTGCCTTCCCCCGCAACGGCGCCAAAAATGATTGATGGAAAATCGTGTCTCCCTTAACCCCTAATTACTATCCCTTAGACTATAAAATATATGAACGAAGGAAAGAATTTCTCTCCCTTGGGATAGTGTCAAAAGAAAGGGCAAGAAGGAAGGGAAATGGGATGATGTAAATATGAGATGTAAATGCACAAAAATGCTCCCCAATCGCAAGGAGACTTTCGTGGGTTGTGTTTTACTTGGTGGTATTACAAGGTCAATTCCATGGGGAAGGAAGTAAACCAATGTGAAGGTGATTTGGTGAAAATGAAAGTGTAAAATCTTTGTGGTTGAAAGTTGTTTGGTGAAGTGTGTACCACTGAGAATATAATGAGAAAACAAATGTTGGCAAACCCAAGAGATCACTCCAATGGAGATACCATCCAAACTCAAAACCCTCCTCCGATAGAGCATGAATGAACGATTGATTCGCGGGAAGCTAGGGATAAGATTGGTGAGGATCTAAGGATAAACCGTGACTATGTCTACCGAATATCAAAGCCTCACCAACTCATCCACTCTCAACCCGGTCAAACCGAACCATGGAACTCATAAGGGAGGGAGTAGAATGAGTTGGAATGGTATACCCAAGTGGAGGTTTCCCTTGGATTTACCAACTTGATGATTTAGCTATTCATGCTTGAAATGAAACCAACAATGTAATGAGAGTGCATGAGAAACTATAAAGATTTAGAGTAACTAAATGCAAGAAATTAAAGGCTAAAGGTGAAAGTATGTCAAACCCATTTTATTGCTAAAAATACTGAAAGACTAGGAGCATTAATGGTAAATCTTTAAATAGGCATTAAACCATAAATAAACATGAAGGAAATTAACCTTAATGACATTCATTGAAGTTCTAAAGATTCTTACAATAGATTACATGACAATATAATGAAGAAAATGTAGAAAAATCAATTTATTTCTCTAAAAACACTGTTCATCGTCTTCTACCCAGGAGCTATTTTTCTATATCTCTCCACACTCAATCATGCAGAACTCCCCCCTCTATCTTCCATCCAAAACGTGCCTATAGAGCTCTGGGTTAGCTTGGGTTGTCTATCACATCCATAGGTTGTAGACGACATGGGTTGGACAGGGGTGTGCAGAGCTTGTCTGCACACCCAGCTCCTTCCTCTCTCTCTCTCTTCATTGATGATCCAAGCTCCAAACCATGGTGTGAACAAGGTGAATAGTATTGTGGGCGTGTCAGGGTAGTAGGGGAGAGCTGATGGTGGGGTCCGCAAAGTGACAGAGCTCCTGCTGCAGAGTTTTGGGGAAGAAATCGATAGACAGTACCGGTACGATACCGTACCTGTACTGCGTACTAGTACCTCGAACTCCAGTAGCCTTTGTGTAATGGTGCGGTGTCTGCTATTTTTGTTGTTTCTACTACATCAGCCACCGTTAAGCTTTCCAATTCTCATTCTTTCATCCCTTTTTTGTCTCCATCCTTGTTGAAGTGCTAGAAGGAGTCTTGTTCAACACCTTTTTACTGCAAATATAAAATGTCATCATTAATAACTCAATATATATAACTTCCATCTTTAGCATCATAAAAACCGTTAATTAACGGATGATTAGCACATATAAATATGCAATATTTTGTGCTAATCACTCAGCCTCGAACGTACGTGAACAATAGTGGTTGCTCTAACAAACAATAATTCACTAAAAGTGTTAGGAAACCATCTCACCCCCACAGGGATAGACTAACCTCTAACACTCTACAACAGCTCTCAAAGGCAATTCAAGTCCATCTCAAATCACAAGTGTCTCAAAAACCCTCAATTTCATAGGTATTTTTCCAATAGAACAATTCAAGAAAGATAAGCAAGAGACCATCAAA
Organism: Ilex asprella; assembly: GCA_023539305.1. Classification (NCBI taxonomy): domain Eukaryota; kingdom Viridiplantae; phylum Streptophyta; class Magnoliopsida; order Aquifoliales; family Aquifoliaceae; genus Ilex; species Ilex asprella. Next base: position 20,947,114 of record CM042188.1, on the reverse strand, counting down.
AGATATAATTTAATTGTTTCAAACAAAACACTAGAGTTTTTTTTTATTTTTGAATCAAGACAATGGAATATCAAGAGAAAATCCACACTTCTTGAAGAACTAGAGTTTGAATCAAGAACAAATGAATATCAAATCTTGGAATCAAAAACAAATGAATATCAAGTTTCGAAATCAAGAACAAATAAATATCAATTTTTGGAATCAAGAACCAATGAATATCAAGTTTTGAAATCAAGAACAAATGAATATCAAGCTTTGAATCAAGAACAAATCAATATCAAGTGTTGGAATCAAGAACCAATGAATATCAAGTTTTAAAATTAAGAACAAGTCAATATCAAGTTTGGAATCAAGAACCAATGAATATAAAGTTTTGAAATCCAGAACAAACGAATATCAAGAAGAAAAACCATACTTCTTGAAAAATTAGAGTTTGGATGTCAAGAACAAAGGTTTTATGGCTATCAAGCTATAATTTTCATCAAAACATGGTAAGATTTGTAAGAACAATCAAGAAAAATGGATTCCAATACATATATATATAAGATTTAGAGTCAAAACATGTATATATATAAGCTCTAGCATCAATGAACAAGAGTGAAAGAAAACCCCTACCTTCTTCTTCCTTGGTGTTCTTGAAAAACTTAAAGTTTTGATCCTCTTCAAGGTGAAAATCCCTCTTGATCTTGTGTTTCTTCTCTTATTTCTTGTTTCTCAAGGCTTACTAGGTTGTAAATGGTGTATGAAGGCCAAGGGCTGCGGCCTTATGTATTTATAGGGGAAAAAAAGAGTTCTACCGACAAAAATCTGATATTCTGATTCGTTACTCACGTTCGAACGTCATTGGCGTACGAACGTCACATGCTCCCAGTACTTTTTGTTTTCCCATCAAACAAGAGTATTGGGATGAACAATCCTTCAAATGTACTTTCATGTTCAAACGTTGGTCATCCGAACGTACTTTCACGTTCGAACGTCATCCCAGTTTCTGTTGTAATTTCTAGTGAAGTTTTGACATATTTAGAAGTCGATTTAAAAAAAATTCATAAAATATACTTTTGTAGCCCTGGAAGTCTAGTATCTACTTCAAATATTTTAGCTCAAATGGACATCATGATAAAAAGTTATGATCAAATTACTAAGGCAGTATCCACACTCTTTTTTACCCAAATTCTCTCTAAAGTGTGTTTTTACTCCCGAATACTTCGAAACTTCTACAACCTATCCTATTACCTCGACTAACATTTTTATTTCTACTTTTACCATCTACATAGTTCATGCATACATCATTTCATATATTATCATTTCCAAGAACATAATTACATTACTATATAACGATAAGAATGTGGGGGTTTACAATCCACCCCCTTAAAGAAAGTTTCGTCCTCGAAACTTACCTTAAGTAGTGAACAAATAAGAGTACTTCTCCTGCATCTCCAGCTCTGGTTCCCAGGTAGCTTCCTCCACCCCATGATATTGCCACAAGACTTATTATGAAGCACATTCTTCTTGGTATCAAGAATCTCCACCGGTTGTTCTTCATATGTTGCTCCATCTTGAACTTTAATATCCTCCAAATCCACGACATGCGTTTTATTTGATTAACACAAAATATTACATATTTAATAGCCTCATTACGTGCGTTTTATCTCAACTTTTGAATATAAGTACTTAGAGTTAGCCCAAATAATGGGTTACGTTGAATTCTTGATGTTGCAAGTAATTATAGCATAAAGTACGTATTTTAGGACCTTGAAACTAAGTATGGATGTGTGGTGAAGGAAAGGACCCATTACATGAGGATTTAGAGGCTTAAAAGTGAAAAAATCAAGGAGGTATTGGTGTTTGGGAACAAAGGCACCAGCACCCACACCATTCGGTTCTAGTACCTCGGTTTTCCTCCATTTTTACCATGATCCACTTCGAATCTGAAAAAGTGCAAACCATTAAAGTTGTAGATATGGATGTCTTCTATATTGTATCACAATTTTAGCTCAATCGGATGGTTTAATTAAAAGTTGTGATAATTCTACACAAACTGGTCCAAAGCAGAAAGTGTACCAGTATGCGTACTAGTATGCTTAGGCTACTGGAGTTCGGGGTACCTGTACGTGTACTGGTATGCCTTGCCTGAAGTGCCCAGAACGACTGTTTTTCAAACTGCACTTGGTTGGGGGTCCCACCTACACTTCTCTCACTTGTCCCCCAACATTTTCTGCACACCTCCATGCCTCCTACACCCTTGATGAAGACTTTGGAGGCGTGGCATTCAATGAGGAGAGGGAGAAAAGGGGCTGCCATGTGGGTTGCAGGATAAGGTCTTCCTAGCTTGTCCAAGCCATCATTCAACCTCCCATTGATGGGAGGCCTACACACTCATGCTAGGGGAACCTCCATGGACGAAAATGCAGGACACACTCCATATATTCAACATTACACAACCCTTTCAAGTGTGTGACTACCTAAGCTTAGAAAATCCAATGAAGAAGATGACGAATAGTGTAATAGAAATTTATATTTTTGCATTTTCTTCTCAATTTCCGTTGTAGTAAGCTTTCATACTTTTGTAATCTTCATTCCTTGCATCTTAATCTTAGCTATTTCAAGTTTATTCCAAGTTTAGTTACATGTCTTAGTTTCTACCATTGTTATGTTATGTTTTCCTCATTGCAAGCTTTAAAATGGGTATTGCGTATTTTTCTTCTTAGTTTAAGATTTCTTGCTTAAAGTTAAGTTTCATGCTTCATGGCTTCAGTATATCTCTTTAGATTATGTTTTTCTTTCTTGCAAACATGATTAGCCAGATTTTTAGTTGGCAAATTCAATGGAGACCTCCTCTTGGATTTTTCATTTTTAATTCATTTTCTTTCCTTTCTCGGTGTACGATAGTTCAGTTTGACTGCTTTGAGGGTGGATGAGGTTGTGAGTCTTTGATATTCAGTAGACTTGTCACGGTTTATGCTTGAATCCTCACCATCTCATCTCTAGCTTCCCACAAATCAATCGTTCATCTATAAACCCTCGGAGGAAGGTTTCGAGTTGATTGGGAATTCCCATTGGAGTGAACCTTTTAGATTAGCCAACACTTGTTTTTATTGTATTTTCATTTACAAACTTCAAACTTCAAACACCAAAACACAAACAAAAGATTTTACACTTTTTCCTTTTTCTTTTGTTCACAAAATCACCTTCACACACATGAACTTTCCTTCCCTGAGGAGACGACCTTGGAATACTTTCCAAGGAAACACGACAAGCAAAAGACTCCTTGCGCTTGGGGAACAATTTTTTGCTTTCTCACATTACATTAACATTATTTCATTTCTCCCAATTTCTTGCCCTTTCTTTTGACACTATCCCCAAGGAGAGTGACACTATCTTTCATCCATACACTATACATGCTAAAGAGTGATACTTAGGAGTTAAGGGAATACAACAAAAATAAGCAAGCAGTATCCGATTGACACTTTCTTAACATTGACACATGGAACACGTCATGTACCCCTAACAACTGGGCTGGTAACCAAAGTTGATGCACCACTTTGCCCACAGCTTTGATCAGTTCAAAGGGTTCGATATATCTTGGTGTCAATTTTCCCTTCTTGGCGAATCTAAACACTCCTATCTTGGGTGACACCTTGAGGAACTCATAGTGCCCCTCTTGGAATTCCAACGGTCTTCTTCTTTTGTCTGCATAGCTTTTTCATCTACTTTGAGCTGTGCATAGTCTTTCTCGGATGATTTGAATTTTCTTAGTAGTCTCCCGCACAATTTCTGGCCCAAAACAAGCTACTTTCTCCAGCTTCTAACAAACAAGTCGGGGACCTACATGGTCTTCCACACAATGCCTCATAAGGAGCCATTCCAATACTTGCCTGACAGCAGTTGTTGTAGGAAAATTCTACCAATGGAAGATGTTCACCCCAACTTCCTTTGAAGTCCCACACACAAGCTCGTAACATGTCCTCCAAAACTTGTATCACCCTCTCGTATTGGCCGTCTCTTAGAGGGTGAAAGGCGGTGCTAAACTGCAACTCTGTACCCATAGCTCATTTTTGACTTTGCCAGAATTGTGCCACAAAATGAGAATCCCGATCCGATACAATAGCGAGTGGAACTTTATGTAATCTAACAATCTCAAGAAAAAAAAGCTTACTCAAAGTCTCAAAAGCTTCAGTGGTCTTCATACTCATGAAATGAGCAAACTTGGTGAGTCTATCTACAATGACCCATACGGCATTGTGCCCTCATGAAGTCCGCAAAAAATCCGACACGAAATCTATGGTGATGTGATCCCACTTCCACTTTAGGATAGGTAAGGACTGTAGTATTCCTTTTAGTTTTTGATGCTCCACTTTCACTTGCTGACACACAGCGTACTTGGTCACGTCTTGTTTCATCCTTTTACACCAATAGTGACGCTTCATGTCTCTATATATCTTGGTACCACCCGGATATATGAAAATTTTTGAACGATGGCACTCACTCAATACTTTTTCCCTTACTTGGTCATCATTTGGTATACATAGTCTTCCACGAAACTGTAACTCATCATCATGTATAGATCAATTATCAACAATCTCATTCCTCTCTAATCTACCCTGGATAGCTCCCAACTTTGTATCTAATCGTTGTAACTCCACAATCCTTTGTAGGAGAATTGGTTGAGCTACAAGATTAAATAAGCATGGTCAAGCCTTCTGTCTATCCACCCGTAGATCAAATTCTTCCAAAGCATCAATCATTTTCCACCAATTAACAGCAAGAGCATTGATTTCACCCCGAGACTTTCTGCTAAGTGCATCGGCTACTACATTAGTCTTCCCCATATGGTAGTTGAGTGTGAAATCGTAATCTTTCAGATATTCAATCCACCTTCTTTGCCAAAGATTCAATTCTTCCTATGTGAATATATATTTGAGGCTCTTATGATTGAAAAACACTTGAAATTTTTCTCCATACTGGTAACACCTCCACAACTTAAGAGCAAAAACTACAACGGCAAACTCCTAGTCGTGAGTGGGATAGTTCTGCTCATTAATCTTTAGTTATCTTGAGCCATAAGTAACTATCTTACCTCCCTACATTAGCACACATCCCAAGCCTCGTAACGATGCATTGGAGTAAATATCGTATCCTTCCCCACTGCTCGGAATAATGAGGATAGGAGTTGTTGTTAACCTTTCCTTTAAGGTGCGAAAAGCTAGTTCACACTCTTAACTCCACAAGAATCTTTACCCCTTCTTCGTAAGGCTAGTCATCGGCATCGCGAGTTTCGAGAACCCTTCCTCAAACCTTCGGTAGTAACCTGCTAATCTCAAGAAACTACGTACCAGTCACATTCTTCGGTGGTTCCCACTTCATCACTGCTTCAATCTTTGTTGGGACAACAGTTACACCTTGTTCTGACACCATATGACCAAGGAATTTCACTTCCTTCATCCAAAACTCGTATTTACTCATCTTTGCATATAAATTATACTCTCTCAAGGTCTGAAGCACTACCGAAATATGGTGTTCATGTTCCTTTTGTGTACGTGAATAGATTATTATGTCATCAATAAACACATGACAAACTGATCTAGATATGGGCAAAATACTTTGTGCATCAAATCCATAAAGGTTGCAAGAGCATTAGTCAATCCGAACGACGTTACCGTATATTCAAAATGACCATACCGGGTACGGAAAGCTATCTTAGGAATATCCTCCTCCTTGATCCGTAGTTAATGGTATCTCGTGCTAAGATCAATCTTGGAGTAATACTAGGAATCCCTTGGCTGATCGAAAAAATCATCAATTCATCGCAATGGATATTTATTCTTCATTATCACCTGATTCAACCTTTGGTAATCCATGCATAACCTAAGTGTTTCATCATACTTCTTCACAAAGAGGACTGGAGCTCCCTAAGGTGAAGTGCTTAAACGGATAAACCCAATAGCCAATAGTTGGTCTAACTGTTTCTTTAGCTCCTTTAACTTCAAAAGTAACATTCTATAAGGAGCAATGGATATGGTTTCGGTTCCTAGATATAGATCAATCCAAAACTCAATCTCTCTCTTTGGAGGTAATCCGAGTAGTTCTTCTGGGAAGACATCTGAAAAATTCAACACTAACAACACCACGCCCGAATGGAATTTATCCCATTCATCTCCCAGTAAACTAGCTAAGAAACTCATATTGCTCCCCGTCTTAGCTTTTAAGAATCTAATACCAGTAGTGGGAAATGGATTGGAAGAATTTCGATCCTTAATGAAACTGAAGACTACCCCTCCCGGTAATTAAAATAAAATTCGTTTACGGAAACAATCCATTACTGCACGAAAAGTGGATAACAAGTCCATCACAAAGATTATATCATAACCCTTCATGTCTAATGCAACCAAGTCTATAATCAATTCTTGTTCCCTAATTCAAAGCACATAACCTCTACTCACCCTCCTAGTATCCAATCGTTCTCCCGTAGGTATGTCAATACTTAAGACATGTTCTAGATTCTCAAGTTCTAATCCAAATTCAATAGCATATGTAGTGCATAAGAAGGAATAAGTAGCACCAGGATCAAACAAAATATGTACCCAAGAATTATAGAGAAGAACAATATCTTCTACAACTGCATTGGAAACGTCTTCTTCTGGTTGGGTCAAAGCAAAAAATCTTCCTTGATTGTCACCGTCTGGGCTACAGCTGCTATCAGTTTCTGCTGTAGTGGCTTCTGTAGTGGTAGTTTATTTGCATTTACTTGTCCTGCTCCTTGATTTGTCTTTAGTGGAAATGATGGGCAGGTATTTCTGAAGTGTTTGAACCCTCTACATGCAAAGCATTGACGTGGGTCTGCTCCTACTCTATTCTGAGTAACCCCAGCTCCTCGAATGACGTGATTCTTTTGCCCCGAAACGTCGTCAGGTCGGTGGTACGGAGCTGCCCTTTGTGTGACACCATTACTACTAGCACCAGTCTTGATCGGACCTCCCCTCGCGAAGGTCTGTCGTTGGTGGTTTTCTTTAGTGCCTCTCTCTACCAAAGCGGCTCTATGAATAAGAACCCCATAGTCCCGGATCTTGTAAGCTACAAGCTTCTCACAGATGGTAGGCCTTAAGCCCTGCTCGGATTATTTAGCCCTCCTGGCCTTAGTAGACATGAACTCTATGACATAGTGAGATAGCTCATCAAATCTTCTCTCATACTCTGCCACCGTCATGCTACCCTGTCGTAGAACGATAAAATCTGCACTCATCTTGTCCTTGACTGATTTAGAAAAATATTTGTCTTCATAGTCTGCTCAAAATCCTCCCAAGTAATCACGTCATTGTTTCTCCTTCTCTTCACCGAGTCCCACCAATGATCTGTCTCCCCTTCCAATAGATACGTAGCTAGATCGACCCATAGATCATCAACAACTCCCATGCCATCACACACTTTCTTCACTCGGCGAATCCACTTATCCGCCTCCAAATGGTGAGAGCTTCCTTGGAAAGTAGGTGGGTATTTCCCCAAGAATTCTCTAAGAACAATCATCCTTCTATTGTCATCCTCGTTGCTTGGTACAGGAGCTAATGGTTGAAACCCCTCGTGGTGGTTGCTGTTTCCATTCTGTTGTTGTACCAAAGTGGTTAGCTCCCTTAGGTATTGATAAATTTCATTCATAGCATAATGAGGTGGTGATGGTTGTACTTGACCTCCACACCCACGTCCACGTCCGCGTCTACCGTCCATCCTGCACATCAATTATAATTTAGTTTTCTTAATGTACAAGACATCCTAACTATCACTTTAATCTAAAGCATAAGGCTTGTATAAGCCTTAAGTCACAATTAATTTGACTTAGTCCTACTTCTCTAGTGGTAATCCATAACCTACAGCTTCTATGTAAGACCTAAAGTCTAGGCTCTGATACCAAACTTGTAATGCCCCAAAATCTACCATAGACAACATTACTATATAAGACCATTCACATCATGAGCGCAACTAATATAATCCATAAATACGAAAAGTTTCATTCATCATATATTATATCTACTACATCCCTCCAAAAGAATATGCCAAACCATGGTGATTGAATCTCAAATATCAAGTAATATCTTGCAGCGGAATAAACAAAATGTCCTTCATACATTATTTTAAAATGCATCTCCTAGTCTAGGGCATAAAGAGATAAAATCTAAACATCCACATCGGGATCCATGCTTCCATCCAATTGGGCTTGCAAACTACCTGCTCATCGAATCCAAGCTCTTCCTCTAAATCAAAATCTGAGAATAGATATTGTTTGTAGGGGGTAAGCACTAAGCTCTGTAGAAAAATCCTCCCAAACTCGAATAGGTTTTGAAAACAGATAAAAAAAGTCAGTCTCATTTCATAAATACCATATATAACTTCTGAAAGAAAATAGTGACTGTTAAACGGATCTCAAGTTTAAGCAATAGCAATAAAGTAAATAAAGAAGTAAAACCAATTCTCAACAATAATCCATTTCCAACAAGTTCATGTACTAAGCCATTTTCGAAAGAATGAATAATAACACACCATTTGTATATCTGTATCTCAGGTACGTAGGTTGTTTCTTAGGAATCTACACAACGATTTTACCTCATTCACCCATCAATCACAAACACTTTAGGAAGGGCGTGTATTGTCTCACACGGCATTAATGAATCGTTCCCAAGAAAATTATACAATCCCTCTGCCTCAAACGTGAGTGAACAATAGTGGTTGCTCTCACAAACAACAATTCACTACAAGTGTTAGGAAACCATCTCACCCACACAGGGATAGACTAACCTCTAATACTATACGATAGCTCTCAAAGGCAATTCAAGTTCTTCACAACAAACCATACAAGAGATGCAATACTAACCAATTTTTTTAAATCACAAGTATCTCAAAAACCCCAAATTTCATAGGTATTTTTCCAATAGAGCAACTCAAGAAAGATAAGCAATAGACCATCATAAGATATAATTTAATTGTTCTAAACAATACACTAGAGTTTTTTTTTTTTTGAATCAAGACAATGGAATATCAAGAGAAAATTCACACTTCTTGAAGAATTAGATTTTTGAATCAAGAACAAATGAATATCAAGTTTTGATATCAAGAACAAATGAATATCAAATTTTGATATCAAGAACAAATGAATATCAAATCTTGGAATCAAGAACCAATGAATATCAATCTTTGAATCAAGAACAAATCAATATCAAGTTTTGGAATCAAGAACCAATGAATATCAAGTTTTGAAATCAAGAACAAATGAATATCAAGCTTTGAAATAAAGAACAAATCAATGTAAAGTTTTGAAATCAAGAACCAATGAATATCAAGTTTTGAAATCAAGAACAAATCATTATCAAGTTTTGGAATCAAGAACCAATGAATATCAATTTTTGAAATCAAGAACAAATGAATATCAAGAATAAAAATATGTACTCCTTGAAAAACTGGTGTGAAGATGTCAAGAACAGAGGTTTTATGGATATCAAGCTATAAATTTCATCAAAACATGGTAAGATTTGCAAGAACAGTCATGAAACAAGGATTTCAATACAAATATATAAGATTTAAAGTCAAAACATGTATATGTATAAGCCCTAGCATCAATGAACAAGAGTGGAAGAAAACCCCTACCTTCTTCTTCCTTGGTGTTCTTGAAAAACTTAAAGTTTTGATCCTCTATCCCTCTTGATCTTGTATTTCTACCCTTATTTATTGTTTCTCAAGGCTTACTAGGGTTGTAAATGGTGTATGGAGGCTAAAGGAAGTGGCCTTATGTATTGATAGGGGAAGAAAAAAGTTCTACCAATGTAAATCTGATGTTCTGATTCATTACTCATGTTCGAATGTCATTGGTGTTCGAACGTCCCTTGCTCCCAGTACTTTTTATTTTTCCATTAGACAAGAGTATTGGGATGAACTGTCATTCAAACGTACTTTCACGTTTGAATGTTGGTCGTTCGAATGCACTTTCACATTCGAACGTCATCCCAGTTTCTGCTCCAGTGAAGTTTTGACATATTTAGAGGTTGATTTAGAAAATTTTGTGAAATACACTTTTGTATCCCTCAAAGTCTAGTATCCACTGTAAAAATTTTTGCTCAAACGGACATCAAAATAAAAATTTATAATCAAATAACTAAGACAGTATCCCCATTCTTTTTTACCCAAATTCTCTCCAAAGTGTGTTTTCACTCCGGAATACATCGAAACTTCTACAATCTACCCTATTACCTCGACTAACATTGTTATTTCTAGTCTTACCATCTACATAGTTCATGCATACATCATTCCATATATTATCATTTCTAAGAACAGAATAAAGTTGCTATATAATGATAAGAATGTGGGGGTTTGCATTGATGCCTCCAAGGATGAACTTGGATGTGTTTTGATGCAGTCCGAGAGAGTGACAGCTTATGGTTCTCATTAGTTAAAGAAGCACGAGTAGGACAGTCCTACGCACAACATGGAGTTTGTAGCCACTATCTTTGCTTTGAAGGCTTGGCCCCACTATTTGTATGGTGTGAAATTTGAGGTATTTTCAGAAGACAAGAGTTTGAAGTATATCTTTAGACAACGTTACCTTAATATGGGGCAACACAAGTGGATGGAGTGTTTAGAGGACTACGACTTCACTTTGCATTACCATCCTGGTAAGGCAAATGTGATGGCTGATGCACTTAGCCGAAAGTCACTGGGATTCTTAGCTAGTGTGGCTTCTTGGGAGTGGCAGATGCACGAGACTGTAGGACATTTTGGGTTACAATACATGGGTCAGGCTCAAGTCACTTTGGGGAGGTTGGTAGCAACACCTTCCCTACTGAGCAAAGTGATCGAGTCCCAAGGACAAGACACAAAGTTATTGCTCATCAGGAACCGGGTACAGTTGGGTACGAATGACAAGGGTTGGGCCATTCACGCGGATAATAGTATTCGATTCAAGGAAAAGGTTGTGGTTCCTCCATCTACGGATTTGAGAGAGGGGTCCTTAGGAAGTTCCATTGCTCCCGTTTTGCTATACATCCTGGTGGCACGAAGATGTACAATGATCTTCGTCGCCAGTACTACTGGAATGGGATGAAGAGGCACGTCAGAAATTTCGTTAGTCGATGTCTCACGTGTCAACAAGTAAAGGTTAAGTACCAAAGACCGGTAAGGTTGCTCCTGTCTTTAGAGGCAGTTGAGTGGAAGTGGGAGCACATCACAATGGATTTTGTAACCCACTTTCCATAGACATCGAGGGTACATGACGTAGTGTGGGTGATAGTGGAATGACTTACGAAGTCGACACACTTTTTGGCAGTACAGATAACTTTCACACTAGAGGAGTTCTCTAGACTTTATACCCAAGAGATAGTTCAGTTGCATGGGGTGCCTATATCTATAGTATTAAATTGGGATCCCCAGTTTTACGGCTCATTTTTAGGTGAGTTTGCAACAAGCCATAGAGACACAGTTGAAGATGAGTACAATTTTTTAACCCCAAACGGACAGTCAGATAGAGAGGACCATCCAAACTTTAGAGGACATGTTACGTGAATTGACTTGATCCGAAATGTGTACACCCAAGTGCAGGTGGTCAAGTTGTAGTAATAATTCGGTTTGAGTCCGGAGTCAAATCCACAAGGAACTAGTAGTTTTGGGGTTTTAAAGTAATCGGTGAAGGAGACCAATTGATTGTAACCTTTGAGATTTTTGGGTTGTGAGATGTGGGTGAATTCCTTGAACATAATATTAAATTCTTTCCAATATATTTTCTAGATAAAATATAAGATTGATTCAAATGGCGGAGAAGTCACTCTTTAGTTCGAGGATCGAGACATGTGGTCAATTATCCGAAATATTATATTATTTCTTGATAACTCAATTAACTCCCGTGTCAACGGCGAGTCAATCGGAAGATAAAGATGGCTTATTAAGGTCATGGTTCCGATGCCTTACTAGAAGTTTACAAGAATTATTTATACCGAGAGTTATCGCGCGTACAAACAAGCAAGTATTTCTCCATGACATCCAACCATGACTTTAATATTTCATCCTTTTAAAAGAAGCTTGATAAAGGGGGATGATTAAAGGGTAGTCATGAAGATCCAGCCAGGATACTTGCCTTGAAACGAAGAGTCTTTCCATGCAAGAGTCATCCTTGTCATAGAAAGACTTTCGATTATACAAAGTACCTTAGCTTTGCTAGATGCAATCAATCATCCAATAAGCAAGGGGATATAAACATTAAGCATTGGAACAAAGCATCAGATAATATCCGAGTAATCATTACATGTCCTTCACCTCTTACTAAAGAGTGAATGAGTAACTACTCACTCTTCATAGCTTTGGCAAAGCTAGAAAAGTGAGTGATGCTCATCTCTCTAAGTAGAGGACTTCATAAAGTAAAAGTATAATTAACAAGGAGCTAATCTTCAACGAAGAATGAGTGAATCACGTTCCACCCTTCACGGCTTTGGTAAAGCTCTAGAAAAGTGGAAGAGTTTCACTCCTCTAAGCAAGAAGGGAGCTCAAACAATGAAAGTGCAAGACATAAATAAAAGCATGCATGTAGGAGCATAAATGTAAAGACTAGAAGTAAATAAAGACATAAATGTAAAGACTAAATGTAAATCAAGAACATAAATGTAAAGACTTAAAGTAAATAAAAGAATTACAACTCTTAAGTAAATGTAAATGTGAACATTAACGTAAAGGAAATGAGTGGGAATCTAAACTCCCCACTTCTTCTAACAAAGAGAAAGACTAAGACAAGAATTGAAATAGATGGATGAAATAAAATGCTAAGGGATGAATCCCTCAAATGGTTCCACCCATGAGTCCCTCTCTTCTCCACAAAACTAAGTGTATTTATAGGCAAGGAGAAGGCAGGAAAGGGGTAAAAGAATAGAGCTGGGCGTCAAAGTCAAATTGAAACGCCAACCACTCTGCAGGCAATCTATCCACACCATTCGAACGGTTTGGGCATTCGAACGGTTTCTCTGTCTTTGCTCTCTGCCGTTCAAACGTCAAATGAAATCAGTGCATGCCAGTTATGTCAGTTCACACGTGGCTTCTGTCGAAAATCTTCCTCCAAGTCTTCATGTAAATCTTCTTCCAGGTCCTTGCAGAATCTTGACTGATCTGTCCAATAATTCCTGGGGCGTTCGAACGGTGGTTACCATTCGAACGTGGCACTCAAGTGCCTGGGCCTTCTGACTGCAAGTCTGCAACACGTCATGTCTTCAGTCAGTCTGATCTTGTCCTTGCTCCAGTGGACGTTCGAACGTTGATTACCGTTCGAACGGAGTCCTCAAGTCTCCAGGGCCTTGTGTCTTGTCTGCAACATAGATTGTAGTATCTGGCCTAGTTCATCATGACCGTTTGAACGGTGTTTAATGTTCGAACGTTGCATCCTCTCTACAATATGTTCCATAAAATGTTGTGGTTGTCTGTAAAATATATTTTTTGGTGCCTTTGAACCCTTGTTCACTTTAAGACCTAAAGCATCATCATTTAAACTCCACCAAAGCATAATTAGTCCAAACTATAGCATCAGAATATGCCATTTTTGAGTGTTAATCACACCCCCCAACCTAGATATTACTAGTCACTAGTAATACAACAATTAATTAAAAGCAAATCTATTTCTAACACCTTTTTTGTAGGTTATCCGATTGCATTTAGCTTATGCAACAAGTCGTTAAACCTCTAGGTTTACCCTAGAGGACGAGTGTTGTCTCGTGAGAGTTTTCAGTGAAGCTACCCACAAATGTAACTGTGAGATTACTGATTAAAGTAAATTATCTTCATGGTCATTGAGACACTCATCCCTTAATTTAGATCTTAAAGTCTGCTTGCTCTTCACCATTGGTACTATCCCTATGTAAAAGTTAGCATTTGACACAGTAGCATTTGAAATTTCCTTTGTAATAGGAAGATCATTCAAGAAACAAGAATTGGTGCATAACAAACATTCCACTTTAATCACCCTTCACGGATAGTTTTGACTTACCAAATCTCTCATAGGGATGCTCTCAGAAAAAGATTCTCTCTAACTATGGTGACTTGCATCTCACTGAGCATGTAATTAGAAGATGGCCAATCAGAAATTGCATGCATATTTTAGTAAAGGAATGAAACTTTATAGCAAATAGACTCATCATATTCTTGGAATAATCTCATGGAAGAATATTGATGCAAATAACGAAATGCTATATAACATACCCAACTTGTGATTAACAACGTGCATATGCAACAGACTTGAGATCAATTAGGGCTTTCGTAGGTTGTAGTGTGGCTAGAGGTCAGTGGCTAACGAAACGACGTCAATGGAGTTTCAAAATTGCTATCTTTTTATGCATTTTAGCACACCTCTCGTTGGTTTTTCGTCATTTCTTCTGGGAATGAGATCTCTGTCATGTATATTTTCTATTTTTCACTTTCTTAGCAATTCCCTGTCTTTCTAACTCTTTTTCCTTTTTCGGTTGTTTTCACCGATTTTCTTTTCTTTTATGGAACAGTAGCCTCCAGTATCTTTTCTAGTTCCCTTGCTTTTCTTGTATCATTCAGATTTAAACGAGGGTGCAAGAAAATTAGATAGCAATGTAGGTCAAGTATTTTTCCTTGTGGCTTGGTTATCATATGGGCTTTTTGGAAAGAATTTATATTTTGAAGGCTCAATCATGACTGACTAGTGTCATACTTTTGTGAAAGGATTGGCTGAGACTCAAATTTAATCCAAAGATGGCCTAAGATCCTTTCTCAAGTATGTGCATATGCATGTGTCGTCTTTCCTGTATTTATTGCAGGATATGTCAATAGATCACATTAGTTGTATCGATCAAAACAAAATTAATGAGATTATTGAAAGATAGGCGATGAAAGAAAACCTTTCTTGAGTAAATGTGGGTGTTCGCTCTGAAGCATCGCAAGGTTCAAAATTTACCATGGTATCCTTTGTAATCTCTACTGATCATGTTAGGTTTTGCCGGGAAAGTCGGTTATATACCGATTCCATTTTCGAGGTTGATCACTGTGTACTTTGAGAATAACAAATACTCATGTTCATTTGAAATAATATCAGTTAAAAGAGTTGTGACCCGAGGTCAAGATTGCCAAGATGTGTGTCAAACTGATCATGTGATTAGTTACTTTAACAAGCAATCTCAAAATTCACATGCTAAAATGCCAATTTTACAAATACTTTTAACCAAATAAAAATGATAAACTGAATCATTCCATTCATATAATATGATCATTCAGTACATCATTCATTGATGATCCAATTTATCCAAAAGAAGCAACAGAAAAACAACTTAAGATTTGAAATTATCTAAGAAAATGCACAAACAAACTAAACACACAAAAGAAACGACACAAAACAATCTCCCCCCTCAATCTCTCCTAGCCCCAGCCCTAAGATAGCTAAGAATCTCCCCTTGTTGTTTGAAGATCTCTGCTTACTGTCGGAGAATCTCAGCTTGATTGCTCTCAATCCCAATCATCATCTCCCTAAGGGATCTCCGGGTGCTGGAGCTAGGTCCTGTCTGATCAGGCTGCACTTCCTCCTCATCCATCTCTCTCTCAATCTCTCTCTCCTCCTCACGGTCAAGTTCTTCTTGTACTTCATCCCCTCCTTGGGCTGGTGGCCTATCTTGCCTTCTTGCTGATGGATCGCTGTGCCCACGGCTTCTCTTGAATGAGCCCCTGTCAAGTTTCCCCATTGGAAATTGTATTTCCATTTCGGGCCTCTCCCACACTCCATTCTCCAAAAAAATTTCTGTCACCAAAGTGCCAAATGGTAAAGCACTTTTCTTCACGTTGCATCCTTTCTTGATTTCATTTAGGATGAGGGAGGGGAGGTCAATGCTTTGTCCTCTCCCTATAGCATAGAGGAGGCGTGCCATCTCTGGCAAAATCTCATTTTTTCTTTTGAGAGGGGCTATATTGGAGACCGCAATTAAATTGAGCATTCGATATTTGTCGATCAATTCCCCTTGTTTCAAAAAATTTCTCCCTCCCCATGAAAAGTTCACATCTCCGGTCAACTCCCTTCCTACCCTATCCAGCTCAACACTTTTCTTTGGGGGATAAATGGGGTTTTCTACTTGAGGCAATTCGGGTCTAATCTCCTTGAGGTATGCATCATCCACATCAAAGTGGTTGTCTCGTACATAGGTCCGTATAGAGCCATTGATGACTTCGGCGTTGGAGTAAAACTCCTGCACCAAATCAACAACAGCTCTTCCCCTATTACTCAAATGTAGCACCCAATCTCTTCTCTCCATCTCCTCCAGCAAACCCAGCTCAGCAAAATCAGAGACTACAATATCTCTCTCACACACCACTGCTTGGTTTCTAAAGAAATTTTCATACCTTTGTGCTTTCATCGCGTTTGAAAATTTGGTACGCTCGTACCTCTTTCTCTTCTCCCTGCCTTTTTCATCTTGGATCACCTCCTCAACCCAGTTGGGTTCTTGGTTTACTAGTGGCTTGCGTTTAGCAGGAATTTTCATTCGAGGCATGGTTGTTCGAACGGTGTGGAGCCTGAGGGAGGTCTAAAACTTTGGGCTTGAGGTCTAGGGCTAATGTTTTTTAGCTGGAGAAGGGTGGGGAGAGTCGAATTGGTGTTTCTTGAGGTGTGAGGGAAGATTAAGGTATGGGAAATGAGAAACGGGCTTTAGGGTTAGAAAAAATCAGAGTGATTTGGGGCTTTCTGAAATGAAAAAGACGATCAAGCTTTTATAGTTCGTGTCGCACCGTTCGAACGATGAAAACGTTCAAACGTTATATAAAGAATTTTAAACAACCGTTCGAACGGAACTCAACGTTCGAATGGTAAACCAAAAATCAAATGTGTTGCTCCCAGTACTTTGGGTTTTTTACAATATTTCTATCAGAGAGTTCATCAGAGGCAAAGTACTGTGAGCAGCAACCGTTCGAACGGAACTAACGTTCGAACGGTGGATCAAAAAAAATAAAATTTTCTCTGTTACACTATACACAATCAGAGAAGCCTAAACACACAAATTCAGAACAAAAATTCATGACGTCTCAGGATAAATTCCCACCCACGCTTGAGGTTGGTGTTTCGGGACATTCTTTACTCGGCCCATATTTTCATTGCAGTAGCAAAAAAAATATGCACAAAAATTTCACACTATTTACCAAAATTCGGACCATTGGTTTTCATTCCTCAACACAAAATTTTTCCACAGCTTATCAGGAAGTAATCTTAATCCGAGTCATCCTCTGTGTAGCTTGAACTACCAGTGACTCTTCCAATCTCTTGTCGCACAAACCGGTTAAGCATAACACCAGAATAGGATGACGTTTCAGGATAATCATTACTCTGCTCATTCACTATCCAGTCTAATCGATCGAGTGCGCGACCAAAAAATAGTTTAGAGCACTGATTGTATCTTTTATCATGAAATACCCGACCACACTGTTTACAGGCACCAAGTCTCTTGGCACGTCAGCATTTAGCAAAAGTGCTTCTGCCACAAAGGGGTTTTATTTGCTACTCTCGGATCTCATTTTTTCTTACCAGTCTTACTTTTCTCATGATCACATTATGCACATCTGATGAAAAATTGCGTAGAGCTCCTAAGCTAAACCAAAAAAGTTTAACATCCATGATTCCTAGACTCACTATTCGGTTCTTTAACATCTGCCAGTCACAAAGACAATTTAAACTGACTCACAGATATAGCAAGGCAACAACAACAAAAATTTTAAAATTTTTATAGCACGGGTACAAGAACAAAACACAGGCAAAATATGAACTACAAGTTCTCATACCCCCAACCTGAACTGAACATTGTCCCCAATGTTTCGATTTTACCAGTATAATTCTTGGAAAGAGGTTGAACTGCAGTGGTCCGTGCTTCTTCAGATACCTACAAATTCAAATGCAAACATTAATCCTTTTCGATCAGATCTTGATCAAAGGTAGGCTTGTAAGGCTTGTATGTGATTGCGAAAAGCAGCAATAAACCCATTAACAGCTGAAATAAAATAATGTACAATATCAGAATAGGGATCTGCTCTTCTGGGTGTATGGACATGATTTCGCTTGGGTGTGGTCGGTTCTTGCAACTAAGAAGAAAAGGAAACTAAGAAGAAGAAAGAACGAAGCAGGACAAAAAGTGAGGAAGAATAAGAAGAATAAAAAGAAGAGGGAAAGAAGGAAGAGAAAAGGCGGTGGAGCAGACAGAAAGTGGGGATTGAGAAATGAAATAGGCGAGTGCAGGGTGGGCTCAATGGTGACAAATGGGAAAGGATGGGAAAGGGTGGTGGGGGTCTCATGATGGTGTCTCCTCGGGTCAGATTTTTACCTGATCTGACCCTTTTGAGTGTCGGCAGGCGTGATTTTTGGAAGGATATTCGGGTTCCAATAAATGAATGGTTTCCACATTTTTAACAAAGTCCTCCAAAAATAGTTTCAACCTCTGACCATTAACAGTATAGATATTACCGTTTGATGGGTTTTTCACTTCTATTGCTCCATGATCAAATACCTTTTTGACACTGTAAGGTCCAGTTCATCTTGATTTTAACTTACCAGGGAAGAGGCGTAGTCTTGAATTAAACAACAGGACCTTCTGGGTAGGTTCAAAAGAATTTCATATAATGTTCTTGTCATGGAAAACTTTCATCCTGTTCTTTGCAATTTTAGCATTTTTATACGCTTCATTTCTTAATTCTTTCAATTCATTTATCTAAAGTTTTCTTGAAAGTTCAGCCTTGTCCAGGTCAAAATTCATTGCTTTAATGGCCCAGTATGCCCTATGTTCCAATTCCACAGGTAGGTGACACGGTTTTTCATAAACTAATCGATAGGGAGACATGCCCAAAATTGTTTTAAAAGCAGTGCGATATGCCCAAAGGTAGATGACCAATCTTTGCGATCTGGGTTCATCATTTTTTCTAAAATTAATTTGATCTCCCGATTAGCTAATTCCGCCTGTCCACTAGTCTATGGGTGATAAGGGGTTGCAACTTTGTGAAAAATTAGATATTTTTTTATCAAATTCCAAAAGGGACGATTGCAAAAATGAGAACCCCCATCACTTATGATTACTCTAGGAATTCTAAATTGGGACAAAATATTTTCTTTTAAAAATTTTATCACCGTTTGGTGATCATTATTTCGGCATGGAATTGCCTCAACCCATTTGGATACATAGTCTACTGCCATTAAAATGTAAAAATAGTCAAATGATGGTGGAAATGGTTCCATAAAATCGATGTCCCAACAGTCAAAAATTTCAATCACCAGAATTGGTTTAAGGGCATCAAGTTTCTTTTTGAAATATTTCCTAATCTTTGGCATCTATCACATGTTAAACAAAAGGCGTGGACATCTTTAAAAAGTGTAGGCCAATAAAAACCACGCTGCAGGATTTTTGCAGCGGTTTTATTTTATGAAAGTGGCCATCACATGCTTCAGAATGACAAAATGATATTACCTGTTTTCTTTCCTGAGCTGGAATGCAACGTCTTATGATCTGATCTTTACAATATTTGAATACATAAGGATCTTCCCAAAAGAAGTTACGAACCTTCTTCAAAAATTTCTTTTTGTACATGGGAGTAAATGACAGAGTAAGTGTTCTAGTAGCTATGAAGTTAGCAATGTCTGCATACCATGGGGTTTCAACAATTATGAACAGTTGTTCATCCAAGAATTTCTCATTGATTGGCAGCCCATCCTCTTGGAATTCATAAGTTAATCTGGACAGATGGTCTGCCACCATATTTTCAACCCCTTTCTTATCTTTAATGATAAGATCAAACTCTTGAAGTAAGAGTATCCATCTTAAGAGGCTTGGTTTGACATCTTTCTTTGTGAGCAAAAATTTTAGGGTTGCATGGTCAGTAAAAACAGTAACAGAAGAACCAACCAGATAAGAACAAAACTTTTCCAAAGCAAAAACTACAACAAGCAATTCTTTTTCAGTTGTTGAATAATTCATTTGAGCATCATTCAAAGTTTTGCTTGCATAGTAAATTACATGGGGTTTCTTATCTTTTCTTTGCCCCAATACAGCACCTATAGCATAATCACTTGCATCACACATTAGTTCAAAGGGTAGAGTCCAGTCAGGAGGTTGCATTATTGGGGCAAAAATTAGCATGCCCTTTAGCTTGTCGAAAGATTTCTGGCAAGCTTCATTCTAGTTAAAAATTACATCCTAACTTTGGAGATGACACATAGGTTTAGCTATGGTACTGAAGTCTTTTATGAATCTCCTGTAAAAATCCCAGAAATGATCGAACATCCTTTACAGTCTTGGGTGCTGGCAAATTTCTAATTAAATCAATTTTTTTCTTGTTAACTTTCATGCCCTCAGACGACACAATGTGACCCAAGACAATGCCTTGTGTTACCATGAAATGACTTTCTTTTCAATTAAGCACCAAATTAGCTTCTTTACACCTTATTAAAACTTTGTCTAAGTTTGCTAGACATAGATCAAATGAGTCTCCATAGACAGAGAAATTGTCCATAAATATTTTCAAAAAAAATTTGACCATGTCACTAAACAAACTTAGCATGCACCTTTGAAATGTTGCAGAAGCGTTACAAAGTCCAAAAGGCATTCTTTTAAATGCAAAGGTGTCAAAGGGACATGTGAATGTGGTTTTCTCCTGATCATCTAAGGCAATCTCAATTTGATTATACCCAGAATATCCATCCAAGAAACAGTAAAATTCATGGCCTGCAATTCTTTCTAGAACTTGGTCAAGGAATGGGAGGGGGAAATGGTCTTTTCTAGTTACCAAATTCAATTTTCGGTAATCAATGCACATTCGTCATCCTGTGATGACTCGAGTTGTCACTAGTTCATTGGCATCGTTTTTTACCACTGTGACCCCAAACTTTTTGAGTACAACTTGGGTTGGACTTACCCACTTGCTATCAGAGATAGGAAAAATTATTCCTGCATCTAGGAGTTTGAGTACCTCTGTTCTCACTACTTCCTTCATGTGAGGGTTAAATCATCTCTGCATTTGACGGGAGGGTTTTGAGTCTTCTTCAAGATATATTGCATGATTGTAGACTAACAGACTTATACCTTTCAAGTCATAGATGGTCCACCCAATGGTGCTTTTATGTCTTTTAAGAACTTCAATCAGTTTAGACTCTTGCAAGTCTGTGAGCTTAGATGAGATTACCACTAGGTATGACATGTTTTCTCCTAGAAATGCATACTTGAGGTCGGATATGAGAGGTTTCAATTCAGGCTTAGGTGGCCTGTCACTTGATGAGATTGGCTCTGTGCTATTTGGTGAAAGTTCCTCGAATTTGGGTACCCATGTCTCAACAGCATGAGTAGGGCAACTTTATGTATTTAACTCAGTTGAGTCTGACTCAATCAGAGGTGATTCGGTCAAAATTTCACAAAACGTATCACTCACTCAGATGTTCTTGTATCAATGATTCAATGGTGTTTACTTCCCCTTCATCCTCATCCTCTCCTGGGTGTTTAGCAATATTGAAAATATTCAGTTCAAGAGTCAGATCCCCAAAGGTTAATTTCATGACTCCATTCCTACAATTGATTAGTGCATTAGAAGTTGCTAGGAAGGGTCGACCAAGGATGACAGAAATTTGATTCTTCGAATGTAATGCTGGTTGAGTATCTAGAATAATGAAGTCAACTGGGAAGATACAATTATCCACGTGGACAAGTACATCTTCCACAATACCCCTAGGGATTTTAACAGATCTGTCTGCTAACTAGAGTGTGACACTAGTGGGTTTGAGTTCACCCAGAACCAACTGTTGGTAGACAGAGTAAGGTAGCATATTAACACTAGCCCCCAGATCTAATAGTGCTTGTTCTATTTTGAAATCTCCAATGACACATGAGACAGTTGGACATCCAGGGTCCTTGTATTTTAGAGGGGTTTTGCATTGTAGCAAGGCACTGGCTTGTTCAGTTAAGAAGGCTTTTTTTTGGACATTCTGGCTTCTCTTGACTGTACACAAGTCTTTTAAAAACTTGGCATAAGATGGTACTTGTTGGATTGCATCCAGAAGTGGGATGTTAATTTTTACTTGCTTGAAAAGCTCGTAAATTTCATGTTGTTGGTTCATCGATTGGATAGCCTTAAGTCTATGCAGGAAAGGAGCAAAAATTAGATGTGAAGGTTCCTCTTTCTTAGAAGGTTCTGGTTCTTGCTCAGACTCGGGTTCCTTTCTACCCACAAGTTCAGGCTCGACTGTTGCGTTGATTGGGATTGACTCGGGTTTTAATTTTGGAAATAACATGTCCTTGACAGTTTTGTCAATCACCTTGCCACTTCTCAGTGTAGTGACAGCTTGAGCTTGATCTTGTGGAGGTTTTGGTTGGGCAGGAAATTTGCCTTTTTCATGTGTAGCCATGGATTGGGTCAGCTTTTGGATATAACTTTTAAGATCTTCAAAGGAGTGGGTGGTCTGTGCATTAAAGTTCATTTGAGTTTGCATGAACTGGTTCAGTGTATCTTCAAGGTTCCTCTTGTGCGGTGGTTGGTATGGTTGATATGCAGGAGGTCCTTCATATGGTGGTTGTGAATTTTGTGATTGGTTCATGGGAATTGGTTGTGTGTTCCTCCAACTGAAGTTCAGATGGTTTCGCCACCCTGGATTGTATGTTTCAGAGTATGGGTTGTTGTAAGGCTTGTTGAAATTAGAAATTGCATTTGATTGTTCCAACAAGAGTTCTTTGAATGCAGGGATGGTAGGACATTCCCCAATAGGATGTCCTGTCAATGCACAAATTCCACACACTTGTTCTGTGGGCGGACCCAATTCAACTTGATGAATTTTTTTCATCTCTAAAGCTTCAAGCTTTCGAGATAAAGTGGATATTTTTGCTCTCAGTTCATCATCTTCTTTCAAGATATACTTTCCCCCTTGAGAAGTGGATGGTCTAGCTTCACTGGTGGTAGGGGAGGCTGAGTCCCACATCTGAGAACTATCAGATATAGTGTCAAAGAAATAGAATGCCTCCTCTGGACTTTTAACCATAAATTCTCCTTGGGCCATCATTTCGATAAACTGCCGCAATCTGGTGGGTAAGGAGTCATAGAAGAATCTTACTAGAGTCCAATTTTAAAAAACATGGTGTGGACAGGCTTGGAGTAGCTCTTTAAATCTTTCTCAACTTTGGTAAAATATTTTCCCTTCTTTCACCGAAAAATTCATAATTTACCTTTTGAGCGTGTTAGTCCGATGTAAGGGGAAAAATTTTCTAAAAAATTCATTTTAAAATATCTGCCAAGTTGGCATGGAAAGGGATTTCAAAGAATTTAGCCATTGTTTAGTTTTGTCCTTTAGAGAGAAAGAAAAAAGTTTCATATTGGCAAGTTCAGAATTGTCTTGAAATGTTCCAAACATTTCTTCAAAGTCTTTCATATGTAAATATAGATTTTCAGTATCTAATCCATGGAAAACAGGCAACAACTGTGCAGTCCCCGGCTTTACTGTAAAGGGGGTGCATCTGGAGGAAATACAAAACATGAGGGGATACTATTTCTTGTGGGATTCAGATAATCCCTCAAAGTTCGAATGTTAGGCACCTCATCTTCCCTCATGGGAACCTCCCCATTTCTATCAATATTTGTCATATTACTTTCACAAGAGTCTGCTATTGATCTTGGTGAATTTGGTTCAGATTTTTTCACAGATCCCGAAGATTCTGCCAGCAAATTTTTATAGTGAAGAGCATTCTCAGACATAAAATGAAAGAAAATAAAAACAAATTATTTGCAGTAAACAGAAGAATATATACGAAAAGAAAAGGTCTTTTTACCTGTTACCTGTAAAACACTTTTACAAGGTTCCCCGGCAACGGGGCCAAAAACTTGACTTGATCCGAAATGTGTACACCCAAGTGCAGGTGGTTAAGTTGTGGTAATAATCCGGTTTGAGTCCGAAGTCGAATCCATAGGGAACTAGTAGTTTTGGTGTTTTAAAGTAATCGATGAAGGAGACCAATTGATTGTAACCTTTGAGATTTTTGGGTTGTGTGGGTGAATTCTTTGAACAAAATATTAAATTCTTTCCAAGAAATTTTCTAGACAAAATATAAGATTGATTCAAATGGCGGAGAAGTCACTCTTTAGTTCGAGGATTGAGAAATGTGGTCAATTATCTGGAATATTATATTTTTACTTGATAACTCAATTAACTCCCGTGTCAACGGCGAGTCAATCGGAAGATAAAGAAGGCTTATTAAGGTCATGGTTCTGATGCCTTCCTTGAAGTTTATAAGAATTATTTATACCGAGAGTTATCGCGCTTACAAACAAGCAAGTATTTCTCCATGACATCCAACCATGGCTTTATTAGTTCATCCTTTTAAATGAAGCTTGATAAGGGGGATGATTAAAGGGTAGTCATGAAGATCTAGCCAGGGTACTTGCCTTGAAACGAAGAGTCTTTCCATGCAAGAGTCATCCTTGTCATAGAAAGACTTTCGATTATACAAAGTACTTTAGCTTTGCTAGATGCAATCAATCATCCAATAAGCAAGGGGATATAAACATTAAGTATTGGAACAAAGCATCATATAATATCCGAGTAATCACTACATGTCCTTCACCTCTTACTAAAGAGTGAATGAGTAACTACTAACTCTTCATAGTTTTGGCAAAGCTAGAAAAGTGAGTGATGCTCATCCCTCTAAGTAAAGGACTTCACAAAGTAAAAGTGTAATTAACAAGGAGCTAATCTTCAACGAAGAATGAGTGAATCACGTTCCACCCTTCACGGCTTTGGTAAAGCTCTAGAAAAGTGGAAGAGTTTCACTCCTCTAAGCAAGAAGGGAGCTCAAACAATGAAAGTGCAAGACATAAATAAAAGCATTTATGTAGGAGCATAAATGTAAAGACTAGAAGTAAATAAAGACATAAATGTAAAGACTAAATGTAAATCAAGAACATAAATGTAAAGACTTAAAGTAAATAAAGGAATTACAACTCTTAAGTAAATGTAAATGTGAACATTAACGTAAAGGAAATGAGTGGGAATCTAAACTCCCCACTTCTTCTAACAAAGAGAAAGGCTAAGATAAGAATTGAAATGGATGGATGAAATGAAATGCTAAGTGATGAATCCCTCAAATGGTTCCACCCATGAGTCCCTCTCTTCTCCACAAAACTAAGTGTATTTATAGGCAAGGAGAAGGCAGGAAGGGGGTAAAAGAATAGAGCTGGGTGTCAAAGTCAAAGTGAAACGCCAACCACTCTACAGACAGTCTGTCCACACCGTTCTAACGGTTTGGGCGTTCGAACGGTTTCTCTGTCTTTGCTCTCTTCCGTTTTAACGTCAGATGGAATCAGTGCATGCCAATTATGTCAGTTCACACGTGGTTTCTGTCGAAAATCTTCCTCCAAGTCTTCATGCAAATCTTCCTCCAGGTCCTTGTAGAATCTTGACTGATCTGTCCAATAATTCCTGGGGCGTTCGAACGGTGGTTACCATTCGAACGTGGCACTCAAGTGCCTGGGCCTTTTAACTGCAAGTCTGTAACACGCCATGTCTTCAGTCAGTCTGATCTTGTCCTTGCTCTAGTGGACGTTTGAATGTTGATTACCGTTCGAACGGAGTCCTCAAGTCTCCAGGGCCTTGGGTCTTGCCTGCAACACAGATTGTAGTATCTGGCCTGGTTAATCATGACCGTTCGAACGGTGTTTAATGTTCGAACGTTACTTCCTCTCTACAATATGTTCCTTGAAATGTTGTGGTTGTCTACAAAAGATACTTTTTGGTGCCTTTGAACCCTTGTTCACTTTAAGACCTGAAACATCATCATTTAAACTCCACCAAAACATAATTAGTCCAAAACATGGCATAAGAATATGCTATTTTTGAGTGTTAATCATGCATGCGTCCTAGATCTCAAAGGTAGCTGGAAAGAGCATTTACCTTTAGTGGAGTTAACCTATAACAATAATTAGTAGACGAGCATAAATATGGCACCATATGAGGCACTTTATAGGAGGCATTGTCGTTCTCTGATTTGTTGTATGGAGGTTGGATAGAGACCCTCTACGGGTTCGAATTTGGTTAGAGATACCTTGGAGAAGTTGGACTTGTTACGAAAGCGTCTTATCACGACTCAGAATTGATTGAAGAGCTACGCCAGTAGACAGTGGCAACCTCTAGAGTTTGAAGTGGGAGATGACATCTTCTTTAAGGTGGTGCCTAAGAGGGAAGTGGTCAGGTTCGGGAAACAGGAAAAACTATCGTCAAGGTTTATCGGCCCATTTGAGGTACTCGAGAAGGTTGGTACAGTTACTTACCAGTTGGTGTTACTCTCAAATTTATCAGGTGTTCACGCGGTGTTCTATGTCTTTATGCTCTGAAAGCACATTTTAGATCTGACAAATGTGGTGGATTGGGGTGAGTTGATTGTTGATGTAGATTGGACCTTTGAGGAGGAATCAGTGCGTATCGTGGATAGCCGAGAGTAAATTTTGCGAGGCAAGATCGTGATGCTAGTGAAGATGTTGTGGTAGCACAACGATGTGGAGGAGGCAACATGGGAGTGTGAGGACACTATACGTATCAGTTATCCATTCTTATTTGAGGATGGAGGTACATTTTTGAAATTATAGTATTGAATTAATTGTTACATATGCATGCAGTTAAGTGTGCATGTGTGTGTGCATTTCTTTTAAGGGGAAAGAATGTAAAACCCGGGTAAATTTAAATTTTTTATTAAAAGTGTAAAATGGTAATTTTGCCACTACAATACGGATTGAAAACCCGAATTTTTCTAGAAATTGCAACGAATGTCTTGGGCATTTGCTTGCAAGATATGCAATTTATCTTTGTTTTCCAAGTTGGAAAGGGTTAACAGCCGACTCGCGAGTACTTTGAGATGTTGTAATAAGGGGAAATGGGTTTAAGATTCCTCAAGATAATTTATCTACCACCTGTCAAGATATATTACCCTTAGTCCTACATCAAAAAATGTGTTATGTTCATTTAGGTTCTTATTACCTTGTTGATGTCAGAATACATAAATGGTGAAGGATTTCTCTCCCCATATAAAGGTCAACGATATCATCTAATGGATTAGGGGAAGGACACTTACCTACGACCTGAGAAGAATTTTTCAACATGAAGCATTCAAAGGCTAGGAAACATTATCGAGAGATGATTTGGGCCACTTAAAATTTGTTGGGCAATTTTATGAAGTTCTTCCAATTACCCAGTCAAGACACAATGTTGAATCATTATGGCTTGTCACTTTCTTCACAATCTCATAAGATGAGAGATGCAAACTAACCCAATGGAAGTAGAATTAGATGGGCAAGCTCCAGCTCCCACTGAATTATATGGTGATCCAATCACTATTATTGAACCTTCAAGTGAATGGACTACATGGACAGCAAATTTAGCTACAAGAATGTTTAATCAGTAGATGGGAATTTGAAATGTCTGATATATGCTATGCATTTATATATTTGGTTTTTTTTAATAATATTGTCTTTTCATTACGTAAACGAACTGAAATTGTTCTCTCATTGTCTTTTAGTATGATTTATTTGGGTTATTCAGTGCAGTATTACCTCTAATGATTTATTAGATAAACCATTATCTATTGTTGATTTTTTAGGATGGATGCAGCTTCAATCGATTTAAACAGGGGGAGAGGAAAAAATAAGAGACAATGGTCTAGAAAAGAAGATGATAAACTAGTGGAATCATTGACTAAGATATGCCAGACTAGTTGGAAAATAGATAATGGTTTTAAGTTTGGATATCTCAGTGAATTAGAAAAGAAGGAGGAGGAAAAACTTATAGGTAGTGGACTTAAAGAGAAACCACACATCGAGCCATGTGTGAAAATAGTGAAGAGACAATGCTATGTGTTATCCGAATTTGATATTGACAATTTACGTGCAAGTATACATGATCAACAAGTAATAAAGTGATAAGTAGAGTATCGTTCCCATGGAGAATTATTACTAATAAATTTCAAGTACTAACTTTGTATCAATTCAATTTTATTTAAACAATTGGAATTAAACTATGAAGTGACTAATTTAAAATTAAGCTAGATTTAATAATCAAGGGTTGAATTTACCAGAAAAAAAAAAGTTAAGATTACAACTTCCCCTAATGCTTCGAATAAATCTTTCCACTCTCTCTCCAGTTAATCGATCAAAATAAGTTGTTAACTGAGTACTCAAAGTTATTTATCAAACTTCTTCCAATAGTTAGACAAAATTATCTCTCCCAATTAAATTACTATATTCCTATGCAAAATAAATTAGAATAGATTCATTAAGTTCAAACTCTTATAAAAGTTACACACGGCATATAGGTATATTCCTATCCTATACACAAACCCATCAATTCAATCCTAAGAAGAATCAACCAGACGTATGTTATCATATTCCAATCTAAACCTAGAATTCATCTCTTAATTTCATCTAGGTTATCAAATTAATTGTTGGCCACACAATCATATATTAAGCACAAAATATGACAAACAACTCATGTATGATCAACAAGAGCTAGAAACAAGAGTAGATTAATTTAACTAAACGCTAGGTTCCGTTGCAATGTTAATAAAAATTTAGTTCATAATGTAATCAAAAAAAATTATTCTAACATTAAACAACATCTTAGAAAATCAAGAAGTAAAAGTAAGAAAAAATGATGAGAACTTAGTTGAAATCTTCAACCCTTCTCTAGCCTTCGGTTCCAATCTTCTTCGTGTTGATTCATTCGATTCTTGTCTTCAATTTTCTTCCAATTCCTTGGAGTTTTTAGATGTTTTCACCCCCCAAAAGTCAGATTACCTATTCCCCACACAAACCCTAGCATATATGTCCTTAGAGTCCAATTTCGGGTCATAAACAAGGTAAAGTTCGCGTCATGGACCAACAAAAGTGCGGAGGCACCCAAAATGGTGCCTGGGCGCCTACTTACTGCCCTTGAGGGAGGAGGAGTGCCCCCCTCCTTTTAAGCGTAAAATGCCCTTTGAGCTTCCTCTTCAAAAAAATCCAACACTGAGCTCTAAATTGACCTTGTTTCCTCCCAAATGACCATGATTCCTTCCAAATGATCATCCTTACAAAATAAAATCAAAACACAGAAAATAAATAAAAATGAACATAAAATAATTGAAAACTTGCAATTTCATCAAACCGAAAATACTCAATTCGTAGGTATAAAACTCACTCATCAAATACCCCCAAACTTAAATCTTTGCTTGTCCTCAAGCAAAATACTAAGAACAAAAACTATAAAAATTAATTAACTAGCTACTCAAACAATGGATCAATACGGATATGAATAATGGCCCCAAAAGTTACTACAAAAAAATAATTCACGAGAAACTTCAAAACAGCTCTAAGTCTATCAATTCAACAAACTCCTTAATTTTTCCTCCGCTCATGACCCTTTAAATAAATGTACATATCCAAATACATTTACGTAATCAAATGCTTCATAAGTGATACTCAATATCAACTCTATGAACTTACATTTAACATCACTCTCAACTAATTACGGCGAACATATAAATAGAATGTCCAAAGAATTTTGTATTCATCTCTATCTCTCTTCCTTTTTTCCCTTTTCATTCATTCGGTGAGTGCATTTTATTCTCCATCTCACCTCCTATTGAGTGAGTGAGTTTTATGCTCCATCTTGCCTTTTCTTGAACGAGTGCGTTTTACGCTCCATCTTGATCTCAACATGTGTTTATGAGTGAAAGCATTTTACGCTCCATCTTTACTCACCACATACCCCCTTTTCTTGTTTCTTGTTTCTTGTCTTCCTATATATTTTTCTTCTTTTTCTTACTCAAGAATGATCAAATCAAAATAATTTTCAAAAACATTTTTTTAAAATACACTAACCCATCATAACCAATATTTCCTCAAACTTATATGGGTACCTCAATTCTCTTTGAATGATGCTTCAATAAGTTTTCTAAAGTTTCAATGATATCTCCCACAAGCATTTAACCAAATAAATTCTCTAAATAATAACTAATCAAACAGATGGATATGTGTTCATGAATGAAAGGATCACAAACAGTGTAAAACCAACTAGTATGTCAAACTACAAACCAAACATGTTCATCAATTTTCCTAAAATTAACAATTAATCTCATTAATCATTGGCCATGATCAAATTCAATCAACCCATTGCTCAAGTCGTAATAAAACATGCAATCTAAATAAAACATGAAATCTAACTGCATACCTAATAATGCAAACATGCAAACAAGCATACACCCCCAAACTTAAACTAAACAATGTCCTCAATGTATAAAGTAGGAAAAATTAAGATAGAGGACTTCCCTGAGACTTCGCTAGGTGGGATCATCGTCAGCGTCCTCCTCGTCCTCTAAGTTGGGAGTGTATTTGGGAAACATAGGTGGTCTGTTCTTGGCTCCTAGTAAGGTTTTATGTGCGCTCCAACTTTATATTCAATTCTTGTGACCTGCAAGCAATTGACATACCAATTAAACTGCACTAACTAACTACATTATTTTTTATATAAAAAAAACTAAATTGAAATAAAATGAAACAAAACTTAGAAACTAACATTTGGGTTCTCTCCCAATTAGCGCTTGTTTTATAGTCTTCAACCTGACTACTTCCTGTTTCATCCCGGGTCGACATAGGTAATTGAGGTCTTTTCACGATCAATGTCATCGCCCTAATATTGCTTCAGTCTCTGCCAGTTCACCTTGAGAGTTATTTTCGAATTAGCTTCCTCGACTTTAACCGCTCCATGCGGGAATACCTCCTCTTTATATAACTTGACGTTCTTAAGGGGATTTGAAATACAGCTTTGAATGAATGCCTCATTCACTGCCTTTTCAACCACATCAACCCGAAAACATTCTTGCAGTTCCTCTGTAAATTTCATAGTTGAATATACATTGAATGTGACCTCTTAATCTTGGACTCATATTGTTAGCTTACCTTTCTGTATATTGATAAGTGTTCTCCCCGTAGCTAAGAATGGTCGCCTAAGAATAATAGGTATTTCCCTATCTTCCTTACAATCTAGGACTATAAAATTAGCTGCAAAAAAAAACTCATCCACTTTAGCTAGAACATCCTCAACTATGCCCCTTGGATAAGTGAGTGATCTATCTACAAGTTGTAATGTGATATTAGTAGGCTTTGCTTCTTTTAACCCTAATTATTTGTAGATTGATAGCTTCATCAAATTAATACTAGTTCCCAAATCACACGATGCTCTCCCAAAAAATTAACTGTCTATCGTGCATAGAATTGTAAAGCAACTCAGATCTTTGAGCTTTGGTGGTAGTTTCTTTTTAAGAATAGCATTGCATTCCTCCATAAGTGTCACTGCCTTAAAATCACTTAGTTTTCTCCCCTTTGACAGAATTTTCTTCAAGAATTTCACGTAGTTAGGCATATTCTCCACTGCTTCTGTGAAAGAAATATTTATTTAGAGCTTCTTAAAAACTTCCATAAATTTAGAGAACTCATTATCCGACTTATGTTTCTGCAGGTGTTATGGAAACGGCACGAGAGGCACAGTAGGTCTCAGATTACCTCCATTAGAACATGCAACTCGGTCTTCTTCTTTACTTTTATGATCCATAATCATGCAATCTGTTATATTTTGAACACTCAATTTCATCTCCATGTAATTGTTTTGGAGTTCCACCAACAATAGCATTGCAATGCTCATTACCTTCCCTCTTATGATTGATCTATGTATCATTAGGTAGAGTGCCTTGAGGTCAGTTGTTAATGGCATACACAAGCTAACCCATTTGGGTTTTCAGGTTTCAGATTGATACTTCCATATTGTTCATCCTTGTCTCATTCTATGATATGTACCTGAAAAGTAGCTCCTCCAAATTTGACTTCTTTTCCTGTTGTGGTAGAACTTGATTCTAAAAGCTTGGTGGGTATGATTGTGTTGGAGCAGAAGTTTGGGCTTTGATTATTATTTCATGAAAATCTCGGATGATTCCTCCTACCAGGGTTATAATTGTTGACATTGTTCTTATATTGTTGTTTGTTGTGGTTACCAACGTATTGTACCGACTCAGGATTAATTGCACATTGATTGGGCGGATGGTTCCCCACACATAATTCACCAGCAACTGCCACACTTTGAATAGGCTACACCCCTAAAGTATCAATCTGATTTGTCAACGTAGCAAACCTGTGCAGCCAATGCAGTAACTGCATCAACTTCATAAATCCACACTACCTTTGTTTGATTGATTCTTATAGAGGGCCACCGATAATTGTTGGTAGCCATCGTCTCCAATAACTCATAAGCTTCATCATAATTTTTTTCCATTAATGCCCCTCCTACAACTGCATCGATACTGGTTCGAGTAGCACTAAACAACCCGTTGTAGACCATTTAAACTTGCAACCATTCAGGAATACCATGATGAGGGCATTTTCGGAGTAAGTCTTTGAATCGCTCACATGTTTCATATAGAGTCTCGGAATCATGTTGTGCGAATAAAGTGATGTCGTTCCTCAACCTTGCAGTTTTAGCTGGTGGAAAGAATTTAGCTAAAAAAATTTGAGCTGAATCTGTCCATGTGGTAATAGAACCCGACGGCAATGCATATAACCAACTCTTTGCCTTATCACAAAGTGAGAAAGGAAAAAGTCATAGTCTAATCACATCTGCAGAAATTCCATTTTATCTGAATATGTCGCATATCTCCAGAAAAATAATCAAATGATTATTTGGGTCATCGTTAGGCAAACCCCCAAACTGCACTGAATTCTGAATCATTGAATAGTACCTGGCTAGATCTCAAAATTTTTTGCTGGAATTGTGGGTCTTTGAATGCTCGATTGTATTTCCGTAACAAGCGGCATAGCATAATCCCTTAACGATTTCAGTTCATCTTCAGTCATAGCTTCTAGGTTATTTAATTTATGACACTATTTTCGCAAGTTTTGGAACCTTTTCTCAATTTCATCTTCGTACGGTAGTAGCTTTTGACCTTTAGATCATGTTAGCTTAGAAAATTCAAGAGTGCTTGAGAAAACAATTAAAATTAAAAATTAAAACAATTAAAAATAGAAAATTAAATAAGTTTAAACTAAGATCAAATTGATTGAAATTAATATTGAAATAATTACTAGAATAATTTTCCAGCAACGGCGCCAAAAACTTGTTGTCCAAATTTGATATTGACAATTTACGTGCAGGTATACACGATCAACAAGTAATAAAGTGATAAGTAGATTATCGTTCCCATGGAGAATTATTACTAATAAATTTCAAGTACTAACTTTGTATTAATTCAATTTTATTTAAACAATTAGAATTGAACTACGAAGCGACTAATTTAAAACTAAAGCTAGATTTAATAATCAAGGGTTGAATTTAATGGATAAAATAAGTTAAGATTACAACTTCCCCTAATGCTTTGTATAAATCTTTCCACTCTCTCTCTAGTTAATTGATCAAAATAAGTTGTTAATTGAGTACTCAAAGTTATTTATCAAACCTCTTCCAATAGTTAGATAAATTTATCTCTGCCAATTATATTACTATATTCCTATGAAAAATAAGTTGAAATAGATTCATTAAGTTCAAACTCTCATAAAATTTACACATGGCATATAGGTATATTCCTATCCTATACACAAACCCATCAATTCAATCCTAAGAAGAATCAACCAAACGTATGTTATCATATTCCAATCTAAACCTAGAATTTATCTCCCAATTTCATCTAGGTTATCAAATTAATTGTTGGCCACACAATCATATATTAAACACAAAATATGACAAACAACTCATGTATGATCAACAAGAACTAGAAACAATAGTTGATTAATTTAACTAAACGCTAGGTTCTGTTGCAATGTTAATAAAAATTTAGTTCATAATGTAATTGAAAAAAATTATTCTAACATTAAACAGCATCTTAGAAAATAGAGAAGTAAAAGTAAGAGAAAATGATGAAAACTTAGTTGCAATCTTCAACCCTTCTCTAGCCTTCGGTTCCAATCTTCTTCGTGTTGATTCATTTGATTCTTGTTTTCAATTTTCTTCCAATTCCTTGGATTTTTCAGATGTTTTCATCCCCCAAAATTCAAATTACCTCTTCCCCACACAAACCCTAGCATATATTTCCTTAGAGTCCAATTTCGGGTCTAAAACAAGTTAAAGTTCGCGCCACGAACCAACAAAAGCGTGGGGGCACATTGAATTCCAACATTGAATGCATATTCTTGCATGGATTCATAAATGTTGCATGTGAATACTTCAAATGCATCTAAGTGGGGAGTAGCCTCTATAGGGGATACTCTATTGAACGTGGCTCACCCTATGCGAAAAAACATTTTAGGTGCGGGGTACACGCTAGTGGACAGCTCTCATCTGGGCCATCAAGGGTGAGGAAAAGCTGAGATTTGGTTTTCCTTTGAGTTTTGGTAAAACAATTATGAAAACTTGATTTTTGACATGTAAATGAATGTAATAGAACTGGTATGTGTCAAGTTTTATATAGCAAATGATGTTAAACGTGTATTGAATGTATATGGAAGGGTTTGGAATTGGTTTGAAATAAAAAATGGTTAAAACAGGCAAAAATCGACAGAACGTACCAGTACACGTATCAACACGCTGCTGTCCGGAGATTTAATCGTACCGGTACGTGTACTGGTACAATTAACAAAAATTCTAAAATTTTAAATTTATTTTACGATGTTTTTAGCCTAGGTTTTCCTTCTCTCCAATGATACAAATGGACATTAAATGAAGTATATTGAAGCACATTAGACCTCGAATGGATTAAATGATTAAAAGAACACAAGTTACACGTGTGGGTTATATTCCTTATTACGGGGATGCGATTGACGTGGTGTCGGGTTATACAACATCTACGGGTATTTCAGCGGGTTGATGGGTTATCAATGGTTGATAAAAGACCTCCAAATTTTGGGGTGTCACAGCTTCGTATCAAAGCATAGGTATACAATATACCTTGGGCTTGATGGGCATTGGGTTTAGACCATTGCATTCATTGTGCATTTCATATTATATGCTCTAATATGCTACATGATTATGTGTATGTGTTATATGAATTATACGCATAGTGAGATGTATATGAAAGGAGGAACACTAGGTTTAGAAAATATAACCTTATGTTTGGAAAAAGGGATAAACGGTATAGTTCAATGTCTAGATGTCTACTAGTAGGTGGCTCAAACTCTACTAGTGAGACAAAGAGGAAAATGTCAAAGTTTAAACTTGATCCCTATCTTAGGATACTATGTGAGGCTCTTTTGTTATCTTACTTGTGTGTAGATGGCAAATAGAGGAAGGGGACGCTGAGGCGGTGTGTGGAATAACCAACCACCACTATCCCTTGATTACTATTGCACAGGTTAGTGCTACAACTGCTACTATTGCACAGACCAGTACAAATGTGGGCCACGGAGGCTCAAGCAATCTCCAGAAGTTCAAGGCACACCAGCCTCCAACCTTTATGGGAGGGGCAAATTTGATGGTAGTCGACTGTTGGTTCCGACAGGTTGAAAAGATCTTAAGAGCTATGGAGATCACCTCCGATGCCACTAAGATAATGCTAGCTACTTTTCAGCTAGAGGGAGAATATCAATTGTGGTGGGATTGAGAAAAGGCCTCAAGGAACTTGGAGGCAATGACTTAGGAAAAATTCCTAGAGCTTTTCATAGGCAAATACTTTTTGGCGTCTGTCCGACAAGCTAAGGCTTAGGAGTTCCTAAATCTGAAACAAGGGACTATGACGGTGCTAGAATACGTGGTTAAGTTCACGGAATTAGCCTATTTCATTGACGATTATGAGGCCACAGATATGGTCAAGGTACAAAAGTTTGAGGATGGGCTGAAATTATCCATCTGAGGTAAAATTATGGGTCTCCTTCTACAAGACTTTGACTTGATGGTCGAGACAACTATGGCCATTGAGAGAGATATGGAGGACACACGGAACATCCAGAAGGCAAGACTTAAATACTAGAAGAAAGAGGGTCAATCATCTTCTTCTAATTTAGGGAAGAAGCAACTGAATTCTGCTCCGTTAGGACATCAAGGGTAGGGCCACGACTATCAAGGCCAAGGTCAAGGTCGATCCTCCCAAGATGGGAAAAACTTCAAAACCACCTACTAAGCAGGTCAGAAGGCTTTCAATTTTTGTCACCAGCCGAGTCATATAAAGAA
Organism: Ilex asprella; assembly: GCA_023539305.1. Classification (NCBI taxonomy): domain Eukaryota; kingdom Viridiplantae; phylum Streptophyta; class Magnoliopsida; order Aquifoliales; family Aquifoliaceae; genus Ilex; species Ilex asprella. The sequence goes on along the minus strand of CM042188.1, from coordinate 20,910,927 downwards.
AGATTGTCCTCAACGACAAGGATCCCAGAGCTATGGGACATCCTAGTCCCAATCCTCGGTGGGGCAGCCACAAACATAGTTTGTTCCTCCCTACCTCACGATGGGCCAGAGAAGACAGTACCAATTCTAGGGTGTTACACAAGCGCCTACCACTTTTTGAGTAAGGAATCCAAAATCAGGCCAGATAGGCCAGAGCATGGGTTCAGGCCAAGGCCAAGTCTCACAAGCCAGGACTTCGAGGACCCAGGGGCGTGTCTATGCCATCACACCTTAGACCAAACCAGTGGATCAGTCAATCAATCAAGGTTCATTTCTACTCTCTCACTTATGGGCAAGAGTACTATTCAATTTTGGTGCATCTCATTCTTTTATTACTGCATCATATGTGAATGATTTGGGCTTAGAGGTTGAAACTTTGAAAGATCCATTACATGTGAGTTCTCCCTTAGGAGCTAGGTGAGAATTGACCAGATATGTCCGGGTTGTGAGTTAGAATTTTCGAGGATTCTACTCACCGTGGACCTTAAGGTCATGGCATATCAAAGTTTAATGTCATCCTTGGGATGGACTAGTTTAACGACACACCGTGTTGTTATCGATTGTGATCGGAAGAGAGTCACTGCTTATACACCAGATGGTGTTTGTTTCAAGTTCTAGGGGAAAAATCATGATTCTTTACCTCAAACCATGTATGACTCTAGATAGCACAGGCAGTTAATAGGTTAGCTAGCAACCCTTACCCTGGAGGACGAGGCGAGATAGGAGTTAGGTCTATCTCGGGTGATTTGTGAGTACGAGGATGTTTTTCTGGATGAACTACCAAGATTACCTCCACATAGGGATGTAGACTTCACCATTAAGTTACACCCTAGTACATCGCCTATTTCTATTACTCTATATAGGATGGCACCTGCTGAGTTGCAAGAACTCAAGGTCCAATTATAAGAATTGTTAGACAAGGGCTATATTAGACGGAGCACCTCACCTTGGGGCGCTCCAGTGTTGTTTTCCAAGAAGAAGAACAAGACCCTTCGACTATGCATAGTCTACCGAAAGTTGAATAGGGTTACTATCAAGAATAGGTACCATTTGTCGAGGATTAATGATTTGTTTGATCAACTTAGAGGGGCACGGGTCTATTCCAAAATAAATCTCTACAGCGATAACCACCAGTTGAGGGCTAAGGAGGTGGATATCCCTAAGACGAAGTTTAGGAAGTGATATGGGCATTTCGAGTTTATTGCTATGTCATTTGGGTTGACGAATGCCTCAGCGGCATTCATGGATCTCATGGATAGGTGTTCCAACCCTACCTAGATCAGTTTTTCGTGGTCTTTGTTGATGACATTTTGATCTACTCTAAGTCTGAGTAGAATCATGAGGGTCACTTGAGAATTGTTCTTCAGACCTTAAGGGACCATCAGTTGTACGTCAAATTCAGTAAGTGTGAATTTTATCTTACTGAGGTGAAATTCTTGGGGCATGTGGTGTTAGTTTTGGGTGTATCTGTGGACCCAAAGAAGGTTGAAACAGTTATGAACTGGTAGATACCGAAGTTCGTCTTTGAGATACGCAGTTTCTTAGGATTGGTAGGGTATTACAAAGGCTGATTGAGGACTTTTGTGATTGACCCGTAGGAGGTTAAGTTTGAGTGAAATGATTCGTGTGAGAAGACATTCCTGGAGTTGACGAGGAGGCTTACTTCAACTTCTATTTTGATTGTTCTAGAGAAGGGACGGAGGTATACAGTGGATTGTGATGCCTCTAAGGACAGGCTTGGATGCGTTCTGATGCAGTTAAGAAGGGTAGTGGCTTATGGTTCTCGGCAGTTAAAGAACCACAAGTAGAATTACCCCACACATGACTTGAAGTTGATGGCCATTGTCTTTTCCTTAAAGATTTGGCACCACTATCTATACGGTGAGCAGTTCAAGGATTTTTGAACCACAAAAGTCTGAAGTACATCTTTACACAACGGGACCTTAACACGAAGCTATGCAAGTGGATGGAATATCTGGAAGACTATGACTTCACTTTACATTGTCATCCCGGTAAGACAAATATGGTGGCTGATGTACATAGCCAGAAGTCACGAAAAGTCCTGGCTAGTATGGCTTTTCGAGAGTGACAGATGCTCAAAACTATAGGACAGTTTAGGTTACGCTATATGGGGCAGGCTCAGGGTAATTTGGGGAGTTTGGTGGCTATGCCTTCCCTACTGAGCAGAGTGATCAAGTCCTATGGGCAGGATCCAGAGATACTGTTCATTAAGGATCGAGTACGGTCGGGTACAGGTAAGAGGGCTAGGCCATTCATGCGGATGGTAGTCTTCGTTATAGGGGAAGGATTATGATTTTTCAATCTGCGGAGCTGAGAGAGGAGATCCTTAGGGAGTTCCATTGCTCCCGTTTTGCTGTACGTCCTAGCGTGCGAAGATATATCATGATCTTCATTACTAGTATTAGTGGATTTGAATGAAGAGGCAAGTTGGTGACTTTGCCATCCAATATCTCATGTGTTAACAAATGAAGGCTGAACACCAGAGACTAGCAGGGTTACTCCAGCCTTTGGATGTAGTTGAGTGGAAGTGGTAGCATGTCATGATGAATTTTGTGACCCACTTGCCATGAATATCACGAGGACATGACGCGGTATGGTGATAGTGGACCGGCTTACAAAGTCGACTCATTTTTTAGTAGTGCGAATGACCTTCGCGCTAGAGGAATTCTGCAAGTTGTATATACGGGAGATTGTCCAGTTGCATGGGGTGCCCATAGCTATAGTATCGGATCGGGATCCCAGGTTTATTGCTCATTTTTGGGAGACTTTCTAGCGAGCCAAGGAAAGACAGTTGATGATGAGCACTGTTTTTCATCCCTAGACAGACGGTCAGTTAGAGAGGACAATCCATACTTTAGATGACATGCTACGGGTATGCGTCCTAGATATCGAGGGTAGCTGAGAAGAACACTTACCCTTGGTGGAGTTCGCCTACAATAATAGTTATCAGACGACCATATAGATGACACCCTACGAGGCACTATAGAGCGGCCTTGTCGTTCTCTGGTTTGTTGGACGGAGGTAGGAAAGAGACCCTCTATGGGTCTTGATTTGGTTAGGGACACCTCTGAGAAGGTGGACTTAATACGAAAGCATCTTCTTATGGCTCAGAGCCGGCAGAAGAGCTACGCCGACAAATGGCGACGACATCTAGAGTTTGAAGTGGGAGATCATGTCTTCTTGAAGGTGATGCTTAAAAGAGGAGTGGTCAGGTTCGACAAGCATGGAAAACTGTCACCGAGGTATATCGGGCCCTTCGAGGTACTCGAGAAGGTAGGTACAGTTGCTTACCGATTGTCATTACCGCCAAATCTATCGGGTATTTATGCGGTGTTTCACGTCTCTATGCTCCAAAAATACACCCCAGATCTAACTCATTTGGTGGATTAAAGCGAGCTTGTTTTTTATGCTGATGGAACCTTCAAGGAGGGACCAGTGCATATCATTGATAGCCGGAATCAGGTCATGCAAGGCAAGATCGTGAGGCTAGTGAAGTTGTTGTGGCAGCACCGAAGAGTAGAGGAGGCGACATGGGAGCGCGAGGACAATGTACATACCAATTCTCCTTTCTCATTCGAGGATGGAGGTACATTCCTATCTTCATTTGGTATTAAATGATTGTCGCATAGGTATGTGAAAGAGTGTGCATGTGTGTGTGAATTTCGGGGACGAAATTCTTTTGAGGGGGGAATAATGTAAAACCCAAGAAATTTTGAAATTTCTCGAAAAAGGAAAAAATGGTCAATTGCCACCATAATGCGGGAATTAAAATATGTATTCTCTAGAGCTCATATGACACAACGGACTTTGTCATTGGATTCGTATCGCGAAATTCAGTCACCCAAACTAATTTCGTCGAATTTTAAGATAGTCGAATTTTTAATGTTTTGCGAGACGACTGTGTCGAATGGCCTCACAAAGATTCCCAAAAAAAATTATTAAATTTTCTTATAATTGAATAAAAGTTCAAATAAAATAATTTGAACTTAAACCGAAATGAAATAAATTATTTCGGGACGAAAACAGACTCGAATAAGTGAGGGGCGTGTGGCACAATGTGAGCCAAGTCTTGGAAATTATAAATAGGGCTAAAATCTGATATTTTGGCACAAAATATCTTTGTATTTATGCTGGGTTCACACGTTGGAGAGAAAGAGGAGAGAAAGTGAGATTTCAAAGTTTTCTTTGTCGATTCTCGGAGTTCCGTTGGTCAAATTCCATCGAGCCAAGAATTAAAGTCGATCATGTCGACGAGAACTACTCCTACGTACCAAAAAGAGTTGATTTCACTTAAGATCCAAAGACAGAAGTTATGAGAAATCAAAGTGTTGGAGCTTGAGAGGTGTTCTTGGAGGTTCTACCTTCATTTCTACACTTCAAGAGGTAGGGTTCTTCCTACTTTCATTTTAATCCTACCCTATAATGTCCAAGGGACAAGGGTTGGGTGTATGTATATATTGACCTATGTATATATGGTTATGGAAATGGAAAACGAGTCTAGAAATGACTTAAACCAAATTCTAGTTTGAATTTGAAATGTGAAAGTTCTTATGTGATCTCTTGGAATTAGGGATTAGGGCATGCTATATGTTATATTATGCCTTGAAGGTATTTGATTAAATGCCTTGGATAATTAAATATTATTATTTTGATGTAATTGAAATAACATGCTTGAGTTTGTTGTGATATGTGAACATATGCTTATTGATATATTGAGCATAATGATGATTTATGAAAGTTATATGCATATGATATAAATTTCCATAAAATATGATGATATGTGATTAATATTGCTCATGTAAAATTCATTGCATATTGGGTTTGATATTGGGATCACATTCATGGGCTTAAGTCATTAGTGTGTGTGTGTGTGTGAGTGCATGGTTGATCAATATCATACTTGGTGGGAGATATGTGGTCTGGGGAAGGTTGGATCGAAGATCCCGTTGAGTTGCATGGTTACATGGAAGAAAATTGGGTTGGGGTAGCAAGAAGGGACTAGAAGATCCCTTGGGTGCAAGGCCTAGTAGTTGGGGTACGCACTCCCTTGGTTCGGTCCATAAAGTGTGTAGGTGTACGCGAAACCTTCGGTGGAAGTCCGTGAATTTCGTGTAGATTGGGTGACCTTTGGTGTAAGTCCATGAATACCCACCCCAAGATAGAGTTGTAAAGGTCATTCTATGTATAACATGAATGATGGATTCATACACATTGGTACTAGCATGTGTTGAGGAGTTGGGAACGGCTCTGATTGAGTTGCATGAGTGAGCCTTATCTCATTTCATGGCATGGCATAATAAATTCTAACATTGAATACGTATTCTTGATTGGAATGTTATGGATTATTAAATGTTGCATGTGAACACTTCATATGCGTTTAGGTGGGGAGTAGCCTGTGTAGAAGATACTCTATTGAGCGTGACTCACCATATACGAGAAAATATTTCAGGTGTGGATACATGCTGGTGGACGGCTGTTATTAGAGCCATCGAGGGTGAGGAAAAGCTGAGATATGGCTTAGCTTTGAGTTTTTGTAAAACATTTGCGAAAACTTAATTTTTGACATGTAAATGAATGTAATATAACTTGTATATGTCAAGTTGTATATATAAAATGATGTTAAACATGTATTAGATGAATGTGGAAGGGTTTGGAATGGGTTTGAAATCAAATATGGTTGAAACAGGCAAAAATTGGCAGAGTGTACCGATATGCGTACCGGTATGCTACTGTCCAGAGAGTTAACCATACTTGTACGCGTATCGGTACGCTCAACTCTAATGAGCAAACCGTACCAATACGGTTTTCAAAAATGACGAGATTTTAAAGGTGTTTTGTCATGCTTTAACCCTAGGTTTTTCTTCTCTCCAATGATACAAATGGACATTAAATGAAGTATATTAAGGCACATTGAACCTCGATTGGATTAAATGATTAAAGGAACATAGGTTACACGTATGAGTTATATTCCTAGTTACAGGGATGCGATTGATGTGGTGTTGGGTTATGCGACATCCACGAGTATTTTTGCGGATTAATGAGTTATCAATGGTTGATAAATGACCCCTGAATTTTGGGGTGTCACAGATAGAGTAAATGGTAAAGGTGTCAAAGCACTAGCAGATGCAATTGAAGAGTTGGATCAAGAATGAAATAACAATAATGATGACATTGTTGAAGATAATGGTTTGGACGATATACGTCACACCCCCACCCCAGATCACATAGGTTGGGCGTCTGACCGGCCACCAAGGCTTTAGCTAACCAACTCTGTGTATAATAAATGTAAAATACAATGAAAGACAAATAATAAAGTGATCATCCACTGACCTAATGACTACCAAAGGAATAAACTAAACATTACCAACATCATTACTAAATCCATATAAAACAATAATTAAACCGTCAAGTTAACTACTCTAAACATAAACAATATTGTTCCCAAAACAATTAAACATTTGTCTCAAAACTATAAAAGACATTTATTCTTAAAGACCTATAGTAAAATAAATCTTCAAGTCCCCAAATCCCTTGTATATTTGCAGACTTACTCCTCACCCTAATCTTCTCCTACAAAATGTTAAATGTTTGGATAAGCACAATGACCCGTTAATAACAACCACCTCTAATTTGGTGTGAAAATAAATATCATAGTTTATATACAAAAATGAACTTTGATATATACATAAGTATAACAAAATGTACCACAATCCCTCCCACATAATCATATAAACAAAATGATCTTATGATCACATATAACTTTATAAATGAAAAGACATTTATAAATCAAAACTCTCACTTATTTTCACAAATAACTTTATAATTGAAAAGATATTTATAACCCAAAACACTCACAAACACATTCAGTCACAAATACATTTTTCAAATCATGTTTGTTACCACTCACCTGACAACTGGTCCCGTCTCTTGTCATCACTAGTTCGACGATTGGCCCCTATGTGCACATACTTATACCGATTACACCGATATATAATCTCGTTATCATTTAGCTCTGGTAACTCAGTCCCCGTCTCAAAAAACATGATTTTCAAACACACCAAAACTGTCGTTTTAGTCCCAATGCACACAAAAGTTACCTTTCATCACCAAAACAATGATATAAAATCATCCCACAAGTTTTCAAAAATTCACATGTATAACAGTTCACAATTGCAAAATATTTAATGGCAACCCCAAACATTAACACATATATCATATATATGAAAAATCCACCTGCACACACCCACTCACATAATATAGAAAATCCTCCAAAAAGTAGTAAACTATTCACCTTGATTCTAAAAATTCAATTCAAAGCCCTATTTCTCAACCTCAATACAATCACCGCCTAATCCAAAATAACGTATGGCGATCAATCCTTATTTCTAACTTCGTCAATCCACGATTCTATATTTATTTTACGTACTTCCTACCAATTGATATATATTGTAACGCCCCAAAACACACCCTGAACGGCATTACATTCTAAAACCATTCATATCAAGAGAGCATTAATAAAATCCCTAAAGAAACAAGACTTCATTTTTCATCCACCAATAATTACAACATTATTCAAAAGAATAAGCCCAAGTCATGGCTATTACATCTCAAAAATTAATGAAAGAAACGCAGCATAATAAACAAAAGAAACTAGACTACACAATGTTCCAAAAGAATGTCCTATTCTAGTACAAAATGAAAGGAAGTCGCTCTATGCGTCCACCTCGGGATCCACACTCCCGTCAAGTGGAGTCTCCCAAGTAGTGGGCTCCTCGACCCTTACGTACTCCTCTAGCGTGTAATCTGAAAAATGTTAGCGGTAGGGGGTGAGCACGAAGCTCTGTAGAAAAATTCTCCCAAACCCATACAAGGTTTAGAAAAGCATTTAAAACGGTCGGTCTCATTTTTAACATAACATAGATACATAATTTGAAATAAAGTTGTGACATTTAAAAAGGATCTCAAGTTTATTTAAAAACATTACTTAAATGAATAAATGAGCACCTCATACAAATAATAATCATTAATGGACATAAACAATTCTCAATAATTCTTTCGATAGGTGGCATACTTTGGGGTAACCTCCACCCCCTTTCAGATCACCTTTGATTTGTGAGGTCCTGGTATCCCACATCGGCTGGAAGAGGGGGAGTTGCTGGGCTTATATATAAGTCCCAAGCCTCACTTGTCAACAGGCCTTTTCCCAAGGGAACTTGGGAGGAACAAAACCGTGAGGGTCAGTGGGCCCAAAGCGGATAATATGTTGACACGTGGTGGGTGGGGCGTTACAGATTCTCAAGCATCCTTACCGGAACCTCTTGAGAATGGGTGAGCATCCTTACATGGAACCTCTCACGAATCGCTACATTGTTTCTCAAGCATCCTTACAGGGAACCTCTTGGGATTGGGTGAACATCCTTACGTGGAACCTCTCACTAATCACTATATTGCTTCCCAAGCATCCTTACCAGGAACCTCTTGGGAAGGAGTGAGCATCCTTACAAGGAATCTCTCACTATAAAGGACTTATTTCTCAAGCATCCTTACCGGGAATCTCTTGAGAAAGGGTGAGCATCCTTACATGGAACCTCTCACTCATGTGCATCACAAACAACCCAACCAAGCATACAATTCCAATCTTTATCTCAATTTACTAGCATCTATCCAAAATTTCCAAAATATATCATGTCACAATTCCATAACCAACTAAGAAAAGTACATGAGATCACAATAGCATCATTTTATGGTTTAATATGAAACACTAACGTTTTGAAATCAAGAATAAAGCAAAAATTTAGAGAAAAGTTTATCTCTCTTGAAATCTAGGGTTTTTAGCCAAGAACAAGGATTTAACGGTTACCCACCATTAATATTGTTTAAAGCATGGTAATAATCATAAGGATATCAAGAATCAATGATCTATAGCATACATATAAGATTTAGAGTGGAAAGAGTACATATAAGTAAACCCTAGCGTCAATGCAAGGGAATGACAGAAAACCCCTACCATTTGTTCTTAAAAAGTTGGATTTTGTTGGACTCCAAGGTGTAAATCCCTTCAAATCAAGTGTTTCTCTCTCCCTTTCTTCCTCTCTTAGGGTTCTAATAGGTGTGGGGTGAGAATGGAATGGAAGAATGGGGCAAATGAGGCTTATAGGGGTGTTTTAAAACACCAAAATCCCGTCTTTTTTTACTATTCATCAAGCCTCAGACAAATCGTACCGGTATGGTTTAGCTACTGGAGTTCGGAGTACCGGTACGCATACCGGTACGGTTTGACTGACAGATTTTTGTTTCAACTTCCAGATCAGTTTTGACCCATTTAGAGGTCGAATTGAAAACTTTTCATGAGACATACTTTTGTAGCCCTATATGTCTACTATCTGCTCTCCAAATATCAGATCAATTGGATCTAAGAATAAAGAGTTATGGCCAAAATACTAATCAGTGTCCTAGATCTCTTTTTACCTAAATTCTCTAAAGTGTGTTTTCATTCCGGAATACTTCCTAACTTCTAATACACCCCATATTTTCTCTCCCAAGGTTTTTCGACCTTCCGGATTCAATGGAGACCTTAGTTTGACCTAAAAATATTTAGTTTTGTGATTAATCCGAATACCCAAGTAAATGTTTACCAAAGCTTTATAATACGAGGGCTAAATCAATCTTTAATTGATTTGTTCTTTCGGAGCCCAACATACCACCATTAGTACTCTATCATTGTCCATTTACAACAATGGAATGATGAAATGCCTAGCTCAAGAGCTTGGCAAACGAGGGTTAAAATTTCAAGTTTTTACTAAGTGTACCGGTATGCGTACCGGTACGGTTTACCTACTGGACCTCGGTGTACCGGTACGGTTTGCCCAGTTTTGCATGTTTGGCCTATTTTTCATTTATAATTCATTCTAAAACCTTTCAAAGGCAACCCAAACTTATATGACATACATTTGTACATCAATTAGAGTAGGTACAAGTTCTATTACATGCGGGGGTTTACATATATTTAATATATCATTTAGACATAAATATCATTTCTAATATGAGGTAATAGGGTATAAATTATTATGGGATTTTTTGAATTTTTTTTAATTTTTTGGGTTAAATCATAATTTTTGAAACTTTGGGGTCAAAGTGTAATTTCTTTGAAAAATGAATTTTCTGTTATCAAGCTATCATAAATTTTCCAAAATTCCATTCTTCCAACTTACCAAGTAAAAAAGTGGTTAAAATTAATTTTAGAAGAATATAGGGGTCAAAGTAAAATTCTTTAAAACTAAAGGGGCCTTTTCTAGAATTTTAAGAAACCCATCTTCTCTATCCAAAGAAAGTTGCAGAACCTGTAACTTTGTTCCTCTTCCCCTTTGCTTTATTTTTTGCTTCCCTTTTCTTTTAACATTTTAAATAAATTCTTTAAAAGATTCAAGACCAGACAATCTAAATTAGGTCTAAAAACACCTAAATTAGCAACTTTCAATAAAACACATTTACATAATCCTCAATATTCATTATCACTATTTATAATAAACCCAATACCATGTAATTGAATAGAATACAAAATCCATCAAATAATTAATGAATTCAAACCTTCAATGGATCAAATCCTTTTTTTTTTCTTTTTCATTCTTCTTTTCTTCCTTCATTCCTTTCTTCCTTCCTTCCTTCTCTTTTTCTCTCTCTCATGTGTGTGTCTGTGTGGATATGCATATATATTTCTTTGTTTGCTGCCAGTTGCTTTGGTCTTCTAGGATTTTCCTATCCAACAATATTATCCTATTTAAAACACGTGTAGAATAATCCTAATAAGTCTCTTTAGAAGGAAGAATTTTATTAGAGACACATTAGTCTTCTTTAATTATTTTTATCCCTATATATACATATATATATATGACAAATTACTCCTAGGTAGCCAATGCACCAAAAGAAATAAAATTTTTATGGGTAATTACATTCTCCTCTTCTTAAGAGAATTTTGTCCTCGGAATTTATATATCTTGTGAGAACAACTGAGGATATTTTTTTTTTTTATGATTTCTTTACTTTTCCAAAAAATTTCCTCAATTAGGTAGCTCTTCCACAACAATTGGCCAACATAATGGTTCTAATACATAAAATTTATTTATTCCTTAACCTAAATAAGAGTTTTCTTTATCTCAATAAGCTAACTCAACCAATATATTCGAAGTATCAATTACATACTACTCCTAGTCATATTGAAAGAAAATATACTATAAAATTAAAACAAGTTTGCTAATAGAACTCATCTTAAAATTGTAACTACAATCCTCTCTATAAATTTGTATGTCCATTTATATCTTAGACCCAACTTTCTTTCGAATTTCTAGTACACTACGCATGAAACATAATGCCAATATATGAATAGTATGCTCATATTGCCCATCAAATTGAGAACCATAAATTATACTAAATTTCAAAGTGTTATCCACCTCATGTTACAAATTAGGCCACATCTAAAGATAAATTTTGGACTTCTATCTATTACACTAGATAAAGGTATTCCACAAAATCATAGGCTCTCATTAAATAACAATGACTATACCTACAAGTAGGGGTGTTCAAATTTCCGACTGGCCACAAGTTCCTACCCTACCCGACCCTACCCTACCCTAAAAATCGGCTAGCCGCAACAATCGGGTAGGAATGCGGAAGAGTTTTTGTTCTTCCGATTAAATCGGGTAGGAATGCGGAATAGCCATCTATTTCCGCATTCCTACCCTACCCTACCCGCATTAATTTTGTATTTCATATTGTTTAAACTTAAATTAATTGTTATTATATTTGTGGAACAATTATGGTGGATTGATGTTCATACTTTGTTGTGTTTTATTATAATTGTTGTTGTAGTTATTTTTTATTTTAATGTTATTGATTTATGGTATTATTAAATTGGTGGATGTTATTTAATTAAATTATTAAAATAATCCAAAAATAAATAGTTACAAAAATATTTATCCGCCTTCCTACCCGATTAATCGGGTAGGAAGGCGGGTAGGAATACTAAAGCTGTCGGGTAGGGTAGGCCAAGAAAAAACTCTTCCGCAAAGTTTCGGGTAGGAATGCGGAAGAACATATTTCCTACCCGTAGGGTAGGGTGAACACCCCTACCTACAAGTGAAGCTTTAAGTTTAATTACTAAAATTGACCAGACTTTGTCAATCAATCCTTAATAACCTAAATAGATTCATGCACAATTTGTATCTCAAAAGTCCCTATAGAAACTTCATACTAACATTTCCATTTAAAAATTAAAATAAGTTGTAATAAACCCGTCGGACACTAATATTCAATCTTTATCTACCAATGTACTACGCATTGACTACAAATTCTGCAATCTCTTTTCTTATTCGAGTACATTAAATACAACACAAATTTCTTAATGATTTCTTATTTAGTGTAGCAACCACTATTGTAGCTTTGCCTACATGATATGGGTAGAATAATCATGGTCCCTAGACCTTCTATTCATATCTTTTTTCTCAAATTAAACTTCTTCTCAATAAATAAATCTTTAAACCTTTGATAATCGAAATAAATCTCACATGTCTTACTGTATAAGCAATCTCTCCATAACCTCAAGGCAAAAAAAATTACATCGAATCCAAAATCATGAGTATGGTAATTCCTTCTTTACTGCAAGAATACACAGGTGAACACCAAAGAATATAGTAACATATGAATCTAGATAAAGTTGAAATACTCAATTTTGTCAATCCATCAAAATAGATGTAGCATTTTTCAATCTCAATAACTTCACCAAAAATACAATATAAGTATCCTAGTTGCACATAATGTTTTCAAAACATCATCATTTCTTTCTTTTAAGTAAAGATAACTCAGCTTAAGATGTAAGACCCATTATTAAAATTAAATAAGGATACTATTATCTTAAGAGTTCTCATAATATGAATAAAATGGTGGTAGAAACTTAGAATCATTGTTGAAAGATTGATCATGAAGTTTGAGTTTATAACGAATTGACTGTCGGATCAAACTTAGTTTGGAAGATGTGTAAGCTTAAGAAAGGTGATTAGGTAGGTTTTTAAATATTTTTAAGTCAAAATAATTCCTCCACTGAATCCAGAAGGTCAAAAAAAAATTGAGAGAGATAATATGGGGTGTATTAGAAATTAGGAAGTATTTTGGAGTTAAAACCTATTTTGGAGAGGATTTGGGTAGAATAAAATTTGACACTAACTTAATATTTGGATCATAAATTTTTACCTTGATGTCCCTTTGAGCTGAAATGTTTATAGTAGATACTAGACTTCTAGGACTACAAAAGAGTATTTCACGAAAATATTCCAAATCGACCTCTAAATAGGAAAAAATTGCACTGAAAATTGTAGCAAAAACTGGATGACGTTCGAACGTGAAAGTACGTTCAAACGCCAAACGTTCGAAAGTGAAAGTCAGTTCGAATGACCGTTCGTCCCATTACTCTTGTCTAATGGAAAACCAAAAATACTGGGAGCTACTAACGTTCGAACGCCAATGACGTTCGAATGTGAGTTACAAATCTGGGTTTCAGAATAGTATACAACAGATCATTTCTTCCACTATAAATACATAAGGATGCCTCCATTAGTCCCATTTAAAAATTTCTAACCCTAAAGAGGCTTAGAGAGGAAGAAAGAAAAGGAGAAACAAGAGATTAAAGTGTGAATTCTAGTTGGGGAAGATCAAATCTTCAAGTTTTCACCCAAAACCAAGAAAGCAAGGTAGTGGATTCTTCTTTAGTTCTTTCATTGAGACTGAGGGTATAATTATGTATGTTTTCAATCTTCTTGATGATTATATGATAGATATATATGAGTTCTTAGTTTCTCTATCATTGGAACATAGTGTTGAACAAAATATTGGTTTGGATTCATGGAATACTTGATCTTGAATTTTCAAAACCCTAGCTTTTTCAAAATACAAGTTATGTTGTGAATTTCACATGGATTCTAGATTTATAAATTCCTATTCTTAATTAAATCATGTTTTCAAATCAAGTATTGTTCTTATTCTAAGAAATTATGATTTTTGACAAAACCCTAGAATTTTGAATATCAAAATTGTGACAGTTTTCTTGATATGATCTCTTGTATATTTTAATTACTTTATTACTATAATATATTGAAAATTGTATAATTGTGACACTTGAATTCTTAATAAAAATTGTAAATGGTTAAGATTGTGGTTGTTGACAAAGTTGTGGTTTCATTTCTTGTATGGTTTGTAGTGACGGACTTGAATTGCCTGTGAAAGCTGTTGTAGAGTGTTAGAGGTTAGTCTATCACAATGGTGGTGAGATGGTTGCCTAACACTTGCAATAGATTTTAATTTGTGAGAGCAACCACTATTGTTCAATTAAGTTCGATGTTAGGGATGGTATACATTTCCTGGGAAGGATTTGTCAATGTCATGGGAGACGGTATACGCCCTTCCTAAAGTGGTTTGAGATTGTTTGGTTGTGATGGGTGAACAAGGTAGAATCATTGTGTAGATTCCTGAGAAGCAACCTACATACATGAGAATATAGAATAATGCTACTGAATTATTTATTGAATGCTTTACTTTCTTGCATGTTTATTCCTTTTTATGAATTTACTGTATACCATACACTTGAGATCATTACAACTATCATGGTTTTATTCTGTAACGTCCCAAAAACTCCCTTGGACGGCATTACATTCTAAACACCATTTGCTGCATGAGAGCACTAAATAAATCCATCAATAAGAAAATTTCATTCATCAACCATAGGTATTTTAACAAAATTCGGGCAGAGTCTCCTTTGTACAGGGAGCTCTACCCAAAACACAACATGTGCAATTAAATTATATTGACCACACAGGGTCCATTTACCCATCATAGAATAAATTTTTATTCACCATATGCCATCCATAAATATTTATAATATCATCCCAAAATAATATGTCAAGTTATGGCCACAATATCAAAAGAATATGTCAACTATGGCATCTACATCTCAAAAGAATTCAAAATACACTTGCAGCGGAATAACAAAATACTAGACTTTACATGATCTCAAATTAAATTCTCTAGTCTAGTACAAAAGAAATTATAACTCTATAGGTCCACCTCAGGATCTAGATTCCCCTCGGGTGGGGCCTCCCAATGCCCCGGCTCTTCAACTTCGAGATCCTCCTCTAGCACTTAATCTGAAAAATGTTTAATTGTAGGGGTTGAGCACAAAGATCTGTAGCAAAATCTTCCCAAACTCAAACAAGGTTTAGAAAAATTATATAATAGGTTGGTCTCATTTCACAAATAACATATATAGCTTTTGAAATAAAACCGGGACATTTAAACAGATCTCAAGTTTAAACGACAGTGATAATCAAATGGAAATAGTAAAATGTATTCCTCAACAATAAACCATTGTCAAATAGTTAGGAAGGCCGTCTGCCGTTGCATTATCCCTTACCAATGCACCGGCCATGACGGAATATAACCCATATGCTTATGTATATTGGTTCATCTCCGTGTCATATACGTTGATTGCTTCTCAGGAATCTACCCAACGACTATACCCAGTTCACCCACCACAATTAAATCACAATCACTTCGAAAAAAGGCGTCTACCATCCCAATGGCAGTGACGAATCCTTCCCCAGGAAAGGTATACCAACCCTTGTTCGAACTCCAGTGAACGACAGTGGTTGCATTACCAAATAACAACTCACTACAAGTGTTAGGCAATCATCTCACCTCCACTGGGATAGACTAACCTCTAACACTCTGCGATATTTTTCGAAGGGAATTCAAGTCCGTCACAACAGCCATACAATAAACAAACCAACATATTCTCAATAAACTAGCAATTTTCAAGTATTAACAAAATCCCCAAATTTGGCATGTGACATTTTCAATATCCACTTAAGAAAATTGCAAGAGATCAACCATAATATTAGTTTATCACTCAACACAAAGTTCTAAAGTTCCAACATCAACAATAAAGGAAGATTTTAAGAGGAGAACCCATTACCCTTGAAATCTAGGTTTTTGAATCAAGAAAATTGGGTATTAACCTTAATTTCATGTAAAATATGATAATAATTGCAAGGAAACCAAGAAATAAAGAACTCATAGAAAATATATACTAATGAGAGTCAAAACATGTATATGTAGTAGCCCTAGCCTCAATGAAAGAGAATAGGAAGAAATCCCCTACCTTTTTGTTATTGAATTCTAGGGCTTGAATCTTGAATCACCCTTAGATCTTGTATTTTTCCTCTTTGATCTTGAGTTTCTATCTTCTTTTCTTTCTCTCTAAGTGTTTCTAGGGTTAGGATGGGTGTAATGAAGGCTCAGGAGGTGACATAATGTATTTTGGAAGTAATGTTCCCATTGACCTTCCGAAACGTTTTACCTTCTGAAAGTTTCGACCTTCCGGAAAGTTTTGCCTACTGAAACTTCCAGTGCATTTTTGACCCATTTAGAGGTTGAATTAAAAAAATTTCATAAATTACACTTTTGTAGTCCTAGATGTCTACGATCTAATATATAAATTTCAGATCAATTGGAGTTGGGAATAAAAATTTATGAATAAAATACTAGAAAGTGTCTACGCTCCATTTTTCCCAAATTTAGTCTAAAGTGTGTTTTAACTCCGGAATACTTCGTAACTTCTAA
This sequence comes from Ilex asprella, assembly GCA_023539305.1. Taxonomy (NCBI): domain Eukaryota; kingdom Viridiplantae; phylum Streptophyta; class Magnoliopsida; order Aquifoliales; family Aquifoliaceae; genus Ilex; species Ilex asprella. The sequence continues at coordinate 20,894,205 of CM042188.1, read as the reverse complement.
TATACGCCACATTACCTCTCCCCATGTTTTTCGACCCTCTGGATTCAATGGAAGCATTATTTTTACCTAAATTCATTTCAAAACTTATCTAATCACCCTTTCCAAGTTTAAACATCTTTGAAACTTAAACTTCCCAATCCATTGGTCTACCTAGTATTTATTCCTACAATTACAACCTATTTAGTTTATTCTTACCTTACTTATTATATTAGAATCACTAGACAATTATATTACTATATTAATATAAACATGTGGGGGTTTACATATTCTCAAAATCTATATATGCTATTTTTCAAAAGAGACTTGCCATCTTTTATTTGTTCTAAAATCTTGTTGGGATTTGAGAGGGATTTTCATATAGAGCTTAGTTATCACCCCTTACAAATAACATTCTTTTCAGATTTTGATTTAGAGGAAGAGCTCGGAGTAGACGAGTAGGTACTTTGGGAAGCTGTAACACCCCGTATTTTCTTTTTATATATTTGTATAGATATATCTATAATAAAATATTATTGTGAAGGTGTGGATATGTATAATAAGGGAAGGATAAACCATATAGATTTTTAATACTAGGATAAATACTAGAGACGCACATAGATTGGCAAGTTTGAGCTTTAGAGACGTTGAAACATGAAAATGGGGATTAGATGAATTTTT